>JANKKI010000243.1:0-731852 GCA_025175665.1 Cinchona pubescens | reverse complement strand
ATGAACTTTATACAATATAATATGTTGCCTATATATTAATAGAAAGAACAATGGAGAGTAAGAATTGTTTATTCAAAACAAATTGAATAGGTTAGTGGAAGCGCTGTCTCTTATACACATCTTATACATTAATCTTACTTACATTTTGACTATTATATATTAAACACGTTTAATATGTATATAATTATAAAATTAATTAATAGTATTATAATTACTGTCAGTTATACAAAATGAGATGTGTATAACAGAATAATTAAAAATAATTTTTTTTAAAGAATTTGTAACTCACACAATTTAAATTCAAATAATTGTTAGTCATTTATTTTTATAAAAATATTCCAACAGCTGGTAAAGATTGAATAAACTCATTTAAACGTAATGAGATTTTAATAATCTAAATATGTACACAATTACAAGGCCAATATTAGATCCGATTTATTCAATTGAATTAGTATAAAACAAGTCATGCAGCCAAAGAGAGATTTTTTTGGGTACAAAGTCGTGACACACACAAAAAAAAAAACACTCTCTCTAAGTGGTGTTTTTAAGAAATGTTTTAAAATCGGACGAACCAACTTGATTCGGCCAAATTGACTATGAGAACACGGTCCTAGTCCAACTATATATCCGTTCTATCTAAAAATCGGATAGAACCGGTAAAAATTGGGAACCAGATAAAATCGGTTGAACCGATTTTTGTGATTTTTAAATTTCAAAATAAAAATGATTTAAACAAAGAAAAATTAAAAAATTGTGAAATAAACTCCAAAAAATCACAAATGTGTACACACTAAAGTCTAAACTATTAAATTATTAATTTTTTGATGTTTTTTATAAAAAATTTGTACAAATTTTACTTTTCTTGTTAGAAATCTGATTAGTATTTTTGGGTATTAGAACTATTATTCTCCAAAATTGGTAATGTTTAAAACTTATTTTTTATATAATAATATTTTAGGTCATTTTAAATTATATCACACTTTAAAAAAAAAAAAAACCTAAATATATATATATATATATATATCTGTCTCTTATACACATCTAGATGACGCAGAGAGACAGTTTATATATCATTCAACCGGCATTGAAACGGTCCGGCCCTGTCTGCTTATACACATATACATGTTTAAGAGACATTACTGTTCACACACTCCATTATTTACAGCTATTGATATCAATAAGCACATACATAAATGTAGGAAATTTTAAAAATAGTTCCTCAACTTTTTACCTAAGAAATAGTCACTCAATCTTTTTTTAACTAGGATAGTTATTCAATTTTTATTTTTAGCCAAGATAGTCTTTTGCGATAGAGCCACCACGAAAAACCCCTTTCTTTTTGATAAATTCTACTTACACTCACTAATTTAATTATTTTTTATATTGGGTTAATTTAAAATTTTACAAAATTTTATGGCTAACTTTTAAGAAAGAAGGCCTAGTGGTTGACTAAGAAAATTTGGCGGTGAGGCTAGTGGATGGCGATTAGTCGTTATCAAGGGAGAGGTACTTGTGGTGGCTGAAGTGATGGCTTATACACATTAGCTTCAGACTGGGAAAATGAGAAGAGAGAAGAGAGTTATGATTTTAAGATTTTTTTTTTATAAAAAATAAATGTTTCATTTTTTTTTGAACATTGTGTTGAAGTTTTTTCTTTCTTTTTCACCTTTTCAAATTAATTTCTTTCTTATTTTTTCTATTTTAAACTATGTAGGAGTTATGTGAAAAATAAATAAACCTTAGGAGGTGTATGTGTTTTTTACTTATGGTTCTTGTTCAGAGATTTTTATAGTAGTCTGGTAGTACAACCTTTTATTCACACAAGATAATTCTTAAATGGATACCGTACACTTTGTAATCTATATTTTTCAAATTGTTTTAGGTAATTATAAAATTTTTATTAAGGGACTATTTCGAAAATTTACCCCATAAATGTACAATTAAAAGAAATAAAAGCAATAAATTTCTGTGAATTAGTTGTCTAAAATAAATTAAGGTAGCTGATCATCAAGATTTTCCTAGCTTAGTTAGACTGAAATTGGTATATTTACAGTCCCTACAATTTTCACTTTCAATTTTGGTATCAGAATAACAGTTTTACTACAAGGCAAAATGATTTTTTTTTTTTCGTTTTATTGGTGTAAAACTTTTACTATCAGAAAAAAGAACTAAAAATAGAAATAGAAAAAGGATGGGCAAAATTTGATTTGACTCTTTGACTGCTACAGTCACAGTGCCACGCAGACCCGCCCTGTACTAATGATGAGACAGCAATACCCAGAGCTTAGCTTCTAAGAAGACAAACGACTCCACCGGAGGAGTGATTTACCCATCTTAGCCTCAAAAATTATCCAATGCTCTCCTTTACCTGCGTAACAAATGCTATACTAGATAAGCACAGTAATGTCAATTCACAATTTCATGATGATAATGATTTTTTTCATCCGTTACACCCGCACCGTCAGATTTCCTTGAAAGTAGCTAAAGAGTGTAGGCCCCACAAAATAACACTTGTTCGATTTCCGATGTAGAACTATTTTGGATGACGTGGCACAATCCCTTCATGCTTATCGAATTCTTTTTGCATAAATATGGAGGAGCCCCACTTGAAAATCTCATGCGTATAGTGAGTTAGAGAGAGAGAGAGAGCAGCTGAAAAGATCTAGAGTTAGAGAGAGAGAGTTAGGGTCTAGATGTGTATAAGAGACAGTCATCAGGAGTGATGAATCCAAACCCTTTTTGGTCATTGAACCACTTGACATGGCCCTTTCACAGGATCTACGGCGGCGAAGATCTGTTCGTTCACCACTCTGGGATCAATCTAATCGGCGGCGGAGCCGGGTTTCGCAGCCTCGGCGAGGGCGAAGCTGTAGAGTTTGATGTGGAACAGGGCGGCGATGGCCGTACAAAGGCTGTGAATGTTACCGGCCCAGATGGTGGACCTGTTCAGGAGGTAGCCGCGGCGGAGGCGGCGGAGGCTACAACGGCGGTGGCGGCGGCGGCGGCAGGAGCCGTCCGATTTTTAGGCGGTGGAAACACGGACTTTAGTGGTGGATACGGAGGATACACATCTGGATACGGTATAAGAGTGGAGGTTACGGCGGAGGAAGCGGCTGTTTTAAGTGTGGTGAGTCTGGTCATCTCGCTAGGGACTGCTACCAGGGCGGTGGTGGAGGCGGGGGTGGAAGTAGGTATGGGGGCGGCGGCAGCGGCGGTGGAGGTGGAAGCGCCTGCTACAAATGTGGAGAAGACGGTCATTTTGCCCGAGAATGCCCAAACAATAATCGTTAAGCCATGTTTAATCTGGAGGGGTATGATCGTAAAAGTGTTTATTCACATTGAATACCCCTCTTCTGCTTTCCTTGATTTCACCTTTTTTTGTTTTTAATTTTTTGGGTTGATTTAAGGTTTTTAGAGTCTTTGATCTGGTGAACCATATAATAAATGATCTGGTTTTGTGGTTGGTTTTGGTTAATTAGAATTATTATTATTATGTGGTCACCTGTATCAAATGTTATTAGTACTAGTGGTGTCTCTGTTCTTGGTTGTTTGGTCTTAAGTTTTCAAAAATTTAATGTTAAGACTCACCACACCATGCTCTTTTTTTACCGCAGCGGCTATACTTTCCAGTTGGTTATTAATTTCAGTAGCTGTGTATGAAGTTGATCAGTTGGTGATTTAAACTTGTATATGCATAGATGCAGCAGCTCCGGATTGTTAAATCTTGTTGAATGATATATATATATATATATATTAGCTCTGTTTTGCAATTTGGTTGTCCTATTCTGATGTTTTTTTTTCGTTTTTTGGAAGATTTTGTCAAGTGGTCTTTCCTCATTGCAGATTGATTTTCGTGGTCTTGAAATGTTCTGCAAATTGACTAGAGTTCTGTGCAAGATTATATGGTACTAGTACAGATCTGCCATGGTTCTATAGATTAAGAAGTCAGCTAACCACCCCACCCACCAAAAGAAAAGAAAAAAAAGAATTCCATTTCCCATTCTACTTTCTCTTGAATGACTATTGTTTTCCTAGAAAAACTAGGCAGTGTTATGCAATGTATTAGTCACAAAAATTTGTTCCGAGTGTTACTGATTGGTGTCAGATTGCAAAACAGGTTAGGAGTCATTAATTTGCAAATCTGAACAAGAACCATAATGTTCAAAACAAATACAGTTTGAATATTGGTAAAAAAAAAAAAAATCATAACAGAGAATTGGGAAAACAACAAAAGGTTGTACTACCAGACTACTAGTAATGGAAGGGCCACTTAAGTGAAGGACACTGACCCTCGAATTTGGACCACTCTAGGGAAGCCTAATTAGGCTAACCAGGATATATAGACCGTCAGCATGGAGTGCGGCAAAAGAGCATGTTTTCCCGCTGATAAAAAGACAAAATGGTTCCCATGTTTTTCAATTCTGAAGAGCCTCTTACATTTTCTCCCACTTGGGTTAACATGCCAAGTGGGCCTTATGTAAGCTTCTCTTATACACATCTAATCACCTTACACATCTAGATCACTTCTGTCTCTTATACACATCTAGATGTGTATAAGAGACAGCTGTGCCGGCCATATTAGAAATTCTTAAATTCCACATACACCTCCATTTGCTGACGGTCTTTATATCCTCTCTTAGCCCTGTCTCTTAATACACATCTTTTAAATATAAGAGACAGTTAATCTAATTGTATGGAATCATCAACTCAAAATCAATTATGTGACTCAATAAAATTGAATTATTAACTCCTGATCCTTAGACACTCACGAGATAAAATTATATTGAATTGAATTACTAACTCTTAATTTTAAATAATCGATTGGATTTTGATCATCATTATTTTTAGTACTTTAAATAAATAGACTGAAAAAATAATTAATTATCCTAAAAAAATCACACATCAGAGATTTTTCTGTCTCAGGACACAAAATTTTTAAAGCAATTTTATTACAAGCTGAGGCAGTCTTAAATGTCGAATATAATTATGAGTTCTAGTACAACTTTGATTCTTGATCCGAACGTAAATATTATGAAAGACAAATTCATTAAACTTTTATTTAGCAAATCTGAGCTAATCCTTTTAATTAATCTAACAAGTATTAGCATCATTTTTTAATAAGTAGTATTAATATCATGTGGTGGGGGGCATTGGGCATGTAATAACTGCCTTAGTTGTCAAAGTCGAAAAACCCATTAACTGCATGTTGCTTCAACTCTTTAAATTTTCCGCCCTGTTGAAGAACATTCATTGCGACACGAAACCATTTGATCGAGCACTACAATGACTACGGCATATTCTTGTTGGGACAGGTGCTGTTGTATTAATTTCGATTATAGAGTTCAATGCATAATATCTGTCTCTTGAGTTTATTTAAAAAAAAATTTCAATGACTACAAAGAAGATAGAAATTGGCGAAGAACTACATAATAACATCTGCAAAACTTTAAGCATTAAACATCATAGCTAAGATCCAATTTTCTTACGCTCACTAAATTTTCCAAGTTCAAAATGGAACATCAATGAATCTAACTTACCATGTATCGACAGACAGATGTGAATGAAGCCACATTGATGTCTCTTGTGGTCTCTGCAAGGGTTCCAGATTGGTGGCAACTAAATTAAGCTAGTTAACACATCTTACGATGACAATTGAGTAACATGGTCTCACGTCCTTGCTCAAGGATTGTGAATGATGTGGTGGGGATGAGTTAAATTGGCTGGAGGAGGAGGCAGAGGAGCGGTGGCGTTCATGACAAGGGGTGCTGCTGGTGGTGGAAATTGTTGAGGCGGGCATTGATAGCACTTGGTGAAAAGTCCAAATGTGTCAATTTGGTGTATGAAGTTAACCATGCTTGCCCATCCACCGAATCCAAATCCAACAATTAAGACCCAAACAACCACAAAGATGTTAATCACATACGTCCCGACCCATCTTCCCACAAATCTCGGAGGTTGCTCCACTGCATTCTGCATGTGTCACAAGATTTCACGGTCTAGAGTATTAATTTGGACATCACAAAAATATCTTTAGTAAAAAATGATACTCTAGACCGTGATATACAATATATAAAATTGATGCGTAAATACTTTAAAAATTTATAATGTCTTGAAGTAATTTTAAAGTTAACGTAACCGTGCCATATTTAAATGATACCTCGCGGGCAGCGGCAGATTTGAAAGTGAAAATGTGAGCAAGGGCAGGGATAATGTAGACAGTGAAGCTAACTAGAAGAGATCCAACGGTGGAGTTGATAGGCCCGAAGAAAGGGAAGATTATGGCCAAAAACCAAATAGGGATGACCACTGGTAATCTAGCTGCGGCACGCTTGCATAGGCTCTTGCATTCGTGCATGCCAATTGCCTTTTCCCACACGAAGTACAACGGCGTGCATGCAAATCCAAACGTTATAAACTGCAATGCACAGAATAGATAAATGATTTATGAGAACTGATCAAAACCAATTAAGTAATACTATCAATTTAGTACTATTATTTTGAGCAAATGTACATTGATATCTTGAGACTAAGTGTAATTAATTAATTTTAACAATAGTAATTAGTGGTGGCAGGGGATGCAATTGGCATGCCTGATGAATAAGCATGAGAGTAACAGCCATGTTTCTAAAGGGTGATCTTGGGAGGAGAGCAAATGCATTGGAGTGATTCAGAAGCATATCACCAAATGCCCAATAAACAGCTGCTGCTGATGGAATCGTCAATGTCAATACATAAAGGGTTGCCAGTAAGTAAATAGCTTTGAATTTTTGTGGCTTCCACATTGCGTGCATGATTTCTCTGTTCACAGTAGTCAAAAAACAGAATGTCATCTTTTATTTATTGCTGTACTACTTGTAAGTAAATGTACAAATTAAAAGCTGCAATAAAATTCATTTTTTGAGTCACGCATTAATTTTCATTAATTGTGTCAGTGCGATTGTATATGCATCATTAACGATTAGATAGACACTTATAACTCTATAGTAAGAGTTTTATTTGAACGTTTGAGTATCTTAATTTTGTGATAAGATTAGATTAGTAATTATTGATGAGAAAATGAGAGAAATATGTTTAAGGTGATTAGGTCATATGTTAAGATGACCAGGTAGATCACTAATTAGAGGAGTAGATTTTAGAGGGATAGTAAACATAAGAGGACAAGAGAAGATTGAAAAGATTTGGTGCGTAACTTGTAAAAAGATATAATTCATCTAGAAATTAAGAAATGGTTCATGAACGTAATGAGTGTAATAAAATTCTACAGTAAATCCTACTTAGTAAGAATAATAGTTGGTGTATTTGTTCATTTGTTTGAGTATCTAAACTAAGAGTAGAGTTCAACCTAAAATTTGAAAATGAGAATAAACATTTACACGATAATTTATTGATTCTTATCGACGATGATATTCTTATTTTCTTAAAATGAACATTTTAAGCTACTTATTCAAATTACATCATTTTGGATCTGAATCAAATAGCTGGCGATGTTTTTCTTTTCAAAATGCATTATTGCTTTTGGAATTAGGAATCGAATCCCAGGAGACAGAGAAACAACAAAGTGATTCGGAGCAACTGCGTAAGATTTTGGCTTTTTTACTTGAAAAGGTAACCAACAGAAGAGGATTCCCCGAGTATGACTTCAAGCTTGCACGCTTGACAAAGGTAAATTCGTAATTCTGAAAAAGAACACCGTTCAGCTAGGTTTATGATTCCTCCACGATGTTATTTAGTACTAGTAGCTGTAAAAATAAATTTTTTTTGCATAAAAAAAGAGGTTTTGGAAAACGATGGATCATTAAATTCATTATTCATTAGATCGTTGGTGGAATTGGTCTTCTTTACGGGAGCGAATTTGAAGTCTTTTCATCTCGAAGTATGCAAGGATGAGTCATTTTCAAAATAACGTCCAATATATTTATACAAATTACTACAACAATCTTTTTTTTTTTTTCCGTGTTCGTGAACTAGTACTCTTGTTCACGAACACGGAAAAAAAAAAAAAGATCTTCATTTCATATTTTGTGTCGTTTTTTGTGTGTGAAATTTAATGAGCAGTCGAGATTAAGTGATTTGATTTTAGTGAAACAATCTTGACAGTTTATTGTATGGTGTAAAAGAAATTAAATAAGATGTGAGACAGAAAATCGCTTAACGCTTTTTACTTTGTGAAACGTGGGTAATTTGGTAATAACGTAAAAGACACGGATAAGTTAACATATTGAAACTAGTCTTACACAGTAACGGCGTGTCCGCCGAATGTATAGAGAATGTTGGTGGCCCCTGTGAAGTAGAGCACCACCTTGCTCGGGCCCGAATGTTTCACCCCCTCTACCTGTAATTGCGAAAATTGTATTAGTGGGGGCAAGCCCACATACAACTTATAATTTCATTTAAATTGATATTTTGCTTGTTATTATTCTAATTTTTTTAACCTAAAAATCAAAGAATAAAAGGTTCAATCCTAAGTGTAACGAAGCACAATTAATATTTCAAACACTACTCAAATTTGAACTTCTACGCTCCATGTAGATTCAAATACTCAATATCAACTATCCCAACACTAGTTCTTTTTGCATGAATTTTACTAAAAGATAATTCAATGTGACTAAATTATATTTTTATATTAATATTTCAATTACATAATTCTCCTTTCATTAAATATGATACTACTAATATGCATTAATATGAATGTGGCAGTTATCTTGAAACGAAAAAAGAAGTATTGTTTTTGCCACTAAACCAAAACTTGATTAAGTAGAGGGAGCGAAATCAAGACCATTAATTTTACAGACTTTTCCATTTTAGCCCCATGGAATTTAGAGTTTTATTTATCACTAATAAGCTCATCACAAATAGGGAATAAACATACTACACAAAAATCAGGTGGCCTGCAGCTGGCAAGTGAAATAACTTTGTAGTACCTGGCCGTGGAGTAGTGATGCAACGGTGAGGTACCAAGCTGTATAAGTGGTCATTAACAATCCCAGGAAAGACCAGATTCGATAGTTGTGAAATGAAGGTATGAATACAGTATTGTTGCACAGCAAGCTCCGAAGATATAAGTCCAAGTTCTCTTGTCCAGGTTATCATTTATGTAGTATATATTGCTGCATTATTAATAATTAATTGCATGCAGGGATTGTCAGACAGATTGATTAAATTAACTATAGCCCATTAATTAATTATTTAAAATCAATCAGGATTCAGGACTGTAATTGCATTAATAAATAGATACCTTGCACAAGCGATGAGCTGAATTACGGATCCAAACAGAAGAAATGTGCAGTTAAACGCCAAACCCACGTTCCTCCAATGTTTTCCCAGAAGCCCATCAAGAACTTCGAACCACTGTATTCAGAAGAAAAAAAAGTCATGTGAAATATGTATGGATTAGAATCGTTGTCGCATGTACGTAGTTTGACAAGAACAACGTTAGTGATCAAGATTTGCCTGAATGACGTGATTTCTGAAATCAGCTTTTTCTCTTTCTTTTCGGGTTCGATACTCAATATAGAGAATGCTAATGAGATATGCAGTCCAGCTTCCCATCAATCCATAGAAGAGCTGAAATAGTATTCCAGACATCATCCCCAACTGGGAAAATGAGTACGGCAACGTAAGTAGCACTTGAGCAACCTACACATAACCGAAAAAACAACATACATTTGAACATCCATCCGTTAGGAATATACGTCGATAGCAGAAAGTGAATAACCTATCTTCCTCTTAATTTTTTTTTAATTAAAAAAAAAAAAAGAACAAGAAACAAGAAAGGTGCAAGGAAGAAAGAAAATTCCACTACTAGTAGTACTATATAATTAGTTAACCTGATTTGAAGCACAGCTAAACCAAGCATCATAAGCAGAGCCACCGTGCCAGAACAAGTTGGAAATCTTGCTTTTGACGTCTTTGGGTTTGCCGTCTTCACTCTCCATCTCTACATAATTTCCTACAATCACCGTCTCCACCACCTTGTCCGTCGACGCCATCTTATTTATTTGTGAATGAATGAAGTAGGCTTTCTACTTCCCTTTAGCGATAGAATTAAAAGAGCCGGAACTATCTATAATGATATTTATATACGGAGTATTAAGTAAGGGGTGGCCAAAGCATGACATAAAGGGGTGGCTTTGGACCTGGAGACAAATTCTCTTTGTGTGGCTGAAAGTGTATAAGAGACAGGGTTTTGTCATTTAATTGTAATGGCATCCAGTTGTTCTAATTAACATAGCTACTTCTAACGGGATAAAAATTAAAATCTAAAATTCAAAATTTAAGATGTTTAATTTATGATAATACTCCAACGTTAAGGTAATATAATATACCATACTCACGATCGAATGTCTGTAACAAATAACACGTGGATGGAGCTTGTATCTCAGAAAAAACTCCGACAAAATAAATGAAATTTACGCAATGCTTAGAATTTTGTAATGAAAATTAAGTTATGTAATTTACCTTGTACCTTTACTATGTATACTAATACTTTATGGGTTTAGAGAATTAATCAGTCGTAAACTAAACAATTGACCTATGGAAGCCTTTAATGTCTTAAATTGACCATTGACCTTGAACTTATATGAAATGACCAAATTAACTATCAGGAATATTTGACCACCTTGACAAATTCGTCACGTATCTACAAATTATTAAGTGATATATTTTTATATCACCAATTACATTGTTCGAGTTAAGTTTTTAATAGATTAGCTTAATCGTTTGCTAAACTATCTCCAAACTTTGTCTTAATTTTTTCCAACAATATTTTACTTTCAGTCATCAATTTCTAGCCCACATTAGAAGGGCTAAATCCCAACTTACATTTATTGAATAAAATGTGATGAATCTTGATGTTATGACCCAAAAAAATATGTGAAAGAAAATGAGAAAAGAGAAAGCAGCGGCGTTGAGATTGAGACTTGGGAATTGAAAGGGGGACATAAAAATTTAAAAAGAACGAATTGGAATGAGAGTGTCTCTTATAACACAGTAGACCGCATCATTGCACCCAAACGGGCGTGGTCGCTTTACAAGTGAAAGAGAGCCGCTTTTATGATTTATTATCACATGGCAAAAGGATAATTCCTTTGTAGACTCGAGAATCCATCCTGAGCCCAAAGGAAAAACCCAAAAATTCTCTTGCCTCACATTGGACTTGCATTTTGGAGATATATTGTATATGGATAACTTCATCAATTTCGTTGTTGTTATTGAACTATTTTGCGAATAGTTACAACTTGCAATGCCGCTGTCATTCATCTTTTTTGTGAATAAATTTTGGCTCCGGAATGAATATAACAACTTGAAAAATAGGTAAACAAAGTCTTATTTTTCATCATTCAATAATCTATAATACTCATTCGCAATGCGCAGTGGGTAGCGAAAATTTTTCCTTTGTACATTGATAATCATTTAATGTCAATTTGGCCCTTAAAGTGATCACCTGTCTCTTATACATGATTCTTTAAATTGGAAAGTTTTTATTTTGGCTCACCAGACTAAAAGAAAATGGCCTAAAACGGGAAAAAAAAAATTCAATTTGACTCTTTAAATTGAAACAAATGCTCAAAAAAAAAAAAAACAAATACAAATTTTTCTAAAATATTTGGCACTTGATAATTTCTTAGATATGTAGGACATCAAGAGAAGGGTGAAATATTTCTCTTGAGCAAGATTAAAACAACTTCACAAACTAATTAAGGGTTTTGGATTTTCTGTGACACTTTTTGGTATAATATTTGTGTGTCACTACTTAGATTGAAAAATGATTGATATTTGTCTTTAAAATAACATCAGTGGACAAAAATTGACGTCAATAAGTGTTACACTTAAGTGTCACAGCTTGGTTCCCCTAATTAAAGACGACAAAATTTTCATAATGTATGCATAAAGTATCACAAACTAACTATTCCTATATTCTCTTCTCAACCCCCCGAGTCTTTTTCCTTTTTTTCCTGCTCTTCTTTACATAAAACTTTTGATTTTAATACTATTAACTTTTTGGGCTTCATTAATTATACATTTATGAATTTGAATATGCTACCCAGACTGACCATTGCATTGATCATGCTTAATGTGACAAAGAGATAAACATGAAGTGTTTTGTTTTAAATAATTAACTCAGGATATGTAGAAGAACCAGCAAGCTAAAATGGAAAGTATTACAATGAAATCACACTTCGAAGCCCACCAATGCAACGTAACCTCCATAAAAAGAATAAGTTTTGCCGTGGTGGGGTGCAACATATTCATGGGATTTTGTTGAAGAAGTTTAACTACATCCCAATTCCTTGTTTTGTCATGCTTTCCAATGGGCGATGGCTGGGACCAACAACATTTTTCGCAGAACTTTGTCTCCTTTGACTACGCTTTAATATATTCCACAGCACAACACAACACAACACAACACAGTATGGTACCATGCACCATGCGGCTATTGCCCTTTGATTGCGTTAGAAATTGATAAATTTTTATATGTATTCCATTTATAATAAATAAAATTAATTTATGTTAATTTATATTATTTTAATTAATTTATTAATTTATGTTAATTTATATTATTTTAATTTTACCGCACGAATTTAAGAATTTTCCGTTAGAAGTAGCTATGTTAATTAGAACAACTGGATGCCATTTATTACCTGACAAAACCACCCATTGACGGCTGAAGTTTCAAGACAACAATATATTAATTCTTTAGGCAGCTGAGGCAGTCAGTCAAGCATGTTTTTTGATACACATTGAAGCGAATCCGATGAATAGTTATTAGCAATTCACGTATCCTCCATGATGGTTTATTTGTCTGTACGTGATATCGATTTGGTCACTTATGAATATAGAATTTTGTAGACATGTTAATTAGTATGCTTGGCAAGCAATGGACCTCAAGTCGAGCTTTACATATTAACGTACTCTCAGATTTAGTTTAATCGAATGCGTCTCTTTAAATATATATGCCTCTCGTGTCTCTAAAAGAATTGAGGAGAGATTTGGTTGGCTATTTAAGAATTAGAATTGAATTAGAAATAAATTTTATTATTTTTTTGAATATATAATTAGAAAATAAAAATAGATATTTTTTATAGATGCACTAATTATAAAATAACTTTCATAATAATTATCCAAATAACATCTATATGTATCATTAACTTTGATTTTTATTCATTCTTCAGAATCTTCATAAACTAAACATCTCGTAAATTTCAAGAATTCTTCAATCTCAACTCAGAGTCGTTTATAACCAGATGTGTATTAGACACAGGCTAATGTGTACAAGGTAACAGGTCAATTGTGTCCATTAAGAAAAAGAAAAGCTTAAGTTAGGTTGAATTTTGTAGTTGTTATGCTATATTTGGTGCATTCAAGGTAATCGTTCTTCATGATAGCTGGTAATATCGCTATCGGATCGACCACATGTCGAGCTACAAAATGCCTAAGGCCCTCAGCTTAACAGCACAACGACTGATGATCTTGATAATCTAGCGTGCCAAAAGGATCGCAACCATAGCTGGTGAAGCGGTCATGCCAATTCAAGTCATGACGATCAATCATTCACCAAAATTATTAAGGGGAGCAATGACCGCTTCACCAGCTATGGTTGGAGGTCCTTTATTTAGGTAGATTCGGTTTTCAGACTTATATATATCCAGTTTTGTAGTTAGAATTAAATCATATTTAATTTTGCTTATAATTGATGTCATTTATTTCATAAAATTTATTCTATTCTACAAAATTTACAAGTGACGTCAAAAATTAGATATACCGGCATATTTGTCTTGATAGGGAACAATAATATAACTCCAAGCTATTTTGTCTGTTGGACATTGAAATTTATGCCCCCTTTATTTATTTAGTTATGTAAGAAAATTGTAGAGGATGATGACGCACTAAAAATAAGTAGCCAATCGGGTTGCAATACGTGTGAATTTAACAAAGGGATTAATTAAAAGTAATTATCATTAGACCAAACCCATTTAGCCTTTTAGATAAAGGCCCATGATTTCTATTGTAAAGTGTGATAGGTACACTTAATTTGTTTCACATTCATTACAACAATTTACTACTTTTACCTCTAAATTATAGTACGTAGTATTTTTATTTTCTCTCTGGAGTCTAAGCACTTATTACAGACTCTCAGAAAATTGAAGATTTCATTAGTTCGCTTGAACCAAATAGCAAAGCTTTTCTTTTGAGCTTCGAACGTAAGCTCCAATTTGTTTAAAGCCTTGATTTTATTATTAAAAGTTATAAGATGCCTTTTAAAAATTGAAAAAATATTTGACAAAAGTATGTGTATCGTTGTTTTCTGAAAAATTGCTTTTTGCAGATCTTTACTTGAAATAATGTAATATATTTTTTGAATTTCTTATTACACATCTAGATGTGTATTTAATTAGGGGAATTTTCATTGTGATAAAAAATTATAAACAACTTATGTGACGTCAATTGATAACAAGGCCTAATTGGGGAAATCATTCCTTCATTTGTTGTGTCTTTGTTTGGCATGGAATAGCCCAGCCATGGCTGTATTCTTCAAAATGAGCCCAATATTTGTATGGCCCAACATCTTTAAACTTCTTCACAGGCCTAGGCCCTTGGAGAATTTTCTTGACTTTTTTTAAGTGCCCATTTATTATCCATTTAGAAAGTCCATCAGGAATTCATAAAGGTCTAATTGCAATTCTCCTCAAGAGTCAAGATGGGCCTTAAGGGAATATATTAACAAAAACAAATTTTTAATATCACTCCTATTTCCTGGAAATATAATATGTACACCACTAACTCTGTAATTAATTTGTATTTGCAAAATTAAATTAAATTAGTGGGGAAACATGTGGCTGTGCTTTATTGAATATGTCGGCTTAAAGACATAAACAGAAGTTAATAAAGAATTAAAAGAAGTTTCAGTGGATTGAATGGAGTAGAATTAAGAGGAACATGTAAAAAGGGAAAAAATAAAGTATCATTATTAGTTAATGGATAACGAACTTAATTTATGGACCTCTCTAAAGTCTATCTTGAAGGCCGTATAAGAGGTAGTCCTGGGTCCAACAATTCTTGGGCTTTACAGTGTAGTTTTGTCCGAAAAGAGGTTCGATTTTCAAAAACTGGTTATGTCTCTCACCATTGTATAGTAGGGAAGTACTATTTCTTTTGTTTATTTGTGCTATGAATGAGGAGTAAGTTTTGGCTATTCACTCCGCAATACGAAATAAGTTTGACAACCGTTTAGATGACAAAAAAATTAAAAAAAATACTTTTCAATTATCCAACAATTAAAAATACGGCAAAAAAGAATTTCATGAATGATGTCAGATTTAAAATAAATAAATAAATAAAATAAATAATTCCAAAAACAGTAATTGGGCTTGGGCTGGGCCCTGGGGGCTCCATTTTGGTAATAGTAAAAGCATATCGAGAAAGGGAGTATGAGACAAGCAGCAAATGCCTAATTAGTGCATCTATATACAGTATCAAAAAGTAATTATGTGTCATTATATTCAAGAAAGTAGAGATGAAATTCATAAATGATATTTAATCATATATTGGTGATTCAATTTAATGTTTATCATATAAAATAATTTTAACAAATAATTCTAAATTTATGTTGTCTTAAATCTTTTTTCATACGTGATACTGTTGGAACGTGTTGTGAGATGAGAATTCTTAAAGCAATGATCTCACGAAACACAAGAGCAGAATCCTATTATTCTTGTACGGGAAAATCGCTGAAATAGTCATTCAACTTTTGTAAGTTATCCAAAATAGTCCCTCAACTTTTTTTGTAGCCAGAATGGTCCTCCAACTTTTATTTTTTAGTCAAGATAGTCCTTTCATATGAAATTTATAAATAAAAAAAAAGTTGAAGGACCATTCTAAGACTGTCTCTTATACACATCTAGCTAATAAAGTTGAAGGACACTAAGTTGAGATGGTCCTTCAACTTTTTTGCTTCTATTTTGGCGATTTTCATATGATAAGAGACTATCTTATCTGTTATCTTATACACATATATTGATGTGTATAATCCACCAATTTATTTTAAAATTTGTAAATCTTATAAAAGTTCCTTTTAAGTTTAGAACCAGGAAAAAGAGTGTAGTACATTGAAGAAAGAAAGAAAGAAAGAGAACGTCAAATAATTAATAGCCGAGGAGTAAGAAAATCTGCTCACAAATTAAATTTGATTTCTTTTTTAAAAAAATAATAATAAATAAAAGAACTAATGGATTGTTATTGCTGAATTGTTTCTTACTTTTACTCTGAAAGGCCATTTGATGGTCTCTCCGCTCGTGACATGGGGCCTTTGTATGATGAAAATCTCATCAACTAAATCAACTTTACATTTATGTCGACAGAACGATCAAGATCATCATATACTCGTCCGCAATTTAAATTTGCATGATTAATATGCAGAGCATAGCAGATTTCACCGCATGGTGAAATTTGAATTGCCTTGGAAGATTTATGTTGTTATTCTTTTTTTTTTTTTGAAAATAAAAATAAAAAAGTTTATATGAAGGGTAATCAGTTAATGACATAAACGTTATTTTAGAAGCTTACAAATCGTGCATCAATCAAAAAAATAAGAATAATGAACGTCGAATCTAACATTTTTATGATTCTCAAACTTGAGACTTACTAATAATTTAGTTGTCTACTTAACATCTGAATCAATTCAAGTTTGACATTGTTGTTCTCTAATTCTACTTCTTTGGGTAATGGTAAAAGAAAGCGTGGTTTGTCATCTTCAAGCTAATTAAAAGGGCACCATCGTCACAATAGCTGTTTTTCGATTCTGCATTTTGGATTTGTTGTGGTTTGTGAAATATTAGTATATACTTTGAAAGATAAAAAGAACACAAACTAATAAGACGTGAAGTTAGCAACTATTCTGGAAGACATCATCAACATCAACATGAGCACACTGTTTCTGAAACGCTCTTTATCTTGGATTCCAAATACTAGTAATAGATAGGCTAGGAAACTAGCTTCTTTTTGTCACTGGACATTTCTTGGAAGGAAAATTTTCCTTCTTGGCTTATTCAGCCCATGTAAAGGTCTGCAGTTGAGCAATTACTCTACTCTGTACTCTACCATTGATAGTTGTATAGATGCAAACTTTTGCCGTTTGAATAATAATAATAATGGATCGAATATTCAGTATATAAAATTATTAATCGGCCAATTCAATTATATTGGGTTGATCAAAACCTAAATAGCATTAGTAGAGTTATAGAAATGTATTTGATCAATGAGATAGTTAAATTTGGTGGAATGACTGAACATCTTACCTGATTTAATATTATATTTTTTTAGTATTAAAATTTTAAAAAATTATATTATATAAATGATACTCGTCCATATTACAAAGTTATCTAGACACTTTAGCCAGTAACCAGGAGGTCTCTTATACAGTACAACGTTGCAGAAACATAAAAAGACGTGAGATGGAATCCAAGGCAGTCTGCATCTGCATGTGGGACTAAGAGACATTACACACAAGCCCAAACCCCAAATGCGAACCCTCTGTCCCATGCTTCCACGTGGCTATATATAATTGGTTTTCTTGTAGTGACGGGGGCATTTGTCCATATTTCATGAAGATAGAGTACTTATTATGTAACGTTGAGTTTGATAATTATTGAGATGGTTAAAAAAATTAAAAATAATTTATTATTTTTTAATTATTTAACAAAATAATAAGAATTTTTTCCATTATTAAACAAGCCACACCAAGACTAATGGGACAGAGAATAATCTATCCAATTTAGTAGATCGATTAAATTTTAATAAAAAACCAATAAGAAAATATCATGGAAAAATATCCTTAACCCCCGACTATGGTAATGGATGAATCAAGTTCCTTTAAAGAGAGAAAAGTTGAGAGATTCATATTTAATTGAGTTTGAATATTAATAATTGTTTTCATATTTATAATTAACAGTTAAAATTTCGAACATCTATCCAATTTAGTAGATGGGTTAAATTTTAATGACTAACATGTTTAACTAACCTGGGTGGTCATTTGACCGACATCAATACCAAACTGATGAAAGTTAGTTTAAAAGTTAATTTAACAAAATTATCTTTAGTGAATTATTTTAATTACATGTCACATTGGATCAACTCATAGATATAACTAATTTTTGTATAATCAATAATATCCCCAAATTATACCCTCTATGTATATCCTTCATGTATTTTTTAAAATTTATAAAGATTTGGGAAGATTCTTGTTTGTATATGTTAATGATATTAGGGGTGTTCATGAGTTGAATTTTCAAAATAACGAGTTTTTGGGTTCGCATTTTTAGATTTTTGTAGTCAATAAATTAAAGGCAAACCTAATCTAAGTAAACTCAATCCAAGTATTAGTTGAACGGATTACTCGAGTTATTAGGTTATTTGGGTTAAAAATTCAAACTAATAAAAAAATTTTTAAAAAATTATGATTTTAAGATCATCCATTAAAAGTATATATTTTGTAAAAAAAAAATTAAAGAGTTAGGTCAAAATAAAATGGAAAAAGACGTACAATATGATAAATAAGATGTTATTTTAAGAATAAAAAAATATATAAATTAATATGAAATATTTAAAACAATAATGAAAGAATAAAAGTATTACTCGATTGTTAAGTTATTGAATTAAATTTTAAAATATAAAATCCAACACAATCTAACAAAATTCAAGTAATCTAACCTAAATAACTCAAAACCCAACGATCCAACCCATTTATCATTGCTCATCCTACAATAATGAATGCATTGATCATATGCCTACCTTTGATTGTTTTAGGAATCAATGCATGCAATCCGGTTTTGGGCAAAGAATTGAAAGAAACTCTTAATATCAGCGAATGCTTACGTATGGCACGTTATAACAATACTTTTTTTTTTTTTTTTTTTTCCTTTTATTTTATGGTTTCTTGCCCACAAACAAAAATTTAGAGAAAATAATAACAAAGAAAAATGTGATCAGAAAGTGCTATGACCAGTGAAAAGAAAATATTTCTCCAAAACTTTGATGAGTACTCGAGGAGTAATTATTAATTACTTCACAAACAAGATAAAAGTTAAAAAAAAATGAAATACAAACGTTATATAGGAAAATGGCCATATTATCCTCAATTTATTACCAAGAAGTTAAAGAAAAGAATGGTGATTGCGAAAGAGTTCTTAACATGTCTCCATGTTTTTTCTTTGATAGTGAAAGTAATTGTTTTCCTAGTATGGACAAAGCAACTAACTTGGACTGTCAATTGGGCATTGTGAGTCGAGTTTTGTAAAGTCCAAACTCGACTCACAAATTTATTTGGGTTTTAGACATTAATCGGGTCTAACGAAACTCACAAAGGTGAAACTCGTATTCAACTTACAAAATTATTCGAGTTTCGTGTTTTAATCGGATTAGCCCAAACTCACATTATCCAATAAAATTTTTTATAGTTTTTTTGTTAAAATTTAATTTTTTGACCCGGTCAAAACAATATGAGATAATATGCACTACTATATGTCAATAAACAACTATTAACTATTTTATGAGAGGAGACAGACATTTCGTGGGATACGGGAAATCTGATGTATAAGAGACAGATATAAATTACTGAGTATAGAATCGATCTACTAGAATACTAGATAGATTATTCATTATCCACGTAAAATTAAGTAGATACTATATATATATCTAGATATATATATCTAGATGTGTATAAGAGACAGTATTAGATATTAAGTATTATAAAACCAAACTTTATATGAATTTAATATAAAAATATTTAAACACAAATTCAACCCATTCACTTTACGAGTTCAACCCATTATTTTTAGTAGGACAGTGATTATCAATTGGGCCGGGCCTGTCTCTTATAAATGCCGATATATGACATCATAAAAAAAGAGAGGAAATGAAGTAGCTTATGAATGAAGACAAACAAAACAAGAATAGATTAATTTCATTTGTATATTGAGAAACTAGGTATAGTTTGCTTTTTAGCTCTATTAAATGTTTGAAGGTACACGAGATTCCCAAATCATGAGGAATGGGCGTCAAGGGGAAAATATGGAAAAGAATATGTTCAAAAAGATAAATTTACATTTTGCATGTGTTGGAAGTCTAGAATTGGGTTGTTTGGTTTATGAAAGAAAATTACTCTCAAATGCTTTTAAATTGACTGATACTGCCAATTAGGCATTATCCAGTAATAAAACAATTAAAATCGAGATTTCAGGAATTAAAAGGTCTGAGTCTAATCTGTCTGAGGATGAGTTTAATATTATGACTTTATGGAGAATTAATATATTATTTTATAGTTTTTGTACAGTACAAATTTTTAGGGAATAATTCTTTTATACTTTAAGGACTTGTACAGTACAAAGAATTATATCCCTTTAAGGGAATGTACCTGTACTAATTTTATATGAATAGTAATGTGTAGAATTCCTGTCTCTTATACACATTGGAAAAAAAAATTTAGTAAAGAAATGTTTGTGTTTACCTGAGAGTTAGTTTTTACATTAATTTTTAAACTAAAAAAAGTTCAGTTACTAATTAAAATTTAGAGTCCACAGGATACTTAAAAAAAAAAAAAAAAATCCTCTGTGGTAGTAAGTTTAGTGCAAGCCAGTATGAGCACATAATTTAAATTCCTATTATAGAAAATTTACAAGAATTTGCAAACCCAGTAGTAAAATTTTAACTGCAATTGTCAAAAATTAAGAAGATAATCAGTATTTGAGGCCTCGTTTAACTCATAAACCATCCTTCAACTTTCCGCTAACGTGAGAAATTTTTACTTCGGACACATCAATTATTTGATATTAGTAGGGCGGGAATGCACACTTTATGAGTGTATAATTAACAAAAATTGCACAAAAATATTTTTTAAAAAAGAAAATAGAATAATGAGTGGAAATTTAATAAAAAAATTAGTAAGAGAATTGGCAAATACTTAGGTAGATCCGATTTTTTGTTTTACTCATAAATTTTGTGATGTGGACTAAATTTTAGAGAATCTATAACATCAACTGATGTAAGCAACATTCTTTAAGGTTTAATCCAAACCACAGAATCTATAGGTGAAATCAAATATCAGATCTAATTAAATATTTTCCACAAAATAATATAGGGAGTGGGATGCGTGGGAGTGAACGGTGGAAAAAGAATTATGGAAAAAAATTTATTAGTAGTTAATGAAAATATATAAAGAGGGTGGGGAGCGTAAATTTGACAAAACATTAAATGAGGACGTTAAAATTCTTCTTCATACTTTATATATAATAATAGATATTTAGTATGAGTAATTACTTTTGAATCAATAAAAACTTTGTCCGTGGGGTGAAAGGCCACTTCTACTTTGGGAAAAAAAGTAAAAAGGCTACTTTCCAAAAAATAGAGTGTTATTATTTTTTATGATTGAAACATTTACTCCACGTAAAATGATGCTATCGATCCAATACAAAACAAAAAATTTTATTTTGTATTTGACTGTTTTTTGATGATTTCATGTTAAACAAGTATTTTAAAAGTTAATTTTAGATATGTCACATACATTTAAATTTGATGTGTTTATGTCTTATTTTATTTTTCAATCATTGGGCCATGTACAGATGTACTCCACGTCAAGTGATTCTATTGGTCCAAATAATTCGAATAAAATAAAATTTTCCGATGTGTATTGTATTTTCCGATGATGTCAGGTTAAACTAGTATTTGTGTCTTGTTATGAAGAGGCTGGCATTTGCGGAGTCAAAACCTCCAACAGAGGACTCTCTACAGTCAGAATTCATAATTTACGATTGACTACCACAAATACACACATCATCAGAAGCTACAAAACAAACAAACAAACACCACGTTCAACCAGTTCCCATGCCACTAAACCCATGACATATGAACATTGTAATTAAACAAAATTTTATAATTTTATGGACGGAATTATTTTTTTATATTTTAAAATTTTATAAAGTATAACAATAATATTATATATTTTAAAATTTTATATTACATAAATTTTTAAAATTAAGAAAGTGATTTTTTTAAAAAAATTATAAAATTAATCTGCAATTAAATACCAAAAATGTCTAGGTATCATTAATCAATAAATAGTGACTTCTTAATATATGCAAACAATAAAGTAAGCATATTGGAAAGCGAGATTGTGTTGATTTTTATTTTTTTTTCTATAGGAATAAGAGTATGTATTTATTTCCCTACCCTTTTGCACAAGCAAATGACCATACCAAATCCGCCTCATTTGCCTGTGCAAAAGGGTAGAGGAATGTCTCTTATAACACAGAGGAAGAGAAACTATAGAATAATATATTAATTTTTTATATAAAGATTCATATAATTATATCTATAATAATATATAGACTTTACTCAAACACATCTAGATGTTATAAGAGACAGGGTTAATAATATAATAATATAGAATTAAATCACTATGTTTCAAAAAAAATTTATATAAATCAAATTTATTAACGTAATGCTAATAATATCATAAATTTTTTAATTTAAAATTTTCTATATTAACTCATATTACATCAATTATTAATATAAATATTTTAAACTAAGAGATCAACCATATTATGTTATAAATTTGAGAAAATATTTTAATTTTGTTTGTAAATTTTGTAATATAAATTAAATATTATAAAATTTATAATATAAATTAAAATAAATAAAATTTTATAAATTTTAATTTTAATCACAAAATTTGATCGCTCGAGATTTCCCGTCTCCCATACTACCTCTCCCACTCACTCTCACCAGTATAACTCTGCAGCGGCATCAATCAAGCCTGTATACCAGTCCTTTTCTGTTTCCTCCCTCATTGCCAGATTCTGTACTACCCCACCCTACCCTCCCCACCCTCCATTGCCAGTATTTGTCTACACCTTTTTCACCCTCTATATGAAAACAACTCCAAAACCCCAGTTTACATAGTTCCCCCCTTTATTCTTTACCTTTTCTCACCAACTCATTCCCCCATTTTATTCCTCCCAAACAAAAAAGACCAACAACAGAAGATACAACCACCGAAAAAAATAAACACATATTCAGACAACCCACATGGATCTCCCCTCATTTCCTTCTTCCACCACCCTCATTCTCACCTTCTCCTTAGCTTTCCTCATCCTTTCCACAGGTAAACACAAACATTATTCTTTACTAAAATTTTTTTTAATCTATTACAGATAAAAATCTTATTTTAAGACAAAGACTTCATTTTTAAGAATAATGTATCTTTACTATGCTCATTATATAACATAACATGTGGTAATTAGATAAAGATTCTAGATGGGTTCTGTTTTGTTTGTTTCACATTTTCTTGTCGTACGTTGTTATTTTCAGGGGTTTATGGGACTACATTTACATTTGTACGACAAATGTGAGACCCGGATCCGTCAAAGGTTTTAGCAAATGCCGGAAGCCCAACTCTCGAAAGCAAGGACTGTCTCTCATACACATCACGATGTTTATAACCGGCAGGTCCGGCCGGTTCTGTCAAAGTGAGAACCGGTTGCAACTTTGACGGATCCGGGTCCCGGTCCTTGTGCCACGGCAATCAATTTAACATCTGGCACAGGTGGAATGCAACGGCCGGAGCTTGACCCAAGGAGACTCTTATAAGAGTTCTAGATGGGTATAAGAGGGCAGGACGCTTCTATGACGTCAGCCTTGTGGATGGCTACAATGTGGCCATGATAGTTGAAGGGACGGGCGGGTCGGGTATGAAGAGCACGACGGGTTGTGTAACGCGATCTTAACCGGATCTGCATCTCCCAGTTGAAAGTGGGAGATGGAGATGCGTGCAAGAGCGCGTGTGAGGCATTCGGAAGCCCAGAATACTGCTGCAGCGGCGAGTATAACTCACCGTCGTCGTGTAAGCCGTCGGTTTACTCGCAAATGTTCAAGTCAGCTTGCCCCAGATCCTATAGCTACGCTTATGATGATCCGACTAGTACTTTCACTTGTACCGGTGCTGATTATACGGTGACGTTTTGCCCTTCCATGCCTAGGTAATTATTTATTAATGTCCCCTCCTTGTTACTCCTACTTTTTAGATTAAAATTTTAAGTGATAAATATTCATGACAATTTAATTTATGGTAGTCGTGATTATTTTGTTTGTTGATGAGAGATGTTTTATTGATAACGAAATGGTGAAGTTTGGCGAATTGAATAACATATTGGTCATGTGTCGAATGATTTATTATTATTATTATAAGTTGGTTAATTATTGGGGTAATAAATTTGTGACAAAATAATCTGACCAGGTAGTTACTGTGCTCCAGAAGTTAATAAATGTGAATGATACACATCCAGTTCATCTATGCATTATTAACCCTGACTGCCAGTACATATCTAGATGAACGTTTTCTTCAGTTGTAGGAAGAAATTCTCTCTTGCTTTCTTGGGTTTTGGCCTCCAATGCTTACATTCAACTACAATGATGGGGGGTTCTGCATAGTGTTAGTCTTTTTTTTTTTTAGGAATAGTTATTTTCCCTATAAATTGTTCATATGTGATGCTTTTTCCCTTCTCTAGAGTTGTATTAACGATTTCGTGTCTTGAAGTTTTGTTGGTATGATGAGGTTTGCAAGAGCTGAAATATATACTTAAATGTAGGATTTCTTTTGAGTGTTTTAGTTTTCTTTGACGAAATGTTGGGAACGTGTTTTCACTTAAAAAAACTGGAATAGTTTAGTAAAATGCGAATTAATGTAAGGAAGATAATAGTTGCCAAATAGAAACTGATAAAAGGCACACTTTGCGGGAATTGCAAGCATGGCTTTTACAGTGTCTTGTCTGCTGTATATGGCTTTTACAGTTCTCCGGGGCTCAGCAATAGTGATTTTTTAAAATCATCATGGGTAAGCAGCTATTTGCATTGAATGATGTCTGTGTACACATCTAGCTGCAAATCAAAGGTTGAGAACTTTGTCATTGCTTTGGATGTGTATAATCTCGTTAGTCATGTAATCTTTGAATTACAAAGGGAATAAAGTCAAAAGCAGGATTATCTCTTGGCCCATTCCATGTCCTATTTCCGAACCAGCTAGTTTGATAAAGGGAAAAGGGGAAGGAGATGTGATTAATGAGAATCCAAATAAGCCCTCGGATTATATTGGGTTAATTTATTTGATAATTTTCTACAAAGTTGGTGTTGGCCGATTTTAGTTAGGAGGAACTAAAAGAAGGCTGCCTCCAGATATGCTAATATAATCACAAGAATCCACTGCCTTGTCTCTTATTTGCAAAAGTCTACATTTATCTTTGGCATAATCGTAATCATAGTTGTATAAAAGGTAAGGAAATGTGTTGTACAAGCTGCATTGCAGCCCTTATTTGATATTCTGTTCATATTAGGACCATAAGAGACTGAGATGTGCTGGTACTCAATAACATCAGACCTCACGGCAAAGATTTATGTAGTTTATATGAAGAGTAAGAGGATCTGAATTCTAGTATTGGTTGATCTTCTAAGGTTTAACTTACAACTGAATATTTAAGTGTCTGGTTTCATCACCTTGACAAAGAGAGAATGTTGAGGTGACTGTTCTGTTTCCATGGCAAACATTTACCTTGTATTCACCTAAATATCCGTAAAAACTAAATGAACCGTGATCATCTGTTTGACCCTCCACCATCCCGGTTTGCCATTCTTTGAGGAGATTGTCAACAACATCCCCAGCCGGGAGGTTACGAAAATTCTTATCTGTTAGACACATTTCATAACACCCATTCGGATGAAATGCCGTCCAAAGCATAATACCATTTACAGAAGGATGTGAGAAGCCCTCTCTCAGAACTGCTTGAAGATACCTAGCCTGATACGTAATAATCAACGTGAAAATTTTAGTTGATGGATCAGATGTTAACGGATCGATTAAACCAAAAAGAAAAAATTTATCTGAGTAGTACCTGAGTTTGTTGATCAAGGGTATTGCTGATGTCTACCTCTGTAAGCCAAATGGGAAGGTTTAGTGTTGCCAATTTATCCAGTATTGCCCTCATAAGTGGAGGATTAGGCACAGTGAAGTGACTTTCTAGGCCAATTCCGTCCATTTTAGCACCTCCCCTTTCAAGTTCCCTCAGCCTGGATATGTATGCATCCACAGTAGAATTCATGTCAAAACAAGTCTCCACCACGTTATATTCATTCATAAACAAGGTGGCCAATGGATCAGCTTGATGTGCTATTTCGAAAAATTGGAGACTGGCATGAGGACCGAGTTTTTGTTCGTAGAAATCAAAATGAAGCATTTCATTGCTGACATCCCAGTGTATGAATTCGTTCTTGTATTGACACATTAAACTTTGTATCCTGGAGTTGACGGCTAACTGCAGTTCCGGACCTGTAAGATTTTGAACCCAGGAAGGCGAAAACCAGGTTGGGGTTCTCCCAGAATATGTTGTGGCCTCGGACCATGATTTGGTTAGCTCTAGCAAATTCTAACATTTGATCTGGTACTGTGTAGTTGACAATTCCTTTCTGTGGTTCTGTTGCGTACCACTTGAGTTCGTTTTCAAATACCGCGGCATTGAACCTCTCAACAAACCATTTCTGTAACAATTTGCTTTCTTTATTTATTTCAATTCGAGCCCATGAAGCGTTTTACTCTTAAATTGCATTTTATTGTTGAATTAAGTTAAACTTGAGTAGTAACAGGCCAAACCTGGTATGGCAGATTTCCTAGGATAGTACTGGCAATTGCAGATCCAAAAGGAAAATCTCTTGAAATTTGCTCCACCAGAACTTGTGCACCATCCAATCTCTGTCCATGGACATCTGTTACGTGTATTATCGTGGCACGTTTTCTTTTCTGGAGTAAATTTTGTTAATTGACATCAGAATTATGGATGTTTGGTACAAATTTACAGGCTGAATTGAATTACTGATGGAAAAGCGATAGAAATTTTAAGTACAGCATTGATACTATATTCTTGGTTGATTCTCCATTCATCCTCACTAAAAGGCTGCAAAGAAGCGCTCGCAATGCTTATGTTGATATCTCTCCCTTCTGCATATCTGCCATAATTTAGAAATTTTGTCAAAAGATCATGAGGGCTTGCTTTAATTTTTGATAAATTTCATTCCCCTTAGAGCAGGAATTGAAGTATGTGATGATTTTTTTTTTGGATGCCCTAGGATCGAATTCATAACTAATAAATCATAAAAAAGTGTTTTACTACTTAAACTGCACTTACAATACTTTAATTACCTGAATAAATAAGAAAGTAGAATTTGAAGGTAAGTCGAGTACAAATCCACCTTTGAGAAATGACCAACAATCTTGCTTTGCTATTACAGTTCCGGTACATTGATACGTCTTTTTGTCCGTTGTCACGCTTGTCTTTATTGAAGATGAATTTGCACCTTCTACCTTAATCCAACATCATCTGTTTTTTACCAATTATTTTCTAGACTTCAAGTTTCTAATTAATTGCACTTAACATGCATTGACAACAAGCGGCTAATATAATATATCCTAGTTGTGTTGATTTAACAAGTTAATGAAAAACATGCAAGAGTTTGTAGTTGCACTACTTAACTGGAGAAGGAATAGAAGGAGTTGCCAGGGAGATTGTAGAACTCAAATGCAGGGAAATTATGTCGATTTCCAGACAAGGTGAGCTTTTGATGCCTTGTACCATGAACAAGATCATTCATAATCCCACCATTGTATAATGGATCTTCTGGTTCTGATTTGCACTTGTAAAAATTGGAAGCAGTACGAGTTTGAGTGTAAATATTTATTTATTGCTTACAAGTTAGACTCCAACTCCACCATTTTGATTTACTTACTTTAGTATAGGCAGAATAATCATAGACAGGTCCATCTGCAGCCAAACGAATAAAAGAGAACCGAAAATAAGTGGAAATAACCCAAGGAACGCAACAAACTTAGGCCCAAAAAACAAAAACAAAAAAAGGAGATAGATAGAGAACCATAAGCAACAGAAAATGAAGAGGCTGTAAGCAGAGACACGACCAAGATCGAAGTTAATAAACCATTATTCATTTTGTCCAATAAAAGCTAAAAATGCATTGTAATTTCCACAGCCAAATTGACAAAAAAATTTCGCAACACAAGAATTGGCTTTGACAAGTGCAATTAACCCTTTTTTATTTTTGACAAGTTTTGGCTTGAATTTCTTCTATTAATATAGGTTGATTTCGTTGTCTTCGAGTTTTGGACTTCAGCTCTGATCTGCATTTGAGTATGGTGATTGAAATATGAAATTCGTACTTATACGTAATCTAGAACGACTATCAATTTAAGTCTTGAGTTATATACATATAGCTTTGTATAAGAGACAACCAAATCACCTTACCGTTTAAGGTTAATGCCTTTATTGAAATCTAGTTGTGTTGTAAGAATACAAACTTTATCACTTTAAATCAAACCTTGTTTTGTTTTGAACTAATCGAATAAGAATCAAGTTCATTTTTTTTTTTTAATCTAAAAAAAAAAAGGAAGGAAGAAGAGGAATGTGAAACCAATGATTTTATTTTTTTTTTAATTTTTTTGATTAAAGTTTAATTATATTCCTAAACAAACAAAAAGAATAATATGTAAAAAAAATAAAAATAAAAAGGAAAGGATAGGTTTAATGGAATGAGGCTACTGCAATATTTGGAATGAAATTCAAGTTTTGGAAACCGAGAATCTATAAGAAAAGATTAGAGAAGAAAAGAGTAAAACAAGAAGAACCATATCCTAAAGGCAAAGACAAAACAAGGTTCAATTTATAAGTGATAAAGTTTATATGCTTACAAGGGAAAACTGATTTTTCCCACTAATAGGACAGCTCTCTTGATGCCTTCCTTGAGTGAAGGCTTACACTAAACCTAACTATCGGGCACGCAAGAGGGACACACCAATTTTCTAGCTATGAATTTTTTTTTGGTAGAAAAAATCTAGGTGGCAAGACTAGGTTACCTCTCTTTCTCTAAAATCATAACAGGTCATCAGTCGTATTTCATGATTTATAATGATATATCGCCACCAAATAAGAGATCGAGGACGATAAAAATCAATTTTGAACATTTTACATTTGATTGCAGTACTTAATCTGGATGTTAGATGCATATTATATACTTTTGGCATAACAAATAAATGCAGTTTAATAAGAATTGATAGCACAAATACGTTTGAAAACGACTCCCTAACTTGCATCGACATATGGTGAAAACTAAATGTAACACATAGAAAATGTCATTCAAAGAGGGATTTGGGTCTATTATTACACTTTTTAGTATGATACTTGTATAACATTATTTAAATGAATAACACATACTATCTTATCATGAGTAAAATATTGAGTGAGGGATACATATCACTCACAAAATATACCATTAAATGCATTTTTACAGTATATAAACAGCTTTTTATAAAAGGGTTACCCAAACGAAGAGGGATATTGGGAAAAAGATATATTAAGTATTAAGGTACGTATCCATCCACGATCCATTAGAGTTTTTATAAATGATAGTCGTATTCTGTTGAATGGGGACGTTAGCGTATCTGGGCCGAGAACCAATTACTGAAGTTAGCCCATTAAATCAGGAAAAAAAAATAAAAAATTCACAGTTCATTTTTCAATTTTTGTTCCAACATTTGCTGGTTGAATCAAAACGTCTAACACTCGAACAATAACAATAACAGTTGTATCATAAAAAAAAAAAAAAGGAATCTCTTACTTTTTAAACGAATCATCTATCTAATAAATGATCTGAAAAGAACTGATCATGATTTTGATTAAATTGACACCCGCAAATTTAGATTAAAATCGTTTAAATTAGCGTAAAACGACACTTGAATATTTATTGTCTCGAATTACAATCACAAAAAAACATCACAACACCGGTGTGTTTTTTAAACCTTTGTGGCTCCGGAAAATTAATTACTACGATAGTACACTTGAAACAATGATATAGATATTCTATATATTGAAACAATTGAATACCACTCGTACAACTGATGTCCCTAATGAATGATACATGGACAGATTTGGATCACATATTGCTAACAGTTACTATTGCATAATAGAAGCCCAGGACTGATATGCAGTACATCACTTGAGAGAATTCCCCATCAGTCTGTGCCATCAGCGAACACCTTAATTAATGATCGCGACTATTTTTGGGATGTAGATGTAGCAGCAGCATTTTTCTGCCTATACTGCTACCATAAATTTTGGAATACATAGCTTTTGTCCTGATAGCCAATAATAGATCTAGACCAAAGCCAACAATGCATGCAATTGCCATAACCACAAAAACAAGCCTGTAACAATGGGCACCTATACATACGAGTGTTGCCACCACCTTCCGTGCGAGTTGCTTCGGAATCATACAAGAAACCGGCTAGCAAGCCAGAGAAGAGGAAGGAGCCGAGGGGTAGGTTGAGGATTAGAATGTTGTAGATGAGACCGTAGTATTTGAGGCCGAAGAGTTCTGAGGCCGTTGGCACTGTCACGGCTAGACGGACACCATAGCAAATCCCGACAACTATAGAGCCAATGTAGAGTGAACCTGGTAATGCCATGGCCATCAATATGTATCCAACAGCCATTAGAATCTGAGATGCTGCATTCCAGATTGGCCTTGGTGTTCCTGCCCTCCTGCAAGTAAAACAAAACTACTATAATTTGCATATGAAATCAATTTTCGCATGTAACATTTATATGAATCGTTTTTGTGATTTCTGACTGCAAGAGATTTTTTTGATGTATTGTATTGTATGTGAGATAAAAATATGACTGAAAAAACGTATTATAAATAAATGATTGTAAAATATTTTGGGAAGCAACTTAATCTCCATGTTCTTGATTCTTATTCGATAAGTTCCAAACAAGCAAGGAATATGAATATTCGTAACAAAACTAAAACCAAACACGTTTATACACGTTTGTACGAAAATATATTAGTATTAATGGTTTGGACTTTTGCATGTTTGCAATATTTCTGTAGTATTTGGAGCAAAATCTGGATGAAGACAAAAATAGAAAATCAAGTTGAGTGTGTTCGTGGTCCCTTCATGGTCCAAACAGGAAGTGACCACTGGCACAAAATAATCTTTTACAGTCTTCTAGTTCTACCCCAAATAATATCTTCTTAGTCTTTTTAGTGTTTTTTTTTTTTTAGCAACTCCAAATAGGTGTAACATTTTCATCAATTACTATTTTCTTTAAATCAAATTAAGGAAACATTATAAATGCTGCTATCAAGGATATATTTTCTCCCAACCTTGAATTTCAAAAAAATTAAAAAAGATGTGTATAAGAGACAGGTCTAAAGTGGGCGAGTGCAACAGAATAAATTTTTTAAAAAAAGACCATAAAACTACACTCAAATTAATATGAAGTAGCTCATCACAATGTCTCAATTGCGGGACCTATCCTCTTGCAAATAGTCGGTCTCGTAGAAAAAAAGTACTATGACAATAAAAGTCATATGCCTTCTTTACTAAGGTTCTAATAAAAGTTAGTTCTTGCACTCGCCCACTTTGACTTGTCTTTCATAGCATAAAAAAATATCAAAACATTTTTGTATTAGAAAAGATAGAAATCCACCCAAATTACATCTATTTTTTCATTTCCGTTAGTTACGGAACTGGAAGGGAAGGACTAGGAGCCACTCCAATCTAAATTTCAACGATAATAATTCTTCACGCGATAATATTATGGTCAAGATTGCTCTCTATTATTATTATTATTTTTTTTTTTTTTGGATTTTCATTTGTGAGATGTTCATATAAAGACAGGAAATAAGAACAATACTAGTTATTCTTAGGAGGTGTTTGGTTTATATTTGAAATTCGGAATCAGAATAGAAATCATAAATTTAAATTATTCCACCTATATGTTTTGTTTGAATAAAGAAAAAATTTTATTATATTGATAAATTAATAAATTTAAAAATCATCTCATAAGTGAGAAATTAAAATAAATACTTTTTAACAATTTCATTATTATCTAATAACTCCAATAGTAAAAAAACATCTATTAATATCCTTATCAATAATTTTCGTTCTTTTTTCTTCATACCCCACAAACCAAATGCCTCCTTAATCTTTTATATCCCTATTTCCAATTCGAAACTCGAAAAGAGTATCCTTGCTTTATTCCCAAGTAAAACCGTCTAGATTGAAGAAAAAAGATTCCTGGTCCCGTAGAGGTGAATTACCACAAATTCTCTACTAAAGATTTCCCAACAACCAAAGCTATTAGATACATTAAAAATAAAAAAATCTCTTCTTTTCAGTAGTCTATTTAACAGTCTAATTATTTACTCCGTATAAAGACTTGTTGGTTCCATTGAAATTATTAAAAAAAAAAAAACTCACATTCGTACATAAAATTCGGTTCAATCCCTTCAGCAAATTTACATATTCATCACCATGTTACAAACACATACAATTGCACAACCACTTGATTAATTATGTATATTCTCATCACCGATTCAAAAAAGTATGCGTCACCTTAAAGCAGCTCCCATAAATCCTAACCGAAAGAACACTATAACAAACCAAGAATTTCTTTTTAACTTCACTTCACCTTCCAACAAAGAAAGAAAAAAAAGAAAAGTAAAGAAAATAACATCCTAAACTCCTACACAAACTAACATAAAAACTTTTTATTAATAGTTATTAAACAAGTGAATGATTCAAAAATTAAATTGGCAAAAGCATACAAATACAAATAATTAATCTTAATAGGAATGTATGTGAGAATGACAATCGTTGAGATGATTAAAATTTAGTTAGTTTCATAATGTTTTAATCATTTAACGATACGTAATATATATATATCGGAGTGCGGAGTGACTAGTAAGAAATTTTTGATTAAAGTTGACGTACCTGATGAAATACTCGGAGACCCACCCGGATGAAATCCGCCCGAAAAATCCCCAAATGCTAGTGAGAGACACGAATATGGACACGTCCGCATAACCCAAGGCCAAACCCATCTGACCCATATTATTCATCACGGCCAGACCCGTTCCAACGCCACATAAGAAAGATGTAAACAAGATCCAAAAGTCCACCGTCTTCAACGCCTCCCATATCGTGTGATCTTCTCCGATTACCGGCTTCTTTTTCTCCACCTCCACCGCCACCCCTTTCTCAACCACATCCGCCTTCTTCTCCTCCTCCACCACCTCAACCGGTTCTTGAACCAACAACGGCTCCCTTATAACACCCCCTTCAACATCCACCTTTTCCGAACCACCGGACCTCATAAAATCCTTCAAAAACAGGTAAATAGGAATTGCCAGAGGCGAAGCCAGCAGTACCAAAAGTATCGCCGCAAAGATTTGAGAAAACACGAGTCCATGGTCAACCCCTGAAACGTCAAATGCTAGTAAATAAACTGCTACAAGAACTGCAATAGCGTTTACGATTCCGAAGTACTTAGACTCCTCTCTTTCTTCTCTTGCGGTGGAAGAAGGCGGGATTTCTCGAAGAAAAGCAATAGCTGTGAGGCAGACAACAAAAGGGACGACCATTAACATGAGTAGAAAAGTAGCCGGGTCGTCGGAGAATAAAGCCGAACAGATGTCGGTGAATATCGCCGTGCTTAATCCGACGTAACCCTTCATGATTCCGGATATAGGGCCGCGATTTTTGCGGAAATTACGCATGCAAGTTACGAGGATGGCGGTGTTCATCCACGTGGTACTGTTGCCGCCCATGCACAAGAATACGCACATGGCCCAGTAAGGGAGCGGTTGGATTCGGCGGCTAACTACGAGCCACTGGACACCGTAACCGATGAAGCCCTAGACGTGCCGATGAGGAGGATGATGGGAGTGGATAAGCGATCGGAGGCTAAACCGGCTCTAGGATGCCGAAGGCTTTACCGACGTCTTTGGCGACAGAGAGGTTGTTGAGTTGGAGCTGAGTGAGGGCCATGAGGGATTTCAAGGCGTCGGAATAGTTAGAGAAAGTGTAGTTGTTGCCGGAGATAGATTGGACCCAAACGGCTGTCACGAATCCTAGCCATTTGCCGGCCGGGGATGTTGGAGATGGCAAGAAACCCATAATAGGGTGGTTAGTCAAGAAAACAGCTGGTACAGCTTGGTAGTTGATAGATTTTGTGTGGTTTTGGGGTTTGAGTTTGGTAGGTTGTTACTGCTAATATTAGTATTATATATATAGGAAAGGATATGGAATAGAAAAATTCCATTTCCAATGTCTCGTTTGCTTTCTGTAGATTCAACCCAAAAAACAAAAAAACAAGTTGCCTTTATTTTATTCTTTATTTTTCACTTTCCTTTTGTTTCTTTATTTGTTTTTTCTTTAATCCTAGATGATTAATTATTTTTTATTGAATCAAGTTGACGTAAGTTAGCAGCATTTATAATGTTGTATTGCACGGCGTGGTGCAAGTTGTAAGCAATCATATTTACTTTTACAAACACCACTTACGTGCAATACAACATTACACATATATTAACTAATATCAAATATGTCTATATGATTTATTTATATTATAAAATTTACGAGTAAAATTGTAAATTATTTAAATATTTTACAATTTTTACTAATATTTTTAAATTTTTTTAAATTATCCTTCTATTTATCTTTTAGTAACTCGAACTCATAATTAATAAATTATAAGTGACTTGTCACTTAAATTACACTTCGTTTTCACTACTTTTACTAGTATACGACTGAAATTGGTCATTAACAGTTGGTCATGAGTCGACATGGACCTTACCTTCGCCTTCTCCACAAATTGTTCAATGACAATAACATACACTTCTTGCTTCTACTAATATATCAACGACCCGCTTCCAGTCATCGGGCATCACTACTGCAATTGGTCGGAAGAGCTATAATGGGTTATATCCTTCTCTAATTTTTCCATTTCTCAGTTTGGCAGGTTCTTCTGGATAACTTACTTTTAATTTTAGGACAAAAGGTCCTTTTTTTTAATAAATTACTTTTAATTTAGGGCACAAATTGTACAAACTATAGAACATTCTAAAATTACTATATTTATCAAGTAAATTTTTTTTTTGTGACTTAAATGATCATTTGGGTTCTTAAATTGATTGACCAAAATATCTTCCGTTAGTTATAGCCATCAAGTCAGTTGTTATCCAGATACATGAAAAAGGAAGTGATTTTTACTTGAGAAGGTAAAAACATCAAAATGTATAATTTATTTCCCCTCTCCTTCACCGTTTTCATTATTTCACCCCAAAACCGCTCACACCACCATCTCGTAACTACCGCAATACACGACGCCACCATCTCCCTTTCCTTTTCCTCTCCATTTCTTGTTTCTTTCTTTTTCTCCTTTTCTATTTCCTTTTGTGAAATTTTTTTCCCCACCATAATCCTTTCCCTTCTCCAATCGTTCTTGTAGTTGTTATATCATTTCATTTACGAAATTAATAATAAAATTTTTTTCCTAATAATGATCAAACAATCTCTTGTCGGTTTCTTTTTAGCATTCTTGTTTGAATAATCTAACTTCACCATCATGATGGATTCACCAATGAAGTAAAATAAAACACCTAGTTATGTACATCGTATATTCATTATAGGCACAAAATTTCTTAAACATGATTAATTTTCTCGCAACCACATAACTACACAATTATTACATATAGACTTTGTCCAAAACAAGATTTTTTTTTTGGATAGTTCAAATGGAAAAACTGGAGTATTTAACGAGAATGCAGCCACCCCATGATCCCGTGCATTACTTTGCAACCAAGGAGTTGTAAATTTTTTTTTTTTTTTTGAGGGAACAATTTAGCAGTCTTTGTTGACCTAATGGATAATGGAAAATTAGTAGACGCCATAGGCTTAACCTTTAAGAGTTATTAGTACAGGATTAGATTCAGCCGTACGTATAATTTGATGCCAACCATCCATATAACTCCTTTTTAATTATAAGTGTACTCAGTTATCAATAAGACCGCTGAGGGTGACTTTGCACTTTGTACCCACTTATTGTGAGTGTGTATAGCAATCGGCAATGCTTATCTAAAAATCATCAAGAATCTCTCCTTGTCCCACATGTTCTTATTTTGAGCTAACGAAATATTTACACGGAATCGATATTTTGTCAGATTGTAATGTTTATTAAAATTTATGTAATAAATAATATTAATGGGAATTCTACTTGTCGTTTTTAAGGGCAATTCTCTTATCTTTAAAAATTTATATCTAAAGTAGTTGTGACAAAATTCAAGAAAACAATAAGGTCTCAATATTAATAAATGTAAATAAATTTATAAAATCTTATTTTTTATTACAAAATTTATAAATAAAATTTAAAATCAGATCTATAATAAATTTTTTCATTCTATTCAAGTAAATATTCTTGGCACACAATTCACGACTCCGTGATAGTAACACATTCAATTTTGGAAGAAAGCCCATAAAGGCGACTATACAGCTCGTGGGTATAGAATCCAATTAGCATTTAGTTAGAGACAAATTTAATTTAGATAAAAATACTTTATTAATATCATTTTATATATCCTCTTATAATAAGAACTACAAAAATAAACAAAGATAATAAAATAATAATTAGTTACAGAAAATAAAATTTTATTTTAGGTATATAAATATTTATGACAAAATGAATGAAGTAGCTAATGGCAAGTGAGAAGAGAGAAAAAAGAAAAAATAAAATTGAAGAAAAAGTAAAATAAGGAAAGAAAAAGGACAAATCTAGCTCGGTTTAAGCTTAATCTCTTATAAAAATAATTACTTAGTCGGATATTTTTATCCAATCATATAAAAAAGAAATATTAAATATCTATAAAATGAATTGAAAGAGATAAAATACAAGTAAGGGTGTAATTCAAATATGGTTAGTGCTATTAACCCTTTAAAAAATTCAGCAAGTAATTAGAATAAAAGTAGTAGTAGGTTCAAAAACATTATAATTCTTATAATTACAAATACTATTATAATTTTAACAAAAAAATTTTTATTTTAACAGACAAACTTCTAAAATCTTGGATTCTAAAATTTAGAAATGAAATATAAATTTTAAAGGATAAGTCGTAGTCATATTGAAACGACTGATTAATTATCAGACCAGAGTGATAAGGTGGGGATACGTACGGCAGAAAAAGTTGTGGTGCTACAGCCTGTCGCGACAAAGAAATAATATGGACCAAAATGAGCTAAATCGTATATTTTATAGATTTGTATTTATAAGCATATTTATATAAATTTATTAAAAAATTTAATAAATATAAATTATAAAATATATGATTTTATCATATATTTTGATTTATATAAAAAAAAATTTAATTGCGATTTTTGCAAAACGTGCTCAAGGTATATACGAGTACAAATAAGAGGGCAGGACCCTCAGGCTTTTGGATTTTTGGTACTAACACCCCAATTGGATGCAGAATTTTCAGTACAATAATGAAAACAGCAGTAGAAATATTAAGTAAAAGCAATTGCTTTATTTTTATTTAAGCAATAAAAAAAAAAACATACTAGTTTATTACAAATATTAATTGAAAATTCTTTAAAACTATGGAATCGCTCTCCTATATTGTTCTTTCACAATTTCTTCTGTAATAGATGTAAATTGAAGATATATTCAATAGTCTTATCTATTGTCTTGCATTGTGCATGACAAACATTACCCATTTTAAAATAACTGTCACGTTTGATTTTTTGTACACAAATTAATGAAATTATATCAATTTTACAAAAAAGATAATTCAAAGAGATCAAATTACCCTTTTGTACTACATAATCCTTCCTTCATTAATATTGCACTAAAGGTAAAAAAATAAAAATAAATATCATTTAATATTTTTTTAATTTGTTTTAAGGTGACAGATAATATGAAATAACATAAATTATCTAAAATTACAAATAATTATTTTGAAATAGATAAAGGAAAATCTACTCACAAATAATAATTTAAATCTAAAAAGAGAATTTAATGAATCACGTGCATTAATTAAGACTTTAAATTATCATTTTTATGAAAGTGGTGAGAAGGGTACCATGTACTAGTAGTGTAGGGTGGGAATGGAGGACCGAGTCTCCCCTTTAATTTGGTGATGTTTTCCTACCTTTCTTTTTCTTGGCCCAACTTGTAACGAAAAGCTATCTTCACCAACAGGAATTCAAATTTTATATTCGTTTAATGGATCAATTACCTGCAAACCAAACAAAAGTCGAGTGACGAGTTGATGGTGACCTTAAGGTCAATGTGAATTAAATCCGATCCAGATCCGGTATCTGATTTATCTCAGACATTAATTTAATTGAATCTAAATTTATGCATGATTTCGATAAATTAGCTCTAGTTTGGATTTTCAAACACATTTAACTAGGTTTCGATAACATATGGTATAAAATTATGGATCGAATTCAAATAAAATTTATCTTTTAGTCGAGACCTTATTGTTTTCTTGAATTTTGTCACAACTACTTTAGTTGTTGTATTGACTTCTAATTCTAAAACGAAGCCAAGGATTGTAACGAGCTCATAGACGAGCGGCCTATAACAAACAGTGGGCTGGATCCATCACACTTATTTCCCCAACTCGTCCTTTGATGTACAGTAGAATATTTGTTGGACCTTGCCCTTTCTCACTCTAGTAACTGAGTTAAATGGTTTCTACAAAATTGGGCCTTAGCCCGAGATAACTTCGTTTATCCCATTTAATACTGGTCCTGTACAATGGGCCTTCATCAAACTTTCATAAATTATGTAGCCCAAACATTATACACTATGGAGAATTTGCTGCCCAACCCAATCTTAATAGTCAAGTTCCGATTACTTCAGCTAATTATTTAAGGAGGCAAAGGTCAAAATGGAAATAAGAGTGATTTCTTTCTGCACCATGAACTAAATACTAATTGGTATAAAATGGACAGAAAAAATTTTTAAGTTTGCCAAAATTGTTCCCTTTATGAAACAAAGTTAAATGTGGTAATACAAAAGAATAAAAACATACAAATTACACTAACCAATGTCCTTTACTTGGTTTATGTGGTGAATAAATAAATTATTTGCCCAAACAAACGACAAAAGGAGTCTTTTATTTCCTCTGAATGAAAAAAAAAAAAGGAAGAAAGAATTTATACATTAGTATGTTAACCAGACAGATTTTCTAATCAAATTACCCCACCTCCCAAAAATGTAAATACTCTATTTGAAATCATGGGTGAATTTAGATAGAAGGAAATGGAAACAAGAGATGACTAAGGAAACGAAAGTTAGGTCTCTTTTGCCAAAAATTCTAGATAGGGAAAATAATTTTTTTTTCCAGAATTTTAAATTTCAATATTTGGTACATTTTTTATTTATTGAAAAAGTAAAAACTTTGTCATAAGAGAAGATGGATGCTGGGATTCTCATTCCTTAATTTCATTAGTATTAATCTTTTACTTTATAAGAGAATTTAATATTAAAAGATGTTTCATATTTATTATATTAATCCCCTTTTTCCTCCAACTTTTTAATGATTCCAACACTGGGACATAATCAATCTACATTCAAAATCTTATCTTATCAATATCGAACACTCTCCCTTATCCAACCCAATTATGAGTTTCTCAAATTAGAATGGTCATTTTAATTCTAGAATTTAATTTTTTTATATATTAATATTTAGTCATTTTTCGTTTGATTTTGATGTTCCTTTTTATTTTTTCCAGATTAATTATTTGATTGTTTAATCTTTAGTTTTAATTTATTGGCTCTAAATCAATATTGTAAAATATAGGTTAGAATGATATTTACGAGTTTTTCTTTAATTTGTCGAATGAGGTTAATTTATGTTTTGATAAATATAGTTAAAAAATGACTTCAATTAGTGATATATTTCAAACTTCTGATTTATTGTATTACTACTAAACACTTTTTTGTAAAAGAAAAAAAAAATCTGGAACTTTAAATCTTGATATACTATTAGTTTCAATTAAGTTATTGAATCATTATTTAAACAATTTTCATTAACTTTTACCAATTATTCATGTATATTAATTGAAACTTTTTGTATTTCTGAATTATTATTAGCAATATATATATATATATATATATATATATATTTATCTGAAATTTTACTAGTATTATAATGAACGTAATTAAATAAAATTTGTACCCATATATTATGCTTGTATGGATATTTTTGAATAGAAATCTTATAAAAATTTTGAATAGATTCTATATACTTTATTTTGAATTAAATAACAGAATATGAATCCTTACAATTTTTCTACAATATTACTGAGGATATCGAACATAATAAAATAATATTTTCTAAGAAATCACAATCGAATAATCAAATTCTTCATTAACTTTACTTTTCTATCAATCAAAGAATCTTTGTTTGAAAGTTTTAAATAAAGGAAAAATAATAGAAGATGAGGGAAATAGAGAAATGAAAATTTCAAAAAACTTTCATTTTATAAGTGAGAAGAAATGAAAAAAAAGGATAAATTACTCTACAATTAATTATAAAATATCATGTTTATCTTTCAAATATAATACAAAAATATGTGTAACAAAAAAAAACACTTTAATAAATTTAAATAATAATTTTATTTGCAAAACTCTCAAACAACTTTTGCATCTTCCGTTTCCTTCCCTCCTCGTTAAAAACTTTCCTTTATTTTCTCTTCCCTATCCAAACTCAACCTAAAAAAGGCCCAACTTAGTATCTAAAATTTCAGCAATCAGAATCAATCCAAATCAACCAATCAAGCAAAATCACTACCCAATAAAAAAGAGAGAAAAAAAAAAAAAAAATTCACTAATATACAGTGGAGGTTTGAGTACAGAAGCTTTGATTGGCTGTCAGTTCACCTAACAAACATTTAACACACTGGTTTTTGCTTCGTTTTCTGCCCTGCCCTTTTGAGTTTTGGCCCTGCTTATTTTTTGAGCGGAATTATTGATAAATGTGGTGGGCTGTTGGGTGGGTTGCGGCAGATATGTATAATTTAGTTTAGCTAAATATTGATTAAAAAAAAAAAATGGGAAAGGAGATCTCTTTGTTGTTATTGCAGCCCCGGAACCTTCTGATCTTGGTTGTGGCTTTAGTTCTCCTCTTTTTCGCTTTCTCTTTCTCTCGACAGGTACCCTTTTTTCTTTCCCTTGTGATTTTCTTCTTTCATTAAATTTTCGGTTTTTATTCCATGATCAGAATGTGGGTTTTGGGCATGAGGATAATTTGTTATAGTAATTACTGTCCAAGTTTTAATTTTTCTTCTTGAATGTGTAAAGGGTTCTTTTTTGAATTGTGCATTTGTTGATGTTTCATGGTGGTTTCTGATAATTCTGCTAAGTTGTATGGGCTATAAGAACAACTGTATATTATTGTTAAAAATTGGACATTGATTCTTTTCTTAATGTTGTGGAGCAATGTAAAGAAAATATATATATATATATATATTTTTTTTGGTTTTTTCCATTTATATTTATGAATTACATTTATACACTGAAAGTAGCATGCTAAAGTACACTTTAGCTGGTTAGTGAGTTAGTAATTGCTTTTAGGGAAAAATAAAAAATTAGTGACCAAATGTTGCCAGTTCTCGTTTCTATTAAATATCAGGCTAAGGCCCAATTAAAAGTAAAACTTTGAAGGATTACGTGTGTATTTGTTTATTTGTTCTTTATGTTATATTAACAATACTCTCTCAGAGAAAGCTGCTCAAGGACAGAATAGAGTACTTCGGGTTCTATTGCATAAATCACTGTCACTCTGGGTTTATTATTATAATTTGATTAGATGAGGTTTCTCCTTTTAATGGGGCTAATAATTTAAGCACTATTCAACTTTTTATAGGGTACTTGAATATCTTTAGCAACAGGTGAGCTATATTGAACAACACAATAGTAGTAAATGTTAAATTTCTAGCCACATCATGCCAATGGTATAAGCATCTGGCAGTACCAGCAATCTATAGATTAAAGATATTCAAATCTTTGATCTTCTAAGATACTATGTCGATATTCAAATCTTTGATCTTCTAAGATACTATGTCGAGACCTTCATTTTGCAAGAGTTAAGCTTTTTAATTAGTTAGCTTTATGTCTCTGTTCAATAATCGTCTTTAATGAATTGGCAGGAGGAAGAGAAGGTGGAAGAGGTGCATGAAATTACTCACAGGGTCTTTTTGGATGTTGCCATAGATAAACAACATGTAGGTATGGCTCTTTTATTGTTAAAGCCTTTCTTTGCTAGATTGTTTGGTGTTTTGTTGCTGTGGTTCATAATCTGTGTTGTTAATGGTGTACTATTTTTCTTTTGTCACTTTTACCGGCAAGAAATGATAATATTATGTTTTTCTCGGGAATGGGCTAGGTGGGGGTGCTGGGAGGCTAATTTCTATCCTACTAGACAATTTACATGCTTGCTGAAAAACTAGTAACATTGTCTTACTGCTGCATGTCTTAGATTTTGATGCTTTTGCTACTTCTAATGTATATTTCCCCCTTTTTTTGTGTCTAATTTCATCAACTACCGCTACTTATTCTTCTTTATCTACAGGAAGAATTGTTATTGGATTGTATGGCGAAGTTGTTCCAAAAACAGCAGGTATAATTATATCTTCCAGCACCATCATTTAAACTATTCGCATTATGAGCTAATGCTTCATTCTGGGTTTTAGCTTTGTATAACCCCCTGCTGGCATTTCCTTTTTGCTTTCTATTTTTCTTTTCCATGAAGGCTCAAAATGAAAATTTCAAGATAAAACACTCACATGCAGGTTTAGTGTTATCTTTCTTGGTTCCCCATTAACTGTTGGTCACAAGCAAAAATTTTTTTGCTCACTTTTCAGTTTATCTTTTACGTAATCATTATGAATTTTATATTTGCAGGTATTGTTTCATCTGGTGAATTCAGGACCTGATTCCAATGGATCACAATTCTGTTTATCACCACAGTCAAGACATACTGGTAAGCTTTTGCTTTGATCTAGCTCTGTGGTATACGTATGATATGGTTCCTAACTATCAGGCTTCAATCTTACATTGTACTGTGAGGTCTGGTAATGTCCATTTTAAAAGCTTTGTCAGATCAGGCTACAATTTGTCCTCATTTAATCTCTAAGAGAACTCTGATTTGGAAAGATGCATTGGCTTCTCTACTTCACTAAAGTAATTTGCTCTTTTTTTTTTAAATAATAATTAAATAAATAAATATTGGAAAAGACATGGTCTGTCTGGGACTGCCTTGATCGACCACTTGGTAGGTGAAGAAGTTTGGTGATATCATTACTACTTCAAAAATGGAATCATGAAAATGGAAATGCAAAAAGTTCTCGAGGCAGCATCAGAACAGATTGCACTTTCCCATTAAGCTTTTAATCAAGTTTAATCTGAAACCTTGTTTCTTATAGACATCTAGATGTGTATAAGATTCAGATAGTACACTTACTAAAACACTAGTATCCAACAGAGAGACAGGTGTATTAACATCAAATAATCTCTTGCATGTGTACTCCATTTATCCGTTTTTGAACCTCTACAACAGCTTGAAAATAATGCAATTCAAGTCCGAGACTTAATTTTAACTAATTAGATCAATATCTCAAACATCATAAGGTTATATAAGCGTTGTTGTAATAAAGTTTAGGACATGCTGGCTCCTCTGTATAACTTGAATTGTTTGATAAAATTTCACAGGCTGGATGGGGAGCATGTTGCTTTTGGAAAAGTTCTTGAAGGCATGGACACTCTTTTTGCAATAGAGGGTGGAGCAGGAACCTATAGTGGAAAACCTAGGAAAAAAGTAATTATTGCTGATTCTGGAGAGATACCTAAGAGCAAGTGGGAGAAAAAACAGCAATTGTCAACAAGTATGTCTGGATGACAACTGCAGGAAATTTTGGATGTAAACTAACTGTACTGCGGCTTTGATTGTTCAGAGCCATTTTACTGTTCAGGTATAACATGCATGTTCATAAGATTATATCAATTGTAATACCAACTTAAACTGAAAATACACAGCTTCTCTTCTTATGGGGAACATTTTTAGTTGGTTTCTTTAATTTGCAGTTAAGGATGTGCAATAGCTTCATTGCAAGCTTTAGAGCAAAATTACGAGATCCATAATTTCTTTTATATTTTGAACTTTTCTTGCTACTGCTTTGAATCAGCTGGGAAAAGCAACTTGAGGGGGTTCAATTGGATGGGGTAAGTTTTGGACAAAATTAATGAAGGAAAATTACCATCTGAAATTGATCATACCTTTCCAGTTTGTCATAGTGAGAAATATTACCACTTTTCCAATGGCTCGTTTAGGCTGTCATCATCTACTTTATCATTTAATATATTATTTAAAATAAAGTACTGTAAAAGTAGATGATGAAAAGTAATTGAAAAATGTATTTCTAGTAATTTTAAAATATTATTTAAAAAATAAGAATCCAAACGAAGCTATTAGCCTATTACTAATTCTACTATTCCAGATTAGTATTAATTTTCAGAAATTTTTTTTATTAAAAAAAAAAAAATCCTTCATGAACACTGTCTTCTCCAGCTCAGCTGAGTTGAGCTGAACTCGAGGTGAATAGTCAACACACCAACTCCGTCTTCCTCCTCCCCCACCGCCCGCCGCGTACACCACCTTCTCTACCCTCGAGGAATCCTCCACCAGTTCAGCAGCTTCCGATGCCACCTATGGACGATACTAATGAAGACGCCAACAAACTCCTCTTCCACTCTCCTCCAAGACCCTTCTCCCACCCAACCCCTCCTCTCCAAGCCTTATCCGCCTCTCGACCACCCCTCCACCTCCGAAACCATCGAAGATCAATCTAAATTCCTTCAGATCTCCTACAATTACGGTCCTCGCACCTGTCAAGAGACTGGCCCTTTCTCCTCCTCTTTTCCCTCCTCGTTCTCGCCACCTTCGGTTTCGGCATCTTTGCATCCGTCAATAGAAACCCCCACCACTCCCAAGTCTCCTCCTATTTCTACAATTCCAGTTCTTCCACTTGCAGCCTTATTGATGTTCGAGAACCCTCTTTTTTAAGCCACCCCATTTCTCAGAACGCCTTAAAATGGAGTGTTTTGAAGAGCTTGATATGGACCCTTGTGGCCACCTTAATTTTAAGCGTGCCCTTTGTTTTGTTTGTACTTTTGTTACTCAAGCATTACACCAAACAGATAGTCTACGTTTCACTTCCTTTCTTTGTGATAGTCCCTGTTTTTCTTGGTGATGTGTATTGGTTTGTTGCTTGCACTGTTAGCTCTAGTTGTAGTGAATCTTTCCCCTTGGCGTATCGAATTTTGATTCTTGTTTTTATATTGTTGATAATTGGTGTGATAGTTTGGATTTTTGTGGTCAATTGGCATAGGATTGAGTTGACTATTAAGATAATTTGTGTGGCTGCGAATGCATTATCCCAGAATCTGGGGTTGTTTGGGGTGCTTCCTGGCTTGACACTGGTGTTAGTTTTGTACTATGCACCTATTGTTGTGTTCTTGGTGTTTGCTAGATTCAATGGAAAGGTGGTGCCTAAGGAAAAGAATGGAGAATATTCTTGTGTTTGGAAACAGGACAGTTGGGTGCCTGCATATTTTGCCTTGGCTATTTTGACAATGCTTTGGTCTGCCACAGCTATGATCGAAGCTCAGGTTTATGTAGTTAGTGGGACTATAGCTCAGTGGTACTTCTCCAAGGATTATGATAGGCCCAAGAAAAGTTTACGAACCACTGAATTGAGGTTACATATTTACATTGCTCTATTCTTTTTTGTTAATTGATTGAAGTTATGTATGGAAGTTTGATTGAGTTAGAAAATTTTAGGTAAAATGTATGGCTTCTTGCTTTTTCTAGTAATTTTGTTAACCTTTGAATTATTTCCATTTTCATGATTCAATTGTTTGAAGGGAGTCAATGATGTCCGCTTGGATGGTGGTTTAGCAGGACCTAAGTATGAGTCTTGATTCAAATGGTAGGATGAAGGAATTATCTAATTACCTGGATAAAAATCAAATAAAGGGTGAAAAGATTAATGGAAGTGCATTAAACAAACATTGTGGTGATCCTCAATCAGCTATGTAGCTTGAAGAGTGATCTTGCAGCAGAGAGGGGGCCTATTGTTGTTAATACATATGAACCTTTTATTTTGCAACTGAATTGCACCACCATCATGTTCTTTAAAAGCAGAATATGGAAAGGAACAGGGAAAGATGGTTCTATTTGAACTTAGAGAGGGTTATATGCTACTGGACAAAAATTTTGTTTTAGTAAGTGTACTATCAGGCAAACTGCATGTTTTATTTGGTTTTGATTCATTAATTATTACAGTTTTATGCAATCTTCTTTACTTGTTTGTCCAATGTCGATTTTTTCTATGGCAAACTTGCAGAAATGCTTTTGGTCCCTCCTCGGGCACAGTATGTTTATCTGGATTACTAGTTTGCGTTGTTCGTATGGTGCGTGCAATGGTTGACAGTGCAAGGCGTGAAGATGCTGCTGGAATTGTGAACCTCATTTTGCGGTGCTGTGTTAATGCCCTAATAGCAGCATTCGACTTTCTTAACAAGTTCACCATAAACTTTGCAGCTATAACAGGTGAAGCTTACTGTGCTTCTGCAAGGATGTCGTGTGAACTTTTAAAGCGCAATCTTCTCTCAGCAGCTTTCGTGGAGACTGTCTCCACTCGTATTCTGGCAGGAATAGTTTTCGTTCTTTCAGCAATATATGCGATAGTGGTGAGTTCAAGTCTTTATCCCTTGCCATTTTTCCATCTGAGGAAAATATAAGCTTGAAATCTATTTGACTGGACTAAGCATAATAAGAAGTTAGTCGTGCAATTACCACCCATCTTGATGAGCTAATCTAACCCTGAGTGTTGGATTACTGATGCCCCACCGAGCCCTAAAAAAACAACTTTTAAGTTTCATCATCTAAGAGTAACGAGTATCATATGGCTAATTCTGGAAATTTGATGTTAAGCCAATTTTGTTGCATGTAACTTGGGAATACTTTTCTATTTGCTCTATTCATTGATGTGGCGATGTATAGACATGCCATAGCAGCTTGTATACGTATGCTATGCCATTGATAGAGATAAAGGGGATGTTTGTAAAGAAGAGGTTCATGACGTTTATGTCCAACTCCCAATAAGTAGGAGTCAGAGATCGGCTTTCAGTGCCAGAACTCCAGTTGTTGTCTAGAGTTTGCATTTTATTCTCTCTTTATTGTCTTCAATTTGGATCTTTAACTGCTCGGGTGGATGATTATTGTGCATGTCTCATAGTTCACTTTACTCTGTGCGACAGAGGGAGATTTGAATAAGAAATCAAAATTTCATCAAGAAGTTTCCAGTTCTTGTCCTCCTGCCTTTTTGTATGTGAGGCATTAGTGTTTGAGATTGCACCCTCTGGAAAGCAAACTTGTCAAGCAGTATTTAACTTTGTGTGGTGGTTCTCTGGTTCTTATGTACTTGTGGTAACCTAAATAAAGAGATATATTCAGCTATTTGTATCATTTTAGAACCTGGAATTAATTATTGATGTTATGTTAGCTCTACACTCGTCAAGACTATTGTATTCATTATGGCTGCATAATAATATGGCAGGAATATTTCTGTTAATAAGCTCTTTCTGCGGATATTATTACATCCATCTAAAATGCCATTCAGTTGAAAATTCCTCCCTAATATTCTCGGAAATAAGAAACTTGAGATCCCAAAAATCATACAGTTAGCAACCTATGTAGGAAATGTTGGAAAAGAACGTGTGAAGAAGTCCGAGCAAAAATCTGATCCCAACACATAGTTTAGTATGACCAACTGAGAGGATAACCAAACAGCACCACCAAATTTGGATACTTTCACGAGGAAAAAGCTGGGAATTAAAAGGACGTTGATAACAGCTTTGGGACGGAGCAGGTAACCAAATACACATCTACAGCCACAACCTGGCTTCCCCACCCGTAGACCTCGAATAATAACACAAGCTATATGATATCTAATAACGTCACTCATCCAAAGTATGATATGCTGAAATTGTCTAAAATTACGTGATTGTGTGACTTATTTAACGAGTCACAAAGTTTTTTACTAGTGAATCTTTAAATCGATTTTAATATTTTTATTTCCATTTGGAAAAAAAAGGAATTGTAAGTCAAATCAAATCATAATTAAATTGTATAGACTCAATCAAGTTAGATTTAGAACTTATGGATCATATGTATTTCGATTCGCTGGAATGAATAGAGCCACGGGCCCCCGGTGGGAGAGAGACGTGTTCCGATATACGTCCGACTCCATCATCTGTTTCTCCAAATAATGGGGGGTCCTGAGAAGTTAGTGTTCGTAAACTCTCTATTTTTCTCTGTTGCTCGTGAAATGTTTAACTTTTGCATCATATCCTTCCTGCATTATTTGCCATACTATTTTGATGAGAACAAGATTAGGATGATGCCTCATCTACCAAATTGCTAGACACTTTCATGGGATGACTAACTAAAGGCGCTTTGGGATTGGTTACTTAGAAAATCACAACATAGACCAAAGTTATAGGTAGATCTTATACCACAATGCGAATTATGTACGACGATGGTGAAATGGTAAAAGGTAAGTGAATGCTCATAACTTTTTTAACATTCAACAATTTATAATACCCATTCCACACTGCGGAGAGTAACAAAAAATTTTCACTCATAAAGATACAAGAAAGTTAGAAAGGTCTAGAAAAGAAGCTCAAGCTCCATTCATTAATTTAGTTACAAGTTAATCTCTTCTATACTATCAATGTCCGAAAATTCTATCAATTTTAGATACATAAATTATATAAAAAGATATTATTTAAAATTTAAAAAAAAATAATAACGTGATATATATATATTACGCTGTCGGTGTAAGAATGATCAGTCATTTACTTTAACCAAGAAATTTCACTTGGGGATTTCCACTGAATTACATATGTACTACGTATATGTCTAGCACTTTTACTACAGAGGGGACGAATGGACTCTTGAGCTTTGCTTCTACGCCAAGGTTATTTGAGGAACTCAAAAACAGGGAAATGCGGGGCATGTAAGATGGAGCTGTATAAGTCGTCGGTGATGGCCCGCTTTAACCTCTCTTTTTAGTGAACACATGTTTGCATTGTATATATTCTCAAAATTTGAGGTTTACTATTACTATATAATATTACAAGTTCTTCTTATCCATACATAAAGAAGAATTTTTTAGTGATGTTCCGAGTTTTTATTGGAGGGATCTGTTTATTTTTTTTGTTGATTTATTAATCTTGTTACATTCTGTCCAACTTATGTTATCAAATACACACATGTTGAAGGTCACTTTATGTGTTATTATTTAATTATTGTAGCTAAAGATCAAACATTTACAACTACACAAATACACTGGTAGATTGTTGTAATTGGATGATGGCTAATTCTAAAGGATTGAGACACATTCTTGGATTTTATTTTTTGGCCGTGAAAGCTTACAGATGGATTTAATCTTGACACCATAATCAACTTAAGGATATTCCAAGGATCCATGTGGAAAAAAAAACATTACTTCAAATTTATTTTGGTAATATAAAGAATTAGAATATAGATTGTCTCCTTATTTACATCTATCGTATTAAAGAAACAAAAGGAATCTTTAAAATAATAACTTTAATAAATTTCGAACACATAATCACCTACACATAATTACCACTTAGCTCACATTATTTTTGGAATAAAACATTAAAAAAGTTAAACTTATTTAGTCGGCCAGGAAATATTTTCCCAAGACAATCATTTTCTATGAATATTGTAGTGTCATTTTCGTCATTCAATCCACCATCCCACAGAAAGAAATAGTAGATCTCATGAGGACACACTTGTAAATAAATTACAATTTCAATGGCATTTTAGATGGTAAACCTTTATATATAAGACCCAATTGTGCATTCTTCTAGTTTCATCTAAATCAAATCAATTGCTACTTCATTTTGTGACAACCAACAAGATGGCGATGGCTTTCAAAATGGTATGTCAAAACTTCTCATTAATCATCTAAATTACTAAGCACCAACACTTTTCATCAACATTTCTTTTCATAATTAATTCTTCAGCTTTGTTGATTAATTAATGTTCTGATTTTTATCTTCATGATATAGGCTACAACAGGCATGTGGGTGACGGACGAATGCAAGAATTGTTCAAGGAAATGAAGTGGAAAAAGGTGCACAGATTCATAGTATTCAAGATTGATGAAGGGTCTAAGTTGAAAGGTGGACAAAGTGGGTGGACCTGGTGAAGGCTATGATGAACTCGCTGCTTCTCTTCCCAAAGATGATTGCCGATATGCTTCTTTGATTTTGACTATGTATAAGTCGACAATTGCCGTATGAGCAAGATATTCTTCATGAGTAGGTATTTTTGTATGGTTTTTTCTTGGATCAGGGCTCCCACAGAATCGAGAATTAGAGCAAAAATTCTGTATGCAACGTCAAAAGATGGACTGAGGAGAGTGTTGGATGGCATCCACTATGAAGTTCAGGCAACGGATCCAACCGAGATGGGGATGGACGTTATACAGGATAGAGCTAAATGATTAGTCAAGATTAAACTTAATTAATTAAGATTAATCAAGTCATGTTTTTTGGCATATATCTTACTTTATCAAATACTGCTGTCTTGTTAGTTGTTAACATCACCTTTCTATTTCTTTTTTTTTCTTTTTCTCTCTCTCTAAAGGGTCTGGTGCTAATGTAAGCTTAATCCTAGCGCTAATTTCCACTTATAATTATTGCTATATGCATCTTTAAACTAATTTCACGACAAACCCCTTTTTATCCACTCATCACCTTTAATTCTAGATCTCCATCGTCCATGATCTTTTTTCTAGCGTGGAAACGCAAAAGTTTGTACTCAATAATTAATTTCGGCTTTTAAAAAGAAACTTTTTAAGGCGCCAGACGTTATTTTTACTTTTGATATCGAACAATTACTAGACATTTAAATAAATAATCGAAATAGTTAAAACAGATAATAACTTAAATGATCACAGTAACTATTAATATTTCCATTTTATAGGAAGGAAAAACTTTTTGAGGATTGTAATTTTTGCCAAACGTTATCTTTATAAATAAAAATCGTTCAACGACTACTAAACTTTCAAACAAATTTCCAAATAATGTGTGAATAAGCTAAAATATTTGGTAACTTATAAGACGGGGCAACGATTATTATCTCCATTATGCAATACCGACACAAACAAGGATTTTTATGTTTTATTATTAATAACTATTGCAAAGTCTAAAGGATGCTGAAACGTCAACGTGGCAACATACCAAACACCACGTCAAAATGACTCAGCTTTTAGATAATTGATGATGTAACATCAAATATCAACAAAAAAAAAAAGTTATATTCTAATTAAGATGTTTATAATATTGGACCAACCTGTCATAATCGTACAATTACTTCTCAACTGTTTATGGAAATTCTATAATTTAGAAGCAATGAGAGGGTATAGAAGAAATGTAGACACTTAGTAAATAAATTACAAGTAATCCCTACCCTAAATTCCATATTAAAAAGCATTAAATCATACTATTATTAGTATTATAAAATAGGTCATCCTATTATTATTTTAATTTTTTGGTTAAATGATGGTCTGAACCAATCTGAGGTCTTCAAATAATAGATCCAGCTTGGACCCACCTCACAGTTAAAAGTAAGGTGTTTTCTTGCTCAATTTGGCTTCTTTCACCTGAATTTTCAGCTTTCCTCTCCATTTTTTTTTTCAATATTAATATTGGTTGTCATCGTAATAACATGTTTGGATTGGCGTAGTAACTTTTAAATAAAATAAATAAATTTAAAATATTTAAATTAAATTATTAATAATTCATGATTTAAGATACTACTTATAATTTTATTTTTTTTGTTTTTATGTATATAGAATGGAACATCATATTTATTCCTTATTTAGTCTTTGCGTCACGTAAAATTTAAGTTGGGACATAATAATTTCAATACATATTACAAACACTGTATAGTGCAGTCAAATATCACTTGCCTAGTTTCATCTTGTATAATGATCACACGAGATTCGTTTGATACGACTTTAATACATCGATTCTAAGTTGACCCAACAATTTTTAAACAAAAATAATAAGTTTAAAATATATAAATTAAATTGTTAGTAACTTATGATCTAAAATATTGTACATGATATTATACTTTCTTTTACTTTTTATGTGAGACGAGACATCACAATCATGCCATTCGTATGATTTGTATGTGTAATGATGTCTAATATCTTCATTATTGCATCACTACAATACAAAAATAATCAATAATTTCAATAAGAATGCTTCGTACAATTTTAGCCTATTACAACAACCAACTTATGATGATGTGCCTAATATCGAATAACCGGTTACTAGGGGCTAGGCCGAGCCCCCTCTAGTTGCGGATTTGCAAATTTGGGCCTCGTCCCTCAATTTAGCAAAGCATTCAGATATATTAACACGGCCAGTTTTGGATTTTTCTAGTCCAAACTTCAGCTTCTTACGGGCTTGGTCCATTTGAATTAGTAACGAGCTCTAGGCTTCTAGCTTTGTTTTACTATTTTTTTTTTTTTTTTAAAGAAATTTACCGCCATTGCTTACTTTTTAGTAATTTGAATTTATAACTAATATATTATAAAAGAAATTTTGTATCACATAAATCTAACTTTGTTGAAACTTAATTTTACTATCTTTTTCTGAAATCTTTTGTTTTAGTTAAGGTGAATTCCCAGTTAAATTTGGAAAATGTACAATAAATAAATTTTTGCAAGGCACTATGTCTGTTCAAAAGTGATAGGAGTAATGCGTCAATGGTCGTGAACAAAGAAACAAAATTCGGCTATGGATAAATCACTTTCCTTCTCCTGATTGTATTTATCCCAAGAAGATAGCTCTAATGTTCTTGGCACTGCCACAACAAAATTAATATGAAATGACTAAAATACCCTTATCTATTAGAAAGAAAGAGTAGAGATCCAAGGGTATTTTGCTCATTTCACATTTATTTTGTCACGCCCCTAACCCGCATATATCAGGCAGGTGCCATTTGCCGTATCCATGAGACCGTACTCGCACGAATACAAGGCATCATTCATATATAGTAACCTCAAATATAAATTACGCAGCGAAAATATCTACTCACAAATGATATCCAATTTAATGCGGTACTTATTTAAATAATAAATCCTAAAATAAATAAAAACATAGTGTCACGAGCACACATGCTCTACTTATTCTAATAAATAGACTATGCATAAGAAACAGCTATAGTAGGATTTCATTACTAAATATCAATCTTCTTTGTTCGAGTGCATCTATGCTTAGTCCTCTATGATAGATGTACTCGAACATTAATTCTAGATCTCTTATTACATATACATATACTTTTAGCAAAGGCAAGTCATACTATAACACGCATATGCTTTTATCAAAATCATCTTTCTAAATTGTATGTTATTTTCATTACCTATAGTCATGTAATTCAACTTACATTTCGAAATTCATTTTTCATTTATCTATATCAAATCATATATCATATACTTTTCAAATAATCTATGACATATCACAAATTCATTTCCAAATCATGTACATTTTTTTTTAGAGGCTCAAACCATACATGCTTTCATCGGCTCTGAGTACTCAGCCTAGTGATAGATCTCACTAGAAAAGGTTGTCAAGAAGTTTTCACGGAATCACTTGACCTATCGTATATCGTTTATCGTTTATCAGTATACCAGTATATCAGTATAAATCAGGATTATAATCCCTACCGACTATTTCATGTCCGTTTAGAGCCTTTGCCCGTTAATATTTACCCATTCGTCACATGCATTTCTAATAGTATACATATCAAAAAACATGCATATATCACGTTTTTATAACTTGAAAATCAAGCAAGTCAAATAGCCATATATTATCCAGATTTTTATAATCAAATAATCATTTCGTAAGGCACATTTCACAAAACAATTTAGAAGAATATGCAAATTTATAAAATCATTTAAGAAAATATATGGGTTCGTAAAATAATTGCTAGAAATCAGAGGGTAAGAGACAGGTCCACCTTGGTATGCCAAACATCTTAATTAGAATTGTACTTGCTTCCTTTTAGTATTTCCTATGTTAAAATTCATGTTATACAAATTTAGTACATGCTTGGTATTTACTTAAATATCCTATAACAATTCCCTAAATACTCAACCTTTCCAAACATCTATAATTGTCCTAATTTTTGTAAAAATAATATTTACTATCATATCATATAGTTTTCTTGTAGTAAAAAGATACTTTGAAGTCATTATTATAACCTTATAAGACTTACTATAATTAAGAAAATTCATCTATAATATTTGACTAAAAACTTGTTGTACTCCATTTGTGCTAAATAAAACATTTTAGAATAGTTTACAAACTTAGAAATTCATTCGAGGTCTTTTCGTAACTTTAAAAAACTAATTTGGGCTTTTATGTAACTTTTAAAATACTTGAGGGTATTTTCCTCATTGCACCAAGTCATTAGGGGTCTCTATATATTATATAGAACCTTTTGGGGTTAAATATTAACTTCATTTAAACTTTTAGGGGTTCATTTATCATTTATAGAAACTTTTAGGGAACTAAGTGAAATATTGACAAACTATAAGCGCCTTTTGGTAATTCCAGAAGACTACTATGGACTGATGGGATCTTTTGAAAAATTATCTAGACTTATCTATAATTTCAGAACCTCAAAAGGACTCAATCTGTCGTTATAAAAGTCTCTTGGGCCTTTGTAAATGTTGTATAAAACTTTGGGGGGTTAAGACTCAATTTCAGAAAACTTTTGTCAACTTTCTTCTTCTCCTTCCCCCGAGAACTTTTCCATCGCTGCAGCTATATTCTTTTTTTTTTTAGTCTCCTCTGTCTAATCTTTCTTCTCCTTCCTTCAATTCTGCTCTCTAATCTATATTCTACTCTCTAATCTCTTTTCTCTCTGATCAAATCACTCTTTTTTTTTTAAACAAAATATCCAGCTATAATAAAATACTATTATAATTCAAAATATATATAAATATATAAATAATTTTCATATACTTAAATCCGATATTATGAAAATTAAGAAAATAATCTTATAAATTAATTAGTAATAGTAACTTTTACATTAATTAAACTAACTTCCTAAGAAATTAATCTAATAAAGTGAATAACTAATATTCAAAATTATTAAGCATCTAATTTTTCTAAAATTAAAAACAAAAATAATTAATTAAAACTCAATAAGGAGAAGACTAACCTTTAATATTATTGACATTCTTTGCTAAGAGACAGGTTGTAAGGCCCAAATTATTTGTAGATATGTATTATCAAAACCATTATATTAGGATAGAATAGTACTATTATAGTTATTTCATCCACTCTTACAAATTTTTATCGTCTACTCGACTTAAGTCTCTTACAAAATAAATAAATTAATTAAAATATTAAAACAAAACTAAAAAAAATTCGTGGGTATTACAGATTTTGCTGAGGCAATAACATTTCCCCAAGTAGATTATCAAGTCCATCGATACCTCCACTTAGGTGTTGTGACTGAGATTGCCCACAGCTGCAATGTAAATTAAGGAAAATTTTACAATATCTTATACACATCTAGATGTGTATAAGAGAAGATTTGCCTCTGTCTCTTATACACATCTAGATGTAACTGCCTAGACTATTAAAGTTAAGCTGTAATAATTTTTACACATTTATTAAATTTCTTAAATTACAACACAAAATAAATTCGTATGGTTAGATAAAACATTATTACAAATGCTAAATAAAGTATTACATATGAAGGCGAATCTCGATGGTTGACTTGGTCGGATATCGGTGGCGAGATTATTGGGAGTGTCCTACTCCTAGTAGCCAACTCCAACTAATCTCCTAATCCTGTCCCTTTTTTGTTAATTTGCTGGTGTCATTTAATTAATAAAAAAATTTAGGTGAATTTAACTTTTAATTTGATTTATAAATTTTATATTATGAATTAAATATTATAAAATTTATGACATCACTTGATATAAATAAAATTTTATAAATTTTAATTTTAATTATGAGATTTACAGATGAAATTTAATGCGAGAACTATATTAATATTTTTATTTGAAAAATATTTAGATAATGATTTTTAAATGGAGTTAAAAATCAGATTTACTTAAATTTTGACTTTTTGTTTAATTAAAAGCGGTTTCCACACATTTCTTTACATTATTAGCATATGCAACAAAAGCACAAGTCAATCAAATCAATGAATTGAGAATTGAGAATTGAGCGGACTACATGAATTATGAATCCCCATTTTTCTCCATTACAAAAGCCAAGCACTCTCAAGTCAAATGTAGTCAACATCTTTAGTTTGACCCATGAATCTTGTCGGTACAAGAAAATATATTTATTTTTACATAATTTTATTTAGGTACATTGCTGGATATAATTAGATTATATACACATGTAAAATGTGACATAGCACCACAAAATATCTTCAATGTCTAAACTCATCTTTCATTGTCACTAATCGCTATTGAAGCAATCACATAGAGCTGGATTTTGAAAGATTCTAAAATAGAAAAGGAAATTAAAGTAGTACAATACAATTTGGATCCCAAATAATTGTGTTGGAGATGCTAAAGAACTTGATAAAGAAAATAAAGCTTTGGACTGATTGAAGAATAAAGATCACGCCAATACAAGAGAGACAATTGTTGATAAATAAATTGCACATTCCACACATAATTAAGTTGTACAAATAGAATGTGATATTTTTCACTATAGTGAATAATTAGGTGAATTCAATTTTGAGTCCACGTATAAATATTGGTGATCAGAATTAAATTTTATAAAATTTTATTTACATCAACGAATATAATTTAAGAATTACAAGTAAGATAAAAAAAATCAATATTTCACTTTCATTATTAATCTTATACAAAACTTGGACTTCACTTTTTATTTAGCGATCCAAATATATTTCTAGCATGAATAAATTATTAACTTTTTTCTTTGGTAATTATTCAAGTTAAAAAATTTACACCGAGTTCTTCAAAAAAAATTTATATGAATTCGATTCACGATAAGTAAAATAGATTTATTGATTCACATTCATCTATATCATCTTCAAGAAATTTATTTATAATAAATTAGAGTGATATAGATAAATATATATCAAAAATTCATCTCATTCATTATAAATCGAATCTATATAAGAATTTTTCAAGTTCTTGAATCACTTGGTGCCTGCTTTTAAATGAATAGTAATGGAGTTAACCCAAAAGTGTTCAGCTCCACATGGCCAATTCTGTCTCTTATACATATTCTACCAAGTACCTCTTATATCAATATTTATCTCTTGCTTTTGCTCGGAGTTCTTTGTTTTAACCGTTATTTGGAAAATTTCCGGTGGAAGTATAATCTTTTCCAGCTTTGAATGAAGTGGGGTTCTATTGGAGGAGGACACAATGATCATATGTCTGCCACGAGAAAAGCCAGATGCTTTCTTATTTAATCTGGACCGTCAAATTATTGAGATATTGAGACCACTCAATGATGTATACATATTCAAGTTGTTGCAAAAGTGCAAAGAGAGTTTATATTTCTTTGCTTTTCAAGTTGAAAGTTCTATATAATATCTGTCTAAAAGCAAGAGAACAATAAAAGAGACGCTGTGAACTCAAGTTGAAAAGCAGTCTCTTATATAGTAAGTAATACGCATGGTTAAATTTGGACAATGAGGTTTTGATTTCTTTTTGTTTTAGGTAATAGGAATCTTGATTTTAGAACAGTTTTTGCATACATTAAGACACAAAATATATGAATCCTATTATAAAACTCACAATTCGAGAAAATTTATGTACGATCTATATTTTTTTGTCTTTTAATGTACAATACATTTGACGTGCACAAAAATTTACTATATATAAAATACCCGCCTTGCTAGTTGCTAGTTAACAGGAGTCACAGGGATGATGTTTTTGAGTAAGTTGGTTCACACAATTATGGATCCCTTACAACTTCGCATGCTATTGCTACAATGCTACGACGGCTGATAGTGAACCAAAAAAATATGCGTGAATGCAGGCTGTGTACAAGTTAAAACGGTGCGTGACGGTAATGAATACTACAACTCCCTAAAAGTTTCACATTGGTTGTGTGTATAAATTCATTGTATTACTTTCTTTCATTTTGAGTATTTGTTTAACAAAATTAAGTTACTTGTGAATAGTTCGGTCAAATCTAATGTGTATAAGAGACAGATTTTGTGTTGATCAAATTTAAGATAAGTTCGAACTACCCAAATCAGGTATCAAAGTTTGAGTTTGAATTGAAATTTTTTTTAGTTTTGTTTTAAGTTCATTGAACTTCTTGAACGTGTATATATAATTAATTTTTATTTTATTATGTGTATAATTATTGAATTACTAATAATATTTGATAAACTTATGACTTTACTTCTTCAATTAGATCGAGTTCGAATCAAACATGAGTTTTTTTAGAATTTAACGAGTCAACCTCAAACTCAGTAAACTATATATATATTTTTTTAAATTCGAATTCGAGTAGCGCATTATTCGAGAACTGCTCGAATTATTTCCATCTTGATTTAAAATTATTGATAGCTACAATTTTTATTTTTATTTTTTTTAATTTTTGTAAACCGACAAATTAATTTTTTTTTAACCAACCAATCAGATTACATGTACAAGTTACATAAATCTAATTATATAGGTGATCGTTTGACATGGGTGTCGTTATTGATAGTTAGGTTACTACCAGTGGTTGGTTATCGTTCAAATGATTTCGGTCGAACTATGACACGAATCAAGTTTACTCGATAGAGATGTCGTGTCACAAGCATTATAACCAATTGTAGAGATGTTCACAATTTTTAAAAAATCGGTCAAACCCTCAAACCAAAATAAATCTATCAATTGAGCGGTTATTTATGTTGGTTAACCGGCAATAAAATAAAATTGAATCAAAACCAATCATTATTGGTTTGGTTTCAATATACAATGTTAAAAACCAAAATAAATCGAATCGAATCAAATCGAATACACTTCTTTCCAAATATGTTTTAATAGTTCAAACAATATGCTATAAATATTGTGATATACTCTTATAGAGTTTAATGTTTATAATTCAAAATGAAAGTAAGTTTATTCTTAAAAAAAAAGTTTTTTTCATTTTTTTTTCACTTCAAACTTCTTGTTTTTTGTGGTATTAAATAGTTTCTTTTGATTGGAAACAAAATATCAACTAAAATAATTTTTGTTAATGAAGATGTTATCGCTAAATGAAAATATATTTTAATATATGTACTTTTATATATAAGTGAGAAAGAATGATAAAAAAAAAAAATTGCTTCATATTCCTAATTAGTGAAAGATTAAATATATTTATTTAAACATTATTCGAGAAAAAGAATTCGATATCTATTTTAATATTTAAAAACAACTAGGAAACAGGGACTGCATCAATTTGATTTTCTTTCGTGGTTTGATAGAGTATTATTGCATCGATAGTGTGTTGTGTATATCCTCCTAATTAAATAAATTACACAAAAACAATAGTCACATTAGTCCTGGTCTACAGCATAATCTTTCGGGGCCCACACCCATATATTTTTATTTCAAGAAAAATCTAGCGAAAGTGACTCGTTGGCCCCTTGGTCCCAGAATTAAAGGAACAACAATATGACAAATAATATTAATAAACAAATAAATTAAGTTTTAATTTTATTAAATAAAATATATATCGAATAATATATTAGTATTAATTAATAAAAAATTTATATTTTTTTTAAGAAATAATTTTTTTTTATTTTAAATATTTATATATATAATATTATATATTTTAAAATTTTACATTATATCTTCATTTGTAGATTCTGTGGTGTGAATTAAATTTTAAAAAATTTATAACATCAGTTGATGTAAGTAAGTAAGATTTTTTAAAATTTAATATTGATCACAAAATTTACAAATGGGATAAAAATTCGAATCTATCTAATTATTTTGATTGTGAAAGCATCTTAGATGGAAGAGATGACCGTTAGACTCAAAAATTGCTTCTACTAATCGAGTGTTTCTCCACCATTCACCTTAAGAGAAATATGCATATATTTTCTCTAATATATATAATGGATCAAATATTAGAAAAAGCCTCAATTCAATTTAATGGATTTATTACCATTTTTAATCTCACAACTGCATTCATTATTATACTATAGTAATTTGTATCATTCAAGTATATTTAATCCGGTATTGTTCTATATCATTTTCTTTCTAAATTTTAAACAGAATTATTTCTTATCACACACGTTTATGCGATAAACAAAAAACTCATCAAACAATATTGTAACGAATTTATATAAATATGTGTTTCAGAGTATTAGATTTATAGTGAGTGTGATTCTAGAATTAAATAATTGGTATCACCAAATCCAAGGATGGATTTAGTGGGGTGGGGTTGACCGGTTGTCCCAAATTTTAAAATTTGTATATTTTATCTTTAACAGTTTAAAAAATTTAATTTGTAAAAATTTATATTTTATTATTTTAAAAAAAAGTATATAAATTAATTTTATATATAAATTAATTTTATTAAATATCTGGATACCAATTGAATTAACCAAAAAGTACAATAATTCCTCCTATAACAAAGTATGAGTCAGTTGTGTCATCCCAAAGCTCTCACCGTCATTCACACTACTCACTTCCATTCTCCCATGGCTGCAACAACTTCACTTCTTTTTTTCTTGATAATAACTACTATTATCACAAAATCCCTGTCTATTTCATCTGATCAAACTTCCAAAACTTACATTTTTCGAATCGACAGCTCGTTTAAGCCCACCATATTCCCAACCCATTACCACTGGTACACCTCCGAGTTCACTGAATCCGCCACCATCCTCCACGTTTACGACCAAGTTTTCCAAGCTTCTCCGCCTCTTTAACTCCCTCCCAAGCTGCCTCCAAGTCCTTAAACATCCTTCTATCCTCGCCGCTTTTGAAGACCGCCGGCGGCAGCTGCATACAACTCGCTCACCTCAATTTCTTGGCCTTCGTAACCAGAGGGGTCTCTGGTCCGAATCCGACTATGGCTCTGACGTTATTATTGGGGTGTTTGATACCGGAATTTGGCCTGAACGCCGGAGCTTCTCCGATCTGAATTTGGGCCCTGTTCCAGCTCGTTGGAAGGGTGTTTGCCAGGCCGGAGTGAGATTCACTGCCACGAATTGTAACCGGAAAATTGTAGGGGCCAGGTTTTTCTCTAAAGGGCATGAGGCCGCCCCTGGTTTTGGAGGATTCGGCGGCGGGATTAATGAAACCATTGAGTTTAAATCTCCCAGAGATGCCGACGGCCATGGGACCCATACACATCTAGATGCCGCTAAGGTCGGCATGCTTTTAAGGCCAGCATGGAGGGCTATGCTGCCGGAATAGCTAAAGGGGTGGCTCCTAAAGCTCGAGTAGCTGTCTTACAAAGTTTGCTGGAAGGGTGCCGGTTGTTTCGATTCCGACATTCTCGCCGCGTTTGATGCCGCTGTCACCGACGGAGTCGACGTAATACACATCTCAATCGGTGGCGGAGATGGTAATTACTTCCCCGTATTATCTCGATCCGATTGCAATCGGAGCCTACGGCGCCGTTTCGCGGGGCGTTTTCGTTTCATCCTCAGCTGGAAATGACGGGCCTAATGGAATGTCCGTCACTAACCTCGCTCCTGGCTCACCACCGTGGGAGCAGGTACAATTGATCGGAATTTCCCAGCTGATATCGTCCTGGGCGACGGTCGGAAACTCTCCGGAGTGTCGCTATACGAATTGTAGCCATTAAAAGGAAAAATGTATCCCCTAGTTTACCCCGGTAAATCGGGGATGCTCTCCACCTCACTCTGCATGGAAAACTCACTCGATCCCTCCGTAGTCAAGGGCAAAATAGTCATTTGTGACCGAGGCAGCAATCCTCGAGTAGCAAAAGGAATCTACTGGTAGTGAAAAAGGCAGGAGGAGTAGGAATGATTCTGGCAAATGGAGCATCCAGTGGAGAAGGCCTGGTTGGAGATGCTCATTTAATTCCAACTTGCGCAGTTGGTGCTTCGGAAGGTGATGCTGTGAAGGCATATGCGGCATCCCACCCTACTCCCACCGCCACTATTAATTTCGGCCTCACCGTAATCGGGATCAAACCGGCTCCCGTGGTGGCTTCTTTTTCAGCTCGAGGGCCTAACGGTTTGAACCCGGAGATATTGAAGCCAGACTTGATTGCCCCGGGTGTTAATATCTTGGCTGCTTGGACTGATGCAGTTGGTCCAACAGGATTGGATTTGGATACTCGAAAAACCGAATTCAATATTAATTTCTGGAACTTCCATGGCTTGTCCTCATGTAAGTGGCGCAGCGGCCTTGCTTAAATCCGCACATCCTGATTGGAGCCCCGCAGCAATTAGGTCTGCTATGATGACTACTGCGAATGTTATTGACAATGAGTTCCCATCCCATGATTGATGAGGCTACTGAGAAACCATCCACCCCTTATGATTTTGGTGCTGGACATTTGAATCTTGATCTTGCACTGGATCCCGGGCTAGTTTACGATTTAACTAATGATGATTATGTGAATTTTCTATGTGCTATCGAATATGGTCCTAAAACTATTCAGGTTATCACGAGAACACAGGTGAATTGCCCAGTGAGGAAGCCGCTGCCTGAGAACCTGAATTATCCCTCAATTGCTGCGTTGTTTTCGAGTGCATCGACAGGGGTTTCGAGCAAGATGTTTTTCAGGACAGTAACAAACGTTGGCGAAGCGAATGCAGTTTACAATCTTAAGGTTGAGGCACCCAAAGGGGTGACAATTAGTGTGAAGCCATGGAAACTTGTTTTTACGGAGAAAGTGAGGAAAATAAGTTATTATGTGACTCTAACGGTTGACACCAAGAATCTGGTGCTTGGTAATTCGGGTGCTGCATTCGGGTCACTTTCTTGGATAGATGGACGGAAAGCATGTGGTTCGCAGCCCCATTGTGGTCACTCAAATTGACCCCCTGTAAATGGATGCTTGTTTGTTCTAATGAAAGTGTAATGATCTTGATCATCATATACTATATGGTTTTGATCGAGGTTTAGAGAGATGTGTAGATTTAGCTTGATATAGCTCAAGTTAGCTACATCTTGCTAGCTAGCTAGCATTTGGTTTTTGTACACATTAGATGTCTATAAGAGCTCTCTTTCAAAGGGTTGATTCAAGGGTCCGGAGCTTCTCCGGACGAGGCTTTTAGCCGTTCCGGGGCGGGGGTGATAGTAGGAGGGAATGTTTGAACATTTTCTTTTCTTTACTTTTTGTTCTTTTTCTTTTTGACTCTCTCATGTGATAAAAAGTACCAAATGTTTGTTTAGTTTTCGCCAAGCAACAAACTAAACCTGTTGTGCTCTCAACTTTGAAGCTTCTAAGAGTGGTTACTTCTCTTTCTTGATCTTTATTTCGTTGGATGATTGTTTTTAAGGCATTGATTTATTAACCAAGCAAAATCATTTAGAAACCAAAAAATCAAAATTACTTGGCAATGACACGCTTGTCAAAATCATATTTAATTATTGATTCTCTGATTGCTTAAAAAGTGAAAAAGAATATTTTTTTTTTGATGAATTCAATAATATATCAATAATTTTGTCACTTTTTTAATTTGTATAAATGTACTAATTAGGAATTTAGGATATAACTGGAAGCTACAAAAGACAGAAATTGGAAGCATATCGAGGGGTTGGTTCAAGGGTTAATTAATTTTGGCTAGCCATATTTGGGATTGTGTATAAGATCAAGAAATCTGATTTTGCCAAAAAAAAACAGCATGAACGTGTATATGTGTGGTTAACTAATCCACTTGACCACTCATCATTTACTAAATTGGGAAAAATATCTTTTATCTCACATTCTGTATTATTTTTTATCATATTACTTAATAATTCTATGTTATTTTTTATCATATCATTTAATAAATCGTCAAAATTGTATAAAATAATTATAATAGAGCAATCTTAACTGTTGCGTGACAAAAAATATCATAAAATATAAGACTGAAAATCTTTAACCTAAATTAGGTTAGGCATGTGCATGTGAAGGGGGTGTCCTGGGTACCAATGTACTTTTGTAACGCGACCACACCATCACTGTGACCATGAGTAGGATTGAAACTGACATGCCCAAAGCCATTGGCGTGGTACCGAACAGGTGGCCGAACCATGGTCTATCTGGGTTCTTCATTTGCCCATTTCAGGGAACATTGTGGTGTGGCAACAATTTAATTTAACCAGATCAGATCGGATCCTCAATTATTTGCAATCTTGTAATACGTCACTAGGATCCTCCACACTCCATCTGTCCATTTCTTAATCAGCAAACCAACCTAGAAGTCCCGGGCCCTGGCCCGTATTGATTTTATGTTAAGCCACATACTGGATTCACGTGTAATTTGCATGTAAAATTTTAAATTCCACTTATTATTAGGACTGGTGCTTGAAAGTTTGTAGGGGTGCTTGGTTCATGTCTCTCGGAATTGAAATCAGAATTGAAATTATACATAAAAAATAAGTATGAATTTTGTATGCGAAAAATTATTTAAATTAGTAATGTGTGGTAAATATTATTATTATTATTATTTTAGCTTCACTTGTTGCACCGCTCAAAGTGAACTGGTCAATTAAATTCGTATGAGTAAACTCAAATGTATTAAACACAATTTTTTTTAAAGAAATTTTAGTATATTCAAAGCATTATTTATAAATTCATAAACCTTATGCTATAGTTCTTTTGAAAATAAGTTATTTGCTCAACTGAAATCATTTTTTGTAACGGGCCAAATGATGTTAACTTGACAAACTGAGAAGAAAACGTCACGAGCTAAAAGAAATATAAAAATAAAGATATTAGACTTATATGGTAAAATATTTTTATTATGATTTATTGATTATTGGTTTGAATTATTAAGAATTAAGACGATATGTGATTTTTTTTTTGTAAAAAAAAAATGTTAAAATAAAAAAGAGTTAAACAGGGAAAAGAATTGATTTAAAAAACTTAACTAGAAAAATTGACGTAAAGGACTGACAGTGGCAGAGCTTCGTATTGCAGTCAGATGCAATTAGAAGTTTCTTTTACGAATTGAATCAGAAAAATCTCACTAGTGGATTCTTCGGCTGTACATTGCACCATGAAGATCTGATCTAGTCCACTTAAAATACAAAGCCGAGGTAGTTTCGACATAATATAGAAGTGGAAACAGCTTCTCCATTAAAAAAAATAGTACTATAAAGAATGTTGTATGATCCCATTAGTCATCATGTGTTTAGATTAATCTACATTCTTCAAAGTACTTTTGTCATGGATTTAATTTACCAAAAGATAAGATATGTGTGCGGGATGAATTCTCGCATATCCAACATAATCTTACCTACCCCAAGCAAATTTTGATGCTTTCTTTCGAGCAACCATGGAAGGAAGCCCCTCCTAGTTTAATACGGCATGTGGTCATGGCCGATTATTCTCGTAAAAAAATTCCTTTGTCTTTCCTCCCAAGACAAGAGTAACTGTTAAATTATTTATTTCGAAATGCGAAGTGAATATGACAGTCATTGAATTTTATAAAAAAATACTTTTGATACTAAAGCTCGTGCCCTATCAAATATGTTGTCCCATTTTCAAATTAGTTTATTCTACAGCAGCAAATGTTAGTTATAATATAGATTCCAACGATGCCAATTTACTGATTAGTAAAACCGAAATAAACGAGGGTACTACCATAAAGAAATTTAATCATTCCTATCATTGAACGTAATAATCATAAATGCCATATGTCTATTGTAACACATCTAGATATATCTTTTGATGATGAATATGTAGAGATAAATTCGTTAAAAAAACTTAAATAAATGACTGATATGTAGCTGTCTTTTATACACTTTTTAATCATTTAAGGTTAGTAATACTCACTCTACATTACCGAGTAACTAACAAAGAATTTTTTTTCCCAAAACGATATTCTTTTGTCACTTTTTAAGCAATAATTTTTTTATTCAACTAAGGGAGTATTTGGTAAGAGTTCATAGGAATCAAGAATTGGTTTCGTTCCCAAAGCTGTTGCTTGGTTAACGGGTATGGGTATTAAAGTTTTGGAATAAAATCTAAAAATCTAGCAACTTTCCATGCCCAATTAAATTGGGAGATTTTGATGATTTCGAAATTTGATTCTAAAATTTGAAAAAAAAAAAACAAATAAAATTATTTCTCTTTTTCTTCCTCCTCTTCCCCTTCTTTTTCCGTCCCCTAGATCTCGCAACCCATGACCCCCCCTCTTTCTTCTCCGCTGCCCATTCTTCCATTTCCTTCCTCCCTTATCCTCCCCCCTTCTTCCTACAACCCCCAACCCCCTCCTTCTTCCCAATTCCACAATCCTCCTCTTCCCTCCTACAGCCCTCCTCCTCCTGCTCCTGTAAACCCCCGTTATTTTTATTTTTATTTTTTTATGTGTATATAAATATATATTATTAATATAAAAAATGAAGTTATTAAAAACGATTATATGTGAAATTAATTTGCTTGTGTTGGTGTTATCTTATAAATTCAAAATTCTTATCTTTAGGAGTCTTAATGGTTTATAAGAATTACTTTAGACTAACTTATTGTCTACGTACATTTTGTTTTTGAAAAATAGGTATTTTACCAATTAATTAGTAATTTTCGTAATTAAAAATAGTACAAAACACTGTTTAGTTACCAGATAAGTACAGAAATTGTAAGAGTTTAGCTAAATTGTAGGAGATAGAAGTTAAAGGCTTTTAGGAGTAAACAATCAGTATAAGTAAGGACTATATAGGGTAAAAGCATTAGTTGTGTCGGCTGAAATTTGAGACATGGAGACAAAAGTATTTGTGCTCGTATCAAATTTGTTAAAAAAATTTTGACCAAAATTTTATTTTTATTCTGTTTTCATTATTTATATTTCTCATATATGAAATATTATATTTAGGATTATATATATATAGTCATTACGTTTAAATAATGATTTTGATTGGTTTTTACATATTTTAATCTAAAAAATTAATTTTACAGTATAGAAGTTTATTTTGGAAGTCTTTTTTTTAAGAATTTCGTATGAAGGTTGTTAGAGATAATCAATAATTTAATTTCTGAAAATTATTCCACGTCATATTGGAACAAAGGTCTGAAAAGGTAAAAAAAAAAAAAAGAAGAAAAAAGAAGATCACATGGCTGGCTGGCTGCTCCGGTTTGCTAGTAGCCGCTGCTGGTATGAATTGGAACGGATGGGTGGCGTGAGGTTGCTGATAGATTTCTTAATCTATAAAAATGAATTTAATCTGTGCATAAATAATATCACAGAATATCAAATGCGGAATAAAATTCGAGAAACGTACCTCCAGCCATTGATGTTGTTGGGTCCTTTGTCAAATAAAAGGAAATAGAAAAATAATTATCTGGGTACTTCTAAATCTAGACAATCTGATACGATGGTGTATTTTTGATAGAATGTCAGGCCTAGGGACCCAAAATACTCTGTATACTTATAACTTTTTGTTCCCATCAGAAAACGTAAGCCATAAGAATAAGTAGTTATCACAAGTGTAATCATTATCACAATGTGATAATTATTAAGTCAAATTGATAAATATCAGAATTAAATATTGGATCATATATTTGGAATTTTAAAAATAAAATCACATGGGATAATTACAAAAATTCCAACATTTCTCCCACTTGATCCACATATTTCATTCAATATACAAACTATCAAATCTCATAAGTAAGATCCAGAATACATGTATCATGGCGACAAGTCCTCTAAGAAACAAGTATTGTCTTCCATGTATTACTATGCATTATGTCTCTTCAACACTAAACTTTTATGTGATAACATACCTTAATAAATAAGCCTTATGCTTATTATAGGTCCAACTTAAGTGTGTTTTCTCAAATAATTAAATAAGTATGCGCAACTGAATATGAAAAACACAATTGAATAAGAGTTTCAATGGAAATATCAAATGTACGTACATGTAAAATGAGGTCATATCATGGAACGCCAAGTCCCATTCTGACTATATGATCCCTAAAAATCTTTGGTGGCATGCCTTTAGTCAAGGGATCGGCAATCATCAATTCAGTGTTAACTTATTCAATGACCACTTTGTATAAGAACACGTTCTATAATGCCTAAGTACTTGATGTCGATGTGTATAATTCGACTACCACTCTTATTGTTCTTAGCCATAAATGTAGCAGGTGAATTGTCACAAAATAACCTCAATGGCCTAGAAATAGAATCTACAATTCTAAGCTTAGACATGAAACTCTTTAACCATACACCATGCGAAGTTGCCTCAAAACAAGAAACGAACTCTGCTTCCATAGTAGAGGTTGCAATCAAAGTTTGTTTAGCACTTCTCCAAGACACAGCTCCACCGGCTAGCATAAAGACATAACCAGATGTCGATTTTGAGAATCAATGCAGCCAAGCATAGTCTGAATCCGAGTAGTCAAACACCTCTAGTTTATCAGTCCGTCTGTACATAAGCATGTAATCTTTTGTTCCTTGAAGGTACCTCATTACCTTCTTTGCAGCTCTCCAGTGGTCCATTTTTATGGATAATAACAGTATCTTAACAAGTGAACAACACATGCAAGTCACAAATGGTTGTGCAGTCTCTGATGTCATTGATGACCATGTGTCTACAGAGAAAGAATATGGAATGTGCTTATGGAAACGTTAAAGGAATTGCATTTGGTCCAACAACTGTCTTTGATACACAATAGGTGCCACACTTAGTGAACAATCTTTCATCCGAATACTCTCTAAAACTTTGTTAATATAGGTTTCTTGAGACAAACCCAAAATGCATCAGGTTCTATCTCTATGGATCTTTATGCCAATGACATAAGATGCCTTACCCATGTCTTTCATATCAAAGTTTCTAGAAAGAAATTGTTTCATCTCATGTAGCAATCCTTTATCGTTACTTGCAAGTAAGATGTCGTCTACATACAGAATAAGAAAACAAATCTTACTCTCACTAACCTTCTGGTATATATCTAAATTCATTGATCCATGATATTCTCTTCAAAATCAAATAAAGAGATCACACCATGAAATTTTAAATACCATTGACGGGAGGCTTGCTTCAATCCATATATAGACTTTTTAAGCTTGCAAACTAAATGCTCACCATTACTAGAGGAAAATCCTTCAGGTTATTTCATATAAACATCTTCCTCTAGATCTCCATTAAAGAACGCCATTTTTACATCCATTTGATGCAAATCCAAATCAAAATGGGCAACCAATGCCATAATAATTCAGAGAGAATCTTTCTTAGCCACAGGAGAAAAGGTTTCTGTTTTCAGATTCCTTCTTTTGAGTGAATCCTTTGGCTCAAGTCTAGCTTTATAAGCCGATGTTGCCTAATGAGTCTTTCTTGGTTTCTGAAATACCCATCTACATCCTATGGTTTTTGCACCAATAGGCAACTCGACAAGATCTCAAACTCCATTAACGATGCCATCGATTCTATCTCCTCTTTCATGGCATTATACCACATCTTAGATTTGCCTACATTTTATGGCATCAATTATACAGAAACCTTTTCTCTTGTATCTAAGAAAGATACGAGCACAAATTATTATGGCTCCATGTTGCCCACTGTCTCTTATACAACATCTAGCTGTGTATAAGATACAGATATATATGTATACAAATGTAGAGTAATTCTGTAAGACCGGTTGTTCAACAATTTCGTTTACATAGTTTCATGATTTTGATGTATATCGAAGACATCGAATGGATTAGGAATGTCGTGTGCCTACAGGTAATTTCTATAATTATGTAGATGAATAACAATAGTTCGTCCATAACTAGAAGTGGAAGATTGTGGAACAGAATATTCTGTCTCAGATCTAATACCCAATGATCTATCACTCCCACTAATTAGGTCATTTTCAAGAAACTTTGCATTTCTTGACTTCACAATTCTTGTACTATTAGATGGACAGTAAAATCTATATCCCTTAGACCTTTCAGCATATCCAATAAAATATCCACTCATGGTCCTTGGCTCCAACTTCTTTTCTTGTGGGTTATAAACTCTCACTTCAGATGGGCATCCCCAAATGCGTACATGTCGCAAACTCGGTTTCCAACCTTTAAATAATTCAAATGGTGTCCTTGGGACAGCCTTGGTTGGAACTCGGTTTAATATGTACACAGCCGTCTTGAGAGTTTCATTCCACAAAGATTCTGGAAGTTTTGAGCATGCTTGCATGCTCCGCACCATATCCCATAATGTTCGGTTTCTTCTTTCTACTTCACCATTTTGGCTCGGAGAACCAGGTGTAGTGTATTGGGCAACAATCCCATGCTCAGAGGAAATCATCTATGAAGAATGAAATACTTGGACAAGAATATGATGTCCTTATTAGGACAACATATGTGGGTATGTACACATCTAGGGATGTGTATAAGAGACAGGAAGAGCAATTTGACATGTTGGTGCTTACCTTTTATGCAGGCCACACAAGTCTCAAAATCGATGTCTGCCTCTTATATGCATCTAGATCTGTACAAGAGACTGACATTGCAATTGTTGTTGGAATGTGTCCCAATCTCCGGTGCCACAATATAGAGGAATTCTCATTCATAACACATCTTTTAATACCAACATTATTTTGAACATGCAAATTACTTAATGTAGCATTGTTTTGCAAATTAATTTGAAAAAGACCATCAAACATAATACCATTCCCGATAAGGTCAGATTTATAAAACAAACTAAATCCAACATTAGAACAATACCAAGAATATCCCAAAGGTACAAGTTTTGACAATGAAATTAAATTTCTAGAGAAATTTGGAACATAAAATGTCCTTTCCAAAATCTAAAACAAAGTCACTATGCTTGTCCGGCAACTGTTGAAATTTTTGCTTATCCCGTGAGACCGCATCTTATTTCCTGAATAGATGTACTGCTCACTTTCTTGGCTGTCCTTAGGTTTCTTAATCAATGCAAGGCATGCTTATATACCTGTCTAGAATCAGAATCAATCCACCATGTGTTATGATTAACATCTGTCATATTAGATTCATAACATTCAAATGAGTGTAGGGTCCTGTCTTCTTAAGCCAGTTATGAAATTTGGGGCAATCCTTCTTCATGTGCCCTTTTTTCCTACAGAAGAAGCACTTGGATTCCTTCTTAATATCTCCTTGAGGAGATATCTTTTCCTTTCTTTTCTTCTTGGCTTGACTGTACTTGTTCTTTCCTTGAGTTGGCAAATGCACACTCTCTCCAGTTTCCATAAGCAGCCTTCCTTCCTCTTGCACACACATGGTCATGTATTCATTGATGGACCATTTGGCCTTTCAAAATTGTAAGAGATTTGTGTCACACATAAGGACTTGTTGTGGTAGAGTTCGAATATAGTGCACAAGAAAAGAATCGGACATTGTAACCTCAAGATTTTTGTTCACTAAGTGTGGCACCTATTGTGACTGTCTCTTATACACACTCCTTTGATCTTGGTGAGCTTCATGGTAGAGAATTTCATGATTAGGGTGCTTGCTAAAGCCTTATCTGAAGACTCAAACTGCTCATTAATGGCCTTCAATAGCTCTCGGACATTATTATACTGATCGACAGAACCCCGAATGCCAGTTGAGATGTTGGTTTTTATGAACATCACGTTGAGACGATTAGATCGCTCCCATGTTTCATAAAGCTCAACATCATTAGGTTGGCTATTCTCCATTGAAAAACTGCACAAATAATTACATACACGCTTATATCAAAATTTGAGGCAAATTAACATTTATTATGTTTTACCAATGCAAAACATATAATAATATGAATTACATGACATAGAATATTATTGTAGGCTACTATGATAATTCAAATAAATTCATATAAATTTATATAATCAAAATGACGAAATATTAAATCATGTTCCTTTCCTTAATTTCTGTGGATAAATTAAGGAATATAATTTAATATTTCAACCCTTTAATCACACAATATAATATAATAAAAATTCCTGTGGGATAAAATTTATTATATTAGAAGTGCTATAATTAACAATTAATGTCTTATATTATAGGTGATATCAAAATTACAAATTGTTTAGTTGTAAAATGTATTATTTGTATATATGATACTTTCTTTCATCATATATATATATATATATATATATATATGTTCAAATAACAAACTGGAAGTATCATATATACAAATAATACATTTTACAACTAAACAATTTGAATAGTTCAATTGGTCAGACTACCTAACCTTTAACCTGAAGGTCTCAGGTTCAAAACCTTCCAGCAGCACCTCTGAATTTTTTTTTTTTTTTTTAACAGAATAAAACTCTAAGTAGTTTATAACATTGTTGTGTTGCAAAATAACACAACAGTAGCTGATGGCTTGATGGTCAGAACGCGTGACCTACATCCACATGGTCACGAGTTCAAACCCCAGCAACTACCCTTTTGTGTTTTTATTTTAATAATGAGAACTAGTTTATAGAATTGTCTTATTCATAATTTCCATAAAGCCACAAAGTGGTCCAGTGGTTCAAAGGAATGCTTGTCCCCTGCGGGGAACAAGTTCGAATGTTACACCAGACAACTTTCCCTTTTTTTTTTTTTTTAATAGAAGTACTATATTAAAAATACTAAAATAACAAAAAACTTTTTTAATAGAAGTACTATATTAAAAATACTAATAACAAAAAACATAAACTGCAGGGTGGCCCATTGGTAAGAACATGGGCCTGGTCACCAGTTCGAATCTTCCTATAGAATTTTTTTTTTTTTTTTTTACTTCTTCTTCACCCGTTTGGTGCGACCCGAATGCAACCCGCACATATTTCCATCCATTTGGGCATCAAAAAATTGCGTTTTAATCACAAAAAATATAGAAATCTAATTTTCTTATGATTTCTAACTTTAGTTTTCAATAAAAACATCAAAATCATAAACCCATGTCCATGATCCATAATTCGTATATAAAAAAAAATATATGACCATAACTCAGCAATAAATAACACCAATAGATGTTTTTAATCAAGGAAAAAATCATAGAATCAATTTCAAATAAATTATAATTCTAGATTTTTTCAATAACATGTCAACAGTAAACCCAAATCAACATATACATATATGCAAATCAAGGCAAAGGCATAAATGCTCTATTATCACAAGTGTAATCATTATCACAATGTGATAATTATTAAGTCAAATTGATAAATATCAGAATTAAATATTGGATCATATATTTAGAATTTTAAAAATAAAATCACATGGGATAATTACAAAAATTTCAACAGTTGCCGGATGAAATAAGGAAGAAAGAGAAAGTAAGAGATGAAAAGTAAGAGAGAGAGAGAAATAAGGTGACGGGACATTGACTAGGAGACAGAAGTGGGTTTTTGATTTAAATTAATTGCATAATGGGTCCTTTAGGCTACTATTGGTGTATCCGTTTAAGGTAAATAGCATAGCAAGTCCTTAGGTTTCTGAAATTTAAGTTTTGGATTGAAAATTTGAATACTTATTATATAAGTAATTTAAAGGTATTAAACAATTATTTTATAATAACTTATGGAATACTTTTGTGGTATTGGTAATATATTTTGACTGTTATATTTTTATATGAATATTATTAAATATTTTTAGAACTTGACACTAATATTACTGACGGTATGATAGTCTATATGCAAATCGATTTATTTTGAAATTGAACTTAGTTAATTTTGATAATTTGTTTAGGAAATTAGTCTATTTCCTTGCTACGATTTATGTGTTACTTTGAGGTAAGTGGTTACTACCCTTTTGTAATTTTAAAAATATTTTGTCTAAATATTATTTTTGACAACATATTATTTTAGTTATTAAATTGGACCTTACATGAATAAATTTTGAATTGTTTTAAATTATGAATTTATGTAAGTGGCATTATTCTGAACTTTGTATGGGTATTTCGCATGTGTATGTTTGAATTATTTGTTCGGTAATTAATAATGAACTAAAACTCTTAAAATATTCATAAATAGTCGATAGGAACTATAGTTGTGCATTTTCTAAATTGCCAAATAAGACAACTTCTAGCCTCCGAACTCTGGACTCTGGCTAAGATGATTTTTGCGAGACCCTTAGTAGCCTTTTCTAGTGGGGTCACTAGCAAAGGGGTTTTGCTCCGATTTTTAATAAAATATCTTTTTAAAATATATGTGCTATGTGCTTATACACATCTAGATGTATATATATATGCATGTAACTTGTTTGGTGTTAGCTACTTGCTGAGCGATTTGTCGTTCATCCTTATTCTTGACAATTTTGCAGAGTTAGAGAAGTTTGGAGATTCACAAGTTTAGCTGCAAAGGTCTTGAAGAGTACCAGAAGTAGTTCGCGATTGAATAAATTATTGCTTAATTTAGTTATTTAATTTGAACTTATGTTATTTTAGAAGTTGTGGATTGATTCAGTTTATGTTAACTCTCCGCGTTAGCGAGACAATAGAAATTATCGTATTATCGTTTATGTACGAATTTCGCTATTATTTAATTGAGCATTATGTTTGATTCGAGTCTTGTAGAGATAACTTTTAAAGGTACAGAAACTGTTACGTGTCGTTGTACGCGGACACGGGGCATGACACCTACCCCCATCCTCTTCCCCTCATTTGCTCCAATAGGAAGTTTGGAAAAACAAACCAAGGAAGAATTTTTTAAAAATAATAATGATAATAACAATAATTTTTTAATATCATACTCATAACCATAAATATTTATCAAACACCAATTATTTGAATGATTTCGTTGTACAAAATCTATACCTATTATTTATGTATAATTTTGATTCTGATTTTAATTCATCAAGCAAGTGGCAATTTTTGCTTTGGGCTATGAGTTAATGTTATTAAGCCTAATGGAATTTGAGGTTGGGCTGGCATTTTCCAGACAAAACAATCCAACTGAAAAATATATCTTAGAGCCTAGATGAAAAATCTGTAGGCCCACACACTGAAAACTTAAACCAACAAAACCATATGGATTTGCGGAGAGAAAGCAAATCTACGACAAGGGTAATTTAGTCAAAAAAGGTTGGGCCAAACTTAACGTCATAATTTCGATTTGACAGTTATCAGTAGCACTCAACGGCGGGAAGACACCTCTGCGGTTGACACGCTGCCACACTGTCCCGTTTGGGTCTGCCACGTCAACTCAACCTCTTCTTCAACTAGACACTGACACGGCCTTGCCGCGCCCTTTCCTCTACCCTTTTCTTCACAACGAAGTTTTTTTTTTTTTTTTTGGTGGGGTAATAAATAAGCTTTTAATCCTCATATAAATAGAATAAAAACCCACCGGCAAAAATATCCTACCGGAAAAATCTTCAAGTAATCAAAATTCCATCTAACTTATAAGTATTCGGTTGAAATCGGAGCAAAATATTCCGCCGGAAAATCAAGAATTCAGCATCCATCGACCGTAATCATGTCTAAATCGAACTCTCTCTACCCGGAAGTGATCGAATCAAACCCAGATTCCACAACCCAACTCTTCTCAAGTCCAGACCGACAAAAACCCACTTCGTCCTCCTCATCATCTATGTACCCTTCTGTTGATGTGAAAGAATTAGCTGAAAATCTCTTCCCCGACGACGATGATAACCACGCCGTTCAAGTTGAGATTCAGGATATAAGAATCCAGATGATCGGAGGAACATAGCTTTTGAGTCTTCCGAGCAAGTAGTCATCAAGATCCCGGGTGCTATAGTGCATTTGATTGATAAACAACAGAGTATTGAGCTGGCAAAGGGAGAATTCTCGATTGTTATGCTCCGGCAAGGTGAGAATATCGTGGCCGTGCTTGCTAGGATCGACGATGAAATTCAGTGGCCGTTGGCTAAAGACGAGGCTGCAGTTAAGCTCGACGAATCCCATTATTTTTTCACTTTAAGAGTCCCGCCTGGAAGTAGTGATCGCGCGGAGAGTGAAGAGAATGTTTTGAATTATGGGCTGACGATCGCTGCGAAAGGGCAAGAGGCATTGTTGAGGGAGTTGGATGGGGTGCTGGAGAAGTACAGTGCGTTTAGAGTAATAGAAGGTAGCGGAGAAAGGGGCGGCGGAAGGGTGGTGGGCGGTGGCTAAGGATGTTTCACCGGAGGAGATGGAAAGAGATAAGAAGAAGGGTGAGTTAGTGGAATAAAGAAGAGCTCAGCTGCGTATTGGACTACCCTGGCTCCTAATGTGGAGGATTACAGTGGAGGTGTTGCGAGGATGATAGCTGCCGGGTCGGGTCACCTGGTGAAGGGGATTTTGTGGTGTGGAGATGTCACAGTGGATAGGTTGAAGTGGGGGAATGAGTTCGTGAAGAAGAGGATGGCAACGGCTGCAACAGAGTCTAAGATTAGTCCTGAAACACTTAGGAGGATGAAAAGGCACGAACTTTTTTTATTACAGCTCTTTTAATGGTCCATTAAATTGAGAAATGAATTTCAAGATTATGTTTTTTTAAGCATTTGTTTCTCTACTTTGGTTATTCTTTTGACTGGTGTAGAATAGCAGCACCCATTATACTTCTTGTTAATTGCTACTAATGTATGTTCAGAAAAATTAAAGATTATGAATTTTGACAATGTGATCACTCTCACCCTACGAAACAAAGTGTATGGACGAGAAAAGGGGGAAATTGATGATCTCTGGAAAGAAGCTTCAGAGATGGGTATTTTTTGAGATCGTGAATGTCATGCTTTTTCGAGTTCATTTGGCTTTGCTGAATGCATCAAAACGCAGGAATAGTAGTACTTCCTGTATTGTTCAAGTAGAGTAGTTGGTTGGGTTAAATGAGGTTCTTGAGCAATTGATCTTACTAGTTACTAGGTGATGTGTTGTGACATCAACAGCAGTCTCTTTCTTATGATAGGAATTAAGATAATGGCGAATTTCTTTGCTGTTTATTTTTTCTGTTCTATATTTGTTTCTAGCTAGAAGTTTTGAACTGCTATACTCTAGAGATTAATGGTTTAAGTTATTTCAGGGTCAAGAAGCTGACAAAGATGTCCGAGAAAGTGGCTGTTGGGATACTTTCAGGGGTTGTGAAAGTGTCTGGATTCTTCACAAGTTCGATAGCAAACTCAAAGGCGGGCAAAAAATTTTTCAGCCTTCTTCCTGGAGAGATTGTGCTGGCTTCCTTGGATGGATTCAGTATGTTCTTTCTGTTTCTTTCATCAGTTATTGACTGAATACTATAAAAATTCTTCATTTCTGCATTATCTACGAGCAGTGCTAGAAAATCTTGGTCAGTTGTTTTGGTGGTTCAACGTTCTCCATGTCTTGCACAAATGTCATAGCATTCTAAAAATTGGCTGAAAAAGCTAATGTGGATCGTTAGCTTCAAACATGATTGCAAATGATCAAAATGGCTTGATAATAAGATAATCTGTCCCTTTTAGTTTTTAATTTGACGTGCAATAATGTGTTAATGTCTGGATGTTAAGCTGCAATTGAAAATGCCATGTGTATCAGGGGGTTACTATAATCTGAACAGGCGAGCAGTAGGTAATCAATGCTAACATGCAACTAACGGCTATGTGGGTAGTTTCAGCAGTTAGAATCTTGTTCATGTCTGCTCTTCTATATCTCTTTGCTTCCTCGGGAAACATATATTCTTGCTGTTCTAATTTGCAAACATGTGTTGGTTTTTAATCGTGCCAACAGTTAGATAAGGTGTGTGATGGTGTTGAAGTTGCTGGGAAAAACGTGATGTCAACAAGTGCAGTTGTAACAACCGGCCTTGTTTCTCAGAGGTAACAATTCAAATGAAATTTATCCGGTTCACTCTTTTGTTTCAGTTTTTATTGCAGTCATTTACCTTATAAACTTCGCTTCACATTTTGCTGCTGGACTTGGCTGTAGTTTTGTTCGTTGTTGATTAACTGTGCATCTTAATGTGCGTTTTCCACCTGGGTAACTTTTGTTTTGTGTACTTGAATACAGATATGGAGAACAGGCAGCAGAGGTGACGCAACATGGTCTTGGTGCAGCAGGGCATGCTATTGGGACTGCTTGGGCTGTGTTCAAGATAAGAAAGGCTCTCAACCCCAAGAGTGTCTTAAAACCTTCTACGCTTGTTAAAGCAACTGCTGAGGCTAATGCTGCTAAACTGAAGGCTAAACAGAAACAGTGATTAGAAGATATATACTCCTAATTTGCTTTTCTCCAATGTTGACATCACTTTGTATATCTCCTTGAGAATTTGTCTGTGGAACCACCATGTTTCTTTTATTAGTACTGTAGGAAGTGGTTTGGTTTTCTTATCGGCCAGCAAATTTTCTTGAATTAAGAAAATGTAAATGCTAATGATAGAGATATTATATCGGTTTCAAGGCACTTGTTCACCAATCAGATCCTAAGAGTGAGATGGTTTTATTGACATTAATCTGTCTTAACATATTCAATGAATAAAAAGGTTACAAAACTCGCAAATCTTGGACATCTTGAGCTGGTTGAATCATTAACACCGTCTTTCATAGACGTATAATTTTGTTGAGCAGTTGATAAACGAAATTTTACCGAGCTGCCATTGCCCAAATATTAACTGCTTAAGCGTTCCACTTCTAAGTTTAGTAATTTGTCTAATCCTCGAGGATTTGATTTGTGAACGTACATTTATAAAAATAGATAAGGTGACAAAGTTATTAAGGTGTTTATAAATATAAAAAATATATATGAATAAAATTTGATCAAATATCAGATTGATGATTAATAATTCACTATCATTTTGTCATGTTCGATAATTTTGACAAATAATACTAAATTTATAATTTTGTAAATTATTTTTCCAATCTTTCTGAAAAAAAAATTGTACTAACTAGCCCAAAAACTAGTGTAAGCCTATAAGGTATTAAAAAAAGAAAAAAAAAATTGCAAAAAGTAATCTGGAAACGACATCGTATTTATATCGGTGGGCTTTTCACTGACTTCGTCCCCAAGTTCTCTCAGGGTCCTCCTCCTCCTCTTTACTTTACTCCTCCCCAAGTCTAAAAAACCACTCAAAACTAGCGAGCCAGATATCCCCTACTCCTCCTAGCAAATAAACCCCCCCAAAATTATACGAATACGTATTTATACATATAAGAGGCGTAGATGGCTAGATACGATAGAGCGATCACCGTTTTCTCGCCCGATGGCCATCTATTTCAGGTGGAGTACGCCCTCGAAGCAGTCCGCAAAGGAAACGCCGCCGTCGGCGTCCGCGGTACCGACACTGTCGTCCTCGGCGTCGAGAAGAAGTCGACCCCTAAGCTTCAAGACTCCAGGTTGGTCCCACCCATCCTCCTTTCTCAAATCCACTCGTTATTCCCACTTTGTTTTTCCTATCTAAAATTACTGTTCAATTATTTGTTTAAAGTTGATAATTGATGGGATTTACCGGTCCTTGATTAGCTGGAGCTACCTTTAGGGTTTTGGGTTTTGGGATTGAAGGTTTCTTGGATGGTTTGATTTTAGGGGCAATGGCAAATCCGGTAAAATTTTTCATTTTTTTTTGAAAAAGATTTGAATTTTATCCACCATCCATTTGTAAATTATCTAGCTTAATTTTCTTTTTAGCTTTGAAGTAAATATGCATTAGCTATTCTTTATGAATTTTTGAAGAATTGTTGAAATGTAAAATGTTTGCTGGCTTTCTTAGTTGCGGCCTTAGATTTCTTGCTGAGTATTTGTTTTTATTGTTTTTGATTTATAAAAAAATTGTTAGATCGGTTAGAAAGATTGTGAACCTAGACAACCACATTGCATTGGCCTGCGCTGGATTGAAAGCAGATGCGCGTGTTTTGATAAACCGGGCACGTATTGAATGTCAAAGTCATAGACTTACAGTTGAGGATCCTGTCACCGTTGAGTATGTCACTCGCTATATTGCTGGTCTTCAGCAGAAGTACACACAAAGTGGTGGTGTAAGACCATTTGGTCTTTCAACTTTGATAATTGGCTTTGACCCATACACAGATGTCCCTTCATTGTATCAGACAGATCCTTCAGGGACATTTTCAGCATGGAAAGCCAATGCAACGGGGAGAAACTCAAACTCTATCAGGGAGTTTCTGGAGAAGAATTACAAGGAAACATCTGGCCAAGAAACTGTAAAACTAGCTATTCGGGCTTTGCTTGAAGTAAGTCATCCTAGCAATAGCAAATGTTTGGTTTATGTTTGTCATCTGTTGCTGCTGTCTTCAAATTCAATTCTTTAGGGTTATTTCTATATTACTTTATCACTTTTTAACTCTTATCACGTTGACTTTGGATTTTGTTCAAAACCTGATCTCTGCTATTCTTAGCATGCACCCAGTTCTGGCTTATAAGCTTTTGTTATAACATTTTAAATTCATTTTGCTTTGTGCATCTCTAACAGATAAGTCTGTGAACACTTAAGATTGAACTTAAAATTTAACATGCATTACATAACATTTTGACTAGCCTTAATGTTGAATTACACAAGGAAGAGTCCTAGACAAGTCTTTAGTTGGATTTTCTTGTACATTTTAAACAGCTCCCCTATTACAGGCTCTGATTAAATGTGGTGGCAGTTATTGGCAAAAGATGTACCCATGAAAAGCTTTATTGAGTTCATAGAATCCTTGAATGCTAGATTAGTAATCTTATCTGGATTCCTTGTGAAACTGCCACTTTGAACTTCTGTCGCCACTTAGTTCAACATTTTGTTAAAAGTTAATTACCCTGCTGCAGGGCAAAAATGCTTGCTTTAATAAATTTTGGACCGGTTTTATTCCTTCGAGTTGTTTTTTTATGCTTTGGTGCTTTTACTAATGGAGTAAATTATTGAACTGTTGCGTTCAACACCCACTTTTGACTTGTTATGCATTAAGGTTGTGGAGAGTGGTGGGAAGAACATAGAAGTTGCTGTGATGACGAAAGAACATGGGTTGAAGCAGCTTGATGAAGCTGAAATTGATGCCATTGTTGCTGAAATTGAAGCCGAGAAAGCAGCTGCAGAGGCTGCCAAGAAGGCTCCTCCAAAAGAAAACTAGATAGACTGAATTTTATTGGTTGCTAAGACTAAAACTCCCTATTTGAGAGTACTTTAACTTGATTCTCGGGCAGGATTGGAGCCCTGCTACATTTTCTTGTGATATTTTCTAATCTTTGTTTTGCGTCAGCCACATATTTTGTGATCTTGATCAGCGGGGTTTTGTTTCAGCATAGCTGTTAACCGTTTGCCTTCTCCCAGGCCCCAATCTTTTTGTTAGTACATGACGAGTAAAGTTTGTGCTCGGACAAGTTATAAGTTGTTTGAAGTGCCTTTTTTTTATATTAATATTAGTACTCTGTCCGTGTACAATGGAGGGGGCTAGGGGTGGACCTGTGTCCTGACCTCTAAACCAGGTCGGACAATTTGACTAGACTTCTGGGCCTCCAATGGTGAGTCAGTGCCAAGAGCGATCGGGAGCTCTCCAGAGTCGACACACAGATCAAGATTTTATAGTTGGATTTACATAATTGTTGTGTCACATGCCATGTAGGCCAGTCACGTATCATTTTATTATTGGTGTTATGTTCTGGTACCATCAATCCATTAGCAATATAACATAGACTGATGAGAAGTCATGTGATAGGGTTGGAAGTTTCTCTCTTGAATGATCCCCTTGGGCTTTTTGAACCCATGCTGCTCGTAAACTTTAGAATGCATTCTAATTGGTGACCCTGGTTGATATGTAGTTCTGAGCTTTAGGAATTATTGGGCTGCAGGAATCGAACAATTATGGGTTTAGAATGCATGCATCCTAAAATATGATATGGCTCGTATGTAGTTCTGAGCTGTTGGACTTATGTGCCGGAGGAATTGAAAAATTATGGGCTAGATCAAACTGGACAACGAGGGTGAATGTCATCCAAATCAATATCAATCTTCGAAAACGAGTGTGATAATACCAAAAAGGTTTTGGGCCACTTAAGCAAACTATTTTTAGACTTTAATTGTTGTCTTGTGTCCTTCTATTCTATTTGATTGCATGGTGAATTTGAAATAAAATAAAATTTGAATTAGTTTAAATTTTACTTATTTTAACTATTAAAATTATGTTTTCACTGGTTGTTGAATTTTAAATGCCTTATTTTGTTTGGATAACATAAGATGAATTTGAATTTCAAATCAAATCTAAATCTATCCAAATCACTCCATCCAAACACAGCCTTTAAGATTTGCATAGTCTTTGTTTTACATTGGCCACAAAACATTTTAAATCAATAGCTGTTTAATTAAATTTTAGAGCCAAATCCACACTGGTGGTCAAGAAGGTGCACGAGGGCTTCTTTGACCTGATTATCTTTCGGTGATTTATTTATCATCCCTTCTCTGAATGAACTAAAATTAGAGTTGGTATACAAGTTGTATCTTGCAATCCGCTAGTTTTATTTACATTACTTCATACACACTCTAATCCTCTCAGATTTGTGATTAGTTGCCAGACTTTGTTTATTGGGTCGGAAATAACCCAAAAAAATGAACATCCTTTTTGACATCTTTGTGGGTTCCATGATTCTCAGCTACTTAGATAAGGACAGCTTCGATTACATTATGCACTTAACAGGTGCACAGAAGACGGAACCAAAAAAAAAAAAATGCCAGAATGAAGATAAGTAAGTTTAACTGTGAGTTAACTACCTCGCTTTAGGCAAGTTGGCCACTAGATAGCCTGCCGAGTGTGATTATCAAGATTATTCATGACCGAAATTTAAACCGGTACATATACTCTTTTGGTCTAGAGGCAGAATTCTTCTAGTCCTTTTGGCCCAATAAATAAATAGGAGTAGAATAGTATTGTCGTCGATTGAAAAGAAAAAAAAAAAAAAAAACTGCAAGTTGAGGCTGGGCAACGGGGGCGCATTTAGTAATAGATTTTAATCCAATCAATCCAATTAGAGAATTGACACTCTCATCTTCTTAAGCCCAGGGCACGTAGAAATTGACACAAGGTTATAAGTACTCGAACATATGTATGCATAAAAAATGTTCATCGAAATAGATATGAGACATGAAATGATATATTATTATTTTAGAAAGAGGAAGAGATGATTTAGCTAGCACAAAGTTACTTAACTCTTATCCCTGGCCACATCATGAAGAAATGGGCATTTTCTTTTACGGAGGTACATGAACTTATCTAGGTTTAGGGAAAGATAAGGTAAGGGGAAAAAAGAGATAATTTGACCAATAAAAATGAAGGAGTTTCTTAGGTCTCCATTTGGAGGAAAAGCATATTGGGCACTTGCGAGATATATGAAATTGGTATTTGATCACAAGTGGATTTTATGGGAGCTGTGAATGTTTTAGTAAACGTGTGTCTATATATATATACACACACATGGGGTGTATATAAAATTGGTATTTGCTCATTCTTTGCATCTTTCAAGAAGAAACCATGGGGTGTTTAAATGGTGGGTTCAAAATTCTAATTCCTTCTAGAGATTATCTAATTTATTTTTTAATTTAATTCTTAAGAATATTTATCAAATACTAGTTATTTCAATGATTTCCAAAATATGAACCAAAACCCTTGAGTCTAAAGTAATTATGAGCTTTTGGAGATTGTAGTTAGTACTTAATCCTTTTTTTTCCCTCAGTTTCTCACTAATCACTTCCACAGTTCCACTTGTTCAAGTAACTAATTATCAAATACACTATCAATGGTCAATAGTCAAAAGTCAACAGTTTCCGTGGTAGTCCGCATTTACGGATTATCGTTGGTGGGACCTATCTACCTTTCATCATATCTATGTGTAACTCCTTAACTACCCTTACCATTCTATAATTAACACAAGCGTACAAAACATGTATTAGATGCTCAATAGTTATTTTGAATTGGTAAATTATTTATAAAATTATAAAATCTAATTATTTTTAAAATTTGTAATAAAATTTTATTAAATTTAATTCTTTAATTTTAGATATGTGATTGGATTTTTTTTCAATCAAATTATAATTCTTGATTTTAGATTTTTGATTGATTTTTTTTTTTAAATTTAGTGATACATTAATAATTTTATATATTATTTCGTGTTTATTATTTTATATAAATATATATTTTTTAAAACTATTTTATTTTATTTTTGTCTACCTTGATTACTGATAAATTGGGATGCAATCATGCAACTACTCCAGTATTTAAGAGTGCATCTATCTAGTATTTAAGTGTAGCACTGTGAGCTTAGACTGACCTAATACCTAAACTACATTATTAGTAGTTCACGTTAAAATATTATAAATAATATAAACTAATATTTTTTTACACTATTAATATAAGACAGAACATTATAATAATTCTTCTTTTAAACTTGGCGTATTCGCAAAATTCAAAATTGGAACCCAATACCATATCGTGTAACGCGACCATATCAAAAATCACACAACATTCGTTCTGATACCAACTGTAATACTAAGGTTTGGGTTGATGCAGTAACTTTTAATTAGAAACAACGATTTCAAAATGTTTAACCCAATTTATTAGTAACCATGATCTAAAGTATTATAACCAATTTATTAGTAACCATGATCTAAAGTATTATAAACAATAAATTTCTTATCTCAGTATCGATGAGGGACAGACGTTACTAGGCCTGTCAATGGGTCGGGTCTAGACCCGGACCCTTTTATCCGGGTTTAGATCTATAACAAATTTTGATTATTCGGATCCGATCCGGACCCGTTTAGCTATTATAATAAACGGGTCGGATCTGGATCTTGGTATTCCGATCCGAATCCGATTAAAATATTTAATATATATGTATAAAATTATTGTACATTAGTGCTATTTTTATATACATATATGTTGTGTAAATTACCCATGTAATTTATATTTAATATGAAATACATGTATAAATATTAATTATGAACTCAATACTTTTGTATAATTAAAAAAAAGAAAGAAAATTCGATAAGTTGTAATAGTTTTACATATAATTTTAAAAAAAATTATCCAGACCCGGATCCGAATTTGATTATATTAATCGGATCCAGGTCTGGATATACTAGATCCGACCCGAATCCGACCTGTTTACCCCCTAGACGTTACATTAAAAGTGCATTTATACAAAGTAAAAAAGTGACAAACCCATTTATGTGTCACTAGATTTGGATAAAAAAAAACTAAAAAAAACAAAACCCAACTAAATATTTAAAATTAAGAAATTAGTGATTAATATACTTTTGTCACGTGGAGTACCTCTGATAAGTAATCTTAAATTTGTAAATTATTTTTCAGTATTTGACATTTAGTTCTGATTTTTCTTCACGCTTTTATCTGCTTAAAAATTTCTAATTCATATTATATTACCATCTTTTTCAGGAATATTTTTTCCTACCGAGTGTTATTAGCAAAACTATAAATTGAAAAACATGACAAAATTGCTTAGAGAATAATAAGATGACCGAACAGATGAGATGATCGATGATTGATATATATTCCTACCTGATTTGGTGAAAAGATTCATATTCAAACAGCACGTAAAAATTAACTGAATCATAATAACATTAGATCAGCATTAAGTCTTTTGTTCTTTTCTTTTCTTTTTTTCTCCTTTTCTTAGCTAGAAAATTCCAAAAGTCTTGATTTCCACAGTTTTGTTTCATAGGGTCTGATGTTTACTGCTTCTGGCATCACAAGAAAGAAAGTTCCAAGTCAGTACTCGAGAAAAGAATTCAATTCACGCTTTACATGATTGAGATTGTGTGGAATTTTCATGGAATTAAGGTCATTGCTGATTCCACTTTCTTCCAAAGGATGGATCTACAACCCTTCACAAGATGAGGAAAATTCTTTGTAACTTCTATCATTCTTGATCCCTTTTCTTTTTCTTGTTCGTTTTTCCTACAAATAGAATTATATATAATTACTCTTATACAATAATGCATCCTTAAAATAATACTAAATGGTGATGTAAAATAGAGAGGTCAAAAATTTTACATTAATTGATAGTTAAAAGAGAGTCTAGTTTATAAGGTAGGGAGCTACTCCTCCCACGTGAGGCGCATTTTCAAGGGCAAAACTGTAAGGTTCCGGTCAAAGTGGACAATAATTCACATGAGCGCACAACAAATTCTAACATCAACATAATGGCGCTGTCTGTGGGAATCTCAGACTGTACACAAGACTCTTCCTTAGCTGGAGGGCTTGTGGTGATGTAAAATGGAAGGGCCAAAAATCTTACATTGGTTGATAGATAAGAAAAAGTTTAACTTATAAGGCAAGGGTCCACTATTTTCATATATTTTTAAGGACAAAACCGTGATATTCCTACCATTATGTTTACAAGTTCATGAGACAATAGCTCAAATGAGCGCATGACAAATTCTAACATCAACACTAAAGAGACAGATCTAATACATGTTTTGTAGTAGTATAATGTTAATTGAGAATAATTATAGAAGACAATTGCTTGTTCATCCCATGCACTTCACAATTGATATTTTTGTTATGGTTGGCACTTGGAAGCAAGCAAATATACCCAATAAACCAAAACAAAACCCTGGCTACCTAGTATTTTATTGATAAATTTCAAAACATAAAGTTTAAGTTATTGAATTTGCATCTTAATTTGGCAGTAGCATCATTTTCACTTTTAAATTACTTCCTCCATTTTAACAATAATCGTTATTTTAAATAATTTGTCATGTGTCATATTATCTACCACTTTAAAAAATTAATAAAATATTAAATGATATTTTTTCAATTTTTACCCTTAATACCACATTAATGAATGGAAGATTATATAATTTGAATATTAATGTAAAGAAATAATTTAATAATTTCTTTAATTCGTATATACTAAGTTAAAGTGATAATTATTTTGAAAGATAGGGAATAATTGTTATCTAATTAATTATAACGGGAAGATTTCAGTTTTCAACACATTCGTATAATGGGTAGGTTATCTTGAGCTCTGCAATTACCCAATCTTTGTCTTCTTGTTTAATTTGGGTTGTTCAAAAAATGAATAATATATGGAGCACGAAACTACTTAGAACCACAAATCCTTTTTGTGGAGGTGAATCGAACCATATTTAAAACAAGAAAAAGGGCAGTACGTACCTAGTTGTTTTCTTCACGTATAATATTATATTCTTCAGGAAGTGATGTTGTCCGAACATTTAATTAGTGGAATTAGCGCATGTCGATAACAATAATCAAGCTTACCTTATCTACCAAATATCCAAGTTTTTCTAGAAGACGGAAGGTAAAAAAAGAGATGTTTCAATAATTGTATCTTATATTTGATTACATACATTAATTACTTCAAATGAACTGATTAACTACAAAAATTTATTCATCATTCATATTATTGTTTTAACAACGTAATTAGTATATAATTAATATATCGTATATTGTCGAGTAAATGACACTATTTTATTCAAAAAAAAATTTACAAATTTAATCATTGCTACTTAATGGTATAATTGTCTCGTTTTAATATTCTAACTTCTCATTTATATCTAATAAATATTTCTATTTAATTCTAATAATATAATAATTTAAAAATAACGCAGAGTGTCAAGTGCTATCGTAACAATGCCAGAAGTTGGCACAAGTACAGTTATCGTCTCATACATGAAAGTAACAACTATTTTGTCACATGCGTATGTAGTCATATACACATGCAATTGAAAATATGGAATTAGACAATATTTTGGTTATTAATATGATGGTATAGCAATAATTTCATAAGCGTGGCAATAGACATTTTTCACCAATCTACTGATATTTTAGGATTTGGGTCCCATCAAAGTCGTCATAAAGCACAATGTAGGTTCAAATTTGTTTGTCTATCATAGATAATTTAATTAACAATTACCTAAACTTATGAAGTCATCCTTCTCCTAAATAAAAACCATCCCATGGAAGGCATCAAGCTGTCTCTTATGAACATCTAATCAATTAAGAGACAGAATTAAACTCTTATACACATCTACTTGGATAAAAGTTCTTAAACCTACCTGTATCAGATGTGTATATAGAGACAATTTTCTCATAATAATAATTTAGCTAGACCTAAAGTATATATGATTCCATATTATAAAATTTATAAAAAATTCCGAAATTAAATTTACTTAAATATTTCAGGTTCGGAACAGGGAACTAAGGAAAGGGTAACGAAACCCATCACCGCAAGAAAAGTATATGAGATTGTGTAGGTCGGGCGGCTTGGCTGCCAACCAGTGGCAACCACCAGCCTAAAATAAGTAGGAAAAAAAAAAAAGGAAACATATTTTCAGTTGGTGAAAATAAAAAGGTCAAAAGACCAATTACACCGGAAGCTCTGAGTCGTATAGGAAGCCCGGACCTTAATTGCGGGAAGACTTTAGCCCAATTAATTAATGAGACTTTCTAATGTGTGTCCAAGACATACTTTATTTGAATAAATAATTTCTTTTTCTTTCAAAGTCAAAATAAATATAAAAAATATTTACATAGATCCGGTCTTTAGTCTTACTTATAAATCTTACGGTCAAGATTAAATTTTATAAAATCTTTCTTACATTAGCTGATGTCATAGATTTCATAACATTTAATCTACACCACATAATTTACAAGTGGGGTCAAAAACCAGGTCTATAAGTATTTCCCAATAAATATTACTTTTAAAGATACTTACTAATTATTTTAAAGTTAATTAGTAGTCCATTAATCAAAATAATTCAACACCTTAGAAAAAGCTGTAATCATTTTCGAAAAATTTTATTTTAGTTAAGAGTAATTATTTGGTATGTTCAATAGTTATTCTATAATTAATGAACGTCCTCTATTTAGAATGGAAGCTTATATTTCTACAAAATAGGAGAGTTATCTTATTCAAAAAAAAAAATAGACCCTCCAGATTCTAAATATAGAGTTTTAATTAATTATGAAACAATTACTAGACATAACCACAGTTATTTCTGATCAAAACAAAATTTTCAATCATTTACTTATGTTAAAAATGGGTAGTGATAATGCCGTGCATGAACGTGCGTGTTTGTCCGAAATGCGATTGGTTAAGATAATTAATTAACAGCTCCATCTGATCAATCAAGTGATTAATTTATCCTATTTTTGGAGGCACAGCCAGCCTGCAGAGCCAGCCAACCCAACTAAGGAATGCTAATTATTTTTGGCTTTTTTTTTTTTTTGCGTTACATTAACCTTTTCACCTAGTTAGACTTAGTAACTAATTGCCATCTCAGCAGGGAAAAAAAAAAAAAAGTTTTATAGTTTGAAAAATATAATATTACGTATTTTAAAAAATTATATTATACAATTTTTTAAAGTACAATCAAATGCTTAGAATTTTAGAATTATCAAAAATTTTTAGCATTTGATTAGTTACCTGTAATGTAGAGTAGAATATGTGCCTTCTTCGACTATTTATAAATGGGCCAACCAATTCTAATCAACCTCACTTTTTCTACTTCGAATTTTGCAGTACTAGCTAAAATGTGTAACCCTTTTTCAACGATGCACAACTGGTTAAAGTTTCGTTGTCAGAAGAAGAGAAGAAATTTTCCTTTTTGTTCCAATTAAAACTTCCATTCAATGACTTTTTAAAATGGAAGACACAGAAAAGAAAAGAACTTGTGAAGTCTAAAAACTTCATCATTGTTGATATCGTTTTCAGACAATTTTTTGTCCTCTTAATTAAAGTCTCTAAGAAAATTAAACAAGTCAAACATGTTATGCGAAGCAGATGATGAATAGTGCCTTAGCGTTCTAATCAAAGATTAATAATAATAATACACTAATGCATCTTTGTCATATTTTATTGCGAAATGAATGAGTTAATATGTGGGTATGTTGGGGTCCTTCGGGACGTGGGGTATAGGATCATCATTCTGAGGATTGGATCACTGTGATTCGTTCTCCCAAATATAAAAAGAGAATTGGAGAAAATTTTTTATTACTCACTCTACGTTATAAAGTGAGTATACGAGTCGTTGAATGACTGAAAAGTAATAAATTTTTTTTATTTTATTATCTCGACAATTGATATACATATTTATATATTATAAATAGTCAAGATTTACTCAAAAGAATCTTACATGTGATGTTGGTGGCAGTTAGGACTCAAAACTAGCATATTTAGGTAGAGAACAATAATTAATTTATTAATAGATAGAGAGGTGAGTGAGAGAGGCAATAATTAAAAAAAAAATAAATCAAAGAAGCTAATTAAACCTTGTTAAACAATTTTTATTTGAGTAGTGAAAGTGAGAGGAGAAAAATATCTTATGGAAGCTTCTAATCTAATGTATTTGTTGTCTACCTAATACATTTGAAAAAGTGAAAACGATAGGAGGAAGGTTGGTTAAAAAAGTGGTACTAGTGTGATCCTTTTCCACATGCCAAGAGCCATTTAATTTCTTTATTTTCTGGGTTTTATCTAAGCTTTTTCTCTGGAATTATCAGGTAGGTATTCATTCCCCTTGTTTTAGTCAACTCTCGTGTATGCCTGCTTTGGATTGTTTTAAATTTTTTATTTTTCATTACCTTACAAATTTGAAATTTAATTTCAAAATATTTCTGGAAAAACGAATATTCTTTTATTACAAAATTTTAAAATTGCATCAATTTAACTATTCACGTTACTGTAATCTTTAAAAGAATTAGAATAAAGTTTGCAAGCAAAAAACAAAGTGCTTTTGTTTGGTTCGTTAGCTGATGATGAAGATAATAATTGTTAGTTTGGTAGACGGATGGTACTACATTCAAAACTTAGTTTCTTTCACGCATTTTATCATCAGTGCACCCATACTGATGTGTCATTAATTAGATCTGAAATCTGATTAAATATATAAGATTAGATATTTATAATTTAATATGATTTTGACATGTGAATTAGATTTAATTAGTTGTTGATACTGAATTTATAATTTTATAAATTATTTTTTATTTTTGTAATATATAAAGTACTAGTTAATATGAGTGTTTTTATATATTATATGGAAGGAGATCGATAGGGATAAATTTTATTATGAGAAAATTCTTTCTAGTAGCATATCAAGTGATATCTCCAAACGGGATTTTATTATATAATGTGGTGAGTCTAAAAATAAAATAAATTAGTATATCATTATTTAAAATGTTATAATTTTATTGATTTGAAAATATCATTTGATATTGTCACTATACGTTTCTATATTAAAGTTTTTCGATCGATAGGCAACCCACATCTTCCTCTTCTTTTCTTCTCATCCACCCACAGCTTATCCGTTGTCTCCAAACAAACTTTTTTCTAAAGAAGACAAAACTCCGGAAAGAATATGTATTAATTAGAAAAAAGAAAATTAAAGTAATGAACAGAAATCGTTCTAAGTGTAAGACTGGAAATTCTTTATGTCACATGCATCAACATGCAACATGGATCGATCGGAGATCGGTCTATTATATTACATCCTAGATTCATAACCAATTAGACTAATCCAAAAAGATAAGAAGACAGCCAGAGAATTTTGAAAAAAGAAATTGCTTTATAAAATAAGATGGCTAAAGTAAGAAGTTGCATGCAAAAGTTTCATCGGTCATGGTTCTCATGACATCAAGATCAAGCTAGCTAGGGAGAGATATACAACTTAATTATAGAACTCCATTCTGCTATATACATATATATATATATATAAAGGAAATTATAGAACTCCAAAATTTAAAGCACAAAATTGGAAAGAAAAAAAAAAAAAAAACTACTTGTTTGTCTAATTTTAGTTTCCTTTTACATTTTTTCATTTGTACGAGTAATCATGATGAGTGACTAATATAGTTATCTCATTTATTTATAAGGTAAGAAAAACTCATTTAAAAAATGAGAATTCTTACTTTGTGCCGACATAAAAAAATTTTAGCCATGTAGACCAAATCACTGACTCTATGTGATTTCAGTAACAACCCATATTACAAGAACTCTAAGATAATTATTAGAATCAATGTTGTAAAGATATGGTTTGGTATACGTTAAGCTTGCCCTACTCGTATTAGTATCCATCTACACTCCTCAAATACAATAACTAGGCAACAAAATTATGAAATTGAACCAAAAAAACCAAACATTTTACCCGTTCTAGCGTGTTTGTTTTACAATATTACAATAATCAAAATATGCAATTGGGTTAGTAAATTAATTTTTCATTTTTACTGATACAGTACCATATATGAATTGGTATGCAATAAGTGACCATATTGATAATGGTGCAAACAAAGAGCAAATTAGAAGATTTGAATTAAATACCACTCTGATCTCTTTCTCATTTCTCTCCTTTTCCTTTTTTTTTTTTTTTGTCAGAAGAAGATTTAAAATAAAAACAAAAAATTACTTCATCTCCAAGCTTCTGTAGTCCAAAATGCTGCTGCCCTTTAACCCTAGAAAGTCACAGGCACCACCAATATTAATACTAGTGCTCCTGCTCACTACTACTATGATTATTATCACAAACACAATCTTTACTGCTTTTTATTCCCAAACTGCATGTAAAACACAAAGAAACTGTGGATTGGTAAGGTTGATGATGATCAGGTTGTTGTTGGCCGTTGGATTGGTAAGGAGGGCTGATTCTGAGCTCAAGATTCAAATCAGGACAACGTTCTCCTCCTCCTCCTTCTCCTCCTCCTCCAACTGGGCTGCTGCTCTTTTCCTCCTCTTTGCTTATTCCACTACTGTTACTAGTAGAAGGACTGATCATACAGCTCCTCATCATCTTCCCTTCATTATTATTATTGTTAAAAGAAATGGTTTTGGCTTCTTGTTGTGGTGGTGGTGGTGGTTGTTCGCCGCCGGTGATTGGCCGATGAGTATGTGGGATCTATACCTCGGCTCAAAAGCTTCCTTCTGATGTGTGTATTCCAATAATTCTTTATCTCGTATACACATTCTCCCCGTGTATATTCCAGACATGAGAGATCACCTAAATTTTACGTACAATAATATGGACCCTATTAGTACATTAATGATCACAGGACATATCATAATTAATAACATATTTAGTTCTTGGAATAAGATTCATAAACTTCATTATTAATATAAGTTGTATCATTTTTACCTACTTATAAATGGTTTAAAATCGGAGTGAATTTTATTATTGTTAATAAATTAATTTGATATCTGAATCAGAAGTGAAGAATAAAAGAAAGTATTTTTTTTTGCAGGACTTACTTGTTACCAAGAAGACTATGGAGTTTAATAATGACCTCATCTTCTTCTTCAGTGAAGTTGCCACGCTTGAGATCAGGCCTTAAGTAATTGATCCACCGAAGGCGGCAACTCTTGCCGCAGCGAAGAAGCCCGGCGGCCTTAGGTAGTGATCTCCAGCAGCCTTCCCCATGAGCACGAATATATGCTATGAGTCGATCATCTTCTTCTTTAGTCCATGCTCCTTTGTTAGTATGTGCTTTCTCACAGCAAGGAGACCTTCCCATATCTCTCATACAACAAACTAATACAGTAGAAGTTGTGCTTACTATACTACAACTAGCCCTTATGATATTGCAGCTGCTTTGTGTTCTTGGTTTTTTTGGTTCCCTCTTAATCTTTTCCGAAGAGTAGTTGGATTAATATTTGGTGGTGTTTGATTAATTGAACATCAAGGCCGGCCTTTGAAGAAGTTGAGGTGGGCTTTTTATAAGCTTTTGACTCTTGAGAGAAAGAGGAGGGGGTTGGGGAACTTAATTAAATTGCTTCTAGATGCACATCTAGATGTGTATAATCAGGTTTGAGGGAAGTGGCTGGTGGCCTCTCTCTCTAGTCTTTTGAGTATGATGATATTGGCATCTATCATATGTCTATTATATATTAACAGATGTGTATAAGAGACAGGCTATTTGTACATTTTAACCAATGATGGTGTAAAGTCAGGTACTAATCTAAAGTTTAGTATCCAAAAAACTTGGTTTAGGTGTGATATATCTGTATAAGAGACAGTATCCAAAGATCGTTTAACACTAGTCTGAAGAGGTACATTAATTAATATGTTTATAGCTAACCAGCCCCCTCCCCTAACTTTTTCATGTACCAGAATTAATACCTTGTCAACTCATATTTAATATCCATCACATATATGTTGTTGGAACTAACCTCCATATTGTGTGTTTATGGTGAGGAGGTCTACCTTAACGTGTCCCTAGTCCGAGTAATTATTTCTCACTACTTAATTATGAATTCGTTTTAATTCTCTGTCACACTTTTTGTTTCAAACTCTATCTCATTCTTTAAATGTGTTTGAGTAGAGTACACGTGACAAATATACAAAAGAGTGAGATAAAAGACACTATGGACTATGGATCTCACCCTTTCCAATTCCAGAATTTTAATCAAAAAAAATTTATATCTAAACTTTTATAAGTTTTCCAGCTTTTAAAGGAATCGGGTACTCTTTTTATGATTTATTATTGGTGAACAAATTCAGCCCTACTGGTAATGTTGGCTTTTTTTCTTCTTCTTGCTTTTTCATTTAGAAAAAAAGTGAATAATTTTTGGTTTGAAAAGCAGAATTTAATCGAAGATGGATCCATATATCTTAGATACTAGTACAATTGCAAAAAGTAGCTTAATTTGGTACGAACTTAGAAGTAATTTGTTGTGGTTTTAGTTTATGCAAAAGAGGTTTAGATTGTGCTCTGTCTTTCACAAAGTCATCAAACGTAACGAAATTTCTATATTAATTCCAAACTCAATAAGCACCAAGGTTAAGTTACAATATATGATTTTTTGTTACTAGTTTACTCGGTTAGTTGTGGTGGGCACTTGGCAAAAGTATTGTACAAGACGATTTGGCTATATACTCTTACGAGAATAAGATGGTGGTTGATCTCTGATCATTTTTCTATTGATGCTTCAGCATACATAGGAAAGAAAAAGAGAGGTTCATAATCATTATCTATACACTTCCCTTAATGAAAATATGTCAGAGTTTCTAGAAGACTTGGAATGTTGGTTGAAGGTAAGATCTGCTAAAAGAAAGGAGCAAAATTGGGAAAAGAAATAAGTGTGGTTGTAGTTGTATGTGGGCTTTGGTTCACCTTCCACTTCTATCTTTTTTCCCCCTAACCTTGTGGTGCAAGTTTAGGCAGTATAATAGTAGGGTTAGGGATGGAAAGGTTGATTCATCCTTTTGTTGTTGTTATACCCATCTTATAGGTATTATTTGTTACCCACCACCCACCACCACATATTATAATTTCCCCTCCTTTTATCCCTTTCTCTATATAGCAACAGCTGCGAAAACTACTTGTGCCTATGAATCACCATCCTTTTACCTTACTAATTCTTCTGCCCATCAACTTGGTTTTGATGATTTGAGAGAGAAATGAAACGTCCACTTTTGTAATTTCATGTGTGCATTTATTGTACCTACCATTTTACACTTTTCGACTGTCATGGTTCAAATGGCTCCACCTCTGATGTTGAAGTATTGCATAGTCTGTCTGATTATTCCCAGTACTAATAATCTAAAAAAAAAAAATCTTATTCCAGTTAGGCCTAGCATGGAATAACTGAAGAAGAAGTCTCTTATACACATTAGATTGTATAAGAGACAGTGCTATAGCAAACCCCGCAACGAATGTCCAAAACTTAAAGCTGCACCAAGTGGATTTTAAAACAGAGGGTTTATGCTATAGCATAATTTCCAACCAATTGGTTCTCATCACATTTAGATAGATATCGAATTTCCATACAAACACAGCAACAAATCAAGTTTTATTCACACTAAATAATTATATTATAAAATTGACAAAATTTTATGTTGATTATTAACTTAATATGATTCTCCTCTTTTACTCGGACTTGTCTTGAAAAACTCGACCGGCTATGCTAAGAATAAAAATCCAATCCAAGAGGAAAAAGGGTGGGGGACGTGATGAAAACAAGGGGAAAAAAAAGCAGGATTTTAATTCACTATATTGGTTGATAAACTTGAGGGCAAGGTTTGATAGGGTAGGCAATAAGGTGAGAGCCAACTCAGCTGCTTGTGGATATCATGTGCTTAGGTAATAGAAGAATCGTGGGGATGTCCAAAAAACCCTTACCTACCTCTTTGGTTATTTCTTCCCAGCCCCATGTGAGGCCCTTGTGATCAACCTTAGCAAAACTTGGGTCAGGTGTCCACTGACCCAGATTTGGCGGATAAAGTTTCGGTAATTGCATCCTCAAAGTCCAATTTTTTAAGCTTTCACATAAATTATTGATCGAGACATCCGTATGTGTAATTAGGCAGCTACACTTGGTTTTGTTTTCCTAATATTTTTCCCTTTCTTTTTGATGTATCAAGAATTTATTTTACACACAGCACAAAAGCATTGCAAAAATTGAATGTTTTGTATCAGTTGTAATGGTTTTCTAAGGGATACAAATAGTTTCATAGATCCTTAAATTTGAAAGAAAAAAAATCCTCTTTTTCCTACTCTCTAACGACTCAGAACTCGCGAATCCTTGACTACAATTTGTTGTCATAGTTTCATAGATCTATGGACACAAAAAGTTCTGACAATTTTTAATGGTTTGACATCTAATTCTTGTTCCAACTAATTAACCCGAAAAACTTGAGGAGAAGACGTATAATCTGTTTAGACAATTGAATTTGTCCCACACATTCAGGAAATAAAAAATGCACCACGGAGGCATTATTATAGGAATCATTCGTGGAACTGTCATCCATGAAATGAGGGAGATAAACAAATTCAAATATGAGTAAATGGCAACTCCAGCATAGCCTTCTGTACAAGGGACGCTAATGTTAGGTAAAAACAAGCAAGTCCACAGCTCAATTATTTGTACACGGAGCCTATATATAAATGGAGGTGGACTTCTCATGGATCTCAGGGAAGGGAGTGCGTGAACCAATAATTTGGTTTGGCAACAATACCAAGCTCATTCAATTTGGATGATGTCAAAACAAGCAAGCTTATCTTCGAAAATGATTGCACATTTCTCTTCAATTGTGCATTGCATGTCCATAACAAGAGTGGAAGTCTTGGAAACCCAAACATCATTAGATAGACTGTTGAACAAGGATATCCTTCGTACATATCTCGTTCATTCAGCCAAATTTGTGTAATTCATCAAGTAGGCATCAGAAAACTAGTCATGTTATTTCAATTGGTATTGTTATGTATCAAAACAAATACATAAAAATGCCAAGTGTCTCACAGATATGAGCATTCTGACACAATTCATGTTGAATAAGATTGAGAGTGTGAAAGATAAAGCAGTAACGCATTACTTGATTTTTTTCCGGACTTCATACAAGTAACTGAGTACCACAACTGCAGCAGCAACAGCAACTCCAACAGCACTTTGCACCAATATGGTGCTGCCCTTAATAGTCACCTTGGAACCAGAGGAATGTGGAGTAAATCCCAGTTCAGAAAGTTTCTTGTGCGATGCGGCATGGTCTCTAAAGAAAGCATCCTCATCCTGCATATAGCCAAAACTTAGACGTGTTGCAAGAGAGCAGTAAAACTGAAGATAATACGGACAAATAAAAACACCATGCATGAACTTCAATGTGCTTCAAAAGCAGGAATTGAGCAAGGGCCACCCAGCTATTGGCATTTCCAGATCAATTACACAGATACAAGATACATGCAATAGGACATCATATTAAAGAGTAAAAGATTGCATTTTCAAAAAAAAATTAGATGTGTTGCAAGATAATGTTAAAACTGAAGAGAAAGGTGAACAAATAAAAACACCATTTATGAATTTCAATGTCCACAAAACAAGTATGCACACTTTTCAATTTTTCAGCTATTCATGATGAAATAAGTCATAGAGATGTTAACCTACATGCAACTGCTACATTAAATTGAACCCAGAAGCCAAACGTCAAGGCTCGGTGAGAAATATATACCCCAAAAATCGTGAGAATTTACTCATTGAATGATAAATTTTAAATAAGATTGAGACTGAATCTCAAAAAATAGTATCAATTGATCCACTAGCAATCCAAATGCCAAGGCTTTGTTGCAGGGTAGCTTGCATGCAAATATAAAAAAATATAACAGGTCCAGGTTGAATTTTGTTACCTCAACAACATAACAGTAGTTCCACAAAGCTACTCTTGTTGAATTACGAAACACAACCAGAAGTTTGAGAAAATCATGACTACCTTAATAAAGTCAACCTTAATCCCATGCAAGTTTACTGGAAAACAAAAATTATTAAAAGACAAAAACCAAAAATATTAGAAAAACGCAAATCAATTCAAAACTGCAGGCAGGAAAAAGAAATTATATGAATGCGTAGAACTGGCTTTTAGACCCATTTTCACTTCATCTATTATTTGTATAATGTTTGGTAAGTATAAATTTTCTTAAAAAATGATATAAAAAACTAGCAATAAGACCCCTAACCAGGTACAAACTGTGCTTATATTAGTGTTGACTTTAATTTCTAGAACATCAACCACTGAAGACCAACAATGAAGGTTCATAAGAAGTCAACATTTAGATCCTTTAAACAAATTGAGCTATGCACTCTTCAACCAACATCAGATACTCGTCAGCATCCTTGAATCAAGGAGTTGGTCAACACCAGCCATAGGTACTTAAACTGTTAATGAGGGGCAGTAGAATTATAGGATTCTTGAGTCTAAAATAAACTAAATAAGTGATACTACCTTTGCATAAAGCTCAACAAAACGGCGAAATTCAGGATCTTCCAGTAGAGCTACGTCTGTCGGAAGTTTTAGCAGCCCCTCACTTTCTCCTTGAAGCAGCTCCCTGGGAATAACAAACTAAATTTCAAGTACCAAGAAAAAACTAAATAAATTCATCTACTGAAAATAAAATTTGCTAGTTCTTACACAAAATATGAATTGCTAATCAAATTTTAGTGGCTCCTTAGTCCATGGACCATCAAAACCCGATCTCTCTGGATGTGCCCTTCCCTAAAGAAGCATCATAATTGACTTGTTAATACTTGTTGTAGACTTTATCAGCAAAAGAGATCTTACAAACTTAAACTGTGATAAGCAACACGAATTACCAAAGTGTGGCCACCTGATAGGGCCACAATATCCTTGTCAGACAAACCCATCCTATAGAAAACATCCCTCAAATGTGGCACACCTATAATCAACAAATTGTAGTACAAGATTTACATTATCCAAACTGCTAAATGATGACACGACTTACTATCGTCAAAAAATTATACAGATGGTCTATAGCTCTAAAGCAGTGTACCTATATAATTTATTTCCCAAAACTCTAGAAACTGCAAAATTACCATATGGCCCATATCAAAACAAAAGATATTTTGGTTCTACAGGTGTCAAAAGAAAAGGTTGATTTGACAGGTCAATCTAAACATGCCAAAGAATGAATAGATGTGTATAAGTGGATAAATACAATAGTATCAGGGGGAAAAAGAAAGAAAGAAAGGGAAGTGCATTTATCAACCTTTATTAGCATCAGGCAGTCGCCCTTCCTTGGGGGAAATCTTTGAATCCTGCAGGGAAAAGAAGTTGCGTAAACATACTAGAATATGACATGATTTCTTCTTACATGAAATGACAAATAGGCTTTTTTCCTGATTTGTGATGGAGATACCTTTCTACAAGGAACAAAATCGATGGTGGGTCCACCAGTAACTTCAACAGCAACAACGCCTGCAAGCTACACAAACAATTCGTTGATTAGAACGAACCATAGGTCTACCTGTCCATCAATTCCTTACCTTCTATTTAACACAAAACTAAACAACTTCAATAAGCAACACAGGCCAAACTATAAACCCACTACCAGCAGGAAAAATCAATTTCAGTACACAAATCTTTTCAGCCAAAGAACACCATAACTGAAAACTCCAAGAGTTAGAAAGAGTGTAAATTGTAGGTTCATTGCATATTTTATCACCATGAATAAAAACATAGAAAAAATAATCAACTATCAGTTGCTTATCTCTCAGCTAAAATCATTTCATTGCAAATTATGATTTTCTTCATTCTTTGTTCTATGTTGTACACTTATGATTATAAGATGCAGGTGGTGAGGGTTCTCTTCCATGTTTTCTATTTGCTCTGAAGGAGTCTTGATTTTCTTTCCCCAACTCTTTCATAATTATGACAGGAGGGGGGGAAAAAAAAAAAAAGGTGTTAGTTTGGCTTAGGTATGAGATGGATTCTTACAATTTAACTTAAGATTATTACTCTCAGTAACACAGATTCTTACAATTATTACAATTCTCAAGTAACATGGATTCTTACATTTCAATTTGAGATTATTACTCTCAAGAATCCTTGGAACTTTCAGCACGTAGTAGAGCAGATGTCATATCTACTAGATACCGACATTAATTTGCTCTTCTCTGATATGAACTATAGAATCCATTCAGGAAGAAGAACACTTGATGCTGCAGCATCAACTTCACTTTCCTCGTTCCTCTTCATGAGAAACAAATGACGTTTTAAAACAAAATTTTGGACAATTACCTGGTATAGGTCTGCATATGTAATCTTTGGATGCCGGGATTTAACTTCTTCTGTAACAAGGAAAAAAAAAAAGATCCCCATCAAAAATTAAAAAGGATGCCCCTACACCCGCTCATTCCAACCAACAAGGGCCTTCCAAAACTGAAACTACAGCAATATAGTACAACAAATGAAAGAAAAATCCACCACTCATCTTGCTAAAAGCTCCCTCAAAACTATGCTATTACCATTTCTGACATTACAAAGGTAGGTTTAGCTTAGAAGAAGTATAAGTGACTCTCATATCAGTATTACCTTTTTCGACCAGATATATAGATATCTCATTTCCTTTGTTTCATTTCATTCCAGTATATTAATAGAACATTTACGTTATACAAACTGGTTGAATTATCAACCCTAGAACTGAAAATCTCCTAATCACACATGGATATTCCAACTAGTATAATAACTTAGTAATTAACTTTGCACAATCACTAGCCATTGATAAATGATAAATCAGATGATTAGCATAAATCTACGAGCTAAGCAAAATCCAAATGCAAAAGAGAAGAGAGAAAATAAATACCGCAAAAATCGAGAGCAATTCTCAAACCATTATTAGCGGCGTGAGAGTACTCTTCGTCATTTCAAATAGAACCGTTCGGACCTCCTGTTTTCGTGTTGACGTCGTAAGTTCCTGCATCGTGCCATCTACACATAACACCAAAAATATCGATTTTCATTTTCCAATTTGTGAACAACACAAAAAGCGTGAAAAAAGAGTGTGTGTGTGAGAGAGAGAGGCGTACGCCAAGCGAAGCATAATAGGAGCGCAGTTGTTGCCGGAGATGAGAGCGCGAAGTTCTCGACGAGCCTTTTCGATTTGCTTCAAGTACTCCGCGTCCACCACCAATGCCTTCGCCATCTCGCGCCTCGCCACTTCTCCTGATGAATTTGTTTGTGTTATCCGAAAGCAATGAATATGGACTCTGCTTGTTGGGCTACTACTTCCAATCCTGATGGATGATGACGTGCACTAATCGGATTTTGGGTTTTTAGTATTTGATTGTTTCGGGCCTTCTGATATTTAGGAATAGCGACCCAAGTCGTGCGGGCCCCTAGAGCAGTAGGGCCCGCATATGGTGGAGTTTTGCAAATTTACCAACTTTTTTTTGAAAGATCAATTTTCCTACTAAAATAAGAGGGGGAAAAAAAAATCCATGCAAATTGAATGTCATTGTGTTTGGATGGAAAAAATTAGGTAAATTTGATTTGAAATTCTAATCTATAATAAGTTATCCAAACAAGATAATTAATTTAGTTGTGAATTTAAAATCCACTAACAAATAAGAATGTAATTTTAATAGTTAAATAATTAGATTTGAAATTCACTCAAATTTCATATAATTTTAAATCCACTTAATTCAAATTCATAGTACATTTTAAACCCTTCCTTCAAATCAAATCAACCCATCCAAACACAATGTATAAGAATATCCTGCTGAAAATAAAACTCCGTATTAAGCATTTCAACGACTCAACCAAAGAAAGAAAGGAAAGAATATCAAATGTATAAACTGGGCCAATGGAAAGTTACAGTATGACAACTGATATTCTGAAAACAGCTCCAACCAATAAAAATGACTGCAAATACACCCTCTTAAACACAATCCATGGCATCAATGTTTTGCAGTTCATCCAATTTTAAGAAGGAATCAAGAAAAAAAGGCTTTTGAAGAACATGAAGTATAAGCATCCTAGAAAGGCTAGAAATGAAAGCAAAACAAGCTTTTATTGGTTTTACCATAAACAAACAAGAAACATCCGATATGTTGTGTGTCAGGAACAAGAGAAAGAAGGTGATATCCACGGCCACCAGACCACTACTCCAGAATACAAGGCATTCTCCTGTATTGTCATTGCGAAGCCATGCTTAATGTGATGCTTCTCTCCATTGCAGCTCGATTTGGATCCGTCCATTCCTTGAATCTATCAGATGGAACTTCTCATTGATCCTTTTGTTGCTAACGACATCCGAGAGGCTGATATCAACGTATCCCAGGGATTCCTAATTTGAAAACAAGTTACCAATAGTATCAATGTTCATGATGTAGTAGCAAGAACAGGAACTGCTTAAATGATGAGACTAAAATAATACTAGCATAAAACACATGGGGTAGGAAAAGACTGGCCAGTGAATGGGCTATCCCGTACAGTTCTGTCAACCTTGTATAGATATCTGCTCATCATCATTCTACAATTTCAAAGTGACAAGGCACTAATTCCACTTTCCCACCACCTACCCCAAACATCTCTCCTCCATTCCTCGCCAATTACATGATCATATCCATACGTTAAGAATGTAACTAGGTTTGCTTCGGTGATAATTTAATGTGGAGAACCACCAATGAATTTATAATATTTCCAAGACCTCTTTCAGTTAAACATGGCAGAACAAAATCTGACCCTTCCCTAAAACCCTAATCTAAAATGTTCCCAATGGCAGACAACCAACCCCCACACCCCACCCCATACCCTCTCAAAAAAAAAAAAAGAAGCAATTCTTGATTCAACAACAAAATAATAAGTAATTAAATAGTTAAGATGTTCCTTTTGTTTCCAGATAACCCAAAAATCATAACAACCAAAGACACATCAACTGAACCATTTTATTATGAAAAGTATTTGAATAGCCAATAGCATGAAAATTAGCATTTCCATGAGAGAATGAATTGTAAGATTTTTGAAATCATACTGCAACTGCCATGTTATCTCATTAATATGCTCATAAATGTTTTCAACACAGACATAAATGATAATAACAAGCATGGCTCCTTGTAGACCAACTTTCACCATCGGCCACAAAGATGCTAAAGAACATGTCTTACTATCCACAACTTTTACCATGGACTTCATATTTTATGAAGGACGTGTTTTACCATCCACCAAGTTGGGAACCTGTGGGCTCAACCCCAAAAAAAATGTATTCTGCAATTCTTCACATTACCATTGGAGAAATGAAAATTTATGTCCTGAATACCTTTGGATGCAACAGGCCTATCCTCGATGATGTGCTCCATACTTCTACATGGATCCTGTCATTCACTGGAGGCTCATCCAATGTAAACAGGAACTCCTCCTCCCACCTTGGATCTCTGTTTTTCTTTATATGCTGCATCAGAGGTAGATGAAAAGAATTCAATGGAGACTAGATCAGTAATAATTTTCATTAGAAACATAAATAGCTAAAGCTCTCCCTAATCAAATTATCTGACAATACTTCAGTTACTTTTATAAATTTAAGGCCACCAGTTGATATTGGAGTACTATGTAATTTGTCCCAAATTAACTTTCATAGGAAGATACTCAAGTAAGACTTCCACTGAATCCAAATAAAATCATTCCCTATGCATATAAATCAGCTTGTTAGATAGCATATCAAATGCCCAACTGCTGCTAGAAGAAAACTCAAGTGCACTCGAATTTTCAATTGAGATATGTCCTATAAGATTAAACAAAAAGGATTAACTATTACCCAGAAATAAAAGCATTCAGACAAACTGCTTTTCTAACATAGAACAATAGGTAGAAGACGTCTGAAAAGAAGGGGGCCGGAGCTCTTGTACACTTAGATTTTCTTTCCTCTCCTCTGAATATAATCCGAACATACGGGTTAGTATGGTGCTTTCTAGATGTACATCCTGAGCTTCATGGACTATGACCACAAGAACACCTCCACCAGGTGGTGTTCCTTCTGGAGCCTTTTGCACAGTTCCTGATTCTTGAAAATCTTTTGGCAAATCCTCATCCTTGAAAGGTTTGTATGTTAATTCCACCATGATCTGCCCACGTTCCTTATCATTTTGAACATCATTTGGATCCATGTTCTTTAATAGAGTCAAAGTCATAACCTTTGGCGCGTCAGGAGTAAGTTCTTTCACAGGAATTACATTAGCATTCCCATCTTCTCATGTTTTCCAATCTGGGAAAGGCATAATCCATTGAGATTAATAGAGTATATCAAAGTATAAAGGGTGCTAACCCATGCCTGAAGATTCATACCTGCTCCCAATCATACACACTAAGCTCAAGTGCCTGTGATTCCGGATCTTTTATGACCATAGTGAAATCCTCATTCCATTCAATGTTTAAATTTTTATGCTTCACAGTTGTCTTCTTGGAAGGAAGTTTTGACTCAGTGAGCTTAAATTTTACATAAGGATCAGATGCTCCCAGTAGATCTTTCTTCCTCAGCTTCACTGCCCTCAAAACTTTCACATGGAGAATGCCTACAGGCCTCTTCATGGCTCTACAATTACAAATAGATAAATTTTTTAATGTGTAAAGATAGTCGGTCACTAAATTGAATTAGAAGATACATTATAAAATTCAAAATCACCAAGAGTTACCATACTTTGTAGGATCCAGAATTTGAACTTCAAGGGTCTTTGGCCACTTAATAAGATACATGCTAGCTACTTGATCTTTAATGATGTCCTGGAGATAATGGATATTTTATGCCTGTTAGCACTTATAAATGCAAAAGTAGTTCAAAATAATGCCAGACTTTAAAAGAAACAATTTGTCAAACATCATTTAGGAGGTCAGACTAAATATATCCCCGAAAAGATTTTAGAGATAAAAATGAAAATCTTCACTAGTAAAAAAATCCAGCTTTACTTTAAAAAAAAATTAAAAAATAGCTTTAGGAAATGAAGGCAGTTTTTCATAGAATATATATATTTAATTTCCTTACAGGTTCAAAAAGGGAATGGACAAATTTTCTATCACTCTGCATAGTTTAACAGAAAGAATCAAGTATTTAAGATCAAATGTTTCCTTGCCTCATTCAAAAAGTATACATTCCACATAAAAACAAAATATTTATTGGTTAATGCCATGCCCTCGGATAGCAATAAGAGGGGAAAATTTAGCTTATCAAGATAATAAATATAACAAAAGAATATGATTAAAAAAAAAAAAAAAAATTAACAACAACAACAACACAAACAGGGGATATACCTGGACAACCCTATAGAGCCCTGGGATTGACATAAGATCAGCCCCTAAGAGCTTCAGCCCGAAGTCAATATGTGGCTGTAAAATCAAGGACAAGTAAATAAAGGAAGATTAATATGAAAAGTTTCTCGAACTACAGTTGAACACATCCACGTATATAGATTAATTGTATCTACAAGTCAAGTTATAAAATTCCCTCAATAAATAGCAACAAAATTGCACTGCTCATCAAAATGTAGAAAGCGAAATCCGTGTTTCAATTTTGTTCCCAAATTCAACTAAAAGAAAATCCCTAACCAATAAAACTATGAAAGATCCCATGCAAAACCTTATCCTACCACCCTTAGCAGTTGGAAGAAAAATTCTTTGAACAGGAATTAGTCATGCTGATGGATCTTCAATCTGATAAGTATAATATCCTACGAATCGGGCATCTCAGACAACTAATAGAAGAGCGTATATTCTTCATGCTTTCTAAACAGTCAAATATGGTAGAAATTGCAACCTTAAGATATCTACAAATCAATATAAAAAAATATGGTATGATACTGTTTCATTTTTAAATCACTTCTGCTCGCTAATATAGAATCACAAACCTTCTCCATGAGTGACACGAAAATTTTGGCAAAGCATGGAAAGCTTGGAACTAAAGGCTTTAAGGTAATACGTGGTGCAGCAAAGATTTGCAAATCTACTACCTGCAATGAAGAATGTGGTTATGCATTAACTAAGCAAAAAGTCATAAGTAAACATGAAGCATCAGAATCAAAACAGCTACAGCACCTGAACAGTAGCTCTCAGCCCAAATGCTTTGACCAAAACTGTGATATTAGGATTAGCTGCCCATTTGAGGTATGGTTCCATTATCAACTCGTTTTCATCAGTTATGTAAACTTTCATACCTAACAAAAACAAGAGTAAGGGAAAACAAAATAAGACCTGAGAAAGACAACTTTAGGATCTAGACCAATGATTCAAAGCAACTCTCAAGCTAATAAAAAACCAAGGAGATTAAGCTAACATCCTTTAAGTCTCTTTAAATTTTTTTGAAGAAGGATGAAGAAAGACAAAGACTGGAGAACAAAGGAAAACAACTGTAACTGCTCTAATCCAAAACACAAATTTTGATGCATAAAACAATCAGATACAAAAGTTATACAGTAAGTTCAAGTTAAATGTACAACAAATATATAGACCATAAACTTCCTAATCAACCATGAGAGACAATTTTAAAGCGCCTACTAATACCAAAATCGATCAGTATCTTTAGTTATTTGAATCTCAACATCCGGCAAAACTTATTAAGTTTGTTGTCTCTTACCTAAAAAAAATTAAAATTGGTCTCTCTTTGTCAACTGGAGAAACAAAAACCTCTAAAATCCTTGCCTCAGATTTGCAGGTCTTGACATGCTAGTTCAGAAAAAGAGATGTCTAAAAAGAATAGTTATAGATTAAAATGTAGAATATTACACACCTACCTTGCAAAGTAGGTGGAAGTGACCCAAGAGTTAGTGTTTCAAACTCGACAGATTCAATTTTGTACTTTGGAATTTGCTCCGCAATAATGGGTTTTGCTATGTTCTTCGCAGTCTTGCAAATTGCCTACAAAAAGAAATGGTCGAAAAAACAGATAGTTTTTTGTTTTTCCTTCAAAAAAGAAGCAATGGGCAAAAACAGATAGTTTTATGTTTTTATTCATATATCAAGCGGTTGAGGCTTAGATAGTTTGTGCAGTACTTAATAGCAAAGCATATATCATGAACATCAAATAAAGATTGGAAACACTTATAGACATGGCATAGTTACCTTGTCTAGATAAGGCCACATATATTCAAGGAACTTGTTCAGCCAGTCAACCTATATTTCAGCACAAGTGATGAGTTTTAAGAATGGAGAAATACACAACTATCAAATAACAGTAAATATTGCCCGATACATACACGATCATAATCTGGATTTTTCACCCAAAGAGGTATTTCAGGAAGTAATTTCTGCAGACTTTCAGTGTCGTACTCAACCAAAGGGCGAATAACAGGATCCTGATGAAGCCAAGAGTCAAAATCATGTCATTCAAGTTCAACAAATTTGACAGAAATAATGGATGGGTCCATTCTTCCAAGGCATTCATTTTTGAACAGGAAAATGAGTAAAAGAATCCCAATGAAAATGATAATTTGTTTCTTCTCCAAAATAACTCTGCGATAAAATAACAAACATCCATGATGACACAGGCGACAAATTCTAAACTATCTCAGCGCGACATCTTGGATTCTCATTCTTGTGTTCCACCTCCTCCTCCTCCTCCATTCCCATTTAACATAATCAGGGTTGACATTCTTTAAGTATACCCTTTAAATAACTACTAACCTTATTACCCAAGATAAAACTGAAATTGGCTTTTGACCATGCAGCAAAAATCAGTATACCATGACACACAAAACAAGTTTTCAATGAGTATTCCAGTCAATTTTTATAAACAATGTTTTCATTCTTTAATTACACCACTTAATTAACCATTAACCCAGTAACCCCCCAAAACACACACACACACACACACACACAAAAAAGATATAACTGAAATTGGATTTTGCCTTGTAGGCAGAATTGACTATACCATATTGCACAGTTGCAGTTAAGCACCACACTTGTACTGTTATAGACAAGCTAGTCATCGAAGCGGAACAACTTGTATTCTGTCAACTAATTTCCCTCAAATACATAATGTCTTTAAGCAACCCATCACAGGCCAAATCATCCATTCCCCTAAAATCTAGTTTATCTTCATATTCCAATACATGATCTTGTTGTATGCAACAGTGAATACATTATAGCTTTCAGTCCATATTCTCCCTCCAAATATCCTTTCTCCTCCTAGTCAAAGTGAGAGTGAAAGCGAACACATTGTTGTATCTTGGAACACACCACACATGAAAACGGAATGCTTTTTCGTTCTACACTCTTAAAGTATCATATAGAGAAAACTTCCCAGCACAAAGGATGTCAATCTTGTATTTGCACAAGAATCTAAAGCCCGTCTAATATCGTAAAGAAGGTATATCAAATGTTTGATAATCGAGCATACACCAATCAGTTAAGTATCTCCACTCTTCATCTTTCAACGTGCATTTCATTCTCACCATCTCCATTCACATTCGGTTCCCCTCCTGGCTACTTCCCTCCCACCCCTCCCCATCTAACAGATAAAAATTGTCCCGTATACCAAATGACACGCATACCGGCATAAAGGATGAGCATAGACCCTTATACACATTCTATTTTCGAAAAGAGATTGTTATTATTATTTTTTTTTTATAAATTGTTTTTCCAAATTTAGCAATCCAAAAAAAGAAAGTTTTCGTGGGCAAATATTTATACTTCTATTTCAATTTCAATTTCAATTTTAGGATTGTCTGGTGACTTCTCGGAATGGTCACAGATTGTATTGTCTCCACTGTCTCGATTTCATGGACCAGGTTGCCTGAGACGACATAAAATCTATTTAGCCAACTACTTTGAACATTAAAATGTAGATCTTCTGGATACTAATCCAACTAAGCAAATCTAAAATTCAGTATAAAACAGAAATCTTATGAGCAGACGTTCATATGTTTTACTAGCAAATTAACCAAAGCAAAAAAAAAAGGTAACATCAATCCTATGCAAAACTAAAATCTATTAGCGCAAAAATTCAAAAAAAAAAAAAAAAGGAGAGCGGGAGAGAGAACCTTAACATCAGTGGGTTGGAAGTAGATGAACAAGTAATAACCAACCACAAGCCCGGTAGAAATTCCAACTCCAAATCCACAAAAACCCATTATAGTACTCAAGAAACCCATCTCAAAATTCACACCAAAAAAAAAAAACAAATCAACAAGTTTTACAAAAAACCCTTTTGATAACGAGTCGCATCGATTCTTCCAAAAAGATCAAGAGGGTCCTCTCCGGCACTCGTACATCAGAGTCGAACAAAATAAGAAATAGTTTAATGCACCACAAAGACCCTTTTGTCCTCAAGTGAGTTTTTAGAATGTGTGTACTTGGATGTCATTTCGTGAAAAAGGACAGATTGATTCTTTATCCATAATGAGACGCTTGACCGACGCAAGAGGGCAAGTACAGAATCCAAATTCGAGACATGTGGCGTTAAAATTGAAAATGCGTTTGGGTTTATGACTTTTATCTTTGCTTGTTTATTTTTCAAATTGCAAATGAATAACATGTAATTAATTTTTTTAATTAAATTTAAATTTATTGAGTTAAATTTGAATAAAATTAAAAAGTAAATAAATATTAATTTGTACATGATTGACAAATTAAATTTGAATAAATTTTTATCAAATTGAATTTAAAATATATTTGATTCACACTCAAAAATTATAATAATGTGAATTTGAATCATTCCCTTAATTAGTTCAGTTTGAATCATAATGAATTTTATTATGTTAAATAGTTAGTTTGACACCAATTTATAAATAGAATAAAAGTAAATATTTTTATACTAACATTTTAATTATTTTAAATAGAGTTCAACCGAATAACCTTTATTGATATCATTAATTTTGAGATTTTCAGTACACCCCTCTCGTACCACTAAATTAAAAACCTGCTTTCATTTGAATATCATATAAATAAGGTGTGAAAAGGCATAAACAAGTGAGACATTTTTTTCTTCAACATCATTTGATTATTTTAACGAATTTAAAATTTGTTCATGTTTAATTTATTTATCGTAATAATCGAATTTAAACGAATTTTTATTAAATCGAATAATTTAAATTTTTATATATAAATTTAAAAATTTTAACTTATCAAACTAAGAATAAAAAATTAAAAAATATTAAATTTTATTCAAATTTAATTCAAAATTATTAATGAACTAAAATTTAAAAAATTCTTATAAAATCAAGTTTAATTTAAATTTATCTGTAATCCCGCGTATATATTGATCACAGACGACAACTTTCAGGTGATAAGGGCCAGCACCCTGTCACCTACGTTGTCATGTGATCTTAGAAATTTCTGGTGTTATGGGGTCTATCTAAGCTGATGATAACGACGTGGGAGAAATGACAGCGGCGAATTGACAAATTTTCGTAATTATCATTGAGAAATTTTATGTAAATTAGATGTACACATAAGAGAATCTAGTACAATTTATTATTTCTCAACTAATAAGATTCTATTATATTATTTAGAATGTAAAATTTATTTTTTTGAATAAAATAGTTCTCTTAATTTTCAAAAATATAAATCATCCACTCTAAATGTAAAATTTTCATTGATTGAAAAATAGTTATTATTGACCGACATAAAATTTCTCAAATTTCTAATCATTAGATTTGCGGAGATTTTTTAGCTAATAAATTGTTTTCAGTGGATTGTGTCGTGTACTAGATTAAAAGGCAGTCAAAATCAGATTTTTCCACGATTCAACTGGTATAATAGCCTTTCCATTTCCCGATTCAATTTTTCGTGTTAGGAGGCATCTATTTTTTGGCTTAAAACTTCATAAATCATGGAATACTACATCAGACTAATAGAGCTTACAATATGAATTTGTTTATTAGAGAATTGAATCATAAACTATTTGCTATTTGATGAATAAAGTCAGTATTAGGAGTTCGGACGAGTTATAAAGCGTTAAAAATGTTTTGTTTTTATCAATATTCATTATTTGTCTATATATAACAGAGAATTTCCCTCGGATAATTCAATTAGACTTTTAAATCTCTGACTAATTGATACAGTGAATCGGGTGCACCTAATCGACACAAAAATCATGATTTTATAAATAAATTTACATAATTATCCTAAATAAGTCTATCACACATCAGGTAAGCCAGCTACGTGTCAATCTATTGTTGGGGTTATTTTCTGGTATCATCAGTTATCTTTTGGTTGATTACCATGTCAGCAACCCCGTAGAATCATTTGCTTATTAATTGGGTTGGGCTGGACAAACCCATAAATCAATTTCAAAAACACAAAGTTTCATGTTATGTGTGTCTATTTCAAATGGGCTAGAAGGCACAATTCAGACAATACTTACGGTGAGAGTTAAGAAAGTGAAAGCCCAATACCCAGTTGGAAATTGGATTGACAATTTTTTTTCCACCATATAGAATTGGGCTGGTTTGGGCTCGTTTCTGTTCATGATTACAAGTGGTGTAGGCGTGGCGGTTTGGGAGGACGGATTGGATTTGGAATTCTCAGCATTCATCGCCACGCACCACAAAATCCACGCACAGCCACATTAAAATAATAATAATAATAATAAAGAAAAGCCAATAAAAAAGCTTCTACTAGTAGTATTTAAATTCTTAATTAAAGGAGAAAATCTCCAACAAAATCACAATTAGGGTTTTCTATTTCTAGTTTTCTCCTCTCCAATCCATCAGCTTTAAATTGTATTTTTTTTCTCCAAAAATTTTAATGCTTTCAAAAAATTCCAAATCCTATCTCTCTGTCTATTTTTTATATTACCGTCGATTTGTCGATTATTTACATTTAATTGATAGAACAGACTATTTTGCGAGGAATTTGGGGGGATTTTGAGCTGATTCGCTAAAGATTCAAACTTTGGTGGATTTAGGGTTTTTTAATTGGGAGATGGTAACAAGTTGGGGATCGGAGGTGCGTTTGATCGCCGGCGAGAGGTTCCGTGTTTTTCCGGCTCCGAGTTTTGTATGGAAACTCGGAGCCGGAAGCGGGTGCAGGCCACCTCATCAGCGCCTTCTTCATCTTCATCTGGTCCCATTTTACTATTTGCATAGGATTGATGTTACCTTTTTCTTTGCTTTGGTTAACTGCTAGAAAAAAATGCCTCTCATTGTTTATGTCTTTATACACATCTTATGTGTATAAGAGACTAGGTCAAAAGACACACTCGCCTTTCAGGCGATGTGTCTACTAACGAATTAGATGTTATAAGAGACCCGTAGCCGCCGTGGCAAAATTGGCAATCACGCCTCCGATAAGGATAATTCCGATAAAGGCAAAGAGAAAGAGCATGATGTCAGGGTTCGAGAGAGGGAGAGGGATGCAGAGAGGAGCCTTGGATTGAATATTATTCCGGTGGTTGTGACGATGATGATAATGACAGTCTCACTGTCGGGGACTTTTGCATCAGAATTGTATAAGAGACAGATCTGCAGAGCCAGTCCCATACCAGGAAATTCTCTGCAAATCATCCAAGAAAGCTCCCCAGCTCCGCTGGGGAGTCTGGTTCCGCATTTCTATTTGGGCGCCTCTAAGAAGACTCTTATACAACTATCTAGGGCAGATGGTGAGGAGGAAAGCAATAGAGGCATTAACGCAGCTCTGTGAGATGCTTTGTATTGGGACAGAGGAGTCGCTCAGCACATTTTCCGTGGACTCTTTTGTTCCTGTGCTCGTCGGGTTGCTCAACCACGAGAGTAACATCGACATTATGCTTCTTGCAGCTAGGGCTCTAACTCACTTGGTTGATGTGCTACCTTCTTCTTGTGCTTCCGTGGTGCATTACAATGCGGTTTCATGTTTTGTTGCTCGAACATTGCTCACAATTGAATACATGGACTTGGCTGAACAGGTGGGTTATTACTTATTACCAAGAGAAAAAAAGGGAAATCAGGGACTAGGTTCATGTAGTTTGTATAAAAATTGAATCTTGGTATGAGTGGTGCATTGTTTGTTCACAATACTTTACTGATATGTACTGTACTATTTAGCTGATACTATGATCAACTGTGAATTATGTCATAACTCATGAATAGCAGGAAAAATTTTCATAATCATTTGATTTTTGTCTAGCAATTCATAAAATGATGGTTTTTATTGATTGTTTTGATGGGATCAGTCTCTCCAAGCATTGAAGAAGATAGCTCAGGAACATCCAACTGCTTGCTTGCGTGCAGGAGCATTAATGGCGGTGCTTTCTTACCTTGATTTCTTCTCAACAGGGGTCCAGGTAACAGATTGGTGAAAAGCCTGTTGATTTCTGTTGAAAATTTCTTGCTTTGATCATTCATCCACAAAACAGATAGCAATCTTTCTCAGCCTGTTATTGGCCCGTCATTGCATAATTTTCCTGTATATATTTCAGCGTGTGGCACTGTCTACTGCTGCAAACATGTGCAAGAAACTCCCTTCAGATGCTGCAGACTTTGTGATGGAAGCTGTTCCTCTGCTGACAAACCTGCTTCAGTATCATGATGCAAAGGTACGATATTTTCCTCCATCGCGTTGTTCCTCTGTTCATTTCATTTGTTTGTTCTACATCTTACTTTTCATCTTCACACCTCTATATCTATAGGTTTTGGAGCATGCTTCTATTTGTTTGACTAGGATTGCAGAAGCTTTTGCCTCCTCCCCTGAGAAGATGGATGAACTCAGTAATCATGGACTGGTCACACAGGCTGCTTCCTAATTTCAACCAGCAATTCTGGAGGTGGTCTGGCATCCAGGCCCATAAGACATACACGGTAAATTTGTTATAGGTTTTGAGTTAACTGTACTGCATTTGAGGCTGGGTTATAACCTGATAAGGCTTGCAGGGCTTGATTCAGACTTCTTTCCTCATGTGCAAGCGGCTCTCATCTGGGAGTCAAAACTTTATTGCTCCTTGGCATCAGTGGCATTCTCAAGGATATTCTATCTGGTTCTGGCCTTGTTGCTGGCATATCAGTTTCACCTACATTAAGTAGGCCAGCTGAACAGGTAGCACATTCAGAATCTTAAATCGTCCTAAGATATATGCTTTCACGATAGAGTTGCAGAATCCTCAGTTATGAGCTGTTCATGCTTAAATTTCAAATATAAAGCAATGAAGTAGGATAGATGATAAGCTCTTCAAAAGTCATGAGCCAATGATAATGGACTAAAATTGATGAGTTCCTGTCTAATGACATGAGTTTTCAGGTTATGCTTCTTGTTGCATAATTAGGTGTTTGTAAAGAAAAGAACATAGTACTTATACGTTACTGATTTGGGATTGGGCCAAGCTATTACATCATCTACTGTCTCTTCCATGGAAATGATCTTTCACCTGTAGTTCTCCATTATGATTCTGATGCATTTTGGCTCAAATTTGAAATATGACATCTTTGTACAGAAATCTCAGTTGCACATTATTTACATTTATCAGATTTTTGAGATCATGAGCCTGGCAAATGAGCTTCTTCCTACTCTTCCTCAAGGAACCATTTCTCTCCCAGCAAGTACTAATTTGTTCATCAAAGGTTCCTACGCAAAGAAGTCACCTGGCAGCAGTTCTAGTAAACATGAAGATTTAAATGGAAATTCCCAAGAAGTTTCAGCTAGAGAGAAATTGTTTATCGATCATCCTGAACTCCTGCAACAATTTGGAATAGATCTCCTTCCTGTTCTTATCCAGGTTAGTCTTTAGTGCTTACACACACACACATATTCAATCCAAGTGAAAAATTGTCCATATTGTGGAATGCAGATATATGGTTCAAGTGTAAATGGTCCTGTTCGTCACAAGTGTCTCTCAGTCATTGGGAAACTTATGTACTTCAGCCCAGCAGATATGATTCAATCTTTATTCACAAGTGTGACAAATGTATCCAGGTATAAGGTGTTTTCCAGGACACACTTGCATTTTTAGTTCTTTACTAATTGTTTGTAGAATAATGCCTAAATAGCTTTGTTCTTTGTTTCCTTAGCTTCTTAGCCGGGGTACTAGCTTGGAAGGATCCTCAGGTGTTGGTCCCTGCTCTTCAGATAGCAGAAATTTTGATGGAAAAACTTCCAGGGACTTTCTCCAAGATGTTTGTTAGAGAAGGTGTTGTACATGCTATAGATACACTGATATTAGCTGGTTCTCCGAATAATGCTCCCCAGCAACAAACCTCCAATGAGAAGGATAATGATTCTATACCTGGATCATTGTCCCGTGTGAGGCGCAATCGACGACGCAGCAGTAATTCAAATGCTGATGTGACTCCCCCTGATGATTCTAAAAATCCAGTTTCTAGTTTTGATTCTCCTCCAAATGTAATTGAACTTCCTACCGTTTCTAGTCTTCGTGTGACAGTCAGTGCATGTGCATCAAAAGCTTTCAAGGACAAGTACTTCCCTTCAAATCCAGAGGCCATTGAAGCTGGGATTACAGATGATCTTTTGCGTTTGAAGAATCTGTGTATAAAACTAAATGCTGGCATTGACGAACAGAAGACAAAATCCAAGGGAAAATCAAAAGCTTCTGCTTCTCGTCTTGCTGATGTTTCAGCCAGCAGAGAGGAGAATTTAGTTGGATTGATATCAGAGATTTTGGGGGAACTGGGCAAAGGGGATGGTGTGTCCACGTTTGAGTTCATAGGCAGTGGAGTTGTTGCAGCTTTACTGAATTACTTTACATGTGGATATTTCAACGAGGATAGAATTTCAGAAGTTAATTTTCCTAAGCTTCGGCAACAGGCTATAAGAAGGTACAAATATTTTGTTTCAGTTGCTCTTTATATCATAGTGTTAGTGAAGGTAGATGCCGTTCCTATCAACGGCATTATACACATCTAGATGTGTATAAGAGATACTTGATGGGATGAGGACTCGGAGCGTCAGAACAACAGGAAAACCTGTCTCTTATACACATCTAGATGTGTATAAGAGACAGCAAGGAAGCTAAGTGCTTTATCACAGCCATTCAAGCTGCGGCTTTGCAGAGCCCAGGAGAGAAATCCCTTCGTGACTATTCATCAAATATTGTTCTGATTGATCCATTAGCAAGTTTAGCAGCTGTTGAAGATTTCCTCTGGCCACGGGTTCAACGAAGTGAGTCTGGTCAGAAGCCTTCAGCTTCTGCAGGGTCCTCCGACTCTGGCGCGGTTGCTCCATCACCATCTACTTCCACACCTGCTTCAACCACTCGTCGTCATTCTACTCGATCCAGATCATCCATTAATATAGGTGATGCAACTAAAAAGGAACCTGCTCAAGAAAAAAGTGCTAGCTCATCAAAGGGAAAGGGGAAAGCAGTTCTAAAGTCGGGTTCAGAGGAAGGGAGAGGACCTCAAACTAGAAATGCTGCTCGTAGAAGAGCAGCTCTGGATAAAGATGATCAAATGAAGCCTGTGAGCAGCATGGTGATACTAGTTCTGAGGTATGCAATATGTTCACATACTAATGAATTTTATTTGTTCTGCATATGTATGGTAGAACCTGCATTTGGTGGTGGTTTGACTTGGAAATAGGATGCTCAGGAATGAGCCAGTTATCTAATATTACTGTGAGAGGAGCTAGCAGTATATCAGCTGAAGAACTTTTCAATGGTTTTACAATAATACCTTGACAATCCTTTCACAGTGATCAGCAGGTCAAAGTTGTAACCAAGGAAAACGTAAGCGAGTCAAGAAATTTGGAGAGTTGTTGTGTTCTTCACTTCAGCTGATATGTTGTAAACTATCTATCTCAAATCATAAAGATGTACGCTTTTCAGCTGATGTTTCTACAGTGGCTACTGGAAGTTATTAACTACAAGAATTACCGAGAATAACACTTTAAATTGGTTTAGACTTTTGGTCCACAAACTTTGTCAAACGATAGTCATTTCAGAACCAAGTTGTCACACCTTTTGCATGCTAGAGATAGAATACATAATATGGCACTTTTCTTGATCTATGAATAGCTGAATAGAGGAGAAAGATGTGTTTTATGTAAATCCGCGTAGCATGTCCTAATGAATGTCTATTACCCTCTGTGCCATGTATTTTCAGTTCTCTCCTTTTCTGTAGTATATCAGCAGACCAAAAATTCTTCTCTTTAAACATTGCAGTTTCCAATCTATCCTCTCATTCAATAGCAAACTCTGATGCTTGTATCAGTGCAACTATCTAATCATGGAGCTTCTCCTTGTTTGAGAGTTTTGTAGTGGTTAACAATCTCTTTATGATAGGGAAATGGTTATCCAAATGATAAAGTCCATTGCGCTTCATTGAAAATTTTAGATCCTCCTTGAAGACATATGTACAATACAATAGGAATAACTCTGACTTAGATGTTTTAGAAGACAACATATATGTTAGGAGGAAGAGGAACATGAAGAACTTTTCTGGTGAAGTCAGAGAGAGAATGCAAATAAAGAAAAATTTGATGATGAAATGACTAGTGAATTTCTTTTTAGGTTGACAAGTCTGAGTTGAACTTAAAAAGGCATGATATTATAAATTCACCAGGCTCTAGATAGCATGGAATGCAGAAAGAGGATTGACATTGTTGAGTTGCTTTTTGTTGGTTATAATTTATTGCTCAAGCTTTGCTTACTACTTGCATCATCCGGGGTTATGGAATAGTATTGGTCTGTAAATGTCAATTCTTTCCAATTGAATGTTTGTCTACCTTATTTTAACATTCTGTTGTGCTCGTTTTTTGTGTTGCTGTGCAGGATGATGAGTTGGATATTTCTCCTGTCGATATTGATGATGCTTTGGTGATTGAAGATGATGATATATCAGATGATGATGATGATGATCATGAAGATGTAAGTTCCTACAATCCGTTTCATTTTGCTGAAGTGGTGTTGTAGTTTTGATTATGTATTCACTTCCACAAAGCCAAACTGGTTTTATTTAGGTATTGTTGGATTGCTTAACATGTAATGATTTTCTTGAACTGATGGCAATATAATTACTGAAAAAGATAGATTGAAGCCAAAAACAATTTAGTGCAGCAGTTGATGTTTTGGGCTATTTGTAGATGAAACAAAATTCAGAGTATTTATTCCTCTGGTTTACTAATATATGAACTATGTTTATGATGGTGGGCACATGAGCCATATTGAAGGAATGGGTGCAACTGCTTTCTAGGAGGCTGGTTGTCAGCATCATGTTTGTTTTACTGATATCTTGTTTATTTTTCAGGTACTTGGAGATGATTCCATTCCTGTTTGTATGCCAGAGAAGGTTCATGATGTTAAGTTGGGTGACTCTACTGAGGATACCACGGGTGCTCCCATTTCAGGCAACAGCCAGATCAATCCAGCAGGCGGTTCCAGCAGCAGAGCCCCTTCATTGGGAGGATCTGATTCTGCTGATCTCAGGAGTGGGAGCTCTTTTGGTTCAAGGGGCGGAATGTCATTTGCTGCTGCTGCCATGGCTGGACTTGCAGCTGGCAATGGGAGAGGCATGAGGGGAGGCAGAGATCGGCATGGACGTCTACTATTTGGTTCTAGTGACCCTCCTAGGTTGATGTTTTCTGCAGGCGGGAAGCAGCTTAATAGGTACTTGACCATTTATCAGGCAATCCAAAGACAACTTGTCCTGGAAGAAGATGATGATGAGAGATATGCTGGCAGTGATTTGGTTTCTAGCGACGGAAGCAGGCTTTGGAGTGATATTTACACCATTACGTACCAAAGAGCAGAGAGTCAATCTAATCATGCTTCACTTGGGACTCCAAGCTCAACAAATTTGTCCAAATCTACAAAAGGTAGTTCTTCAGTTGCTGTAAGCTCCGAGTCCTCATCCCATCAAGTATCACTGTTAGATAGCATTTTTCAGGGGGAGCTTCCTTGTGATCTGGAAAAAAGTAACCCTACTTACGAAATATTGGCGCTATTACGTGTATTGGAGGGGTTGAATCAACTTGCACCACGTTTAGGAGACGTGTTCAGGCCATAATTGATGATTTCTCCGAAGGAAAAACTACAATCCTAGATGCGCTCAGTGCCACTGGTGTCAAAGTTCCAAACGAGGAATTCATCAATAACAAACTCACTCCTAAGCTGGCTAGGCAGATTCAGGATGCACTTGCACTTTGCAGTGGGTCCCTTCCATCATGGTGTTACCAGTTGACAAAAGCTTGTCCATTTTTGTTTCCCTTTGAGACTCGGCGCCAGTACTTCTATTCAACTGCTTTTGGATTGTCACGTGCTCTGTATCGGCTTCAGCAGCAACAGGGTGCAGATGGCCATGGTTCCACAAATGAGAGGGAAATGAGGGTTGGGCGCTTGCAGCGTCAGAAAGTCCGTGTTTCACGGAACCGGATTCTGGATTCTGCTTTGAAAGTCATGGAAATGTACTCCAGCCAAAAAGCTGTCCTTGAAGTTGAATATTTTGGCGAGGTTGGAACTGGGTTAGGGCCTACTCTAGAGTTCTACACTCTGGTACTTTAAGTCATGACCTTCAAAAAGTTAAATTGGGGATGTGGATTTCTAGTGCTTCATCTGATAGACCTGCAATGGAAATTGACATGGATACAAATGGGAAAACAAATGACACCTCCACTTTAGATTCAGTGCGTGGTGAGAGAGATATTATAAATTCACCATCTTGGATTGTTTCCACGCCCTTGGCCCTCAAATGCTTATACATCTGATGTGTAGCCAAGAGAAAGGAGTTGAGTATTTCCGGTTGCTTGGGCGTGTGATGGCTAAAGCTCTTCAAGATGGGCGACTGCTGGACTTGCCACTATCAACTGCCTTCTATAAACTTGTACTTGGTCAGGTAGGATTGATGTTCATTTTTGTTTGGTTTGATTTTACATTCTATATCAATAAACCTGCTACAGGTAGATGTTTAGCTTTTTGGTCCTCACCGTGCAAATGCTGATGCAGGAGCTTGATTTACATGATATTCACTCTTTTGATGCTGCCTTGGGGAAGACATTGGTTCAAGAACTTCAGGCACTTGTGTGCAGGAAACAGTATCTGGAGTCGACAGAAGGTCATATTCAAGATAAAGTTGATTATTTACATTTTCGGGGGGCTCCAGTTGAGGATCTTTATTTAGATTTTACACTTCCAGGTCAGCCTGAATATGTTTTGAAACCAGGCAATGAGAATGTAAGTTGTGTTTTAACTGAGCTATTTTGGTGTACTTTACATCGTCTTTCTTGTTGCTTAGTATGGGGTTTTATTCATTACATTAGGTGGATATTAACAATTTGGACGAGTACGTTTCTCTGTTGGTTGATGCCATTGTCAGGACTGGGATTAGGAGGCAAATGGAAGCATTTAGATCTGGCTTTAATCAGGTCCTTACTTATTCATCCAGCTTGTTTCTTTTACAGGAATCTGTTTGTGGTTTGACTAGTTGTTGACACGTAAATTGTAAATGTTTGCATTTGCGGATTAAGATGTCAAACAGTTAATCATGTTGCTTTTCAGTTTCCTAATCAGTAACCTTCTTAAGCCACATCTTCGCATTTATAGCACGTTATTGCTTGGCTATTCATTTTCTCTTCTAGCTGATAATTGGCTAGCTAATTTAATCCAGATTTTGATTATCAGGTTTTTGATATCTCCACTCTGCAAATATTTTCTCCCAGTGAGTTGGACTATCTGCTTTGTGGTCGTAGGGAGCTATGGAAGGTTCTCTCTCTCTCTCTCTCTCTCTCTCTCTCTCTCTCTCTGTGTGTGTGTGTGTGTGTGTGTGTGTGTGGGTGGGTGTGTGGGCGCATGCTTGTGCTTAATAGCAGTTTTACTTGTATCTCCTTAAACCTTCTCAGGAAGAATGAAAAATAAAGAGAATAACAATAAACCAAAAAACTTCTAATTCTTTCAAAATGTAGGCTGAGACATTGGTGGATCACATCAAATTTGATCATGGCTACACTGCAAAGAGTCCGGCTATCGTCAATGTAAGTTGCTGCTTTTAACCAAACCCCCACTTCCTACCATAGTGTTAAGAAAATTGAAACAGCAACCCCCCCTACCACCACCCTCCGCCTCCCGTCCCTCCTCTTCTCGGGACTCATGTTTCATCTTTATTTCTTCCCTAGTTACTGGAGATTATGGGAGAATTCAACCCTGAGCAACAAAGAGCCTTCTGTCAGTTTGTGACTGGTGCACCTCGACTTCCTCCTGGAGGTTTGGCAGTGTTGAATCCTAAGTTGACAATTGTGCGTAAGGTATGAAGTATGGCTGAAGATGCTTCTGGGCCTATTCTGTGTATTTTTCTTTAACTGCATCCTCACTAGTCATTTTGGTTGTGGGACAGCATTCTTCAAATGCAGGCAACATGACAAACAACAGTATTGGGCCATCGGAATCTGCAGATGATGACTTGCCGAGTGTAATGACATGTGCAAATTACTTGAAGCTTCCTCCTTACTCCACGAAGGTACGAGTTAAGAATGAACTATTTTTTACTTTTTACTGTTGAGGCCTTTTGACAATATTCCACATTATTGACTGATTGAGGAAAGTATGATGCTCTGACGAGAAGAAAATTCTGATGCAGTTTTGTCCCGCAAAAGGAGATCCATATTAAAAATAAAAAATAAAAATAAATAAAGAAGCAAAATTTGTTGCACCTTCTTCCTTTGATTTTTATGTAGTGCTTCTTTTTTGTTCATTCTCCCCCTCCCCCTTCTTTCCTTCCTTCGAACAGGTGATCATGTATAAGAAACTACTGTATGCAATCAACGAAGGGCAGGGATCTTTTGATTTGTCTTGAGGCTTCAGACTAACTAAATGGAGTTTGTACAGTATAGTTCATCTCAGGGTAAAAAGGCAATTTTGGTTGTTGGAAGTATCAACTTTCTGCTGCTTAATGAAGGCTTCTACTCACTGCTGCTCTAAACTAATCGATTTTTGAGGTCAGTATCTATTGAAAAAACAGTGATGTCTAGTTGATAAGTATATTTAATTAGGGACAACAGTTATTGGGATTCACTTGATAACTGCTGAATCATTTTCATTTATTAAGCTCTTTCTGATTCTCTGTTTCATGGTTAGAACTTGGGTAATTTTGGGTGGTGGTTTGCTCAATGAAGTTTCCTTCCTGATTTTCACATTGGTTAAATTGTGATCAACTTTTGTAGCTTTTCACTGTACCATGCTTTTTCTGTTCAAATCTGACTTTGGGCAATTTTCAGGTTGATAGATTATTGCATGGTTCAAAGAAGGCTTGTAACAACCAAAGGGATTTCTGCTGCAAGTTCTTGTAAATAAGTAGAAATTTATTCTTTTAGTTTCATTTTGACATATGGGCTAGATGGAGATATATAAATATATGTGTGCAAAAGGAGCGTGTTGCTCGCCTCTTTCCTTTTGTCCTGAAATTTGAAACATAATGTTGACTTGACATTCTTTTCCAGCAATAAACAAAATTGCCCGTTTAATAGAACTATTTCAACTACTAGACAAATGACAATGACATGTTTGGTCATGCTTCACAAGTGTTGCTATGCATTGTAAATTAGGGTCAAAAATACGTTCAGTGAGTCTTAAATATGTAGTTTTGGATCTGTGCAACGCCGGCCATAACTGGTTTGAAAAACTATTTTATGTTCTTAAATTAAAATACTTATAAGATAGGTACATAATAAAGATTTTCTTGGTGCTTGTGTTCATGAATGTGTTTCCATCTATGTTTTATCAAGTTGAAACCTTGGTGAGCTCGCTTCATTGATAGAGATTGGATTTGCATTGGTTAATTTTAGGAATATCTGCACATTAAGTTGTATGTAATTTTGAGTTATGCTTAGTTGTTCTGTTTCATGTTGAGCTCTGTGGGAATTATAGGGCGAATGGATTTAGGATGTACGATGTTGGAATCTTATTTGCGGTCGTTTGATTGTCCAAAGAAAACAATCTAATGTTCAGGTGTTTTAAAATCGTACATCCTAAATCCAGTCAGAGCATTAATCAGCAAGCAGACACTTCCAGATTGCAGCTGGAAGCATCTGATTCCGTATACAAAACAGATATACAATTAATTGACAAACATATTCATATCCTCTGTGTTTTGCAAGGATTACGTTTACCTCCTTTACTAATGCCAATATAGTAATGCATCTTGCTCCTTTGGTGTGGTATCAATGTGGCAGTGGGGAAGAATTCCCCAATCGACAATGCAATTTTTCTTGATGAAGTGATGATGATTATTCAAACAACAAAACAAATCAAATCTTATTCTCACTAGCAATGATTATTCATCAGGAGAAAAAAGAAAACAATGCATACATGGAAAACATACAAATGCTGGAGAAGCTACGGAGAAAATTAGCTTCTCCTGAAATTATTTACTCAAAAAAATATCAAGACAACGAGATGGAAGTACTACAGCAAATGAGCTTTTGACTGCTGCATTATACTTCAAAATGGAGTTAAAAACTGTTATCTAAACGGGCATTAAATCCCATTCTCATTCTTTCTTATTAACTTTATAATCAACAATTAATGCTCTCTCTACACTATTTGACAGTCAAAAATACAGCCCTCTTAATTAAGACGAGTTCATCCCTGGATGGTCACACCTCACTTGCACAGCCAATGTTTTTGCAATATCTGGGCAAGCGTCATTAGCCCCAAAGAATAGTCCTTTGTCCATTGGAATTGTGCACTCCTTCTTCCCTTCGCAATACTGTGCAGTTCAAACCAAAATAATCAATTAGTAGCCTAGAATAACTAAGTATTTGTGAGATGGTAAGACGTTTTTCTTATATTTAGTCATATGTTTGAGTCACTAAGAATAAGTATAGATGTACTGTTCGATATTGATCAGTTTAGTGTAGATTTTTCTTTTTACCAATGTTTGTTTGTAGTGTTACCTGTTTAGCAATGCTGAGGGCGTTGGGAGCATTGCATTTTCCAAGAGCGTATGTTCCACAAACACCATGTCTCTTATCACCAAAGCTGTATCTCAAATTCAACTGCTTTGATTATTTTATCATCGGGACAAGTTAGATGAGCTCAATGATGTGACATTTTCTGCCACTGCACCTGCATTTGGTTTCCAGTCCTTTCCCATGATTTTACACGTGGTGGATGGTATTCAGTGATAAAGCTACAGATTGTATCTCTGTTGACTGTTAGCAGCTTGATTTCTCTTGGGTCTCCTCCACTTTCCTCAAGAACAACCAGGAAATTCCTGGTTGGCTTCAAGAAAGCTCTTGGAATATGGTACCTGAAAAACCCCCCAAAAAATCCTCTTAAATATTACCAATAACAATTAGCGAGTGATAATGGGGTTAATTTAAACGGTAAGTAAGGGGACAATTAGACCATCAAAATATCACATTTGACTCTCGCTACATTCAGTAATGCACTTACTCAGATTGAGTAGGCTGTGCCAGGGGGGAGAGGAAAGATACCCAATATCGACCAATGCTCCTGCCATTAACCCAGACCATCCCCTTGGACATTTTGTTCATTTGGATAACAAGTGGACCATTACTTTCAGGGGCATCAAAGTATGTCTGCAAATTAAACAAAATGTATAGTTCTGATCTACTTGTGTTTTGTTGGAGGGCATTTTTCTTCTCGAAATGCAAAGACAGTATCACTATTCTTGTTTACCTTGTACCAAGTAAGGGGAGCATTTACTCCACCCAAGTTTCCTCCTGTATTCAACTTCTTCCAGCTCACTTTGCTTGAGCCTTCTTCAGTGAAATATTGGAGTCTTTCACCATCTAAACCAACCTGGTGAGCCCAATTGTTCAGTGTGATGTCCAATGTACCAGACATCAATCCTTGCAGTGTCACGGCTCGTGGTCCAGCAAATCTCTTCTCCATATAGGCTCCACTATTCTTTTATCAGTGTAAAAACTTCTTGTTAGCAATACACAACACATTGAATTCTACAATGTTTTCAAATAGTTTAGAGTGGTTGAACTTTTTACCGGTAATCCAACTGTTATTCCCAACAACGAAATCTCATTAACACCGGGTCTCAAGCTAATAGGTTTCTGGAAAACAAAGCTCTTTTCGATGTTGTTTCCATGTTGGAATCCTCAAGAAATAGGCCGTGATCATGAACTTAGCTTAATGGTACATTGGACTCTTGTATTAGTACAAGTCAAGTTTCTTTCTTTTGGTGGTGTGAAGTTTCATTTACCTACGTACTCCCCATTCACAAAAGCAATCAATGCATGACCAAGACTCAAAACCTGGAGGACTGGGAGGACTCCAGTCTTCATTGGTAAGTCGCGATTGTCAAAACTGATTCTGTAAACGTTAGTACGAAAAGTGAAAAATGATGAGATTCTATTAGGTTGTTTTAACTTCTATATAAATCAATGTTTAAAACGTCGTAATTACCTGGTTCGGTACCAGGCATAGTCTGAGGTATCCTTTGTCAAACTGTACAACTCCAATGGTGCCTTGCTCTTAAGTGGCAGCTGGTCCATGTTTGGAATGCTTTCTGGTAAAAATTCCCAATCAAGAACTCCAACCTTGCTTGATTCTTGGAAGTTTCTTGAGTTGTGTTGTGACACAATCTGTTTGTTTTTGCATATACTTACAGTAAAAATGACGTTTCCTTTAACTCGTGAAAGCGTATTGAACTTATTAAACTTACCGTCATCGTGTTGTAAACTATAGTCTTGCAGTCAGGTAGGATGCTGATTGATTTTTCAGGCATATAGTAATCCATACCCCTAAATTTTATAGTGGCTGGAGTTGTTGTACGATTGTTAATCAAGAAAGCAGCACAAATGCTCTGATCACCAGGCTTCTCGTATGTTACAATCTGCAAAAAGGATACCATTGATAAACTATGAAAACTTCTGATTATATATCTTACATACTATCCTGAACTTAGGCACTCCCTCCTGGACTGGAAAGTTAAACAAGAGACTCCATTTAATCATTTATCATAGCAGTTAGCGTCTCTCAGGCAATTGATATTATCAATTTATTACCTGTAAGTCCTGATCAACCTGCTGGACACTTGGAGTTCTCCAAAGCAAAGCCTTTTTGGACAACCTTAAGGCATAGTGCAAGTCCCTTATGTGACTGAATTTGGAATCCCTCTTCAAGCCTGAATGGATACCAAAGTAGATCTCATTGTATGTTCAAGTCACTTGCTTTCTAGAAACTATGGAATTATATAAGCTTACGAATACTAACCATATTCATCCAAGGGAGCTTCATCATAGTAGCGAGTTGTCACAAAGGAAGAGCTCGTTCTACCAAAATTTGTTCCACCATGAAACTGCAAGAGCAGAAGTTATGATGCATTCTCAATGTTGAACAATATTATTTGCCATTAGGTGGTCATTCTGAGAAGAAACTAGTACCAACCATGTAATAATTGTTCAGGGTTCCATTCCTTGCAAAGAAGAGAGCAACAGCAAAGGCAATATCTTCTGCTGCTCTTTGTGATGGAGGGTCACCAAATGTTCTGTACCTGTAACCATACATGCTTTTCTAAGTCGGACATATTTACTTGTTTAGGATTGACTCTCAGGATGGAAATTAAGGCTCCAACATAATTTCCTGAATGATCAATTGTTTTAACTTGATTTCAAATCTCAAGGTAAACCAAAATACATTTTATGATTGAATACTTACTGAGCAGTCCAGTTCTCTGTCCAGAGAGAAGGCTTATCCGGACCATTTGGACCGGCAAATGTTTCTCCACAGTGCCTTCCATTGCATGTACTAATCTAAAGACACAATACATTTCAATTATCTAGATGCAACAGAGGCAAATGCATTTGCATATTTCTCTGAGACATTGTTTTCGATTTCGGGTTGACAGAAAACTTACTACTGTCTGAGGGGCATCCTTCTGCTTACACATGATCCATGGAATTTTATCATACAGACTCACAGCCATGTTCGCGGCCCAGTCAACATATTTCTTGCCAAGATCCCTATATGCAAGTTGGACGTTGTTGTATTCATTTTCAATCTACTCCAACAAATGGAAAATGATATGAACTTAGCCCAATAATCACACGGTCATTGTTGAAATTTGAAATATATATTACTTAGGAATCACAAAATGAGAACCAAACAACTGAGCCAAAATAATAGGACCTCCTTGAGGTGCAAACAAATTCTCTTTTTTCATCATGTTGATGATCATCTCGGTATACCTTTGCATGTGATACTGCAAGCCAAAAAATAGTTAATCATTTGAAATGTTTTCAGCAAAAATGAGAACGATAAACTATAAGTTAAGCTAAATGTTACCATGAATGGTTCATTGTAAGACCGGAATGTGATGTTTGGGACCTCTCTCAACCAATAAGGAAATCCTCTGAGCAAAAACAATAGTAGAAAAAAAAGAATGAATGAATTATAATCTACGCGATCGCCTTTCAAAGGAATATACATGTGATCTAGCAAATTCAAGGAAATTAGTAATTTGGGGTACCCTGCATTCCATTCAGCCTCAATGAAAGGTCCAACTCTGAGTGTTACATACAAGCCTTGCTCTCCAATCAATTTAATGAATTTCACAATATCATTGTTGCCCTCAAAATTGAACTGCATATTTCAAAGTATAACATCGTCATTTTGATCGGAAGGAAATGACAATCAAGATTGAGAAAAATTCTAACTCGTTCTGCTTTCAAGGCTGGTATAATATATTGTGCTTTAAAAACTCCTACTCCTACCGTACAAGTATTTAAAGTACAACGAGATTATTCCCCCACAAGACTGTAGAAGTTTCTTAAGATTGATGTCCATGCATATTCAAACAAACATATTCTTGATCATTTTACCTGGCCTTGAACAGGCTCATGAAGATTCCAGAAAACATAAGTCTGAATCACATTTAAGCCTCCTTCTTTAGCCTTTTGTATAAGATCCGGCCACATCTGAAATTTTAACACAATTAATTAACAACATTTGATTGCTTCTCTAACCTTAATTATCTTACACTAGTATCATGTAACACAAGGTGTTCCTAGTATTTTCTTTTACCTCTGGAGGGCTACGGGGATAATGAATTGAACCAGAGAATACCAGTTGTCTACTTCCATCGATGATTATTGACCGGCTATCATAGGTGACAGATGCTCTTGTTAGTGCTTTTGCGGCCAAAAGCCGAAGATGCTAACAAGGAAAAGAGGGTCAAAACAAGAATTCGACAACTATCGGCCATTTTTTTTTTTTTTTTTTGTGTGTGTGTGACAGTGTGTAAATGTCTGACTCTGATCAGAGTGGATGATTCATATACTTGCAAATTAATGGTTGTTTTGTTTCCTTTTCAATTTTGTATTTTTGGAGGGCTGCTTTGCAAAAATTTCAAGAACCAACAAGTATAATAATGGGACCTTTTCCCCTATCTGAGAGGAGGTGCCCAGGAAGCTGTCTGGTAGATTTCATTGAAAAATCAATGTTATAGAAAGAGGATCGGTAAATATAAGGCCCTGGAGGATCTTTCGCATTTTCAATGTTTTTTATTTGCCTTCTAAGCCGTTGGTTGCGCTGCTTCTTTTTTTTTTTTAATTTAAAGTATTAATCAATCAAAAAGTTGGTAAAAAATTTTAGAACAAAAACACTGATCTTTGATCTCCCACCCTTTTGCAGTTCTCCTATGATTATGAAGGAGCTTTGTCGATCCAACTACTTTGGTCTTTAACTGTATTCCGTAAGTGGCGGGAGAGGTCTAATTATGGTATTATAGTAGTACGGCAGTATCTAAATTCTAAAATGATGCCAAGTATCCATGGTACAAGGAAAATGACATTTTTAATCCTTCAACTTTTTGTAAAAAGACAAAACGTTCCTGAAATTTAATTTGGTCCCTGAAACTCTTAACTTTTTTTTCCCTAATGTCACATTGGTTCTAGGTGGTGATTTAATTCAAAAGTTAAATATTAGCCACCAGAACAAGGGATGAAACAGGTAATTTAATAATGTTGGCCAATGTATAAATGATAAAACTTGAAAATCTTCAAAATAACACAAATTTCACTTCAAGATGAGGCTAAATTAGTCAGCATCCAAGAATAGTCCCTCTTAATTGCATAAAATAAGTATCTATGCAATGTGTTATCCGGAAAAAAAAAAGTTTAAATGTATAAATTTCCTCATCTTGGCTAAATTATGGAAAAAAAAATTTCGCTACTAGCTATGGTAACGCCACTAGCCATCTATTGTGTTGTCTATTATAGTCGCTACACATGGTCAATATTAATGAATTAACTTTTTTTGCCCTTGGTCAATCTGATTGAATGGGTTTTTTTGAAATGGAAGAGGAAAAAAAAAATTAAGGACTAAAATGAGCAAATTAAAGTTCAAAAATATTTTTGTGTTTTAGTAAAAAAATTTACGGAATAAATAAGTGATTTCCACTATAGTATTACTAATAATCAAACGAGGGTGTTTGTGAGGAAAAAACAACAATGATCAATAATATTGCAAAATTTTGTACAACTAAATTTACAAGTACTAAAAGTAGAAAATTTTATTTCATGGATACTAGTAGGAGTAGTATATGATGGATATGGATACTATATCGTAGAGTGATGATGTGGAATAATAACACACAGCGTAATTACCTAGATTGTTCTAGAAGTGTCTACGTGCCCGCCTCATTAAGGAGTGCAATTATGTACTTCAGCTTCAGCTGAACTAGTGAAGAGATAGCCTCATGCCTCCTTATGTAATTCTATAAATAAGGGGTTGGGGTGCTATTAAAAAGAGATCAAAATTCAGATAACCAAACACACTTCTAACATTCAGTTCCTCCACTTCCTCTCTCATCCTAGAATCACATTCTAGCTTCTTCAATTGGCGCCGTCTGTGGGAATCGACAGATTTCCATCACTTCCAATCAATTCTCAATAATTTGAATTGTTTCTTTTTTGCTTTGAAGAGGATGAAGAACCGTGGAACACGCCGAACTGCCAGCAAAGACGCCGAGACGAGCAATCAACACCTCGTGGTGCATACCGATGAGTTAGAAAACGTCGGTACACCAACTGAGGCTCAACAAAAGCAAAACGATGTACTGAAGTACATTACCGACCGCTTCGAGTCTTTTCGAGCATTCGTGGAACAGCGTGAAAATAAAACTCCGTCCGAGCGTTCGAACAGAGTAGCACACAACACCTTATAGAGCCGAATCGAAGCGTGACCCCGGACGACGACCTGGCAAAGAGCCGGTTGATGCCATGAGAACCCAACCGATCTATGCCACAAACTAACGAAGTCACGCTCGAACGAACAATCGGATGAGTCATCAACAAGCGAAAAATTACCGATGCGCGAGAGACTCGGTGCACATTCTTCTAGAAAATCTGGATCGAGAAGACCCTCTTCGGTTGTTTTAAAACAACTCGAAGAGTAGAGCCTCGAAAATAAGATCCAAGATATTTTGAGAAAAAATAATTTACTTCTGAATGCTCCGGCTACGGCAGAGATTGATAGAAATCTATTCACGATCTCTGTCAAGCTTGAACCTCTGCCAACACAATTCAAGTTGCCAGACCTTGATCGCTACAAGGGAGAGTCTGATCCGTCAGATCACTTACAACACGTCGTGGCGATCACTAGCCTGTATGGCTACAGTGACGCGACCCGATGCAAGTTGTTCGCAACAACTCTTCGAGGTTTGGCACAAAAATGGACTCCAAGAGTTGCCGACGAACTCAATCGCCACTTTCCACGACTTGGCGAAGTCATTCTTGGGTCACTTCAGGAGTAAATCGATATTGCAAAAAGACACCTCATACCTCATGAACATCCGGCAAAGGTCTGAGGAATCACTAAGTAAATTTTTGGACCGCTTCAATGATGAGGTAGTCCAAATCAAAAACGTTGATGAAAGGATTCTGGTGGCTGCTTTCTGCAGTGGTATCAAACCAGGCAACTTCAACGCCCAACTGGCTAAAAGGATGCCGAACTCTTATTTTGAACATCTTGAAAGAGCATCGGAGTTTATACGGGGTGAAGAGTCGAACAGGACAAAAAGAGAACTTTACGATACACAAAGGGAAAAAGTCCTCAAGACTCCGAACCCCTCATCATCAAAAAAGTTGAGGGTCGCTGATAGGCTGACCTATTCCAGGGCCACACCTTTGGTGAACCGGGTGGTCTTCCCGGGCAACAATGTCGGAAACCGACCCCCGCGAACAAGGAACCATCATCCTGATGCCGACTTCACACCTCTCAATACACTAAGAAGTTAAATTTTATTCCAAGTACAACATCTAGGCCTCTTAGAACCACCCCCTCGAATGGTGTCGCCCCAGGCAAAAGAGACATGGCAAAATGCTGCGCTTTTCATGGTCAACACGTCCATGATACCGAAGCATGCAACCACCTAAAAATGGAAATCGAGAAGGCCATCCAGGATGGACATTTACAGCAGTTCATCTCCCGAACTGCGGCAGAGTTCCAGAGGAATACGGCCAATCAAAGGAATCCAGGGCAGCCTCGCCAGCCGCCTCGTCAACAGCACCGAGGCGATCAAAACAGGAACAATCCCCCGGCAAACCAAGACGAACAGATCAGAGTCGCCGGGGTGATAAATACAATCGCCGGAGGCTTGACTACCGAGGACTCAAACAATGCTCAGAAAAAATACGCCCGAAACATTCCCTCGGGCTAGGATCGGGAAAAAAGACTGAAGCCATTTATGTCCCTCGGATACACCTCCGAACAGACCCCGTTCCCAGTCGAATGCCACATAATGATCCTGTGGTAATTCACGTAAATGTGGCTGGGTACCGTGTGTTCGTCGACACTGGAAGTTTGGCGGACATAATCTTTTGGGATGCCTGGGTTAAAATGCATATGGACAATTCTTTAATAAAACCCTTCAAGACCCTATTGATTGGCTTTACCGGAGACTCGATAGTACCCGAGGGGTAGATAATGCTCCCATTGTATCTTGGAGCACCCCCGAAGCATAAAATTGAGATGACGAACTTCGTCGTCGTCAAAAGGGGACAGCTCTTACAATATGATTCTGGGCCGACCTACACAATACAGCTACAGGATCCTTCCCTCTGTGTTCTATATTGGGATAAAGTTCATGCTGAGGGATGGATCTGAGAGAACAGTTATTGACAGCCAACAGGAGGCCCGAGCCTGTTATATGATGTCCTTGCGGTCCCAATCGCAAACGATGTCAATTGTAGACAAGGCTTTCTTGAAAACTTTCGATGCCTCATCCCAGCTGGGACGGCTTCGAAGAACCTTTGACAAGCCAAAGGGAGGAAGAAGAAAATGTGCAACCACGGCTCATAGCTACTGAGATCCCCGAATTGCCAGAGCCCAAAGAAAAGGGCAAAGCAAAAATCGAGCCCCAGGACGAGGTTCTAATAGAAGAGGCGTCACTAAATCCGAGCCTCCCTGATCGAAAAATCAAGATATGCTCTACCCTCCCAACAGAGTTTAAAGGCCTTCTCTTTAGGCTGTTAGCAGAATACAATGACATATTTGCCTGGACCGTTGAGGACATGCCATGCATCCCTCGGGAAATTATTGAGCATAAAATCGGAGTGGATCCAGCATGTAAACCAGTGAAGCAAAGGAAACGCCTCTTCGGTCCGGAGCGCAGTTTGATAATCGAGGCTGAGGTGGATAAGCTCTTAATTGCCAGATTAATTAGAGAAGTATTGTATCCCACCTGGCTGTGTAATCCAGTCCTTGTAACAAAACCAGATTCTTCTTGGTGAATGTATGCCAGGATTTTACTGACCTTAATAAAGCCTGTCCAAAAGACAGTTATCCGTACCCCCGAATCGATACAGTTGTAGATTCATTTGTTAGATTTTACATTCTACATCAAGTAGATGCATTCAAGGGCTACCATCAAATATATATGGCTAGAGAAGATGAAGAGAAAGCCTCTTTCATCACTGACCGAGGCACGTAGAATTACAGTACCATGCCCTTCGGACTCAAAAATACTGGAGCCACATATCAACGTCTGGTCAATAAAACCTTCAAGTCCCAGATAGGACGAAATATAGAGGTGTATATTGACGACATGGTAGTTAAGAGCCGAACCTATGAAGAAACCTTGAAAGATCTAAGGGAGATATTCGAGACATTAAGGTCCATTCAAATGAGGCTGAATCCTAAAAAATGTACATTTGGGGTCCCCTCGGCCTTTTCTTGGGATTCATTGTCTTTCACCGGGGAATTAAGGTGAACCCTGAAAAGGTACAAGCTATAATCAATACGAATTGTAACTCCCACCTCGGTGAAGGGGGTTCAAAGACTAACCGGTAGAATGGCGGCACTAAATCGATTCTTATCCAAATCGACAGAAAGGGGCCTGTCATTCTTCCGAGTCATAAAGAAAATAGAGGGCTTTCAATGGACCGAAGAAGCTTCTAAGGCCTTTGAAGAGCTTAAAGAATATTTGGGCACTTTACCGAAACTAACTTCTCCTCAAAAAGGAGAACCGCTATACCTGTATATCTCGATTGCCGAACCGGCAATCAGCTCGGTTCTCCTGAGGCAAGATGAACAAGGTAATTAATGTCCTGTGTATTTCGTAAGCAAAGTGCTTCAAGGTCCAGAGAAGAACTACACCACCATTGAAAAGACAGCCTTATCCTTGGTGGTGTCAGCCCGGAAGTTGAGACCTTATTTTCATGGTCACAAAATAATAATTTTGACCAACCTTCCTTTGAAAAATATCTTGAACAAACCAGATACTTCAGGCCGAATGCTAAAGTGGTCAGTAGAACAGTTTTCGAGTTTGACATATAATTCAGGCCTCGAACCGCAATCAAAGCTCAGGCTTTGGCAGTTTCATTGCAGAAAACTGTGGCTTCGAAAAGATTGACCTCATCACGGTGACTGATCCAGTAAGGGTTAGAGAAATAAGAGAAGATTTCCCATGGGAACTTCATGTTGACAGAGCTTCGTGCGAGTCCGGAGCCGGGGCAGGGATAATAATCCGATCTCCAGAAGGGGACTATCTCACTTATGCCCTCAGATTCGGGTTCAAGGCAACCAACAATGAAGCTGAGTATGAGGCCCTTATCTGCGGGATGGAAATGGCCCACCAGATGGGTGCCTGAACCTTAAAGATACATTCAGATTCTCAACTAGTTGTAAATCAAAGCCTGGGAAACTACGAAACTCGAGGAGTGATTTTGAAAAGATATCTAACCGAGGTCAAAAATTAGATTGGAAAGTTCAAAAAAGTGGACATCGTTAAGATTGCTCGAACCAGAAACACACACGCCGATGCCCTATCAAAACTAGCGATGCTCAGCAATATACTCGAATTTAACAAAAGAGATTTTGGTAGGTATGCGAGAACGCAGGTCTGTTGACTTCTCTGAAAAAATCTCATGTGTTCAAACAAACCTCAGTTGGATGGAATCCATAATAAATTACTTGAACAACGAGATACTTCCCGAGGATCCTACTGAGGCTAGAAAGATCAAATATAGAGCCGCCAAGTATGCCCTTGTTGACGAAATCTTGTATAAAAAAGCATACTTGTGCCCCCTACTAAGATGCCTCACACCATCTGAAACTAACTATGTTTTGCAAGAGGTACACGAGGGCATATGCGTAAGTCACATCGGTCCTCGGAGTTTAGCTCGCAAAGTCCTGTTGATAGGATACTACTGGCCAACTTTACATTCCGATGCAGACACTTTGGTGCAGGGGTGTCATCAGTGTCAGATACACGCACCAATACCCCGAAGACCTGGCTCGGATATTGTCCCTATTCAAAGTCCATGGCCATTTGCTCAGTGGGGAATCGACATGCCTTAGGCCCACTTCCCAGAGGAGTTGGCAAGCTTGAGTTCTTAATAGTAGCTGTTGACTATTTCACCAAATGGATTGAGGCCGAACCTCTGGCTACAATCTCAAGAAAGGCGATAGAAAAGTTTTTTTGGAAAAGCATTGTTTGTCGTTTTGGTATCCCTGTTGTGCTCATTTCTGATAATGGGAAGCAGTTCGAAGGAGAACCTTTCAAGAGCTTCTGCGCTAACCTCGGAATCAAACAACACTTCACCTCGGTCGCCCACCCGCAAGCAAATGGACAGACTGAAGTGTGCAACCGAACCCTTCTGAAAGGACTCAAGACCTGACTTGAAAGAGCTAAGGGCGCTTGGATTGAGGAATTACCCAGTATCCTATGGGCTTACAGGACCACACCTCGAACGGCTAATGGAAACACTCCATTTAGTTTGGCCTACAGGTCCGAGGCTGTTATCCCTGCGGAGATTGGGCTACCTTCGATTCGTGTATCCTTGTATGATTTGGAATCCAATCATGATCTGGCCCTGCGAGCTAACTTAGATTTACTTGAGAAGAAAAGATTGAATGCATCCATCCGGGAAGCCAAGTACAAGCAAGTCATGGCTAAAAACTACAACGCCAGGGTCAAGCATCGGTATCTGCGGCCCGGAGACTTGGTGCTTCGAAAAAATGAAGCAAGCCGTGTAGAGGGGACTAAGAAGTTAGATCCGAATTGGTAAGGACCCTATCGTGTAATAGAAGCTCATACCTCGGGCTATTACAAGTTGGTTGATATGAGAGGAGATCTTGTTCCTAGAATGTGGAACATTGTAAATTTGAAGAAATATTATCAAGAAATATAATGAAGGTCCCTTTTCAAATGTCAGATGTTCGGACTGCACCAACTCTAAGAGTTTCGGATCCAGTTGAACAAAAAAGTAAATGATTGAGGGTCGAGGCTTAGCAGTCCCCCCTCAAGAACCGAGGCTTAGTAGCCCCCTAAGCAAAAACAAAACTTCGCCAAACCTCAGAGGTTCGAACAAGGCTCTGTCTAAGATGTTCGGACTGCTCCAACTCTGAGAGTTTCGGATCCAGTTGAACAAAAAAGCAAAGCAAATGATTGAGGGCCGAGGCTTAGTAGCCCCCCTAAGCAAAAACAAAGCTGCGCCAAACCTCAGAGGTTCGGACAAGGCTCTGTCAGATGTTCGGACTGTTCCAATTCTAAGAGTTTCGGATCCAGTTGAACAAAAAAACAAATGATTGAGGGCCGAGGCTTAGTAGCCCCCCCTAAGCAAAAACAAAGCTGCGCCAACCCTCAGAGGTTCGGACAAGGCTTTGTCAGATATTCGGACTGCTCCAACTCTAAGAGTTTCGGATCCAGTTGAACAAAAAAGCAAATGATTGAGGGCCGAGGCTTAGCAGTCCTCCCTCAAGGGCCGAGGCTTAGTAGCCCCCCAAGCAAAAATAAAGCCGCGCCAACCCTCAGAGGTTCGGACAAGGCACTGGCAGATGTTCGGACTGCTCCAACTATAAGAGTTTCGGATCTAGTTGAACAAAAAAGCAAATGATTGAGGGCCGAGGCTTAACAGTCCCCCCTCAAGGGCCGAAGCTTAGTAGCCCCCCAAGCAAAAAACCAAAAGTGCACCAACCCTCCGAGGTTCGGTTCAAGCACAAAACAAAAATCGAGCTGTTCCAATCTTCAGAGGTTCGGATCCAGTTCAATACAAAAGGCAAACATTGGGAGCTGAGGCCTAGCAGTTTCCCCTCAAGGGTAGAAACTAAGCAGCCCCCTGTAAGCAAGATGGAATTGAAGAGGGTTGGACCCTCAAAGAGGCTTAAGTGCCCTGCTTAAAAGAAATATTATTTCTTCGACTTTACAAAGTCTGAATCAAATTAAAATGGCTAAGGCAAATATAAGAAGCCAAATTTGATCCTTTTGCCTCAGCTCGGAAGGGTCCAAACAGGGCCTAAGTTCAAAATGAAAATGAACCTCAGACGATTGTTTATGTTGGAATTCTCAAGTATTGAAAGTTTGTTTATATCATAAAACTTGTGTTTTAAATGCAGGAAATAAAGAAGTTGAATCAAAGCAAGTAAACGGCCAGAGGCAAGGAAGCCGAAGCTCATATTAAGAAGACAAAAGTTATCAAAACTTAGCAATTTCATTACCAAGACCTAACTATTACAAAAGAAGTTCCTAAGTATTTACAAAAGGGAGTTCCTAATTATTACAGCAAAATCACATCAGCTTGTGCACCAGAAGTGGAAGGCTCGGTAGTAGAGGTGAAGGCCTGGTTCGCCGGCTCAGACTCGGCCTCGGGGTTCGGACCCTGGATCAGTAGAGTCGCTCCAGAGGTTCCTGGAACTGAAACAGGGGCTTTGAATTGAGCTTGTAGGCTGTTGATGACCTCCTTGGTGACGAAAGCATCGTACGGTAGCCCCTCGTACAAGTCAGGGTTCTTCACCAAGTGGTCACAAGCTAGTGTGAACCCCATGGAGAAGACCTTCTTCGTAAATTCCTTAAGCATTTCATCTGCTTCAGCCGAGACCACAAATTGATTCCTGCCCTCGATCCGCAACTCCACCTCCCGAGAGCGCGAACTTTGCCTCGGACATCAGAGCTTCCTCTTGAAGTTAAAGGACCTTTTGCTCCAGATCTGTGACCTTCTTGTTTCGGTCGCCAACATCCACTTCAAGGGTCTTCTTCTCCATCTCGGATAGCCAAAGCTTGTCCCTGACCTCTGTCAGCTCGGCCTTCCACTCATCATATTTTTTGCCCGCCTCGATATTGCATTTCAGCTCGTTGGCTTTAACAGTCTCCTTAACTGTCTGGTTCACGCTGGACTTCGCGTGGGCCAACTCTTGCTTCACAGAGTTAAAGGTCGAGTTGAAGGAGCCTCCCGATCTGCCAAGGCGGGTAAAATTGTGACGGGCTGTAAAGAGAAAGAGGTTAGACGCAATCCGAGGTGCAAGAAATAGGAATCTCGCAAAGGATTAGATAGGCTTACGTTCATCAAGCTGACGTGAAGTTCGTCAAGCCTTTGTTGGGGGGTGAGCCTTTTGACGTAGGCCACATCCCGAGGCAAGGCCACCATTTTGGCCTGCTCGTAGAGCCATCCTCAGAAATTGGGCCCGATCATTGACATCGATCGGTGGGGTGGGTCGGAGATCAGAGCTCCCCGAGGTAGAAGGAACTGGAAGGGGGTCAACAGATAGCCGACCCCAGGGCACATCCTACGACCCTGCAGACTTTCTCTCCTCCTCGGGAGTGTACTTTTTATCACCTGAAAAATTTAAGTGTTAATTCGGGACACTGAAGAAAGATTAAGGAATGGGAACAACTGAGGTCGGACTGTACTTACCATAAGATGTGATAAGTTGTTTTGATAGGGGACATTGCCCGAGCCAGTCCCCGGGGTCCGAACCCTCGCTACTAGAATAATGGACCTCGGGGGCATCAGGAAGTGGAAGAGAGGGTCATGGCAGAAGAAGGACCTCTGAGGCCAGAATCAAACTGAGCTCGGGCCTCCTCTGAGGGTTGGCGCAGCTTTGTTTTTGCTTATGGGGGGTACTAGCCTCGTAACTTCAATCATTGCCTCTCAAGTGAACTGGCTGCCTCAGTTTGATTCAGGGGTGCAGAGGTTGAAGGTGCAGTCTCGGCACTCCCTGATAGGGTGTTGATGGTGGCGGATGAGGATCTGTTTGCTGATGAAGAGGGCTGGCTTGAAGTGCACGCACCGGTGGCAGGTGTGGTGGACACCAGCCCCTGAGGAATGCTCCGAGCTCTGCAGAAGGTGAAAGGTCAGAAAAACAATAAAAAAAAAAAATAGAAAGGGGGGAGAGATAGAGGGAAAGTAGGAAATAAGCAGGAAATGGTGATAGTGACCTTGTTGAGGATCGTAGCTCGGGGGGATATCGTGGGTAGGAAATAGTCCTATCCAGGCCAAAATATTGTTCGATAGGATGGCAGATTGGTTGTTGAAGTTCATCCGAAGGTTGGATTCTACGAGCCTACGGGCATGAAGGGAGTCCGAGGGAAGGCCTAAACAATTCTCAAACCACTTTCTTTTATAAGGTTCCATGGACCCGGGAAACTGGAGGGTCAAGGTACCAGACAAAAAAAATGACTTTTTCCAGTCATGGATTGATTATGGGTTACCCGAAGTGAGCAATTTGCCCACAATTCGGGGAAGATGTAAAAAAATCCCTTTGTGGGGGATAATTTCAGCATCATCCTAAATGTGTCTAAGGAGAGGGGGGTGTCGTGTAACCTACATAAGAAAGTGAAACCAGCGATGACTCGAAGTACATTTGGGGTCAGTTGGGATATGCTAATATCCCAGTGGTTCGATAGGTTGATTAGGAGAGGGGCTATAGGGAGCCTCAGCCCTGCCTCGAGTTGTTCCTGGTAGACTGTTAGGTAACCAGGCGGGGGCAAATGGCCTCGGTCCTCGAGGGTCGAGAGTTTGATGTGCAAGTTTGATGTGCACGTTCTTGGGAAAACGGCACCGATCCCTAAGGATTTTGATATCCTCGGGGTCGAGGGAGTTTGAGATACTTTGGGTTTGAAGGTTGGGGTGGTCGTTTTGTAGAGGTTCGGAAAAGAGCGGATCGGGAGGAAAGTTTAATGGCACTGCTGCCAGAAGCGCTTCTTCAAAAGGATTTACGCATCCTGTCGACGGCGTTTACCGGGGAAGGAGGTACCGGTGTGCTAATAAGAGAAGTGGGAGTGAACGTATCGGCCATGATCTTCTGTTTTGAGGGCGTGTTGGAGTTTTTAGAGTAAGCTCCTAGTGGTGTCCGGTGGTGGCGTAGAGCGAAGGTCAAAAATCGGCAACGGTGAAATGGCAGAGGGCGAAAGGAAGAAAGGCTACGTACTCTGGGGGATGAGATTAAAGAAAAGGAGGAATGTAAGTCTCTGGGAAAATAGGGTAAAGATAAGTAAGAAGAAGAAAAAAGACTTGGGGGTGAATGAGGGTATAAATAGGTGAGTTTCCTTTCAGAATGTTCTGTGTCTTTGGGGGGGACAATCGACGGTTTCGAAATGAAAAAAGGTGTTTAGGCGGGAAAGGCGAGGCGTTATGGCGTGAAAAGCGAGGCGTTATGGCATGAAAAGCGAGGCGTTATTGCGCAAAAATCGAGACGTGGTACCGGCGTTAAGGCGCGTAAAACGAGGTTATGACGTGACCAAAGCGAGGCGTTATGGTGCAAAAATTGAGACGTGGTACCGGTGTTACGGCGCGTAAAACGAGGCATTTTGCAACAAAATCGGGACAAATAATACAGAGCAATAAATGCGAATTCAGTGCATGGGGACTAGACGAAAACGTCACCCTTGAGAGTTAATGCTGTGGGTACGACCCACAGAGCATCCAAGGGACGTTTACAACCTTGGATCGGCAAAGGTTACGAAAGTGCTCCGAAGTCTTCACCTCGGCTCGGTATGATTGTTTTGGTTGTAATCCATTGGGGACTGTGAACAGTCGTTGTCGGCTCGGCCCTTAACCGTGAGGTTCGGCACCAAGTCGAGGGGACTACTGATGATGTGGAATAATAACACACAGCGTAATTACCTAGATTGTTCTAGAAGTGTCTACGTGCCCGCCTCATTAAGGGCAATTATGTACTTCAGCTTCAGCTGAACTAGTGAAGAGATAGCCTCATGCCTCCTTATGTAATTCTATAAATAAGGGGCTGGGGTGCTATTACAAAAGGGATCAAAATTCAGATAACCAAACACACTTCTGACATTCATCTCCTCCACTTCCTCTCTCCTCCTAGAATTACATTCTAGCTTCTCCATAGAGCATTAAAAAAACAAAAACAGGGTTAATAATATACTGTTCCCTGAATTAGGTAAATAATTATATTTTGCCCCCTAAACTAAAAAAATATACTTTTCCTCCTATTTACATTATTCATTCTTTTAAAAATTTAAAACATCAAAAAAATTTAGTTAAATGATTAAAATACCCTTAGTATTATATTTTGATTTTTCATGTATTTAATTTTGATGTTTAATAGTTATAAAAATAATTAAGAAAAAATAAACTAAAATAACAAATAGATATCTCTAACTTTAAGGAGTGAAAACATGAAAATATCGATTTAAATTATATACAATATTACAATTTGTACAGGTTAAGTCAAAATATTAAAAGGAATCACAAGAATATCAAAAGTTTTATAGAAAGTATATTGTCACACAATACTCGTGATAAGAAAAAATTTCAATAGAAAATAAATCCATTTAGAAATTGTTCTACTACTATAGTTAAACAATCAAATTTAAAATAATATCAAATAGAATTGAAAAAAAAAAAATTTGACCAAAAAATATATCAACATATTGTACAATTTATTTTTTTTCTTATTTTTAAATAATTATCACATCACTATCTAAATTTAAGTATATAAAAAATCAAAATATAGTACCAAAACATTTTAATCATTTAACTAAATTATCTTAATGATTTTGAAATTGTAATCAATTAGAGATAAAGTATATATTATTTTAGTTTAAAAGGATAAAGTATAATTACTCACCTCACCTCACCTCATATCCATGAAAAAAATTGATAAAAGAAAATTTGCCATTTTTCTCCAAAAATATTCAAAAATTCCCTCCAAACTCCAAAATCACCACCAACCGCCAAACCCTTTATATATCATATTTGCACAATCTCCCTTCTCACTTCTACTCTTCATTTTCTCCTTCTTCAGACAGGCGAAATCACAGAGATCCCTTGCGAATAGAGATGTCAAAGTCCAATGGCGAAGACGACCTGGATCTCCTCCTTTCTCTTGACGATAGAGTTTTGGAAACCCCTCCTTCATCCCCTTCTCCAGGTGGGTCCTTATGCTATCTATATTCCAATAAAAATACCTGAGCATTGAACAAGCTAATGAAAATGTCAACATTTTTTTGGGAAATCGAGAAATTAATGATGTGTGCTTCGTTGTTTTTTAATGGGTTCTCTGTAAAAAAATTGGATATACTAAATTGGCAGGGTATCTATCGGATGATGGAGTGCCGAAGCGCCGGGGACAGGCGGACATGTCGGTGTTTCGAGATGCCGTTCAGGATTGTCTTGATTATGATGTTGAAGCTGCCAAGAAAGCTCTTAACTCCAACAATAGCAACAAGAAGAACTCAATTGGTGATACTAGTGAAGTTGAGAAGTTCTCTGGTTTGCGTATTCGGTATGTCTATATGACATTCGATGAACAGATGCCACCACTGTAATCATTGCAATCGCTCGTTTTTTTTTTTTTGTTGTGGGGGGGGGGGGTCATTCTTTTCTTTTGCTACTGATACATTTCTGTTGCGTTTGTTAAATTAAATGAACCTCGTTCTGTTAAATAATGAGCTAAAGAATATGATCTCAATGAATTTGCAACCACAAAATGAAATAATGAGATTTGTGTTGTGTTTTGTAATTTATATTTACTTATTGTGTTTCAATATTGTTGATCAGGAATCAAGTAGTATCATCTGTTGAACTGAGCAACCGTATTTCAGATATCCGATTTATTCGGTTACCAGCCATAAAGTATGTTAAAGTCTTACATAAATTCCTTGGATAGTCTGCCTTTACAATTTTGACGTGGTTAATAAGGGTAAATTTTGTGGGCTTTTAGGAATTTGCTGAAAGGGGATACTCTTTCTGGGTGCTGGGCAACTATTGGAGTTTTAACTGAGAAAGGGAACCAAAGAACTAGTTCTACAGGAAAGCCTTTTGTTGCAATATGGAAAATGGGTTGTTTGGATGAAAATACTGTTTCTATTTTCTTGTTTGGTGATGCATATCAGAGGAACTGCAATGAGAAGGCTGGAACTGTCTTCGGCCTTTTTAATTGCTCCGTCCGCAAGGACAACTCGGTACTATTTCTTATGTGCCCAAGATTAAGTTTTACTGCTTAGTGGAGGACTTTGAAGATGGTGACCTTCTCCTTTACATATTTCTTTCAGGAAAATGGATTCTGTTTGAGTGTGTATTCTGCTTGTAACATCTTAAAGATCGGTACTTCTTTGGATTATGGAGTCTGCAAGGGAAAAAGGAAAGATGGGATGGCCTGCACATTAGTCATTAATAAGTAAGTAATCATCTTGCTATATACATAAATCTAGATGGAAATGGTCCATTCAATCTTTTGAAGATATACTATCTAGTTCTTTAGAATTACTACTACAAGTTTAGCACTAGCACAGTAGATAGAGATTCTCTGAGACAACTTGTAGTAGATATACTTGTAAATAGTCCTGATAATGGAAAAGAAAAAGTACTCAGGTTCTGTGTGCTTATCATTAAGTGTTTATTTTTTCCACTTGGCCTTTAAGGTTCTCTGGTTGATTGTTCTAGTTGACCAAGCAGGAACATGCTTCAATTTTTTCTTGGCACTGATGCAGAGAAAGGAAGAGGGATAATTCTGACCATACCAACTATGAACTTAAATTTTTTTTTTTTTTTATCTGTCCTGTATTCCTGATATTACATTGTGATTGTGTAGTAATACATGATTCCTGCTCCACTCACTCCATCTATTGTACATGTTATGATGTGCAGACGTAAAGGAATATATTGTGCCTACCATAGACAGGTATTTTTAATATTTAAGCCCTTGGTCTTGTTTAGCTGATTGGGTGATATCTCCTGACTGCTTTTACTTCGTCTTTTCCATTTGATATTTATTTCAGAAAACATCAGAGAAATATTCTGTTAAAAGGACAGAGCTTAAAGGAGGGTGAGTCATAACTAGCTATACAAATTAAGTTTATAAAGTTGCTGGTTGTCTAGAAAACTATTGGGCTAGATTAGTTTCCTGAACTACAATGGTTCTATTTATGGGGTTTTTTTTTTTTTAATAAATTTATTTATTTATTTATTTTTATAATTTAAATGTTTTTTAATTCAGAAATTTAAGGACAGCCTTCAGGGATCCTCTGAAGTCAGAAGGAATTTACTTCGTCAATCCTTCGGGTGACAGAATAAACTCATCAAAATCTCAAGCACCACTGAAGTTATTGTCTGTAGATGGATTGAAGAAGGCATTAAGGTTTGTTCAGGATGTTTAGTAGATCACATAAATCTACTCTCAGATTTTCAGTCGCCACTGGGATAGTTTGAAAGTGTCCAGTCACCCAATTGTAGACAAGTCTTCATTGATCTTGTTTTCTTTGTGCTATTGCTCTTTCAAGAATAGGACCACAACATATAGAAAACTGATACGTGCTGTCAACCTCGCTTAGTAGTAATAAGGGTCGGTTGTAAAATTGTTAGTTAATACTGGGACCCATTTATAACTGTGTTAACCATCTCTTTGTTCTGCCATTCTTTGTCATGTCGTAGGCTTTTGACTTCATTTTCCATTCATGCACTGTATTTCAGTATTACATGGAAATACCTTTTGCTTCTGCCAGGATGACTGATTTGGAGTGATCATTGTGCATGTTAGAGCTTCTGGCTGACTTTTGAATTTACTCTTATATTGATGCTAACACTAAGAAATTCCATTCATGCAGTCATGCTGGCAAGGTAACAACTAATGTGTATTCACAGGGAATTCGATTCCTTACTGAAGTTACAGGTTGGACATGATTACATCTCTAGCTCCCACTTGATGCTTATGTTTTTTCTTTTAACTTTTTTCCTCCTCTTAGCTACAGGAAATCTGGGTCCAAAAGAACCACTAAATAGTTCAAACAAAAGGTGAATAGGAAAATTGGGATATAAGAATCTCTTTGGTTGCTTTGATTAGTTATTTTTTTCTATATGTGGGTTTCATTTTACATGGGATGAATATTATCTGCCATTTTCAGATTATCAACTTCTGTGAAAAAGGATCTTCAGAGAGAGAAATCCCATAAAGAACCAGATGCGAAAAGGATAAAAGTGGGGCAGGTTCCAGGAGAGAAAGCCAATGGAGAAAAAATGATTGAATTAGATTTTGTTAGTTCAGATGAAGAACTTTGAGTCCTCTGAAGTGGTAAGCATGCTCGGGCATCATCTACCTGGACTTGTTCATACCTGTAAGTAGTACGAACAACGAACTCCATGGTTTATGAAGGCAGAGTAACATATAACAGTGTTGGAAAAGTCCTAGTTGAATCTGGGTGCTTCAATTTGGTGAGGAAGATTATTGCAAAGAATAGTTGATTATTCATCCTTTTGCATGATATGGCACCTGTCAATAGGTGATGTGTTTTTAATCTTTCTAAGGAAATCCCCTCTGCAACATGTGTTGAATGAAAAAGTCAGTATGTTGTAAATCAGGATCTCTTCAGTTTTCTAATTGTCTCCTGATGGCTCTTCATGAGGAAATCAGTGAAGAGGTCTAGATAGCTTTTTAATTTATTACTAATTTCCCTCTGTTCTGGAATTGTATTTGACAAGTTAATTTCAATCCTTACCAGGGTTATAGAATTTGCCATGCATGATGTATAACATGAATCTTGTCTCTATTGGAGACAATTTTTTGGGATTCTTCCAAGATGAGTTTTTTGCATGACTGTGAGACAAACAAGGTATGTGAAATAGTTGTAACAGTTCTAAGGAGACATAAGTTACATAAGACAAGTGATATTTATTCATGGAAGGAATCTGATATTGAGTAGAGAATTGTAAATTGTTGTTTACCATATGTTTGCACTGCAATGTGTGCATCAAAGATGGATGTAAAGTAGGGTTTACCAAAACAATTTCATTGGAAATGGAATTGTGAATGGGACATTGCTGCTTTCCTAGTAACATAGGTTTAGCATAAGCATGCTTATACTTGATATAAATACTGCAGTATGTCCAGAAAGTCTTCTACCTTGTAACAAACAAGTTTGGATTTCATTAACGTGCTCTCCGGATTTAGGATAATCAGGTTGGTTCCAGTAGTAAATGTGAAAATGTGCCCAGGTCTAATCTGTATGATATCTTGCTAAATATTTTTAGGAGTAGATGGTACCAAGTCAATACTGTAGTTGGTCATCCATCACCAATTCTTGAGGACTCCATGCAAGGACTTGGAGTTGGTAACAAGTCAACACCATGGGAGTAGATATGTACATGTATATGTTTTTAGCATGGTGACATCAGAGACATTAATCAAATTGTTTGGTGAAGCCAGTCCTCATATTTCAAGAACAGGGACTCGGGAGTTTCTAGATTTTGCTTCCAGCTTCCATCAAGCATGTACTTAAAAGTTATGCCTCTCACATTGGACTTAATTAGGCATTTAGGTACAATACTCAGCAAAGATCATAGCAGACTGCAGATCTAAGAAAGAGCTGATTGATTGTGTTTGACATTTACAGGTACAGTACAATGTATATGATCCTATGAACTAAAGTATTCGAATTAAGTAAATGCTACATATGATGTGTTTAGATACATTTAGATCTTCAAACCAAATTTATGCAGTAATAGGCTAGTCTCTGCATTATTACTTCCATTAATTCATTACCACGTCTTACTGTTTCCAGTGTTGCGTAAAACAAAAATATGTTCAATTTAAATTAAGTTGGGCTACCATTAAGCTAGGATAGCTTTTACTTGTGCATAATTGTAGCCCTAAATAAATACTAACATATTTAATTAGGGATTTTCAACTACTTCAGCTGTTCCACCTACTGTTGTGGGCTCATTATTCATGAGAAGATGAACCAACGTATATATCTCTCTAATTTCTGAAATCTTGAGATAAATAATACTCATACTAGCCATGACTTAATTTGTATTTTTAATTCATCAACTTTTTTCTTTCTTTTCCTTATTTATTAATCATGCCTAACCCATGTACCCAAACAGTAAAGTCATGTGTGCCCATTTCTTTCTTTTCTTTTCAAGACGTACGAGTATGAATTACATTATTTTTTCTTTTTTTCTATTCTTTTGATAAATTTGTCCGTATCAAATTGTAATGATCTAATAAGATTCATATAATTGATTCTACTTAATAATACTAAATTTTGATTTGTTTGTTTATTCTTTTGATAAGTTTACTTGACCATGAAGAATTTAATAATGCACCACCTTAAATTTAGGGGACAATAAACAAGGAATACGATGATTTCAAGAAATTAGTGAGGGAATATCAGACGGCGCCACCTCAATCTCCACCATGTGACCTCGTAGCTCTAGTTTAAATAATTACTATAACTAAATCAAATTTGTACTAAATCTAAATGCCGAGACATTAGATTAAGATGGTTCCATAGAATAGGCCTTGTCCTATTCTTTTTTAGTTCAATACTTGAAACAAGTGAAGATTAGGTCCCAAACGTATGAAATGAAAAGCATATTTACACACAAAATCAATCTAATTCTTGGAGACAGCTAAGGCCAAAAAAAAAAAAAAAATCAAACTAATTTAGTCAAATCTGTGTGCATTATTTGATTTCATAATGAACGGCATAAAATGGTTAACATCATTGTTAGCCGTTGGGGTTTTTAGCTTTAGTTGGTAAAATCTTGAAATGGACGTCTGAAATGATAAGCATATATATATATTGGGATTAGTAACAAATAATAATAATGTCCTTTCCTTATGAAGCCCTTCCTAGCAAACTTTTTTTCTTTATTTTTGCTTATAGATGTGGCAAGTAATTACGCTAATACTAGCTAACAAAATTCATGTTTCGAGAAGTTTAAAATGTTCATTATCCTTGTCCTGGATTTAAAATTTTAATTTTTCATTTCTTCATTTATGTCTCCCTCATCTTATGAAGTCGATTTTAATCATGACTACAATGAGAATTAGTTATAGATTTGAGTAATTTTCTGTGCCCTAACTTTTACCACAATTAAAAATGTAATCTTGCTATAGCACATAAATGTAGATAAATAATATATGGATAGAGAAACAAATTAAAGAAGATAACAATCACGTTTAAATATTGATTATCCATTAGCTGTTCTGATTAAGATTATCCAATCAAGCGTCAAAAGGGGGGGAAAAAACAAAATTATCCAATAAAACAGAGGTCTAATATGGAAAAGAAAAAAGAGTCCCAAAGACTAGACTTGCAAAGTCTAATTTGTATAAGAGAAAGGAAAAAAAAAAAAAAATCATAAAGATAATGAAAGCTACAACTGCTCTACCAGCACATAAGCCATGTGCATTTTTCCAAGCACCATACAGCAAATTTTCCTTTATATGGCAAAGATATTTCAAGCTGAATATCAACCCAAAATTGGTAAAAAAAGGATTGGAAAGGAAGAAAAAATTATTCAGTGCCTCATCTCAATTCTCATATATATTCAAATGGGAAAAAAAAAATTAATGAAAGAAGCTAATGTTAAACCATTCTATTACTTATCATATCTTAGTTAAGTTTCTAATCACTTTTTTGAAATTTAGAAAGTATCTACTTTTCGAGTAGGAGTAAGAGGATAATTACGTATATATATGTACATGACATGATAATTTAAAATATAATTTTGAAGCCTTATTTAAAATAAGTACAATATGATATGATAATAACCTTTTAAAATGTACTTATATACATTATGATATATGCATGATAATTTTATTTTTTTTTCAACAAAAAACCTATTGAAATTATTAAAAAATATTACTTGAAATATAATGCTATTTAAGATAAAGTAACATATTTTGAGAAAAGATGGTTGTTAGGGGATGTGTATGTGCAAACAAATGATTGGTTATCTCAAGTTCAACTCTCAAGTCTCAAGTAGCCCAACCCTGCCAGCCTCTATGCCTGAAACCAATTATATTAGCTGGCTTGAAGTTGTCCCTTTACTGTCTCTCTTTCTTAATTTTGGTGGGTCTTTCAGTCAGAGAGGGAGGGGCAGGAGCAGGAGCAGGAGCAGGAGCAACTTAACACAAACTCAAAGGTAAAAGTTTCAATCTTCGTCTGGTTTTGATTCCCCATTTTTAAAAGATTTCTTCTTTTCTAATTGACCCTTTTTGTAGTTAAATATTCCCAAAGTGGCTGACCAAAAAGTGGAGTGAGAAACCAAAGAAAAGAAAAAAACGGAAGAATTGGCCGGCTGGAAGGAATACTTGAAAATTTTAAGGCTTGCCGGTGGCGAGAATGAGTGCTTCCAGGTTCATTAAGTGTGTGACTGTAGGTGATGGAGCTGTGGGTAAAACTTGCCTGCTCATTTCCTACACCAGCAACACCTTTCCCACTGTCAGTTCTCTCTCTCTCATTTTCCTTTAAATCTTTTTTTTTTTGTCTTTTGGGTTTCTGAGAATGAGATCTTAGTTTTATTTGTTCAAGTTATTGCTAGTCTTAGATGTGTGAAAAGTTGGGATCTTTCAGGTTATTGCAATGTGATGATATTTTGACAGTGCTGGGATCTTTTTTTTGGTTGGGAGAAGGGGGAGTTGCATTTCTTGGGTGCTTTCTTGCTTTCCTGCTATGACAAGCAATGTGCAGAAAGAAGCTAATCTTTCATGGATTGATGATCGAAGCAGTATATTATTTCCATTGTTATTGCTACATACTACATGATTGAGATAGTTTTTTGGGAGTTTCAAAAAGTTGACCTTGTCTTGGATTTGTTTGGTGAAGTCTGCGATCTAAATTGAGCATATTCAGAATTCATCTTTTTGTTTGAGGTGGAATTGTTGTATCTGCGGTTTCTTATTTTGAAGGATAAGGGGAAGGTTGGAAACCAAAGGAAATTTCACAGATTAAATAGCTGGTTTTGGGTTTCCTTTACTTGCTGAAGTTACTAAGTTAATGTGGCAACTTTTAAACTGGTATATTCTCCAGATTACTAGTTCTACTTTAGGGTTTTCAATTTTGAAATATGAACATTGAATCTTTGAGGTGAAGATTTTAGTCTTTGAAATGTATGTGAGAACGGGAAGGTCTAAAGTTATGAGTTCCAATTCTAGGACTTTCTGGATACTTTGCCTCATTCTACAGTTGGCTTGCAGAATTCCTGTACATAGATGCTTAAAATTTTAAGGAATTCATTGTTTTACTGGTGTAATTTTCAAATATTAGTCGGACAAATAATATGATAGTTGCAACATGCGTTTATTAGTTATACAAGTACTTTGTACAGTCGTTTATATAACCTGCATTAAAATGTCTTCTGATTCAAAATTCTAATCCTGCTATGCAATCAGGATTATGTGCCGACTGTGTTTGACAATTTCAGCGCAAATGTGGTAGTGGATGGCAGCACTGTAAATCTAGGACTGTGGGATACTGCAGGTATGCCAATTATTCTGTCATAACATTTTGCTCAAAATTATTTGAACTTCCTACAGCACTTGTTCTGACTCTTTTATGTATTTTGACAGGGCAGGAAGATTACAATAGATTGAGACCCTTGAGCTATCGGGGGGCAGATGTCTTTATTCTTGCATTTTCTCTTGTTAGCAAAGCCAGTTATGAGAACATCTCGAAAAAGGTGAGGCTTTTTGCTTTTTCCATGCTGGATTGTATTTCCTTTCTTTCCTGAATCCTCTGGTTATCAGTCTCTTTTATCTCCCCTGGATATCTTTTATATCCTCTGGTTATCAGTCTCTTTTATCTCCCCTGGATATCTTTTATATATATATATATATATATATATATATATATATATATATATATATATATATTCTTTTTTGTAAAGGGTATAAAGATCCTTATTGAGCATATAAGTGTAAAAGATTTACACTTTCAAGTGGTGGTTGAAGCAAAGTTGATGAATTAGTTTATCTATTTTAACATCATTTCTGATGGATTTTATTTTCCTTTGCTCTTTTCTTCTGTTCTGAATGTCAGTGGATTCTTGAATTGGGGCATTATACTCCTGGAGTGCCAATAATTCTTGTTGGAACTAAACTTGGTATGGATTCCTGTTGCATGGAATTTCTGTTTTAGCTTCTGCCTTTTCCTGGTTGATATTTTTCTTTGTTTGTCAAACTGGACAGAGTTCAGTTAGGTGGCTGCTCTTTTCCTGTTTAATATATTATTTAGAGGCATAGATAGAACTTTTGGTGACTAATATCATAAGGGCATGTGGCTTAAGAATTCCGTGTCTTTACTTTAGTATTTTTTGTTTCTTGCTTTCCTAGTGGAGGAATGACTCACATGTTTCACTTTTTCTACATTTAAAATCAACTTTTAGTTTAGGAATATTTGCTTAATATAGTGGTAGAATTATAAAGGAAATGTTTCTCCAAACTATATGTCTTGGTTCTGCCATCCAGGGTCTACTCGCATCAGAATTTTAAGTCCTTTTCTTTTCTTTCCTGGTTAGGCTTCTACTTAACTCATCATCTAGGAACTTCTTCCATTATTTCAGCCACCAATCTAGGTGCATGAGGCCATTGAATACCATTATTTCCCATGATGCCATGAGAGACTTGTGGCTAAAAATGCTTACAAAGTTTAATTCAGTTGAGAATTTTGTCCTATGTAGTATGTGGTGTGATAAGTGTGTTCCAACTTTACTTTTTTTTTTTTCAGAACTGGGAATCTATTCAATTTTAATAACTGCAGATATTCCCTTGGGATAGTTGCTGAGGGGGTTATCATATATTCAGACCAGGAATTCATTTCATATTGTGGAATTACAGTTCGTTCTTTTAGTTGCTAGTTGCTATTAACTACTGTCACCTGTTCACAATTCATTGAATTTTTTCTGTTTCATTTGCCAAAACTTGGTTTGAGGTCCTTCGGTTTTGATAACTTGCTAATTCATCTCTTGCCAGATCTCCGCGATGATAAGCAGTTTTTTGTAGATCACCCTGGAGCAGTGCCCATCACCACAGCTCAGGTATGCTATGCTCTACAGATTTCTGCAATTGTAAAACTGAAGGATTTGCCTTTAATTCAATTTATCTCAATGTAAGCTTTTATCCATCAACTTTGAGGATTCTTGTTTGCATGTATCCCCACTTGAAATAAAGGAAGAATAGAAATACCCTATTAGTTTTTTTTTTCCCCTGAGTCAATGAAAGACCTCATTTTGAACTTTTTTTTTAAGGGGGAAGAGCTGAGAAAGCTGATTGGAGCTGCTTCGTACATTGAGTGCAGTGCCAAAACACAACAGGTGTTTTTTTTTTTTGTGTTTATGAATATATGTACATGTTGTCTCTACTTGTAATCAGTTTTACTGAGACCTTTAACATTTCCTATGGATGACTTTCTTCAAAACTGCAGAATGTGAAAGCCGTATTTGATGCAGCCATTAAGGTTGTTCTGCAACCCCCAAAGCAAAAGAAGAAAAAGAAGAGAAAGGGTCAAAAAGGCTGCAGTATATTGTGAGTGCCAGAAGAAATTTGGAGGAATACATTGTTGATTCTGCATTAATCTGATTTCTTTCCTTATTGGGCTTTTCCTCCTTGTAAGGTGCAGCGAGCTATGGTCTGTAGTCCCAACTGACTTTACTAGGAAGTTACTCTTAAGCATCAAGTTGTTGTTTTGTCATTATGAGTTGCAATATATTAATGTATCCTATCCCAGAATCAGATTTCTGTCCGATATTTTGAACAATCCCGCTGTTATAAGCCTAGATCTGTATAATGTGTTATATATGTTACTTGTACAAGAGTTTCTTTATAACTAAATTTGTTTGTTTCAAGTTGGAGCAGTATTATGTTCTCTTAAGTAATGCGATTAATGAGGGGAACAGCAGAGGCACATAATCCTTGATAAGCACACATTGGAGTTTATTTGAGATGCTTGGTGCACACAGGGCATGTTTTGCTCATGTTGTTTGTGGATCCTTACTTTGTGCAAGTAAAATCTTTCTTGTGCAACTGCTACAAAGATCTTGCCATCAAGTCCTTATAATGATTTTTTCCCTCTCCTTTATTGTCCTGTACCTTTCTTTCTTGGCAGATACAGCATCCGTAGGGCAATTGATCTACAAGAGAACAACTACTGGCTATAAATATTGCAGACCACTCATCAGAGTTAATTCACCTAACAACATCAATCATATTCGATAACAAATCTCAATGGTGTCTAGTCAGATTTTTTTTTTTTTTTTTTGGTAAATCTAATAGTACATCTTGGATTTTGTATGGTACATAGCCATGGGCCTTAGGCCCAGGCCTATGTCAAATCTTAGTCAAGCAAGACAACCCTGGATCAACCGTTTCCCTTTTTTCTTGGCTTTTGGAAGATGGTAAATATTTTGGTAGATCCGGTCTTTAGTTATACTTTTAAATCTTGTGGTAGATCCGGTCTTTAGCTATACTTTTAAATCTTGTGATGTGAATTAAATTTTAGACAATTTATGACATCAACTGATGTAACCAAGATTTTTAAGATTTATTTTTGATCATAGAGTCTACATGTGGGGTCAATAACAAGAATCTACCTAAGTATTTTTCCTGAAAGATATCATGATCTTTTATATTGCATCACTTTTTTTGTTTCTGAATGGTTACTACCATTAAGATGTTAAAGTCTCCCCCCAAAAAAAAATTTACTAATCGCAAAATAGTAAAACAAGTGGAAGTATGCCTTTATTTGAGATCAAGGACCTTTATGTGAAAAAAACTAAATTGGAATCCCCAGTCATGAGTGAGACTTTAACATAACATGGAATATGGAAAAGGTCTTCGTGAAAATATTTAGGTAGATCCGGTCTTTGACCTTTATTGTAGATTCTTTGGTCAAAATTAAATTTTAAAAAATCTTGTTTACATCAACTGATGTCATAGATTTTTTAAGGTATAATACACACCACAGGTCTACAAGTGAGATCAAAAACCGAATCTATTTAAACATTTGCCTAGTTAGAGATAAGCAAAGCATCAGAGCATATAACATACATATTATCCTACTCAAATATTTTTTTTTTTTTCAAGGATTCAACTCTAATCATTATGTTCCGTAAGTAGAATTTATTTTTCCTTTATCCTAATATACCTCAAAAAATTAACGAAATAAAAAATGGTGGCACTCTATAATAAACTTTGGGAAATTTTATGGTACTTTTTTTAAAATTATTCCCTTGTACTTTAAATGATTATACTGTACAATCCATTATGTGCTTTAAAGGTTTGTACTGAACAAGTTTTTAAAGCTAAAGAATTCCCTAATAATGCTACCCCCAACTTATCAAATTAATCTTAAATCATTTTAAGTGATTTAATCCAAATTTCAATAATTAAATTTTTTTTTTTTGTGAGGAACAACATTTACAAGGTATAAAACCACAAAATTTGTGAGAACTTTAGAAGTAAATGTACTAGAAAGATCAATGCCCCTTATTAAGAGTCCATGGGCCCAGGCTTCCCCACCAACCAAGTCCGCGCAGCCCACGCCCGAAGAAAAGGAACGATGCTTATCAAAATTACACGAGCAACCCCTCAAATACGCAAAAATATCAGAAAAGGATCATCTGAATTTCCGACATTGCAAAAAGAGGCCCCTTTTCATTTTCCAGTGATTAAGAGGCGTCTGTTGGAATCTGACAACCAATGGCCCTCTGTGCCTGGGTCCAGTCTTTTCCGCCATTGAAATTTCACCACCCATTTTAACCTAAACTAAAGGCAAATCCTCCCTATAAATTTTTTCAAAATTCTTGTCAAACCCGCCGCCCCCCCCGGGGGAAAAAACCTCCATCTTTATCCCACCTTGTCCAGATTGACTTTTCCTAATAGGGCTCAATTATTTTCAGCTCCTCTTCAAATCCTCAAAATTTGGGAAAATGGGTATGTCTGCTTTTATTTTATTTTTTTTAATGATTTTATCCCCCTTTCCAGCTTAATTTTGCAATTTCTGAAGTTATGTTGGTGGTTCTTCAATTGTTTGATCGAATTAAGATTGATAATTTGTCAGCTTTATATTATTTTTTGCTTTTTAGGGGTTTGTTCTTATATGTCTGATTCCAACTCTCTCTGTTATACTTGTTCTGCTTGTAAAAGAGAATCTTTTTTCTGTGGATTAATGGAATATGCTAATATTATCATATTTTTTTTGTTATTCTGATTTGTCTAGGCTTTTCGTCATCTGATTGACACCCTATCGAAATTTAGGCTTCTGATTGGTTGAGTATATATAGGATTTTAGAGTTGACTTGCCTGGTTGTACCTAATTGGTAAATTTGAGAGCTTTCTTGCTGGTATAATGGATGACGGTGAGCTTGAGTTTTCAAACCATGAAATGTTCTCAAATTCAAGTTTTGGTGATCTTCCAAGTAGTGGCTCTATGGGTAGCTTTCTTGATGAAATTCTCAGGGATACCCATGCATGTACCCATACGCAGACTTGCAACCCCCCCGGTCCTGATAATTCGCACACTCACACTTGTTATCATGTCCACACGAAATTTGTTCCCGCCCCAAGTGAAGATAAGAGCCCCTCTGATGACACTGCTGAGTCCACTGGAAAGGAAGAAAAGAAACGACCTTTAGGGAACCGAGAAGCTGTGCGCAAGTATCGGGAGAAGAAGAAGGCTAGGGCTGCTTCTTTGGAGGATGAGGTTGTTAAGTTGAGGGCTGTGAATCAGCAGCTGATTAAGCGGCTTCAGGGTACAGGCTGTGTTGGAAGCTGAGATTGCGAGGCTTAAGTGTCTGCTTGTGGATATCAGAGGAAGGATTGAAGGCGAGATTGGATCTTTTCCATATCAAAAGCCAGCGAACAAGAGTGGGGATGTTTATCAGAATCTTGTCAATCCTACTTTGCCAGGTGGATATGTGATGAATCCATGTAATGTACAATGCAATGATCAGCTTTATTGCCTTCATCCTGGAGCAGAAGGCAAAAGTGCTGAAGGTGTGACCTTGAATGAAGAAGGCTTCGACGACTGTGAGTTTGAGAATCTGCGCTGTTTGGGGAGCCCAAATGCAGGGTTGAAGGAGCTCCCTGGTTGTGGAATGGGCAATGGCGTTCCTTCTACAAATACTTCTAATGGGAATAAGAGAAAAGGTGAAATGTAGTTTACCATTATTTGTGTTCATTATTGATTATCATTCTGGCAAATAGGATATGGAATAAATTATAGTTTTGCAGAGACTTTCTCTGCCTAATAGATGGAATTTATAAGTCCAATCTGTTTCTAATCTCTTGGATGGCTGTTTCAAATTACGAATTCATCTTAGCTGTTGTGATTGCTACCTAGTGTTGTTTCTGATTGAAATTGCATTAGGAACTCTTTCGGGCAAATTTGCTGTGTGTACGTTTTGTCCAGGAAAATGACCTGTAAAAATATTTTAAATCCCCTCAGTTACATATATTTGGCAGTCAAAGAATTTAAGCCCCATCTTTTATCATCTTTATAAATCTGAGGAGATGAGTCTGTTATTTGACACTAGGTTTGTTTGTTATTTGAATTAGTTTTATTTATGCAAGCTACTTTTTGAGACTATTTGTACTTCTATCAAAATTTTTGAAGGGATGGGTCAGGTATTTGAGATATTTTTCTGGATAATAGAATCTAGTGAAGGACCTCAATCAGTGATTATTTAGAATCAGCCAAATACTTGGATTAAATGTTTTGCAAGTTCTTGGGATTATTTGGCATTTTCCCCCCGTTGGGTGTTGTCTAGGGTATTTTTATGTGGATGATGCTCCCTTATAATATCTCTTTGTTTTTGGAATATATATATATATATATATAGACACACACACGATATGAAAAAGCAATGCTATTTAACACTGATAGCTTGCATTATCTGATGTTGATTTTTTATTTCTGATTATTCTACCAGGAGTTGGACGCTCAAGAACGGGAGGTTGACGAGCTATTCTGGGAGCACCTTCCTTTAAGGATAAGTATTATTATTTCCTTTTGGAGTGTGGTATTTAGGCCATCATATATTAAGTTCCATAGTGAGCTTTGTTTCTAATCTTTATAAACATGTGACTGTTGTGTAAAGCAAAACACTTGAAGAGGGGGAGTGTAGCTAGCAGATGCTATGAAGATGAAACCAAATTTCTTGGTTTTCTATGAGCTTGAGAGCTTTCTTTATCAGCTTCATATTCTTTTTCCAGATACTCATGACTTATATCTAATGTGTTTATTGCTTTACTAGTGTAACATAGTACTATATTAGAAACCTTATTACCTTTTCTTGTCCTAATTTTATGGTTTCTTGAATCTATGGGCTTATATGCTTGTATCATATCCAACTGCCAGATTGTTTGCTTTCAATAATATCAGATGGAGCAGCTTTATATTTTGCTGTATTGATGTCCCTATGAGGTTCAAATTCTACTTTCTATAGTTCCGAACTCTGGAATTTTATTATGGTCAGTGGAACTGTTTCAGTGGATATTAGTCTGGAATAACTAGCAAAAATGTTTGTCGTACAACAATATATAGTGGGATAAAGTAGAAATTCAAAGTTGTTAGATGTTGATTGCCTTTTGCAAAGAATAATATGTACTACCCTCATGTACTGCACACCGAGTCAATTATGCTGCTGCAGCTCCTGCTCTTTTACCTTCCATTTAGTCTATTCCACTGGTACAGTACGAGCTTTTGATTGTACCTTGATCAATTAATACTTTCTCCATCATATTATCGGGAACATTTGTAGGCTATAATGGGCCCTTTAACATGAATGGCCAACAAATAGAGCACTAGGCAAGGGCCGATTAATAAACAGGGGGAAACAGGTAAAAGATTATTAAAAAACTGGATGATATTCTTGATGTTGGCGACAGAAGATGACCCAAAGTGAAAAAAGAAAAGATAAAGACAGATTTCTCTAGAACATCAAACCTATTTGGCCGTCAAAAAACTAGGAGATTGCTAAAAAAGATTAGATCAACTGTCTGACTGATTGTGCGCTCTAGATCTACATCTATTCAAATATCTTGGCAGAACACCAACACCTGGATTTGACTCGCGGATTGTTTCCACTTTTGGGCAAGCAGTTGTAGGCTTGCAGCACTCTAACACATTATCTTGTTCCTTGCATCACAGTTTACATCGGGAAATTAGCAGAACCAATTTAGCATAATGAAAATTTTCTTTAAATTAACTAAAATGATCAGAACAAGAGAAAATTCTGTTACTCCACAGGGGTGTCACAAGATCCTCAATTTCAATGTGTTGCTATAAGGCTAATACAAAGATCAAGCCTATACAGAACCATTAAATGTGCAAGTCTACTATGGAAAATCAGCAGGCTGCACATCATCGTCATCACGATAAATACTCTCAGCCATTTGCCAAACCTGAAGAGAGTTGTCCTCTGCTACACTTGAAATGACCCATGGCTCATTCTTGTTCCAGGAGAAGTCAGATATCTTTGCTATGTGACCACCATGAGAAAAGAGAAGCTCAGGAGGACCATCTTCAGCTTCTCCTTCCAACTGCTCATCCCCAACCCTGAAAGACATAGTTCGATAGGCTAAATACAAACATAAACTGTACTTTAAACTGAAGGTTATAACTGCAGAAATCAGTTCATTAGAGGTGATATAGAAAGAGGAAACAAAAGAAAACATATGGAAGTTTGAGAATTTGGTTCTTTATTTCTAGTCTTTGTGGTGCCATGTTTCCCAAGTTTGTTTTCTATAAAGTCACTTTGCTTGACTGATCATACCTTATGAAAGTCTATGATCAACAATAGTTTGAATACAAAATGGGAAAAAAAGAGCAGCACGGCAATCAGAAATAGTATGAGGAGATAAGAGTTAATTACTTGTTAAGATCCCACACCATCAATCTTCTGTCATCAGCTGATGATGCTAACACAGTTTCATGATTAGGATCCCATTCTACTTGGAATACCTGCCCTCTGTAGAAAAAAGAAATTCAGCATGTCTTATGTCAGAATCAATTTTCTTTTCTAAAAAGGAAAAAATAAATAAAATAAAAGGAGAAAGAGTTAAATGGACTTATATCTTACTTAAATCCCAGTGCAGATAGAAAGAGTTAAATGGACTTATATCTTACTTAAATCCCAGTGCAGATAGAAACTACAATAAATATCTCTCATTAACAAGAATGACTTGTAGAAGATCTGTTATCTGAGTGTTGGCAAAGAGAGCTTGGCATCAAAGGCTTTCTCAAACATTTAATAGAAGGTAAGCCTTTTTGCACATATGGCGCTAATATTGAAGTTCATTCATTAATCAATGTACTCAACTCAATCACAGCAGAGAGGCAAGCAAGTGCCAAAGTACAACTGATTAAAAAATCACTGTAGAGCTTCTCAATTCCAGAACCTCAAAAAGTATCCAAGTAAAAAAGTAGAAATATGAAATAGCACCTATAAACTGTCACCAAATAATTTCAAAAAGGAATTTTCTAAGATAAAGTACTGATGGTGAACAGCAATGCATGCCTCAAACAAGCTCTTTATCTCCAGATTTACCGCACCAAACAGTAATGTGGTGTTTCGAAACATGATAGACAACCAATAGGATAAGTCCCAAGACAAAATAATTCATCCCAAGAAACTTATTGATATATCAATAAAAGCTCAATAAAGGATTTTGTCTGAATTGATTTGTCTTAGTGAAGGTATTGCCTGATGTATGTAGAGTTGTATTTCTTGTACAAACTTATTGATATATCAATAAAAGCTCAATTTGGTTTGATTAAAAAAAAATCCCAAGAAAATAAATATTCGTGGCAGGATGAACTTATTTGGTATATTTATAGATTTAATACATTCAAAGAACTTACATGTGACTACTCAGAAAATGCAATGGAGAGCTCAGCTTTCGCATGTCAAATATACCAACAGTAGAATCGGATGATGCTGTTGCTACAATCCACTCGTTGAATGGATTGAAGGATAAATAGTTCACCTGAGAGCAGAAAAGATAAATGTATTAAGCTCAAAAAACTTACACTAACTTCAGTATACTTCCCTAAAACGAGCATACGTATAGAACGCCAGAATAGTTTAAGTGCATGTCTTGGCACCATTCGAGTGGACGTTTCCAAAATATAAAAACTCCTTCTAAGTTCAAGTATTAGAATCCCAGACATAATGAAATCTCGATAGCTTTCCCATTCTACCTAATATTTTAGAGGATCAAAACAGAACCTAGGATTTTAGAAGTAATTACAACTTATATAAAGTTCACTAAAAATGAACCAAAGCAAGAGAAAATGGTCATATACTCCAGAAAATGGCAATGCAAAGTCAGAAATCTAAAGATCAACAACGAGATCATAGACAAAATAAAGGTCAAGTCCTACCAGAGATCCCAAAACTATAACTACAGTAAGAGTATAAAGTATTGGATGATAAAAAAAACATAGGGGGCAATAGCTTCACCTCTTTTTCGTGCACTTGAAAAGAGTGTTGGGGTTTGTTTGTCCTCAAGTCCCAAATTATCAGTCTACAATCATCTCCAACTGACCCAAATAAATTCGCATCCTTCAAGTGCCATGAAACATCCTCAACCACACTCTCGTGATCCTAGAACAACATTTATTCACATGTTAAATAGTTAAGAAGATTCACAAATGAAAAAACATCTTCAAGGAGAGAAATAACAAAATCATTAAATTACCCGATAAATGGAAGTTGCCTCGAGCACCTTGTCGCTGGGCGTTGCAGAAATATCCCACAAACAAATCTTGCAATCATTTGAACCGCTCAAGAGGTGTCCCTCTTTAAATGAGCTCCTGCAAGACAACCCATACCCTTCTTTATCGTGTCCTCTCAACCTCAAGTCAGGATCACAGGACTCCCCTCTCTGATTTATAAGTTGATTTCTACAATCAAATACATACACTTCGCAGCCGCTGGTCTTAGCAGCGATAACAGATGGGTTTTGGGTCATACATCTTGCCCTATTTACTTCCCCATCAACATGTATTTTCTGTACTATCTCCACCTGTAATAAGCATTCATTCACATCAAAAGGCAACCAAAACTTAAGGGAAATCCTAAGTAGTTCTTTCTTTTATCATTCTCGTTAAGAACAATAATAAACCCATTTACTGAGAAAATAATACTAACAAAAAAAATAAATAAATCAAACAGGTGGTGTGCATGAGCTAAAGTGAATAACCTTGGGAAGAACAGTATCGGGGTTGAGTTCGAGGGCGTCCTTAGGGAGGTGGACATTTGCCAGCATGAGGAAATTAGGGAATTCGTCGGAGGTGTGGGTCCCAAGAAGGAGCTTGTGGGTATAGGCTTGAACGTTGACAGCAAGGGGACCATCGTCGAGAGATGGTGGGGAAGGAAGCCATTGAACGGTGAGAGATGGCCACTCCAAGACATGAGAGATGACCAGATCATAGAGAAATGGAGTGTTTTTCTTCCACACTTTAAATTCTTCCTCCGCCATCTCATCTCCGGCTCCGCCTTCCTCTTGATCTCCCATTTTTTCCGCAGTGCTGTTGTGTGTGTGTGTGTGTTTCCCGCTTAATGCTGAAGAGGAGGGAACGCTTTCCCGCTTGCTATTTACTTATTCAGCTTTCTGGAGGTGGGAGGGTTTTCTAGCAAGTCTGTCGGTTTGTGGTAGTCCGTAATGATCATTCCAAGTGGGCTATAGATTTTCTCCCTATGGGCTCAAGAAATGGCCAACAAAATGAGCCTTAGCACATAAGAAGCTTACTACTCCTGAAAGGTCCATCATTTGTGCCCAATTGAGTATGTAACTGTGATGCCCCATCTGTATATAATATCACGGATTATAAATTATTGGGCACTAATAAATTAATTCAAATATTTTAAATCCGTTACTTCGCTCGAAAGTTATTTAGGCAGCTCAGCCCCAGAGTGTTACAAGAAGAACATATCCACTGATAATGCTGCTAAAAGAGTAGCTTCGCATAGGAATTCAAATATGAAAAGAGAAAAATTCTTAAATAAATCTGATTTTAAGGTATCATGACTTTTTTAATTGTAAAGTGAGAGAAAGTAAGTTAAGTGATTTAGTATTAAACAATTTAAACTTTAATGGAATTTAATGTATTTAACTCATTTTTTAATTACTCTTTTTCAATAGCGATAGCGAAAAGTGATGGTAGTATATACGTCCACCCATAAAGGGGTTGAGAAATGAGAAATGAGAAATATATCTATAACTTTCCATCATTTAGCCACCAACAATCACGTGCTAAATTCTTCTAATACTGAAAAGCGATGCAACAAATCCAATAGATTAAGCTTATTCTAAATGTCTACCAAACAATCTTTAATCATACAGACGAAAAACGTCGAAACAAAGCGATCAAGCTAAGGACCTTGGTTCTCTGCCTCTATATGCTGCCAAAAGGAAAAGATAAACAATCATTTTCCATTATTCTCAATTTTTCACCAGACAATTTTGACGCACGTAGGCCACCATAGCCTAGTGCTTGCCAACCACCCCATCAAACTTTAGTCCTCAAAAGAAATTATAGCAATACATTCCCCACTTATTAAATCTTTCCTTAAATTCAAAACCAACCAATTCTTGTGCACACACTCACTCAACAAAACACAAACACTAGACAATTTTATAACCAAGGTTGATTACTAAAAAGTTAAAGCAATAATTAATTAATGAAGTGAAACTATTACTATTAGTAAAATAGGATATTGGATTCTCTGTTACACTTTTTTGATATTATACTTATATTATATTATGTGATATAGTGATATTTATTTTTTATTTAATATTTTTTTTATATTAAAATTACATATATCATTAAATCACATAATATGACATAAATATAATACTGTAAAAAATATAACAGGACACCATCAAACCAAACAAATCAATCACATGACAACACATGCAGCCGGGTTTTCATCACTAAAGGCAGTGGTGTAGCGAACTTCAGTAGAGCTCGCCCGTGCCAGCTGCGAGACTTGCGGGTCTTCAACGTTTCGCACGTACCCAGCTGGGGCTTTCCTATCGTATACACCAGGGGCGTAAGGATGTTCAACGACGTCGTAAGGAACGTAGGGCCATAACTCTACCTTCTTGCCCGTTCGATGAGCTACACGTGCCACCACCTTCTTGGGTTCCACATATCCGACGACGGTGAGCTTGTGCTGTTTGGGTTCGATCTGCACCGAGCTCACTCCCTTCATCCCTTCAACTGATCTCCTCACTTTCCTCTCGCATCCCTCGCAATCAATCTTCACTTTAATCTCCACCGTCTGATTTCATTTCAAGAAATCACCCAAAAAACAAACACAATAATTACTATAAGGATATGTTTCGACGGATCGGAAATTTGAAATTATTTTGGTCTAACCAGTAATTACTCCTCAACCCATACAAATTTGAAATATAAGACTTATTTTTCTAAATAGAATCACCATTTATTTTCAAAATATATGATCTCATTTCAAATAAAAGACTAAACCGACATAAATTTTTTCGGACGGATCTGACCTAGATCGTCCTGTATCCTACTTCTCTTACACCATAAAATTTGTGTGCACGACACAAAAGTAGTATAATTTAACTGTGGTAAGATACTTTTCGTACAATATATTGAGATTCGAGTTCGAGTCAAGCAAAAATAAATTACGTACTAATAAATAAAGAAAAAAGAGAGATTCACTTGCCTGCAACTGCTTTTTTTTCTTGAGCTTGGAGCTGCTACCACTAGAGCAATCAAAAATATTGGAGAGATGATCCAAATTATTGATTGATCAAACTGTCGTAGTAAGTATATTAATTGTAGGGGATTAGTACTAGTTTTTGGCTACAGAAAATAATTGAAGTTGTTAGAATAGAATGACTAGATACACCTCAGATGAATATCTCACAATAACCACCAACCATCACGCACTTAAATACACAGAACCCACACTTCTACTACTCTGCTGTTGTTTTTGACTTTTTTCTTTTTAAATAAATCTGGGACGTTGGCTGTCTTAGCTGGAACAGCAGTCACCGTGGCGCTCTCTGATTGGAGGACTATATGTCTTACATGGATTTCTCTGCAAATAACCGTCCTCACCACGCTTATTCAGGCAGGCAGTCGTCATTAAGTAATATAAATTATTAAAAAATTAAAAAATAATAATTTTTAATTATATTTTAATATCGGATCTTGAGTGAATATAAATATATTATGGTGTTCCCATGCATGGGCTCAGTGGCTCCTCATCTGGATCAAACTTCTAAAGGCCCAACTTAAGAAAATAGCACGCAGGTCAGGGTAAACTGTAAAGAAAAAATTAGGGAAAATCGCTGAAATAGTCCTTCAACCTTTTTAATTTAGCCAAAATGGTCCCTTAACAATCTTACTTTTTTTGTAGCCAGAATAATCCTTCAACTTTTATTTTTTAGCCAATATAGTCATTTTAAGTGAAATTTATCAAAAAAAAGAAAAAGGTTTTTATGGTGACTCCACCATAAAAGGGCTTTTTTTTGCAAAAAATTAAAAGTTGAAGGACTATTCTGGCTAAAAAAAGGTTGAGGGACTATTTTGGCTAAAGTGAAAAAGTTGAGGGACTATTTTGGCAATTTTCCCAAAAAATTAATTACATTTTTTCTTGTAAACTACCTTTAAAAAATTAATTTGTTGTTAAAACCCCTTAACTTTTACTTACAAAAAAAAGGCCCTTAACATTTGGGAAATTATGATTAAACTCTTCTGACTTGTTTGTCAAACATAGAATAAGCCCCCTAATTAAGGTCATGAACCAAAGAATGAAATATCATTTCCTTAATGAAATTATAGTTTTTTCTTTAATTTATTCCTATTCCTTTATAGTGACTTGGAAAAATGAAATTTATTAGGTAGTAAAACAAATGAACAGATGTAGAGGAATTACATTTTTAATTAAGTGGGACAAATGGTCAGCTTAGTTGCTAGGTACAACTGTACAAGTGCATCTGTTTGAGGAAAAATTCTTTTTTACTCACCTTATATTGTAAAATGAGTATTTAAAACCGTTAAATACATTAAAAAATAATAAATTTTTTTATTTTTTATGTTTTTCAATGATTTTAACGGTTATCATACCCGATTTACTCCTATATGAGTGACTAGTCCACCACCTCCCATTGGCTAATGTAAAATATTAATTTTACTCATTCTAAAAAAAATTATTTTTATCCTATTAAATTATAATTGTGTCCCCCACTAACCGTAGAAAAATATTTTTTTAGGTGTTTTGTTTTGAAAAAATTTTAATTTTACCACTTATTTGTAAAAAATCAATATGAAAATTATAGTCCGTTTGTGGATTTTTTTTTTTATATGAAAATGTTCACACTTCAATAAATGAATAGTTAGGCATTAACCATTGCTTATATCATCTTACATTATTTATTAGATAAAAGCTACGTATATTTGAGAAATTCTATAATCCCGATATCATATGGTTGTATTTTAATACAAGTATTTAAAATATATGATTTTGTACTGTCTAGGCATTAAAAAAAATTAAAAAATTCTATTACATATGTGTTCTGCTCAAACAAACTTTATCTTGAATACGCCAATATTACTTAGAGAATGTTTATGGTAGTTATTAAGTAACTAATAGTATCTCACTAGTTGCTTAATAACCAATAAGGGGGAGTCATTTGTACAGGTAGTCTACTTCTTTATAAATTGGTAGGCTATATTTTGTCCAAATAAAAGCTTTTTATTGGATAATTGCTCAATGACTACAATAAATTTTGTTCTACCACTCATCCTCTATTAAGTTTTAAGTAATTAATAATTCCATGGAGTTGACAACCGACCCAAAAATGAACAAACTTACATTGAATGAATCATCTACTTAATGCGACATTATCAATATCAACCAATGCAAAGGGGCAGGCAATCGAAAGTCAAATTCTATGTGGTTACTTAACGAGGTGTGTATTTGTAATTTGTTGCCACCCAAAAGGGCTAAAACTCCATAGAATCATATGAACAAACTTTTGTATGGTTTTTTTTGTAGCATGTGTCTTGTGCCCGGGATGGCTAAGGTCAAGTTGCATCACCGACTAATTAAAGAAATCTTTTCGTTTCACTTTATTTATCAGTTTATTTACGGCGAATTTAAAGACGTAACATAGAATGGCCCATATTGTCAAATTTCCATAAAGAAGATGGATGATTTTTTATTTGTTTTTAAAGTACAATAAAAATTAAAAAAACAAGGATAATTCTTTTTTTTGCCTAACATTTTGAGCTCTCAATTTCCTCGTAAACATGCATGCTATTGAATTTAAGTATGTTTTGTAACACTAGTGTTAAGTAAAATAAAAATATTGAATTACTCCAATCAATTATTGAACAACTATTAAAATATTTAATCATTTTGAATAATTGTTGTAAATCTTGTGATTGAGTGTTTGAACCACTCATTCTAGAATAGTAATACAAACTTTTTAAAATGGTAATCGGTTTTTAAAATGATTTCTCATTGGCTAGCTCGCATCACCAGATGCGCAACAGCAGCACGATTTATAAGGTCATCTTTAAATAGAAAGTAGTAAATAAGAGTGTGAGAAATTAAATAGGAAAAAAAAAAAAACCAACCAGGTTCGACGAGGAAATAAACTTATTAAACGCAGTCCATATCATATTTAAATTACGATAAATAAACCGCGTTTTTCAAAAGATTTCCTTGGATATCAATCCATGGCACCAGTCAGTTTTAATTATCAGATCCTAAAAATATCTCCGTGATGAATATCTCTTAAGAGAATTTTATAGTCTGGATAGATTATTATAGCTTTTGTGTTTTAATGGTTATACAATACAAATATTTAAAATATATAATGTTGTATTACATAAGTATTCATTATAGAATTTTCCATCTCCTACAATTACTAGAGTGTTAATTTCCAAAATAAATATAATATTCCTTTATAACCATCTGCTTAATAGTCATGTTGTGTAAGAAAGATTTGTTGGTGTCATTGACAAACACTTACTATTTATTATTTGTCCATGAAGAAAAGGAAACCAAATTGGCCCTTAAATATTTAGTTAATTGTTCATTCGTTAATTATATGGTAAATCTTATTAGGATACTGAACAAGTAATCACGTACTCCCAAGCTAAATTGACATTGCTCTTTGGAAAAATAGAGAAAAGGCCAATATTTAATTGAATTGCCAAAAATTAATCTTTTTGGTTTTAGGAAAAAAAAAATCAACGATGTATTTATGGAATAAGATTTATTTACTACTACAACAAAAAAAAAGCCTCATTCACACACACAAACAAACATAACTTTGGTAAGTTGGTGGTGTAGTTAGACATTGAAGAATGGAGCGCCTCTGAAACTGAAATCTCTGACCCGATAATGATAAAGTGACAAAAATCTGCGTGTGTACGTAGTTTGTTCCTTTGCTTTTACCCGCTAACATGTTTCCATTTTTTTCCCACTTCCCCATCTCTCTTTCTCTGTTTTTTTTTTTTTAATAATCCAAGACCTCAATGCGTTGCATTTGCATCAGCACACACAAGAAACAAATATAAAAAAGATTGAGAAAAGTGAATGATGACTAATGAGGAGAGACTGGAACCCAAAGGCCCACCCCACCTCTTTTCCATTGATAAGTTACTACTACACTACTACTTGTACTACTAATTAATTCAATATACACACATATATAGGAATTATCTATTCGCAATTTCTCATGTAATTAAATCCCATCACTCTCAATATAAATACTACACCAAATCCCTCCACCCTTTGTTTGTTAGTTTGTTTTTTACATGTTCCTCCAAAAAATTTAACCCTCATCCCATCCCATCCCACCAAGGTTCATAGGTTTTGCCAACTTTCTTAGTACTATCTATATATCTTGGATGTTTATGATGTTGCTTTGTTGCTAAGCCAAAAGGGTTCTTGTTTATTTGTTTGGGGTATTATTAGACTGATTCGTAGCATAATTATAATTAGTCCTGCTTGTCAAGAATAACATGGCTATTCAAGCACAAATGCATTGTGAGAATCTTGGGTTTCGTTTGGACGGTCCACAAGATCATTTATTGGTAGATAATGGTTGTGGACTCGATGATTTTTATCTCAATTTCCAACCACAACACCGTCACCACCCCAACATGCAATATCAAAAGTTGCAAAACAGGCCAGAGTGGAATCAGCATGTCTGTTTCAACAACAGATTCTTACGTCCAGAAGATCAATCAACGGTCTTTTCTGATGAGATTATGCAATCCCAGATTGAGAAGCAAAGCAAAGAGATTGATCTGATAATCAATTTACAGGTTTGGACATCACAGTTCATTTATGCTAAAGAAAATCTTTTTTAATCGAATTTAATTCCAATTTGCAAATTGATGCGTGTGCGAACAGAATGAAAGATATAGGTTGGCGTTGCAAGAGCAGAGAAAACAGCAAATCACTTCACTTTTAGAGAGTTTTCACGAATCAAAGGCGCAAGTTTTATTTCAACAAAAAGATGAAGAAATTGCTAAGGCAATCAACAGGACGATAGAACTTGAATTTTTGCTCAAACAATTCGAGACTGAAAATCAAACGTGGCAGAGGGTGGCAAAAGAAAACGAAGCCATTATCATTTCTCTCAAAAATACCGTGGAGCAATTCAAGAAATTAGGTGGTGGCAATGGCAATGGGGTTGATGATGCCGAGTCTTGCTGTGAAATTGTGATGAACTCTACTGCCACCGTTGCAGCAGAGCAAACAAATGGAAATGGGATGATGTGCAAAATCTGCAATTTTAGAAGTTCGTGTGTTATTTTGCTGCCTTGCCGACACCTTTGTTCGTGCAATGTTTGTGAAGCCTTTATTGAATCATGCCCCGTGTGTAATCTGGTCAAAAAAGCTAGCATCGAGGTCTTCCTTTGATTTAGTTCTACTTAAACACTAACCTATTAATTTTTTTTTTTCGAAAATTGCAAGGCAAATCTTCTATAATATTAATTGGGTTTTAGAATATAAATATTGGTTAAATTTTTTATAGCATTTTTTTTTTTGTTGCTAGGTATAACATATTTCCAATACTTACAAAGAACAGTCGGTTAAGATTCTATCTGAAACTATAATTGGAATCCGTAGTACTACAATCAGAATCGGAACCGGTAGTTCTGGTCACAATTTTGATTTCAATTTTTTTAAAAGTAAATATACATTTTAGATAATACTAAAATATATATATTTCTTGTTTGTTTTACCCGATTCTAGTTTTGGAACTGTCCGTTCCGATTTCAAAAAATGGAGGCTAGAATCTTGTTCACAATTCTGAATCTGGTTCTGAAAATCGTCAATGACGATTCTGGTTCTAGTTCCAAAACCACCTATTTTTTGACAATGACAGTTCCGATTCCGGAACTAAAACTGTGGCCACCCCTAATTTCACTTACTCGAAATAATGTCTGTCTAACATTAAAGTGAAAAAATCATGATTGGGTTACTTCAAAAATTCATTATATTGATCAATAATTAGAATTAAGAAATCAGTAATATAACGTATATCATAAATCTAATTTATATTTATCATAAATTTGATTTATTTTAAATTTTTTTGAATAGATCCCCAATTCAAGGCTAATATAGTGAGCGGACAACAAGAGCACGGGTCATAAGCCTAGCGATTGCTTCAGTTGGGACCTCGGGTCATGACTCGACCGGGCGATTCTTCGATTAAAAGCATTATATGTTTAATTTTGCGATTCAAATTAATACATATTAGTCACATAATATAAATGAAATTCATTTAAAAATTTTCCCAAACTGGGCTTTGAATCTGATACAAACGGGGATGTGATTATATGTGAATGTATGATCTTGGGATTTGGGACTCTGAAAGGTTGGGTTGTTGTGAAGTTGTTATGTGAGCCGATTTTGTCCTTTTTCTACATATTTGTTCACTAGGGTGGGTCCACAACAATAAAATGTAACGTTCTCGCTATTCTCCGCACATTATCACGGAATTTTAGTTTAAGGTTTAGAGCCTAAGCATTTATGATATGTTCTGTTACGGGGTTTCTAGGACGCTCTGTCTCTGATCCTGATCGTGCTCATGGGTGGCTGATTTTCATTTTTATCTGTTGAGATTCACAGAAAATTTTTTTTGCTCCAATTCGTAATGTAAAGTGAGTATTACAAATCGTTAAATAATTAAAAAATAATAAAATTTACTTATTTTTTAATTATTTCAACGATTATCATATCCACTCTATATTACAAAATGAGTAATTAAGATTTACTTAATTCACAATTAGAGAGTTGAGCCCCGTTTTACAAGATAAACCCGATTTTTGACGTCACTTGTAGACCTGTGGTGTGGATTAAACTTTAGAAAATTTATGATATCAGTTAATGTAAATAAGATTTTTTAAAATTTAATCCTGACCACATATTTTACGGGTGGAATCGAAGATAGAGTGTACCAAAGTATTTTCCTTTAAAAATTAGTATACTAAAAATCATCATACAATTCCCATTTATGCATTTATGATCTAATGCAGTGGGCCTGGCCTGCCTCAAACTTTTGAATTATAATCCAACTAACAAATCTCCATCCTTTTCTTAATTTTTGTCCTCCACTTCTTTTTTATTTTTTAAAAATTTGTGCTGGGAACTATCTTTTCCTTTTTTATTGCCCTTAATAAAAAATAAAAAAAAATTAAAGAGGACGTATAATTGATCTACACCTATTCATTGATAGATAAACCTAACCCATAACTTAAGATTATACGAGAAAAATAGTTTCACTATTTGAATTACCTTTCGATGTCAAAAGTTTATGTTTACTACTCAAGCGAAGAACGAGAATGATCAGCTCATCACAACTCTGAATTCAAACCGAGTTATCGAATCAACAATCAAAATAGTAATGCTACAATCGCGAATTTCTGGTTTCAATCAAACATATCTAACCCTCTAAAGCCCTTTTTTTCTAAATTCGTAGGTAACTAATGAAATGCCATACTTGTATCAATACATTGAGACTAAAACCAAAAAATTGGCAGATCACAATGGCCAAACCTAGAGCTATTGCTACAAGTGATGAAGCCCAGGTAAGTTTCTCTGTGATTCTAGGAATCCGTTCCTTTAATGCCTGGCTACATGATCCAATAAGAACTGTGTAACTCCCCATTGCAATAACTGTCCCAACCAGGAACATAAGTAAAAATGCAGCACCTGCTAACCGAGAAGGCAAAGCAAGTGCAGGCAAGATCATCATCAATGCATCCGGTTGCAGCCCGTGTACAATTCCTGTAGCAAAAGTCGCAAACCCAATCTTCTTTTTCCCAATTGTTGGATTCTCAAGGCCTTCATAGATACTAACATCACACTCACCATTTTCAAGGGCAACACATGGGGCAGGAACTTCTGAAGCTTCCTTGATCCCCATAGCACCAATAACCATTAGGGTAAACCCAACCACTCTTGTGCCCCAAGTCCGGATGATCTCAATGTGGAGCCGATCCTTCAGAAGTAAAAAAAGTGAATTTGGATAAACCGAAAATTACTTGTCCAGCATCATGGCCGCAACCCCAGAGAGCACCAACTGCAGCACTTTCAATCCGCGTACGCCCAATTGAAAGTGGAGCCAAAGCTGCAAGGTGATCAGGACCTGATAACGTGTGCAAGCAACCAGCAAAGAAACCAGTCCAGGCACTGTTTAGTAGCTCATTTCCAAGGAGCTGACGACCTACGGTAGCTGCAGCTGGACCTCCAGTCTTGGCAGCACTTTCAAAGCTGGCAAAAGCCGGTGACACAACCATTGGATGGACTATTGTTATTAAAATTGCAGAGAGTAACATTACGGTCCCAGCAGCAACAACCTGAGGTCAATAATGGTCAAAATAAAGTTAATCCCTTTCACGCCTCTCACTAAGAACCTCACACACAAGCAATCAAATTATCCCAGGAGATTCTCTTTCACTGATTCAAATAACACAGTATCACATTACACTGATTCCGTGGATTTCGCATTTGGTACAAATAGTCAGAATGTGATTTGGAATTTGAAATGTTGCAATAAATTACTTGCTCTTTTATGATGGTTTTCCAGCTTCCATCAGGCACATCATAAACTAAGGAACACACAGTCAGTGTCGCTAAAGCATCAGGTGTGGAACTGCACAAGAATTCTCTTTTTATTGTATCAATGCTCCAGTTATGAAGATGAACTACACAAGACCACAAAAGATTTTATCATTTTTAGCTGAATAGCCAAAATATAATATCTTTGACACAATTCCACTGACTTTGTCCAAGTACTTGAAGTATGGCAAATATTAATAGCTCCTTAAATGAAATATAAGAGACAAGATAAAATTATGGGCCGTATTGAAGTTCAATACACATTCCCAAACTGCCAACTCAACTCCCTCCCTCCCTCCCTCTCTATGATTTTCTGCTCCACTTTAATCAACGCAATATTATCCCCCATTTAGGTAAATAAAACTATAAAAAACTTATAGGTCATGGCAATGATTGACAAAGGCAAGTTCACCTAGGAAGCCAGAATGTGGCTACTCTGGCCCACCAAAAGGTCATCATGGTTACACCAGTTAGATCCCATCAAGGAGTTAACATGCCAATGTTTTCAACAAAGAGGCTTCAGCAAGAGGCATCATCATTCTAATCCACATGAAAGCTACAATTAGATGTCTAATCTTCATTAACTTGGTTCCAAATTTTTAAAAAGTTCACACCTTAATATGTCCCAAACTGGCAAACTTCATGACAACAAGGTCACCTCTAAAAGAAATGGAGCTATGATATCCTTTTACTGAAATCGTTATCAGACACACACACATGCCATTGATTTTCACAATCACCTCTCTTATAATAACTTAAACAGTAGAAAAGTCTCAATTCAATGCAGGTAGGAGTAACGTTTCACCAGCCTAGGGATAAAAAGTATGGGAAGAAGTAACATTTCATCATCTTCTTTTAAGTATGAGAAGCAATTTTCAAGAAAGCAAAAAACAGCAGAACAAATGAAACGCTTGTCAAAACACCTAAAGTATTCAGGAATCAGCTCTATCAAAAAATAGCAGTAAGAGCCCAACAAGATAACGAGCCACCACAACAAAACCAAGAGCCATACAATATGATCAATCACAGATGTAATATCTCGATAAAGGTAAACCAATCAACGGAATAAAGATTGCCAACAAGCTAAGGGTCTTCTAGTATTGTTGCAAACCTGGCTACAAAATATTACCTTAAAACTCTAAAATAAGTTATTTAGCTCGCCTGCTAGCGAATCTTTGAGACTACCATGGTGGTAATATCTAGTATTTGATTTCATTGATAAGGAAAGAATGCCACTTTCCCACTTAGTAATTGAGAACACTAATTAGCAAGATCGAACAGTAAAGTCCAAATTCATTTCCCTTTTGAGTCCTTTGGGTGAGAATTAACTCAATTCAGATACTTAAGACCCCTCAAAACATCTAGATGAAAAAAAAAAAACCCATAAATTAAATCAGGAAAAAAATCAATATAAACATAATTAATCAATCTTTTGGTGTAACAATGCAAGCACATATGTATCATTAAAAACAAAATGGATAAAAACTAAAACTTTTGGGAGCAAAATTTAAAGTCTTGAAATTAAATTTTTTTTTTTAAAAAAAAAAAAAATACAAGTGCGAGTAAAATGGAATACCTTTTGTTGATGAGTAAGCGATTCAACAACTTTTGCGAGAAAATTAACTTTCTCCGCGGACCCATCTGGCATATCAACAGCCGGGGAAGACGAAGACGAAGACGAATTCTGGGTACGAGGGTGTGCATTATCAGCAGCAGATTTGGAAGAAATAGCCAAAGAATTAGGAGATGGGTGTTGGTGATTGCACGATAACGAGTTGACCGGGGACCAGTCGCGGCGGAAGCTGCTGAGTCGGGCGGGTTGGGGGAGGCAAGGGATTTGTTTAAAGTGATGAAATTTAGATGGAATTGGGTTGGAATGGATAAGTCTTTCCATCGGAATTGGGTCCCCACCACCACCAACCACCAATATCTGTGTGTAATTTCTTGGGGGAGCTGTAGCAGAAAAGAAATGGAAGAGAGTAGTAGAATAGTTGTTGGAGGAGTTGAAGATAAAGTGCGCCAGTATCTAATTTACTTAGGCCCATGGTTCCCATCTCGGCAGTTAAACTGTAACTGTGACGATTTTTTACCTTTTTTGTAGGGGGTGTTTGGGTGGGGTTGTTTGGGTGAATTACTTTACATTAGGTATTTGGAAATGAATTTGATTTGAAACTTATAAGTTATTTAAATTAAATTAATTAATTTAATTATAAATTTAAAATTTATCAATAAGTAAAAATGTAATTTAATGGTTAAATAAGAAGATTTAAAATTCATCTAAATTTTATGTCTCTGTATCTTGTTTCACTCAACAACTCAAAATGTAGATAGATTTTTTATTTTTTAAATTTTGTTATATTTGAATATGTTGCAAATAGTAAAAATAAGGGTGGGATATAATTGTTTTATATGGTAATTTTTTTTAAATATGTTTTTATGTGGCTACCTATTAACTCCTTAAAATGGAATATTAAATTTATTAAACTCGATGTGTGTGCAACGTAATAATTAAATTTATTTATGAACTAATTTATGGAAAATAAATTTATATTGTTTAGGTAACAATAAGAATATTTCATATTATTTTCAAAACAAAAATATTAAGTGAGTGTTTTTTGTTAGTTATTTACTAATATTTATTAGTAGTTACAATTGGGTTTTAGTATTTAATAAATAAACTTAAAAAAGTAATAGTGGGAAAGACCATCACGAAAGAGAATATCTGGATACATGATAACGTAGTTGATAATACTAAATTTATGATGATGGTGTGGGACTTAGCTAGCATTTATTAAGTAGTTAAAAGAGTGAATGACCGTGAAAGCATAATGGTATTTATATGGTGTTTCATCTATTTATTCATTTTTTACTTTATAGTGAAATTTCTTAGCTGTTTTTATACTTCTTCTTTGTCATTTTGTAAAAAATTATATGATTACCTCCACCATATTCTATTAGGAATATTTTTGGTATGCCATCATCTTCGATGGGAAATGTAAATAAATCTAGTTACATACTAATATTAAGAAAATAGTTAGATAAATTTAATTTTTAATTTTATTTATATAGTCTATGATATCAGTTGATATTAATATAATTTTATTAAATTTAATCTTAACTATAAAATTTACAAATAAAATAAAGTCTACGTTAATAATTTTTTTAGTATTAATTGTCTCGTGGGCAAAATTGTGGGGCGGGGGGAAATTGTTGAGTGGCACTTTTCCTGAATTTGTAAATGGAGGGAATAAGGCCCATGATTGTAATGGAATAGAATTTGGGCTGAGGAAATATCACCACAACTATGGACTGTTTCGAACTCCCAAGCCCACGTTTCCATGGATTGGATACTCCAAATCTCTTAGTCGTTGACTGAGCCAACCTGTTGGCAAATTGAAACATGCAATATTGATGTTGTTTTTCTTTTTTGTTGTGAGTAAATCAATAAGGTTGAGTCATGTAATAAATTACGTAATTAAATTATTAAAAAATTTAAAATTTTATTTTATAAGTAATTTATAAAAATATTTATAAATCGTTAAAATATATATTAATAGTCGGATAACTTACTGTAGTCCTAATTTTTTAATTAAAAAAAAAAAAAGTAATGTTGTATAATTCAGCAACCAGAATTCTCCCATTAGCAAAAAAAAAAAAAAGGATTGATTTTGGCCATCTTACGTGTCAACAACGTAGAAACCTCATTATCTTGAGCAGAAACGAGAGGTCCAAAGACCCCAATTGCACAAATTCTTTACTCTGAAATATTCTCCCACACCAATCCGGTCATCAGCAACTCATCCATGCCGTCAAAATTAATCTCCCAACAACACCCATCTTTCTCCACCGTCTGTCCCTCTGGTGAAACCCAATCTCAATATCACATCATTTTGTCCATGGTGGTCCGAGACACACCTTATCAGACCCAATATCTCCAAAATCCTACTCAAAAAACAGAGAACCAGAAATTTAATATAAAATAAGCTACCATCCAAAGTCCCATTATATGCATATATTGTCAGCTTGCTTTGAACTCTTCTTGAACATTTTTTCTCAATACACTAGTAGACTGGAGTAGAAGCCGTTTGCTTTGATTGATGGCAAAACCACTGCAAATAGAGGTGTGGAATCCAAGTGGGAAATATAGAGTTGTCAGCACAAAGCCTATGCCTGGAACTCGATGGATTAATCTCTTGATCCAGCAAGATTGTCGCGTCGAAGTAATTAATGATCATTCGAATTTTTTTTGTTTTCTTTCTCACTTTCTTGAATTAATTGGTTTCATGCATTTGACCTTTTGTTGATATGTATATGTTCAGATATGTACGCAGAACAAAACCATTTTGTCTGTTGAAGATATCATTGCTCTGATTGGTGATAAGTGCGATGGACTCATTGGACAGGTTCATGCAAAAATTCTTGGTTTTCAACTCTTATATTCAACATGCTTATTGGGTTCTTTTAAATGGGATTTGGGCTATGTTAAATTTCGCTTGAGATGTTTCATGTTTGCGTTTTTTGTTTTGTAGTTGACTGAGGACTGGGGAGAGACACTGTTCTCTGCATTGAGCAAAGCAGGAGGAAAAGCATTCAGCAACATGGCAGTTGGATACAACAATGTGGATGTTGATGCAGCCAACAAATATGGAGTTGCTATTGGAAATACTCCTGTAAGTCATGATTCTTTCAGAATTATTTTGCTTGTGAATAACATCTGCATAGGCTTCTTGTTACATCCTGGAAATTATACTGGGAAATGAACATATATATATATATGTATTCGTTTCTTAATTCACCTATATTTTGCTGTGGGACACTTGTAAATACCTTAAAGAATAAATGATATCACTTAAATTAATATAAGTAAGATTTTATAAAATTTAATTATGACCCAGGTCTACTAGTGGGCGTCTAAGTATTTTCCTTATGCTATTTAATGCTTTATCTCCAGTGGCATGGGAATTAGGCCTTACAATCAGTTGACTGTTTGTTGTCCATTGACTTGTGTAATTGTGCTGCATATGTTGATTGTAGCAGCTGATGTTTGGACAAAGTTTTGTTTTTTGTGCTCCAAATGATGTTTTTGATGTACTTGTAGGTGAGATTTGTACTAACTGGGATGAGTCTGATGAAATTATTTTCAGGGTGTGCTCACGGAAACTACTGCAGAATTAGCAGCTTCACTTTCCCTAGCGGCAGCTAGAAGAATTGTGGAAGCAGATGAGTTCATGAGGGGTGGCTTATATGAAGGATGGCTTCCTCATCTGTATGGTCGCTACTCTATTTAATGCAAAATTCAGTTGATTGAACTTTCAAGAATGGTTCTTCATCAGTACTATTGCATGATTCATCTCAAATTCTCTTCCAGGTTTGTGGGCAACTTACTCAAGGGACAAACTGTAGGAGTGATTGGAGCTGGTCGTATTGGTTCTGCTTATGCTAGAATGATGGTAATAAATAGCATCTCCATCTGATTCGCAAAAGTTAGCAACTTTCAGCTCTTTAGAGATTGTCATTGAAATCTGAAGCCTTGAACAAACTTATCTAATTAGTGGTGGCAAACGTTAACTTTAAAAGCTCAACGTTTTATCAACATGTTAGGAAACCGCAGACTATGGATCAACTGAGGCTTTCCTGGAGCAGCTCCTTGAGACTAATCTCCTAGTTTCTTTGGTCTAAGGCTAATTATGCTCCAATCATTTTTTATCAATATATCGTTTCGTGTCATTTGTTTTTTGGGTTTTGATTGCTGAAATAATTGGATTCCCTTGGAATAGTTAATGTTGTATTAGCTATTTTATTTTAACTAAACTGTGCACTTAATGAAACAGGTTGAAGGCTTCAAAATGAACTTAATCTACTATGATTTGTACCAAGCTACCCGTCTAGAAAAGTTCGTCACAGGCATGTATTTTACTTACCTGTTTGTCGTTCTCACTTTCCATGCATAACATAAGTAACAACATACTTGCATTTTGCAGCTTATGGGCAGTTCCTGAAAGCCAATGAGTGAACAACCTGTGACATGGAAAAGAGCTTCAACCATGGATGAGGTCCTTCGAGAAGCTGATATGGTAATCCTCTATCTCAAGTGCTAGCCAAGAACAATATTATGAAAGTTACTTGTTGTCTGTTTCACTTAACACATTCTCGTCAATGGTTAATAGATAAGTCTCCATCCTGTCCTCGACAAAACAACTTATCATCTTGTGAATAAAGAAAGGCTTGCAATGATGAAAAAGGTAATATATGCGTGTTTAAAATTTTTCCCTGGATGAGTTAGTTGGTCAGATTAGAATAACTCCAATAATGTTTCTTGTTTTGCAACTTGATATGCAGGAGGCAATCCTTGTGAACTGCAGCAGGGGCCCGGTTATTGATGAGGTAGCTCTCGTAGAGCACCTGAAAGCAAATCCTATGTTTCGAGCTGGTCTTGATGTGTTCGAGGTACTTAAACTTAAAAAACATCCTATCCTCTTTTGAGATGTACTACCATAAATCAGGAAATAATCTACTTGCCACTTATGTGGTACTAGGATGAGCCTTACATGAAACCTGGGCTCGCAGACATGAAGAATGCCATCGTGGTGCCTCACATAGCTTCTGCTTCCAAGGTGATTATAGCTCTTTCAACGAATTCTGTCGTGTTTTGCTTTTATCTTGCCTGTTTTGGAGGAAAAAATGTCTTGTTCTTTAAGTCCTTAGAAGTTATAACCTCACATGGTTTATGCAGTGGACTCGTGAAGGAATGGCAACACTAGCTGCATTGAATGTCTTGGTATGCAATCTTTAGAATAAAAATCTTAGTTGAATTTTCTCAATGCATCTGGGAATTCATTTTCTTTATGTCCATCTGTGGATCTTCAAACTATAGCATATTGACTTTATCTATCCAATGTATAGGGAAAAATCAAAGGTTACCCAATCTGGTCTAACCCAAACAGCGTGGAACCATTCCTAAATGAGAACTCTTCCCCTCCTGCTGCATGTCCAAGCATTGTCAATGCAAAATTCAGGCACTAGGCAAGTCCTTTACTGGAGTAACATTCTTGTTCCAAGTTTCATTCTTGATTCTTGCAGGGACCCTTTATGACAAAAATCATCTTGCAGGTTTACCTGTTTCGAAGCTGTAAGAACACGAATGCGCAACTTTAGACACTTATGGAAGCATAATGGAAATTTGGGATTTAAGGATAGTATGGCTGATGAGGATATCTAGTTGTTTTAGTATGTAATTTTCTTCAAGGAACTATTGACAGCGTTGTAAATTTGTCATACACATAATGATTATTACAACTCTTCAATGGTGGCTAAAATGTTAATTTTGATGTTTGGATCTTGAACTGACATTGTCTGAACTTAGCCCCTTACTAATTTGGAAATTTTTCCTTCTCAAACGTTATAACAATTTGGCAAGATCGGGAAATCGAACTTGCCACCTTGCAGTATGAAAAATGAGTAACGCAGTTGATTTATATGGTTTTCATGAATTTTAAACTTCACGACCTTGCATTGCATCACTATTGAAGACGAGCAACGTACTTGGTTTATATAGCTTCCATCATGAATTTAAAAATTACGAGTTGTTGAGTCAGTAGGAAAGGCATATTTCAATGGGTTGTAGAGTGAAAGATAGGAAGAGAGTTACGGTTAATTAATAAAAAGGGAATAAAGAGAGTGAGGGATAAATTTGATAAATCGTAAAATGACGGACACTAAAATGTTCTTTCATACTTTATACATAGTAAGATATTATGATAGGATGATGTCAAAATTATACACTCAATGACAACATTACACGTGGTTTCGAGTCTGGATCTACTAAGGGTATTTTATTAATTTTACGCATGTGGTTCAAATAGACCCGAATGGGTCAAGTATTATTTATTTGACTCACGGATCAATCCGACCCACCGGTTTAAGGTATAAATATCAAAGTGACAGGTCAAATTCAATTAATTACTTTTCTACTTATTCAAATTCTGAATTCTTATTGAATTTTACTCTCTGGTCTAAGTACTGATTTGGTTCGAGTATCAGAGCCTACCTCGGGAGACACAGCCCTGCCCTTTTTATTTTCAGGTGATCTAGACGTGGATACTACGTGTAGTACTCGACCTTACTTTGAACGATATTGCACACGGATTAATCCTAATTCAATATTTTCGTACGAACATTGGCGCCGTCTGTGGGAACATTGAAATAAAAGTCATTACTAAAATATGGCATCTAACACGGTAACACTCACAGGAGCAATGCTGGCAAAGGAAAAGAAATTTCAACTCAATATTATTCCGGCCGATCCCCTAGGGAGATGGATCGGCAGGAGGAACACGAAGGGTATTCCGATCCCCGGATTGTAGACAAGGATGAAGAGATTCATAAGTTGAGGCAGCAAAATGCTTAATTGAAGGAAATACTCATTAGGCAGCAATTGGGCCAACACCTCTCTCAAGGTGAACAACATTCTCACCATTCGAGTGCCAATTTCGTGCTGGCGAGAGACAAAGGGGAATTCAAGAAATGAGGAACTGAGGACTGGCCTGTTATCATGGACTAACTCTTGTGGGGTCGCCCAGCAGGAGTACTCTCGTTAGTCTTGCCAAGCAAGAGCTAAATGGCCGAACTACCAGGCCAGAATTCAGAAAAATGGCCTCATCAAGGCCAAGTGGTATTAGAAAAAGGAACTCGGGTGAAGTAGCATCTGTAACTCATAAGAGAAAACAACACAAAAAGAAGAACCGTACTGTATTGGTAGTCCCAGAAAAGGAAGAAGACCTAAGGAAGAGGTTGGAAGAGTTGCAGGTTAGGGTGGACATAATAGACGCAAGGAATACTAGGTACAAGTAGTCCCTTCCCTTCACTGACGAAATCATACAAGAACCTCTTCCTAAAATATGGCAGACTTCTCATTTTAACTCTTATGATGGGAGTACTGATCCATGGGAGCACCTGGTTGCCTATCATTCCAAAATGTGTCTCAAAGGAGTGTCTGATGCTATCCTTTATCGAGGGTTTCTCGAAACCCTTTAGGGCACTGTCTCAAATTGGTTAAGAGAGCGATAAAAAGGGCGACATCAAAAATTTTGATCAATTGGTAGATTTGTTTTTAAATAAGTTTGGGAATCAAAAGAAGATCCCAAAGATGAGAACACACTTGCTTATACTTGAGCAAAAATCTGATCAATCGCTTATAAGTTATGTGGATAAGTTCAAAAAATAAACTATTAGAAACTAAGGAGTTACAAAAAAAAAAAAATCATGGCTTTCCAAATTGGGGTGAGGCTAGGAAAATTCTCCGTCGACCTCAACTTCAAACCTCCGACTACTCTCAATGATATTTTTCGTAGGGTTGAAAAGTTTACCCAAGTAGAAGAACGTGAGAAAAAAAAAAAGAAAAAGAGAGGGACTGGAGCAAGTGGAGCCGGTGGCAAGAAAAGGAAGGCTAATGGTGTGACTAATGCAACATGGCATTCAAAAAAGAGTAATGTGAGAGACCGACAATCCATAGTTGTGCCCCATAGAAGGAGTCCCAAACCTCCTAAAACCAATACTCCACTTAATACCACTGGCCTTCACGAATTCTACCCATAGTTATTAAACCCGGTTCGGGGAGGAATCCGGTGAGGGACGTGGATCAACGGGTTACTGGTTCAAACGGTGGGTCACTTAAATATATTTTTTATTAATATATAATATCTGTAAATTATTAAATACAAGATATATAGTGAAGATATCGATAAAAACATACTTTATTGAAAAAATTTAAGTATAAATGTAACTTTTTAATATTTACATAGCCTTTTCACATGAAAAATTAAAAAAGAATTAATACATAGAGTGAAATTTGGAGAATACATAAATAAAAAATAGACATATAATAACCAAAAATTTACATGGTTAGGTGGTAAGGCCTTTTATTACTATTTAAGAGGTTTTTGGTTCAAAACTTGACAATTACAATTTGGTTTTTTCTCAAGAAACAAACCCGCCGGATTTCTTCAAATTCGGCTGGGTTTCCGGATTTACCGGTTGAACCACTTGGTTTCACGAAACCCGGCGGATTCCTACCTTGTCTGGTCACCAGAGAAACCTAGCCCGGTCTCATGGCCGGTTCTTCATTCCTTGTCTGGTCACCAGAGGAACCTAGCCCGATCTCATGGTCAGTTCACCGGTTGAACCGCCAGGCCGGACCGGATTCAATAACTATGATTCTACCAGTGATTGAGAAGAAGCCAATATGTGAAGTGGCTAGAAGCAATGAGGAGCGACTCGTAGCGTCGCAATAAAAACAAGTAGTACTACTTTCACAAAAACCACGGCCATGATACTAATGATTGCATATCCTTAAAAAATGTAATCAATGACTTGATCTAAAGAGAATATTTGAGACAGTTCATTCAAGAAATGACAGTTCATCTGAGAAATGGATAAATGAAGGTTACCCCAACGACAGGTTCCCAAACAGGAGATATCGAGATCCGTCTCGGGGAGACGAAATAGCCAGGGTAGAAAATCAATGAAAAATAGTTTTAAATACCATTTCTGATGTAGCAGCAAGTGGTGACTCTGCATCATCTCGCAAGGCTTGAGACAGGATATGCTCGTCAGGTGAATTTAGTCCAATCTGACTTGAAGCGGCTCAAATTGTGGTAAAACATTATCTTTACAATAGAGGAGGCACAACAAGTACTATATTCTCACATTGATCTGTTAGTGGTAACTTTATCGGTGACAAACTATGATGTGAAGAGGACATTTATTGACAATAGCAGCTACTAATTTACTATTCCATTATGCGTTCAAGGAGATGAAATTAGAGGAAAGCGATTTCAAGCCTGGGGCAACACCCTTGGTAGGCTTTGCTGGAGAAACGGTCATTCCGCTTGGGTACATCACCCTTTTTGTGATTTTTGGTACAGCTCCACGGAACGCTCAAGTGATGGTGGATTTTGTAGTGACTAAGGTATCATCTCCTTACAATACCATAATTGGCCGGCCAACCATATGAGCACTTGGCGCAGTCCCATCTTCCCACCATATAAAAATGAAGTTCCCTACGGAGAATGGAGTATGAGAGATTAAAGGAGATCAAACAACAGCCAATGAACATTAAAGGCAATGTTACATTGCCTTATTGAAATTTAAGGAGAAGGAAATTGTCCCTACGTACAACATCAATGTCGTGGACGAGGTGGAGGAGTACCCGCATAAAGGAGAACCGACAGAAGAGTTAGAAGATATTAGTTTAGATGCACATGAACTCAATAAAGTGATAAGGATTAGAAAGTCCCTCTCGGGGGATTTGAAGGAAAAAATCATCTCCCTATTTAGGGAATTTAAAAATCTCTTTGATTGGAATCCATCAGACATGTCGGGAATTGACCTCGAGGTGGTTATGCACTCCCTAAATGTGGATTTAAGGTACAAGCCAATAATTCAGAAGAAAAAGAACTTTGGAAGAGAGAGGGGCCAAGCAATAGAGGTAAAAGTAAAGAAATTACTGGAAGTTGAAACCATAGAAAAAATACAATACCCGGAGTGGCTCAACAATGTTGTAATGGTCTCGAGTCTGGGGTTAAGTGGAGAATGTGTGCTGACTTCACTAGTCTAAATTTATGACATGCATGATAATAATGAGTTAGAGCGTAACATAGAAGTTTAAATGGATGACATGCTTGTTAAGAGTAAAAAGAACGTTGATTATGTGAAAAACCTTCGGGTAACCTTCATCACCATGAGAAAATTCAAAATGAGACTTAATTCGGAGAAATGTGCCTTCGGAGTGATAGGGGGTAAATTATTGGGATTCATGGTGACTCAATGGGGAATTGAGGCAAACCCGAGTAAAATAAGAGCAATTCAAGACATGGAACATGTTAAAGGAGTAAAGGACGTACAAAGATTGACTGGTCGCCTAGCAAACCCAATTGTATAACTTTTTCATGCTTTATACATAGTAAGATATAATGATACGATGATGCCAAAATAATATATCCAATGACAATATTACACTTGGCTCTGAGACCGGGTCTACTAAGGGTATTTGAGTAATTTTACCCGTGTGGTTTAAATAGGCTTGAATGGGTCAAGTATTATTTATTCGACTTACGAATTGATCCGACCTACCTGTTTCAAGTATAAATTACTAGATATCAACGTGATAGGTCAGATTCAATTAATTACTTTCCTAATTATTCAAATTCTGAATTCTCATTGAATTTTACTCTCTGGTCTAAATATTGATTTGAGTGTCGGAACCTACTCTGAGGGACACAACCCCGCCCTTTTTATTTTCAAGTGATCTGGATGTGGGTACTACCCGCAGTGTTCAACCTTATTTTGAACGATATTACATACGGACTAATCCTAATTCAATTTTTTTTTTGTACGAACATGATATAATTTGCTTTAATTCAGTACTAGCAGAGTGTTCTTATGATGTAAGTAATAAATTGCTTTCATTCCTTAATTTAACAAAAAAAGCTGAACTTAATTGCATATCACTACATATATATTTTGCTAATTGTGTGTGTGCGTGTTTTTTATTTTTTTATTTTTTAATTTCCAAATCATTTATGAATGAAATGAAGATGATAAAAATGGGCATTTCCATTTTTTTGGGTTAAAAAAGGGTTAATAACACTTTGTCCTACTGAACTATAGAACATATATACTTTATCCCTATCGACACTATTTATCTATTACGAATATTAAAATTATTAAAATAATTTTTTTAAATGACTAAAATGCCCTTGGTATTGTATTTTGATTTTTATGTATTTAAATTTTGATAGTGATGTGATAATTATTTAAAAATAAGCAAAAATAAACTACATAATATTTCAATATATTTTTTTGTTAGAATTTTAAAATTTTTAGATTTCATTTTATATTATTTTGAATTTGAATGATTAACTGTAGGGGTAGAATAATTTATGAATGAACTTGTTTTCTATGAAAATTTTTTTCTATAAAGGTAATGTATGAAAATATAATTTCTATAAAATTTTGTGATTTTTTCGATATCTCTTAATATTTTACACTTTTAATATTTGACTTAATATGTGCAAATTACAATGTCAGATATAAAATAATTCAATAGTTTCTCACATTTTCATTTCCTAAAGTCAAATATATCAATTTATTATTATATTTTATTTTTTCCTAATTCTTTTTATAACTATAGAAAATTAATTAAATACATGAAAAATCAAAATATAATCCTAAGGGTATTTCAGTCATTTAACTAAATTTCTTGATATTTTAAAATTTTTAATGAATGAATAACGTGAATGGGGTAAAATGTATATTTGTATAGTTCAGATGGCAAAGTGTAATTACCCATATAGTTTAGGGGGCAAGTGTTATTAACCCTTAAAAAAATGCCCCATTTTTTTTTTTTTTTCCAAAAACGACAGAAGATTAAAAAAAAAAAAAGGGAAAATTGCCAAAATAGTCCCTCAACTTTCTTTTTAGCCAGAATAGTCCTTCAACTTTTTTTTTAGCCAGAATAGTCCTTTAACTTTTATTTTTTAGCCAAAAAAGTCCTTTTATGGTGTAGTCACCATAAATTTTTTTTTTTTTAATAAATTTCAGATGAAAGGACTATTTTGGCTAAAAAATAAAAGTTGGAGGACCATTCTGGTTACAAAAAAAGTTGAGGGACTATTTTGACTAAAGTGCAAAAGTTGAGGGACCTATTTCAGCGATTTTCCCAAAAAAAAAACGACAGAAGATTAAAAAAAAAAAAATGCCCATTCAATTGATGTTAGATATGAATTTCTTTCTATCACGTAATACTACAACTTACCATCGCCCCACCCAACCCTATATAAATATGTAGCTGGAGCCCAAACGCTTAATTATTATTATTAAATTGGGCGTCTCCCATTTGTGGAGAAATTTCTTTTTATTCTCCATTCCCATTTAGGGTTTCGATACCAAAACTTTTAATCATCGACGACGATGTCTTCATCAAAGATGATCGTGTTGAAGAGTTCCGACGGCGAAACTTTTGAGGTGGAGGAAACCGTCGCTCTGGAGTCGCAGACCATCAAGCACATGATCGAGGACAACTGTGCCGACACCAGCATCCCTCTTCCCAACGTCACCAGCAAGATCTTGGCGAAGGTGATCGAGTACTGCAAGAAACATGTCGAGGCCGCCAAGTTATCCGACGGCGACAAAACGTCCGACGAAGAACTCTTGGTCGATAAGTCCTTCGACGCTGATTTCGTCAAAGTCGACCAAGGAACTCTTTTCGATCTCATCCTGGTCTCATACTCTTCAATCTCTCTTAATTTCTGTCATTTTTCTATTATGCCCTCGGATTTTTTTGGATATTTATGTCTTGATCTATGTGCTTAGGCTTTTTACTTGGGTATAATTTACATCTTATGTCGATTTTTGACTTATTGCTATGATTTTCCGTTATATTTGGGGTCTGGTGTTTCCATGGATTGGCTTTCGTGGAAGTGTATTCAGTGTTTGGAAAGAATTCTACTCCTATTTGGACCATAATTATATCATTATTTTGCTTGCTTACTGCTAGTATTGTTGTTTTTCGTATATGAATGCTATGGATGTTGCGGGTTTTTGGTTCATAATGCAAAGTTGTTGGGTTCAAGTGTTTCTGTGTTGGTATTATTTCTGGTATTTGTGTCTTGCAACCTTAGGTGTTGGGTTATGTGTATATATGTTGGTATTTTTGTCTGTTTGCTTGCAACATTAGGTGTTAGGTTATGTGATGCAGTGGGCAGTGAAGATCAAGAATAATTCTACCTTTAGGATTAATTGGAAAAGAAGAAAATTAATCAACAAAGAGAACTAATTAAAAGAATCAGACAAGGATTGAATTGAAGAAAAGAAATGAAAGTTACTACAAGAGATTTGGTTCAGAAATCCAAGCTGCTCTTTCTCATATTTACTGCTTCTATTTATACACTTTCTGGATTACAACTACACAATTAATGCTATTGCAACACAGCTCATTTCCTAACTCCTATATATCAGAAATGTACACATGGACACTGCATTGGTACAAACATGATGTTTATCTCCTAACTAACTGGTAACTGACTCTGACAGCTATCTGTAACTGATGCCAGCTCAACTACAAATTGCAAATCAGTCCTTTTACTTAACTACCAATTACAAATCTGTTTTTTCTCAACATTATGTATATATGTTGGTGTTCTTTCTGGTATTTTAGATTTTAGATTTCTAGTGGGTTGATTACAGGGTGGATTTGGTAAATTTTTGGGTCGTGAGTGTTCAACATTTGTGGGATAAAGAAAGCTGCTTTAGGAGTTGGGATGAGTGGTTAGTGGGTGGGGACTGGTTTTATATGCTTGGATGTCTGTATATGTTTATGTGTTATGATGGGAGTAGGAGCCTGTGATTGTCTGGAAATATGCTTGATACAAACAATGGTTTTGTTTGTTTTTGAGTTGTAACCTTTTAACATACGTTTTCCAGGCTGCAAACTATCTGAACATCAAGAGCCTGCTTGACCTCACTTGTCAAACTGTGGCAGACATGATCAAGGGCAAGACTCCAGAGGAGATTCGCAAGACTTTCAACATCAAGAATGATTTCACTCCCGATGAAGAAGAGGAGGTTCGCAGGGAGAATGCCTGGGCATTCGAGTGAAGTGGAAGTTTTATGTGTCAATATTCTGAATCTTTTGTTTCAGTAGTTATTACAAATGTCTTTGACGGTAGTTCAAACATCTTGGCATTCTATTGTGCTTTAAAAATGCTTGAATCCTTTTTAATGCAACTAGACTTGAAACTTCACTTGTTATTTCATATGTTGCTGCATTATGTTTGAAAAGTCAAGATCCTCACGATGGTGTGCACGAACCTTAAATTCTTAATTTAGTGCTCCTTCAGTAAATGTTGAATGCTGTGATGTTGGTAGTGTTTCATCAAATAAGGTTGAACAGGTACTTCTGTGATTATAGGTTTTTGTGATGGTGGATTATACTGAAATTTGGTACTTTGAACATCAGGTGTACTGGATTTCAGTTTCACGCAATGTGAAATGAAGTAGACATCCCTAATATGTTGCATCTTGGATAGTTGATATGAGTTTCAAACACCTATAGTTGTTGGTCTTTCTATCTAATGTCATGTTATTTGTGGGTCTGCATATTTTGCACATGAAATTAGGTAATTTGGATTATCATGACAGGTATGTCCAAACTTCATTCGTTGGTTGTATATATGATGTTAAAATGGATGAATACCTGTCTCATGGGTCACGACTCCTGTTCAATCCCCTAAATTTGAACAAATACTTATTGCTTGTCATCTACTGTTTGCCTTGGTAAAGCCATAGTGTGTCTCTGGATGGGCATCTCTTGCAGTTTTAGGGTGTTTCTATTATAAAGCAGGTTATAATTAAATGGATAAATAGTTGAATAGTTGTGTCAAGGTTCCTACGTAGAGCAGGGCATCTTAAAGTTCTGGTAGTAATAGATTGAAGGTCGAGGAAAGGCAGACCTTTTGCATTCTAAAATCCTGTATTGATAATCATTAGACTTTCCATGATGGAAAATACTATCATAGACTTGATTTTGGGCTCTACTTATAGATCTTGCGGTTAAGATTAAATCTTATAGAATCTTGTTTACATCAGTTGATGTCATAACATTTAATCTATATCACAAGGTCTACAAGTGGGGTCGTAGTCCAGGTCTGTTTAAATATTTTCCTTCCATGATTCCCTTGTAGTCCGCCTATCTGAGAGCAAAGCATGCTACACAGAACCGCGGGATGGATGGATAGGAGTTGAAGTCCCGAGAAATTGTTTGCTAAATGTTTAATCCCTCAATTGTTAGTATTATTCTACTTTGTACATTGGTAGCCTTACACTGGAAAATATAGTATTGTGAGTAAAGACTACTTTAAATTGTGTTGCCACAGTGGGAAGGAAACCTTCCAAACTAAATCATGAGATGAACTCAGTGATAATGACACAGTCGAATGGTAACCCACATTTGAGTGTTTCTGAACTAATTGGAAAGAACAGGGCACCAAAAACTCCTCTTGTAATGCATAAATATCTTCCAAGGGTGTGGCTAGTAATGAATCATGGCTGGATTTTATCTTCGGCTTATCCACCAGCCTTTTACAGCTTTGAGCTGATAGTGAGTGATCCTCCAGCCATAGTATTTCTGATACTCGACCTGTTGCTGTTCGATAGTAGTTTTCTAACATCTTTATACTTGTCAGATTTTTTTTATTGTAAAGAAAATGATGACGACAAGGCAAATAAACTACACAAATTTAACTTCTTTCTTTCTATTTTTTATTTTTTTTTGGGTAATGACAAATGTAAAGATTTACATTACTTATTTTTTTTATTACTTTTCTTTTAAAATAGTCCTTGCTTTATACTATTAATTTTTTGGCAAAAAATGGCAAGAACTCGAAAATGTCTTTATCTGGGAGGAAGATGTTTGTGTATCATGAGTTCTTATGTTGCAATTGAAAAAACATATTACTCCTACTATATATTGATTATTGATCAATTCACTGTAGTTAGGATCAATGAGTTTGAGTATAAGATGAGTACCAAACTCTTTCTTAATTGATAATAACGTTAGTAAATAGCCAAGGCAAATACTCAAAAAAACACAATAACTGGATAAAATTACTTGGGGCATGGTGGTTTAGTATTAGCTCTGGGATATAGGTGTCCATGGACCTTTGTATCAGTCCAATGGTTCAACCAACTGCAGGTTCAGTTTTGTGAGGCCATATTAGGCTCTTTATTTGGGCAGGCCTCAAAGATGAGGCGGAGCCCCTTATCACAATGGGGTTTTTGGAATCCAAACAAGTCAATTATCCATGAGGCCTTATGTTGTTACTCAAAATTCCTAAACATAGTGCAAAATTATTTACTGGGGAAAGAAAATTAGAATGAAATTGAACTTGTAATTAAGAGGGCAACTACTACTTACTAATAAAAGAAAGGAACGAAATTGAACCTGTAATTCTATCTCTTTGAAGATAATTTTAATGTTTTAGAATGATGGATTCAGTATCTCGAATTTATTAGAAGGCCATTAAACTAATTTCGAAGCCAAATTTTATTTTCAGAACTGTTTGGTGATATTTCACAAATAATTTTTATTGGATATTTGTGAGAACAAACAGAGAAAGTTCCTTTATTCTCGCTTTAATAATCTTGTAGTCAACCCTCATTAATTGAAGCATCATGAAATGTGATAGTACTTCTTTAACCAAATCATTTTGGCTGTCAATACCACCCCTCCTCCCGCGCCGGAAAAAAAAATAAAAATGATGTCCTAACTTTTTAAATAATCAACGGATTAAACAAGTTTGAGGTTCTTAGCTAGGAATGTTTAAATGGATAATTATTGCTTTAATTTTAATATATATATACATATATGTCCTTTTCTCTCAACCACCAATGAAAACTTTGTAGGCATGAGTTCGATGGTATGATTAAAATTATTTTCTTTTGTGATATTATAAAGAAATTATGAAACCTTCAAGCCAAAGCAAACCATAATTAATAGGTGGTACAATAATGTGGAAACTCTAGAGTATTATAAAATTTTGACGTGTAAGCTTGGATAATCTAAAGACATTGTATGGTATTCTTGTCTTCATTATTACTACATTTTTTTTTTGTTTTTTTTTGAAATCAAATAGCTTTTTCCCATCATTTAATATTCGATTAATTATAAACTTGGTATTTAACGATACATAACAATCTCTGTATTGAGTTAGAAGTAAGTTTAGTTGTTTGCATAATTTAGCTTGATTTTTCTAATGAAGCATTATTTTAGCTATGTAATTTAGCAAGCCATTGGATACCAAAAGAAAAAGGAAAAAAAAAAGAAAAAAAAAGGTGAAGATAAACAAGTATGTCACAGTCGCATGACCAACTTCAGACCAAAATGCCACATCACCTTTCAAATATTATTTGCAGAAAAGGGTTGCGGCAAACGGGATAAAGATGCCGTCTCTATCCCCAACAAGAAAAAAAATGAAAGAAAGAAAAAAAACAAAAGAATAAGTTAGAACTTCAAAAGAAAGTGAGGGGTCGCTATAATATTAAGGTTGATTTGATTTTTAATTTCACTTGTAAATCATGTTGTATGAATTAAGTATTATAAAATTTATATCATTAGTCGATATAAATTTTATAAAATTTAAAAATAAAATTTAAAATCGAATTTATATTAATATTTTCGATCCTTGACAAGGGTGGGTATGGCATTTGACATTGCTCTCCGGGGGTAGCTCCACTCATCACCTTAACCCAAAAAAAGGGGTGTCTAAACGGGAAGAAATGTGGCCGTTGTGATATCAGTTAATGTAAGTAAAATTTTTTAAATTTTAATACTGACTACAAGACAATTTAATCTTAATTTAAAAATTTATAAATAAGATCAAAAATCAAATCTATATAATATTTTCTTAAAATTTAACGTTGGGTTGGTGACAAATACAATGGTGGATGGTGGACCAGTCGAATGTGTTTCTCTTTCTTTGTCAGCCGTGATAAATGCCAGCTGTTTACCACATGATTCATTTTGATTAAGGTAAGCTACTCGATAATTGATGACGAGGGTGGGCCCATGATTAAGAGTTGGTCTGCCGTTGTAGTATTGTAGTAGTAGGATTAGTAAATTAATCACGAGGATAATGATGCTGTTTCGGAAAATGTTTAACTACAAGTCTACAACCACTCCAAAACAAATTTTAGAAGAACCAAACACTTATTTTGTTGTTAGAATACGGAAAATATTAACCTAGGTCTGAATTTTGTGATTAAAATTAAATTTTAATATAAAATATTATATTTATATTAGTTAATATTATAAATTTTATAATAATATTTAATTTATATTACAAAATATATAAATAGAGTTAAAAATTAGATTTATTTAAATATTTTTTGTTAAAATATTACTCAATTGTATTAATCATCGGGCCGCATAAAGACATTTTTTTTCCGATTCCCAATAAGAACCCAGACCAAATATTGACTGAGATTTACCCCTTTTTGACTAGTTATTAATTTCAAAGATCATGCCGCAACTGGACTAAAACATTATTATAAAGACAATTAATTTGATTACCAACAATTAAGAATCCAGTTAATAAGAATTTAAACTGTAATACGTATATTTTTTTTTCAACTGTACATGACTTCAATTTGCCCCAATCTTCTACAAATAATCTTCTGAATAAATTTAATTATTTGATAAGAAATTAAGGATAAGAAGATGAGACGGTCAATTTTACCCAGGGAAAAAAATAAAAAAAAATTGTTGATGGAATTAAGATACTAATCAAATAAAAAAAAATGAAAATTACTAGGATTGGTTATTGAAGTGAGTTGTCTGTCATATCATGTAGCTATAGACAGAAGATCTGAAAGAAATATTTGAAATCCCATGCCAACTTAAATTGATCTGAAATCCATGCCACTTGATTTTTTTTTCTTTAATGTCTAAGGGGCAGTCTTGGTTGGCATTTGTTAATTTAATTGTTAAAGTCTGGAAACTAGATAATGTATATGGAAAAAAAACAACTAATAGGCTGTGTCCATAATCCATATGGCTCACAAGCAATGCATCATATATTTATATTCAAAAATATTTAAGTAAATTTAATTTTTAATTTTATTTATAAACTTTGTGATGTCAATTAAATATTATAAAATATATAAAATTAACTGATATAAATAAAATTTTATAAAATTCAAGACCATATTATTTTCCATTCGTATAATTTCTTGCCGTTCTTAAACAATGATAAATGGATGGGAACAATTCCCAGTTCAAATTTTTAAAAAAATTGTACTTAATTGGATGGGATCGGGGTCCATCAATGATCGGGAAAGCGACAACTTTGACGAACAATGTACTAAATTAGTGGAATAAAACAGTTTGGTTGGTTCCACAATTTTTGTTATATCACTAAAATATATATTAGAAAAGATAACTACTCATGCACCTCAATTGTGGACTCAATTATTATCTCTTTACAACAATTTAAATGCATTTTATTTATTATTTTCTGAATGTAATGACATATTATTTATTTTATCACTTTGTATAAGTAGACTGAAATTTGAAGTCACAAAATATTGTTATAAAAATTTCAATTTATTTTCACATATTGATGGAATAATATTTATTGTTTTGCATGTTAAACCTATCAAAAAGCTGCAAAAAGTGAAGCAAATACTTGTACACCACTAAATAACAGTGCTTCACTTTTACTTAAAGCGAACTTTAGCGGTGAATTTCTTGAACTAACAAATAAGCAATTTACGTATAAACATAAGCCTCCTCCATTCCACCCTTTATTTCTTAGCAGGTGAAAAAAATTAGTTGAATGACATGATTTCAAAATTTGCTTCGAACTCTCTAAAACACTAGCTGTATTAATTATTGTCCAATTTACATATTTGCTTATTGTAATTTACGATTTGTTTCATTACTGAAGTATTCGTGATAAACATTTAAAGTATGAAACAAAAAATTGATACATGGCGTAATAAATAATTATTCGAATTTGGTCTTTAATCTCACTTATAAATTATATGTAGTGTGTATTAAATATTATAAAAATGACATTGATTGATTTAAGAAATACTTCCTTAAAATTTAGTTTACATCATAAGATTGTAATAGATCGAATTCATGTAAGTTTTGTTACTATAAAGTAAAAGATGTTATTCCTCAATGGAAAAAGGAAAAAAAAAAAAAGATGTTATGGTTCCAAAAGTTCAACAAAACTTGATGTACTTAATGTCTCATCACTCACGTGACCCCTAACCCCAAAATTTTTTAAAAAAAAGTAACCGCAAAAAGAAATGATTAAACTTTCATAAATTGTTAGTATTGAAAATTTTTATTTCATCGAGTATAAATAAATATCATATTTAATATGTGTATTGTTTAAATTTTAAATATTATCATTATAAATATGTAAAATGTATCTATTTTGACTGGTGTAATTTTTTTTTTTTAATTTGACAATATATAAAAGATTAATTCAAAATATATATGTATAAAACCGTAAATAGGTCGAATTTTGCCGGATGTAAACCCGAGTAATATTTTCCAGGGGCAGAGAATAGAAAAAGACATGTAACCGTTGCTAATTGTTGGTAGGCCCAATTGCCAGGCTGACGTTTCAACCCCACAAAAAAATAAAAAAAAAAACCCAGCCCGGCCCAGCCCAGAAAGCAGAACCAACCAGATCATCAGATGATTAGGTTTCACATGGTCTCGCTGTTTTTCCACTTCCCCGCTCTATGCATAGTGGGTCCCTCAGAATGAATTTCCATTTACAGTAAAACTACCCCCATCCCCCACTAATAAAAACACAACAACACACACTTATCTAAGCACACACAAAGCAAAGCAAAGCAAACAAACAAACTCTCCTTTTCTCTTTAGCTCTCATCCATCAGCAGCAAAAACAAGAAAAGAAAAGAAAAGAAAAGAAAAATGTCGAAAGAAGTGAGTGAAGAAGGACAAGCCCATCATCACCATGGAGGAAAGGACTACGTGGACCCACCACCAGCACCCCTTTTCGACTTGGGTGAACTCAAGCTCTGGTCCTTGTACAGAGCCCTCATAGCCGAGTTCATCGCAACCCTCCTTTTCCTCTACGTCACGGTTGCCACCGTAATCGGCCACAAGAAACTCAACGCCGCCGACCAATGCGACGGAGTAGGCATCCTCGGCATCGCCTGGGCATTCGGTGGAATGATCTTCATCCTCGTTTACTGCACCGCAGGCATCTCCGGCGGACATATTAACCCTGCGGTGACGTTCGGGCTTTTCTTGGCGATAGGAAGGTTTCGCTGATACGAGCGGTGGCTTATATGATCGCGCAGTGTTTGGGAGCCATATGTGGGGTCGGGTTGGTGAAGGCGTTCATGAAGCACTACTATAATAGTTTGGGTGGTGGTGCGAACTTAGTGCAGGCAGGCTACAACAAGGGGACTGCATTGGGTGCTGAGATAATTGGAACATTTGTTCTTGTTTACACTGTTTTCTCAGCTACTGATCCCAAGAGAAGCGCTCGTGATTCTCATGTCCCTGTATGTAATACTACTTCTTCTTCTTCCTTTTTCATTCATCTGCTAGCCATTTTTTTTTCTTCATTTTATTCTTGTTTTTATAGTAGTAATTTTTTTGGTTGTTGTAGGTGTTGGCCCCACTTCCAATTGGGTTTGCAGTGTTCATGGTTCACTTGGCAACCATACCAATCACAGGAACAGGTATCAACCCAGCAAGGAGCTTTGGTGCTGCTGTCATCTACAACAATGGCAAAGCCTGGGATGACCAAGTGTATTTTAAGTTTTTTTTTTTTTTTTTTTTTATTTTAATAAAAAAAAAGAGAATATACTTAATTGAAATATGTTGGGATGCAGTGGATATTCTGGGTTGGACCATTTGTGGGGGCATTGGCAGCAGCAGCGTATCATCAGTACATATTGAGAGCTGCAGCTATTAAGGCCTTGGGATCTTTCAGGAGCAACCCCACTAACTAACTAACTAACTAACTAAGCCCATCAATCTATCCATCCTTGGAGAATGGAGATTAATTTAAGAAATTCATGATCTTGATGTATTCAGTATTCCTCCTAATTCTCTCTCATAGTAATAGTAATTGTTTGCTTTTGGATGTGTGTATTATGAGAAGACCAGGAGGATTAATGTTTGTGTACCCCAATCTTTTTTACTATTTATTTTTGCCTTTAATTTATTTTTCATACAATTTCATCTTATTTTGTTCTTATTAGTATTAATATTTGCTAGTCTTGGCTGTGTATTTATTTGGTATTAGTAGTAAGTCGTACTGCTCTGGACATTCTGGTGATGGTGTAGTTTCCTTCCAGTCTCTGGAAAATATTGATGAATCTCTCTTTCCCCCCTTCAAAAAAATATGGTGCAGTTCTTACATTTTATTCAGAAAATATATTATGTGAACAATACACGATTAATTCAGTTTAGCTATCGAAATTTGACATACATTTTATATTTGTAAGGAATTAAAAATCATCATTTTAAAAATAAGGGACTAAATAAATATAAATGGATGTAATGTAAGGGACTAAAAATCATCATTTTAAAAGTAACGGATTAAATAAATATAAATAAATAATGTGAAAGATTAATAGAATAATTTTTTCATTTATATTTGTTTATATATTTTAATTTGTTAATAAAGTACTTCCATTTTTAATTTTTTTACAAAAAATCAGATGTGTAGACAAATATAAATTTAAAATTATATAATAAATTCAGACACATTTGATTAACGTAAAAATTCCAGTATCTCGTGCTATATTTACTTTGTCGGTCTCGTTTTTTGAATGAACCTTGTGGACTAAGATAATAACAGGTAAGAGTAGGACCCATGGGGTCAGTGAATTGTATAGTTTGTTACCCCTGGACCTGGACCCAATAAATGAAATGTTTAAATTTGCTCATGATTTTTTTTAAAACCCATCTCTCGCAATATTTTTAGTGATTGATAAGCCATAAAGTAAGTTTATACCTTGTTGTTAATTTGATCATAGTTAATGCTAAGGAGATGTTTAATTTGGATTTGAAAATAAAAATCATAAATTCTTCATGATTTGGTTTTAATCTAAATGAATTTTATTATATCGATGAAATAATCAATTTATTCTAAAATTATAGCTAAGAATAAAAATGAACATTTTAACAATATCATTCTCATAAAATGATTCTTACCGTACTCAACCAAATAACATATATAAATAGAAAAAAATTTACATAAATTCGGTCTTTGATTCTACCTGTAGACTCTGCGGTCAAGATTAAATCTTATAAAATCTTACTTACATCAACTCGTATGTCATACATGATGTCATAACATTTAATAACAACACAAGATTGTATAAGTAAGATTAAAAACCAAATCTATCTAAATCTTTCTCATATAGATATAATTAATTTTAAATTGACATTCCTTTCATTTTATATTCATAAATCAAACACTTTCTTTTTAAGATGTTAATATGTTTTCTTTGGGGCAAGTAAGTTCGAATTTGACCATATTCTATTCCTGATCAACCAAATCTCCCTTGGGAATCGGGATCATCTAGGAGAGAGAGAAGAGGGGGCGTACATGGAACTAGTATTTCAATTCAATGAAGATGCTTTTCTAGGCGATACAGTATCCAATTGGCAAATGGTGGGTGGGGGGTCTTTCATTTCATCAGTTTTTGTGGTCCAAGCCACAAACTTTTGCTTCTCTAAAGAGAGAAAGAAAGGTAGTCCACACTGGCACTGCAGCTGGAAAAAGGTCTGAGAGTGACACAACAATGGCCTGGCAACTAGTGCCTGCCTTGTTTTAGACCTTGACGACAACACTAATGGTAGTACTGTAAAGAAGAGCCATTAAAACAACGAACAATATAGAAAACGGAAAAGAGCCCGGCTGGAATTTCGATTACATTCCAATATCCATTCATCCACACATTGTCATGTGAATACCGATGGGAAAAAGGGGGGGTGTTCCGTTCGTTCCTCGGTTACAGTGTGCTCACATGGGAGAGCAAACCACGGTGGGGTTGGTTTTCTTGTGAGAGATGGGCCGATTGTGGGGTGGGGGCTAAAGGCCGGCATTTTCCAATCCAAAAGCTTCGTGGAAAAAGCCGAGTATAAGCCAACTATGCTTCGCAATCTGTTCTTCAACAACTAAGAATGAACAGTTTTGTTTAGTTTTGTTCTTCAAGAACAACTAAGAATGAACAGTTTTGTTTAGTTTTGTTCTTCAAGAACTAGAAGCCCCGGTTATAGTGATTTCTCTCCAAATCTCTCCATTCCAGCCGGATGCGAAACAGAATTAAAAATGGGTACAAATAATAGGTAAGTGTATACAAGTAATTCAACCACAACGGCCAATTTAGCAGGTCTCAGTTACCCTAATACAAACAATCTCAGAAAAAACACACCACCAAAATACAAAGAAAGAATAGACAGAAGAACCCAAAGATTCCAAGTCAAAAAGTCCTGGAAAGTACTTAAAATAAAAGTGGGTGGTAGGCACTACACATTTTCCATGTTTCCGTTGGACCAAAATTTTTTATGCACCTTCTACACGTGATTCTTGGACCCAAAGGCAGAAAAAATTTAGTATTCCAATTGAGAATCCGACCATTTTCAAAACATAAACAACAAGAGGAAATTGCATGCTCCGCAAGTTCCTGTTCACTTACCACATTCATGATAAGGGTTGGATGCATTCCTGCAATCAGGATGCACCTTTCGTTATACAACCACCATATCAGCCAATCAATTTAAGTTCGAAATAATCAGACTTACAACTAAAAAAAATCCCCCCTCCCAAAAAAAAACATATCTTCCACAGTGATTACTCAGTCAAACACTTTATTATCTCCCCAAAACAAAAGAATACAAAAAAAAACAATGGGAAACTAAAATAATTACCCTGACAATTTGCGGAGGCGGAGGGGTGGTGGCGCCGGCGAGGAGTGCAAGACAATAGACCGGAAAAAAGCGAGACGGAAACAAGAGGGATCTAGTATAAAGCCCAAGCGCATAGCCATCAATGACCCAAAGACAACGCTGGATCACAAGCCCATTAGCTCAAAAATATTCACACGACGTCGTACCACAATATACCCTCGCCCATAGCTATCAAATGACCCACCAACCATAGACAACGCTGGATCACAAGCCCAACAGCTCAAAAATATTCATACGACGTCGTACTACTATAGTCCCTCGCCCGAGAAGAACTTTTCCCCTCGCTCAAGATTTTGACTGAAAAAAATTACTAGCTGCCATGTCCAAAACCCTACTACCTAGTACTCTTTTCCTCCTCCAAAAACCCTTCCAGAAACTTGTTAGCCCTGCAAATAAATAGATCTACTTATTAAACACCAATTATTATTATTATTATTATTCGTAAAAAAAAAAAGGGAAGAAAAGAATTGGAAATGGCAGGTGGGAGATTTAGGGAGCTATTGAGGAAGTACGGAAAGGTGGGATTGGGGGTCCACTTTTCAGTATCGGCGGCGTCAATCACCGGCCTCTACGTGGCCATTAAGAACAACGTCGACGTTCAGGCCTTGTTCGAGAAAGTCGGCGTCCCGGGCCTGTCCAAAGGACAACCTGAAGAAGAACAATCAGGACCCAATCTGGAGAGGGAGAGGGAGAGGGATGGGTTGGTGGTTGTGGAAGAAGAGGTGAAGAAGAGGAATCGGACTGCTGAGCTGGCGGCTTCAAGCGGTGGGGCGCTGGCTATGGCCTTGTTGCTTAACAAAGCTCTGTTTCCTATAAGGGTTCCGATCACCTTGGCTCTTACTCCTCCGGTGGCCAGGTTTCTCCGCAGCCGACACATTATCAAGAACGCTCGTATAAAACTACTTTTTATTTTATTTTATTTTATTGTGGAGGAATACTAGTAGTACAACAAATACTTGATGAATTATCCATCCAGCTTTAGCTACATTCCTTATTAGTTTTGGGGAAAAAAGCATTTCACTCTGCCGGAGAAGCAGCTATTTCTGGGTACAAATCTGTACTGCACACCATCATCTTTGATTGTCTTTTGCTATTTACAAAGATATGATAAAACTGGGGTTTTTAGTGCAAGTTCCCCCATCCTTCTCTTCTTTGTCGTTGGGGTTAATTTCCATTGCATCACGAAATGAAAATTTTGTGAACCCAGCCAACCAGTAATTTATTTGAGCTAACAAATCCTAGTGTATGCATCAACCAAATCCTTATTTTCGTCAACTTGACATGAATTTCAAGCAATTTCCAAACAATAATAGGCAAATCGCTATCGCAGGGATGGAAATATTCTTCCGCGGATGTGTCTTGCATTAGCTGAGAGTCAATTTCTGCATCAATAACAAAGTCATAATCGAAGGCCAACCAATAATGATGTCCAATAATGATGTCGGATCCTAAGATTCATATTTCCTTGCCAAGTACAACTAATAATACAACATTCATCAATTCACCAAGAGGGAAAAAAAAAGGGTGCATCGGAAAAACAATGCCTATATTAACAAAGCAAGATTTCCTCCCACTCTCTGGAGGTCAAAACATAAAAAACCCAAAATTTAGTAAAGAGGAGTATACAGAGATCAAAAATCTCATTTCTCAGAGAGCCATTTCAAAAACAGAAGAGGGTATGTCAAATAGTTCCTCTCTAAGTGGTGCAAAACATAAAAAGAGTGTATTATTCCATCAGTTATTTTAGTTCATTAAATTTTACAATAAACAAATGGTAACAGCAGTATTCCCTGGTAATTCTGCTCCCAAGGACTGGACCTGCCAAGTTTCCAAACATGATAATGCATGTCCAATACTAAAGTTAGACAGAGAACCCGAGGCTTTGACAGCTAAGTCCATTTGGAGTGTACAAATGGTCTTGTAATCATTGCAATGAATGAATATGCTAACCTTATTGCATTGGGAAGAAGAAGATGTACAGCTGGCCTTGCAAGGCCTCTTCCGTGATTACTGAAGATGCTTAAACTCCTGACAGTCGGCTCCAATCTCGCTTAATGATATGTTAAGTTTTGGCACAATCTTAGCCAACATTAGCTTAAAGCCAATGGAATTCGAATTAGCATGGCTATTACTGCTAAGGGAGGCATCCTTTGTCAGTGAACCAATAAGGTATCCCTTCATATAAGCATCGCAGACCTTAAGGATGTGATAACTGCGCCTCCTAAAGTGCTCGCGCACAAGCTCTTCAAAGTCCTGGAAACAGTTTTTTAGTTAGATTGCAAAGAAATTAGCAGCTGATTTCCAAACTCTACACATTCCACGCAAGTAACATGAAATCATCAAATTGACAGAAGAGGTTAGGCGTTAATCACCTTTGGAGGTCTCCGTATAAGATACATCATTGTCTTGCACATAGTTGAGTAAGAATGTATTCTCATTGTATGACAAAGAATTTTTCTCCCCCTCAGCCGTCCCAATTTGTTTGTCGTATCCAGCTTCATTGAAATATGGCTTGGAATTTAGCACTAGCCCTTGAAGTGAAACTAGAACTTGAAGAATGCTCGATGAAGAAGGATCCCACACTTCATTTCCTCTGCCTGTCCAAGTATTCAAGAGGCTCAGGCAAACTTTCCCTTCCTCATACAGATTCGGATTTATTCGCCATCCTCCAGAATGATAATAAGCAGACTGCAATGCAAAAGAAATAGCAGAAAGCAGATAAGGAAGAAGACATTCTGCAATATTGTAGAATGCAAGCTCTTACTAACAACTAAGGCACTGAATAAAAGAACCCATCTAATCTATAAAAGTATTTATCAATCTCTATTACTGGTGGGACATCAGGGTACTCTGGTGGGAGGTGAAAGTCAAAGAAGAAAAGGCCATCTTGGTAAGGTGTTCCATATGCTCCAACTAACTCACAGTCCTCAATAGATCCATTCGATCTTCATAAACACGTACATAGATCCCCTCTACACAAATTTTTAAGAGCTTAAAACAAAGGAGCACATAATGTTTCTGCACAGTAACATGGAATTCAGAAAAAAGCATTTGAACATACCAGGTAGGTTATTCCGCAAAATATTCCAATCTTGTTGAACCTTCCTGAGCCACTTCCTACCCGCATTATTCTGTGATAAAATGTAAAGGATCATTGCAATACAATTCCAAAGCAGCAATAGATGTAGTAGAAAGAGATTTAAGCATGTGATACACTAGAAAGCATATCTACCAGCTCATGACTTCTGTAAATGAGCTGATCCATCACCCATCACTTGTTAAGTGAAATTTTGTGTTAAACTGGTGCTTTTTTCAACAAAATTATAATTCGACTGTGACTAAATAGGCAGATCCTCTATTTAGCATTCAAACTGAAAAAATCATCATATAGCTAACAGTGCACAGATAATAACCTGCTCAATTTGCATCGCAAAAATAATGGTCATAAGGATCTTTAGTGATATCAAATCGTTTGAAACTAGAGGCCTGATCATCATGGCAAGCAAGGGCACTTCCTTCTGGCTTCAATTTACTACAAACTTCAGACACATCCAGTAAATCTGCTGCCTCTTTGTCATCTTGTTCCTCTGCTTTCAATTTAGCACTCAGACTTCCAAGGCTATCCCCATCATTAGATCTCTGAGAGCGTGACTCATCATCAGTGTCTCTTTTAACAGCCAGTCCCAGTGGCTGAAGTTCATCGTCACTTCTGCAGTCTGAATCTGTGTGCTTGTGCCCCCTTGAAAATATGCCAGAGGCCAACCTGGTCACGAACCCAAGTGCAGCCAGAGGAATGGAAAGAACCCCGTTTATTCCAGAACTTTCAGAGCCATCGTAATTCTCAATACTGATGTCAGTGGCACTTTGAGCCCCAATGTCCTAGATACCAACAAAGACTTGTCATTCATGATATTTATTGATTACAACACATATTGTGGTGTGAAGTATTAAAACTTATAGGGCTTGTATCTAGATCACAAAGAGCTTCAAGCATCAGAAACAATTCATAAAATAAACCACTTATTCACGAGTCAAGATTTAATACACCATAATCAACTCAAACAAAAAGTAACTGGTAGGATATCATGTTGTTTGGGTGAGTGGGAGGACAAACAAACTGCCACATCTACATCATGAGATGATAAAGATTATGAAATCTGCCAAAACAATCAACGAATAGTGATCATATTAACTCTTACAGAACTTCTACATCACGTCCCGCTTCCCAGGTCTATGAAGCAGACATAAGAGTTGTAAGAAGCCTTTGCTGCAGAAAAGCAACTTGTAATTCACTGAATGGAGCAAGTTGAAAGCACACCATAATGAACCCATACATCTCAAAAACATCTTTTATCTATTTTTAGAAATCTTAGTTTCCTTGGCATCAGATACGAAAAGTGATATCCTCATGATCAAGGGATAACACTGTACATGGTATAGTTGCAATGACTCGAGTCTTAGTTAAGTAGTCTATATCAGTTACCGTCTGCAGTAGATTGCCAGATTTTATTTATAGAAAAGAGATTCAGTTCACGTAAGACAAGAACACAAGAGACTTTTGAAAGCAAAAGGTAAATTTGACCTTTCTTTCACTGAAAGCCCACCAATAACCCGAGCAAGTATTTATTACCAAAAGAGAAGTGTTTCCAGCTATATATTACATGAGACTAAATCACAGAGCACAAGAAAAAAGTTTCAGTTAGTATAAACCTCATTAGCATTCTCAATAGTATCCATCTCATCATCCTCAACAGTTTCCCAGCTGGCCGCATCATCAATAATTTCACTTCCACCTGCTATTGACTCGTCATCATCGTGGCCAACAACATATATTGCTTGAGGACCAACCTAAGAGAGAAACATAAATTTCAATCAAGTACAATTGCAAACTCCTAAAAAATGCAGTACTACAATACGAGTACAAGTACATTTTCTGGACCATAGAAACAAAAAGAAACATAACCAATTATCCATAAAATACTATCCACGCTATGGAAAGCTAGAGTATCTTTCATAGCTGTAGTAGCAATTCAAACTGTTGGCGTCCACTTTTTTGACATAAAACCTAAATAAGCAAGATAATGGGGTATTTATAGAATTTAGCCACATACATATTCAGTTCTTTGTTGGTGATACACATCAAACCATTAGTTTAGTTTTGTATAACCACCTATGCAGTTTACCACCACATGATCACATTAAGAAGAAATAATGGCAGATGTCTCTCCAACAGGATACCCATATGTCAGGGTATGATCAAAAGACATATACAAGAGAAGGAAGAAAGGTTTCCAAATTATATTTTTCAGCACATGAAAAAAAGGGAGTCAAGCAAAAGACCAGAGTAAGATCAAAACAATGAAGAGTTGTGGGATGAGGGCACCCCTGTTTGAAGCAAATACAATCACTAGTCAACAGAAAATATACCATTGATGTTTGTGTGCATCATCCCATCAGCCCACGTAACCTCAATATCACCATTTCTGAGCCCAGTAATGTTCCCAACCCAAGAGAGATCAGAGAATTCAGAACAACCTTCATCAGTAGATTCACCCTCAACCTTGTTGCATCCAATATGCTGTTCTGCGTCGTGATGAAGTTCGTCTGTACCATCCGGTAGCTTAGACTCTTCAACAGAGTTTGTAGTAGATACAGATTCTGCTGGAAGAGAAACAGGTGATAGACGAACAACTACATCTCCATAACAGTAATCATAGTCAGGATGGCCCTCCAATTCATAAACACTTACTACTTCTTCTTTATCAAATTCTCTGGGATCCTCAGCCCTAGCAACTTGCTTTAACCACCTCACATGAGCTGTCTTCTCTTTTGCATTAACATTTTTCAAAACCCCTACACGTCCAGTTTCACTAGCATCATAGCCATTATCAGCAGCTTTCTCAACTACATACTGTTCTGCAACAAATTCATGATCTCCAGGATTGCTCAATAGGAATCAGACTTGTGGAATTCATACCTCTTTCTATTGTTCCATTCTGCCAAGCTACATCAACTCTAGTGCTAGTATTGCAGATCAAAAGTGCTCTTTCAAAATTTTCCTCTGTTTTCCTTGCTTTTTTGTCCCTCCTGACTACAACTTTACGGATCTTCTTACAACATAAAGGCCAAGATTCATGGAATGACTCCTTCAAAACAGACAATGAACTAGCACATGAACTAGATTCTGCAGGGGCTTTATTTTCAACCTTTCCATTATTTGCATCCAAGGAAACCTCTGCATCAAGTTCTATTGACTCACTATTCCCGTTTAATTCCTCTGAATTGATAACTTCAGAACATTCTGCTCCTGTTTGAGCAGATTCTGATTCTTCTTTGACAGAATTACAAAGTTCTAAGTTTGATAGTCCCTTGTCTAAGGGAGTGCTGGACAATAGCAAAGGTGAAGGAAGAAGGCACCAATCACCCAATTGCCAGTTTGCATGTGGTTAAAAACAAGACAAAAGCTTTAAGTTTTTGGGACTTTGCTCTTCTGCTGGTGTTGTAGAAGAGTCAGGCCCATAACCAGCAGAAGCAATCCAATATATATATACAGACCCTACTGTAACTTTAATCACTGTACCCTCCAAACAGTAAGCTTTCCATAAGCCAGAAGTCCATCTCGAGTTCTTAAAGACTGATGAAGAGATTGCCTTGACACGCTGCCCAGGATAGTAAGGAAAGTGCACATCTTCAAGAATATTCTTATCAATGGGTTTAAGACACATTGGGTCAGCCTTCATAACTTTACATACAGAACCATCATCAAAGAGAACTGTGACATTATCCAACACATCATCAATTCTACCTATCCAGGGGCCAAGGACAACATAGTCACCAACAGTGAAATCCCTGACGCGTTTTAAGTCTCTAGCACAAATATCTCCAATGACAGAGCCTTCATGAGTTAATAAATCCACAGAAATATCCACATCTACCACAACACCCACTTTGGACCTGTTGGGTCCGAAGCAGCAGCAACATAATCCCCATGCAGAAATCCCCTATCAACAACTTTCACATCATTAATACTTTCTGTCGTCTCAGACTCATCTGTCCAGAGCACCCTAACTTGATCAGCTAGGAGGCGGTTTTGACTATCGACATTTGGTGTCTGGTTAACCTTTTGAGGGTTATCAACTTCACCTTCCTCACCATCACCATCACCATCGTCATCATCTACTTCTTCATCGTCATTGTCAGTTAAGCTTCCATCTGAGTCAGAGTCACCAGCAACTTCAGTAACAATTCCAAGCTTACCGTTGATGCTGCTTCTGACAACATCTTCACTGTATACATGGTATACATTCTGTAAGTTCCTGAGAATCTCTCCTGGCTTACTCTCTGGTGTCACATTTTTGTCATAATTATGTCCATTTACAGGTAAATCATCTTTTTTCAAAGGAGCATTGACATTTGCAGTTGTCATTGGTCCAACATCATTGGATACATCATTATGTGTATGTCGTACTGCCCCTTCCCAGTTTCCATCTAATAAACACATAGGGAAACTTGAGGAAATCATTGGAGGAAAAAAAAAAGAAAAGAAAATAAACAAGAAAAATTGACTCCATACCATCAACTAGAATCAGAAAATTTTTTATGCAGACATGAAGTTTAGACCAGTTGGCGACAACTAACCACATCTTTGCATTAACTCCTTGATTCCATTCTCAAAATTGCCGATGGTAAAATGTTCAAACTTCAAAGAAAGCAAAAACCTCAAAATTTGATGCTGTTCAGCATTAAACTTTCAAATCAATTCTTTGTGATTTTGCTCAAGCCAAAGCATGACATTTGTCTAAGAAAAAACTCAAAAAACATGTATCTTTAATTAAAGTATTGATTTGCCGGAGTTTTAGTTTTAGTAAATTTTGAACAACCATTCAGCCTGATAGGTAGTAAAAATCTCAAATTCTTCAAAATGGCTATATTGATTTTCTCCTAATCAAGATGTAAGCAACTAACTAAGACACCTATGAATTTAATAGCAACCAGCCTATCCCATATCCAACATTAGCTGGCTCGACTGTACCTCGTGTAACCATAAATAACTAAATGGGCAATCCAAGTATCCAACCACCTTAAACTTCCTCAAATTTTAGAACCCGAAATCCAATTAAAAAATACTAGTTAGTAATAAATAGAAACAAACCCTACACACTCAGAGAAAATCCACCAATAACCAGCTGAAACCATGATTCAAAGTGAAAAACAAGGCAAAACACCCCACCCCATTTGGACCACAAACTAAAATAGAAAACAAATAAATAAATCTACCATGGAATACTTATCAAAAACACATTAAAATTGCTCTCTAACAACTAACAAACAAAGGTGCCGGGGAAATAATAAAATAAGAAAGTTGTAAATTCTAAATAAAATAAAATGAAAAATTGCGTTACGAACACGTTCTGTGCAATTGCAGATGCTGAGAAGTGAGAAGAAATAGTACTTCTCTGAAAATACAGTAAATCTGAGAAGGGGGCTGAAAATAGATTGGGCATCTCAGGGGGTAGGTGGGCGGGAGAAAGTCTTTCTCCGCTCAGACTGATGAGTACCCGGGTGGGAGACGACAGGGACATTATTGTCATTTCGCGCCGTATAACAGGTGCTCTTTCATGTACCCTCCAGCAATTTGACTCGAATATCCTTTTTCTTTTGGAAAAATACTTACATAGATCCCATTTTTTGTCACACCTGTATATCATGCGATCAATATTAAATTTTATAAAATTTTACTAATATCAATTTATATCATAAATTTCATAATATTTAATTCACGTCACAAAATGTACAAGTGAAACCAAATATCAAATCTACCTAAATCTTTCCCTCCTTTGTACTTGTCTATCTAAAAGTTTAATGAACACTTTTTTATTTATTTTTTAAATTATGAAGAATAAACTCACACTAAATAGCTTTTAACTATTCTTAATATGAAAATGGAAAAATGTGCTTTTTTTTTTTTTAGTCAATAAATCCATCATACTTTTTAAAAAGTTATTTTTCTATTTTAAAAAAATTATAATCAACTTTCAATAAGACGTAGAGAACAAACACAATAATTGATTCGAACAATTCTTTGCATAGCTATGACTAATATCAAAAATCTAATTTCACATTATATAAAGTCGCATGATATTATTATAATATCAATTAAACCACTACAATATATGACTAATTCAATAATTTTTAATCTAGATCATTGGTTAAAAATACTTTGGTGAGAATAAAACCAATAATCCATTTGAACAACTTGTACATATACTTGCTTTTATTTTTTAACTAAAAAAAAAAAAGAAATAATCATCTCCTCCTATTATTTATTTATTCGAATTAATGAACAATATGTCATAAATAAAAACTTACCTGAAGTTAGAGATTGATATTAATAAACAAATGAAAACAATGAAAAGAAAAAAAAAATTGACTTTCTTTAAATAATTATTATATAAAAAATTACTTTGAATATTAAAATAATATTAGATTTATTCAAGATAAGAAAATAAAAAACTTAACCGTTCAAACAAAAATATTATTAGATTTAAAAATAAAAATTAATTTGTAACACATCAATTAACTTTTACGATTAATTTATACACGACAAAGATAAATTCCATAATTATTTTTATCAATAAAAATCACCCAAAACTCACTAGAAAAATAGAAATCCACCAGGAGAGATAGAGAGATTAGTGAAAATAATTAAAGGTTAAAAAAAAAAACATATAAATAGAATAGTTTAAACCCCCGGGTGCAGTGGTAGAGGAGTGCCGATCGGAGAGAAGAGAACATGATCGTTTGCGTCGCAGTCGTCGGCCACCAGGTACTCCGCCCCGCCCATCCAACTTTCTCTATTGTTATATCTTACAAAAGATCTCGTTATTTCCCTCATTCTTTGAGTTCAGATACTAACTGAATATATTTCTTGATAATTTTGTTTCTCCGGCGGCGGAATGATTAGAACAATCCGCTATATATACAGAGCTTCACGGAAGCAGATGATGTGGATCCCTCAAGCTTCACCACATCGTCCACTGCTCCCTTGACGTCGTCGACGAAAGGGGTTCTCTCTTATTCTCTCCATCTCTGTTCATTTCTGAATCTTGCAAGATCTATTTGATTTGTAGTTATTATTGGATCTAAAAATAAAAAAGAAAAAAGAAATCGTTTTGCGGGTACATCCCATTTTAGCACAGGACCTATTTAGCAGGAAATGAATGCATTGATCTAGTAGAGTATTAAGTCTGAATTCGTCTTAGGTAGATAGATTCTGTGGAATTTATGATACTGTAAAGTGTTAATATATGGTTATGCTCAAGATATACAGACTTTATATACAAATTTCACATTGGCATTATTAGCAAGTTTCTCTTGTTTGGTGTTGCTTATTTTTCCCTTTTTCTCGCGGGGAAGGGGAGGAGAGAAGGTTTAGCTTTGTTTATTCAACCTGGTTTGGTGCGTGAGGAGTGACAAGTTTTTGTATTATTAAGATTGTTTATTTCAGAAGTCATACAATGCCAATACATTGGTATTTGCTTGGCCAGCTATATCTAAGAACACCAGAGAGACAAGGGAAAAAGAAAATCTTTCCTGGTTGGAATGAACGTTTTGTCAATTCTGAGTCTGGAATGAACATTTCTGTCAATCTTTCCTAGTTGCTATTTCTCCTTCTGCAGTTGCAGTATCCTGTTCCAAAGGCCAAGGTGTTCTAAAATTGTTACTGGGGTTAATGGTGTCTCTGCATGTGTGTACTTGAGAGAGGGAGATAGAAGTAGTTAGCGAGGGAGTTCTTGCTGATACCATATGTTCTTCAATGACGCATTCTCCCGTTATGGTTGATTGTACGCAATTTAATGTTTCAATTATTTGGCTATTTAGCATGTGAAGTAAGCATTATTAATTTTGTGACAACAAATGGTAAATGTGGGTGTACAACAATGTCCATAAGTTCTCCTATAATTCCCTAATTTTTGTGCAAACGTATCTGCTCAATACGTATGGAAACCTTGATAACGGGACATGTAAAGGTTGTACAAGCACAACCTCTATGAGATGCAGAATTTATTTTAAGAGTTTTTATGAGCAGCAACATATTGTAGACCGTGTTATCCTGATTTGGGATAGACAGGCTGCACTAAAAAGAACTATGGTTGGTCCCTTTCAATCGGGGTGTTGGTTTGAGAACATCTCAACCTATTCTCTATCTTTGGATGAAATTGAAATTGTGGATAATCCCAAATCGTGTTTTCACATTCTCTGTCATTTTTTTTAAAAAAAGAAGAAGTTAAAGAGCACTTTAAAAGTTAAATGTTTATTCTTTTGCAGTGAACAATCCAAAAAAATCTGGCCCTACCCTGAATGAGACATTTCTTGGTATGCTGTATCCAACGGAAAATTACAAAGTGTAAGTATATTTGAATGCTTAATTGCCAATCTACACGTACAGGAGATGAGGTAAAGCACATAGAAGATTTCTTAGATATAGACATATACAGAACAATGCATGCATCCATACATATTATTTGTGAAATATCTTGAAGATAAGCACTTTGTAGCTGCACTATATATGTGTTATGTACATCTCACAGCTTTCGTTGTCTGCAGGTATGGTTATCTGACCAACACAAAGGTGAAGTTCATATTAGTTACAACAGATCTGGATGTCCGAGATGCAGATGTGAGAAATGTAAGTGTTAACTTTGCATATGTGGAAAATTTCATTTTATAGCTTCTTGAGCCACGATGTATATATTAACACCTCCACCTCTCCTCCTCATTTTTTCTGTCCACTAAATGCTCTGATCTAAACATATAGAAATCTGGCACTGTTGAGGTACAACAACAAGTGATACAGAAGATGTTGTATTTTCCTATATCTGGCTGCAGTTGGTTTTCAATGAATTGATCCTGACAAAATTAATTGGTGCAGTTGACTACTCCTTGAAATAATGTAATTGTATTATCACTGTCAAGAGCACATAGTTGCAGTGAAATTTATATTGATACCTGGATGGAAAGTAAAGTGTTTTGGTCAATAGTGATAGTGATTCTTACACAACACAACTCATTACTTGCTAGGTGACACACTTACTCCAAGGGAAATCATCAATTTTTTTCCACAATTTCCTGTTACTCGTGACAATAGAAAGTCACTAGTTGTATTAATTTGTATGGGTATATATAAAGTTATAAACTAGCATTAATATATGTTTTAGCGGTTTCTAAGGTGTCCGACTTTTGGATATATTTGCTAACTTTTTTGTGATGTAAATTACTAGTTTTTCAGCAGGTTCCATGCTGCCTATGTTGATGCAGTATCAAACCCATTTCATGTTCCTGGGAAGAAAATAACCTCTAGGATATTTGCAGATAGAGTCAAGAATATCGTCAAGTCCTTTGGATCGAGTTCAACCGGGTGATGCACAGCTGTTGATAGTTCCCTGTAGCAGAAACTTTCACTAATTGTTCTATTCCTCTACCTGTAATTCCAGTTAGGGTTTGGGTTGATTTAGCGAATCAATTAATTTCAGCAGTATACCTGGACAATACAGTGATGTAAAGAATTGGAGCTTATTTTGTAGTAAAAAGGTGTCAAACCTATTACTGATTATTCTCTCAAGAGGTTACACAACCTAATTCGGACACTGGAGGAACAATGATGCCTTGGTTTTCCACTGACTAAATCACTTCTAGCAGTTGACTGATGTTAAAAAGGAGTAACTTGAGTGCTATTTATACTTTTGAAAGGTGCAATAAAGAACTTGGTGCGAGTACTTAGCATGCTCAGAAACTGCAACAAAGAATTGTGGTCATATGAACAATGGTGTTGCTCATTCCCATTGAAACACCTTTAAATGCGAGTATCGCGTGGTACGTGAAATTTTTTATGAACAATTTTGTCAAGGAAAGAAGAGATGATCAAATAAAAAACTCCCTCTAGATGGGTGAAGCTGAATGCTGATGGCAGGCTTTAGTTGTTTGTTCTCTGGCTACGGGGGTGTATTATTGCCAAGAGATGGTACGATTTCATGCGTAGCTGGGCAATAGCAGTCTGAGGTTGAGCAATTGGGTGATTAGAACTTAGAATTTCGGTAGCCATAGAAAATTGGGTACATAGGGCACACGGATCATTTATAAACAGCAACTACCAGTCGTGGAAATCAATTTGAAAGACGAGCCAGGCACCATTCAGCTAAAGCCTCAATAGAAGAATGCATCCAAATAGGATCCATACTTGAAACAGCCTATACAAACTGAATAATGACCCAAAAATCTTTTTGCCATACCCTCTCGGGGAGACTTCTGGTTTTTCAAAATTTCCAAATTGAATAGGCCTGTTTCTCTTGGTCTCATTTTTACAGAAAAAATGCACCAAATCCATTTATAGCTAGAGCAAGTGTGAATGCTTTGGGAGAAATGAATCAACAGGTTTTCAGCAGTGTAATTCAAATGATCAAACAACAATAACTCAAACTAGTTTCACAATGTAAAAGATTGTCAAAAGCCATTCAAAGTAGCAGCAGCAATCGTTGTAAAGCAAATTCGATAAAATAGTGCGCATTACAATTACAAAAATCATCCTGCAGGCCTCCCATCAGAATTCGTCATCATCCTCCTCAGCTATGTGCTTCGCAAGCTCTTGCTCTTGTTGTTGTCTCTCTCTCCTCTTCTCGGCACTTTCTTTTTCCTTGTGGGAATTTGGTGGATATCGTAGGGCACGCACTGCTTCATTATGCATATTAAGGCAAAATGCAATTCTGGAGTTGAAAGCAATTTGAGGCTCATTAGTCGAGTAGATGTCCCCAGTCTCCTTTGACACCATCCATCCATTAGCACGATCCAATGTGGCATCAATGGCACCATCTCGAATTGCTTTAGCCACAATGCTCTCAGCATCCGCAACAGGGTTTGCTGAATCCAGTTGCAGTTTTTTGGCAACATCTGCCAGCGATATCCTGGAATACGAGATACTAATGTTACGGAGCCCAGTCCTAATAACATTGTGCCGGAGCCTCACAATCAAGTTGTTGGTTCGGTCTGAGCTGAAAGTGCTTGAGAACTTCTCAGCAACTTTCCTAAACAACTCCAGATCTCCAATTCTAACAGCCTGAATACATTGCAAACAAGAATGAATCAATTTCAGAAGCCAAAAGAAGGAAACTTAACATACTGGTTGAACCCCCTTTTCTAGGATTCCCCCCCTTAGGTTGTGAAAGATCCTTCAGGCATGAGGGTGCTGCAAAGTGGCAGTGTGCTCCATTCATGACAGCCAAATAAATCATCACAAACAATTAGCCTGTGTTGGACATTATAATTCTATTCTACAATTACTAATTTCTCCACTCCTAACAATGTCTACATGCAACAAATATCACCAGGCCCTCTTCCGAAAGCTACAAGTCATGCTGGCAAAATATTATATACCAGCCTTTCCAAATGATATCAACCAAAAATAAATAAAAAATTAGACAACCCAAACTCACATTTGTAAGCTCAAAGTATGGTCTCAAAGCTTTTTCCATTCCTTTTTGCATAAAAACAGTCCTCTCAGGGATCTCTCCTAGAAGCAGTAAACGGACTATAACAGCCCACTTAGTGCATTGAACCCGGAAACCAAGAGCAGCTATAGGGGCTTTCCTTGCAGCTTGCAAAAGGGACTCTTTAGCATCAGTGTATTCCAACTGAATTGTCCTGATCTTTCCAAGGTAAAAGAGGTAGCGACAAAACTGCAAATACAGAAAGATCCAGGATAAGCATGAGAAGATTAAGGAAGCTAAATATCCACATTATGCATCAAACAGATTAGAGCATAAAATCAAATAACACAAATTAGTTTTCTTTTTGGTACAAATATGGTGCATTAGTCACCCCATCATTAATCTGTTGTAAATTTTTCTTCTGTTTACTCCTAATGCAAAGTAAATGACTCAGCTTTGCTTTCGAACATGTATTATAATGAAAAGCATAGTCATTTACTTTACCAATTTATATTTCCTACTAACATCCAAATCCCACAAGGTTCCAATTTCTTCCAGTTACTACAGTTTTATTAGAAAATTTCCTTATCTGCATGATTTTGTGTATCTGAATACAATTCTTAATTTGATCCTTAGATCCTACCCATTGATGAAATAAACATCAGTTGATAAATCCTTGATATGTAAGATCTCACCAGCAAAATGAAAAAGAAAGTGGATTCTTGAGAATCACTTCCGACAGACTCATTTCTGCTCAAAGTCAACAAGTCCCAACATGCATAAAATATTCCAAGCACATGGCCAAAGTTTCTGTACCATACTTGAGAAAACTAAGAAAGCGCAAGATGAGATTTACCTGTTGATTTGAATGAGCTTCAAAACGGGGTGCCTTTGACCTCAGCTTCTCTGCTTGATCATATAAATTATAATGCAGGTAATTTCGAAGCAACAGATTGAGAAGTGTTTCCTGCACCAACTAAGCTGTTAAGTATGAAAGCGATACTAAGACAATAAACCAATGCTGGAAGATTAGGTTACAAACCTGACCCAGCTCATCATGGCGAAGTGTTGCAAGCCGATGCAGAGCAAGCAGGGTGGTTTGTCTCTTTCTGCAAATTAAAGTTTCTATCAGTTGAAATGGTGAAAGGAAAAATGAACAAGTAAAACACACAGAGAGAGAGAGAGAGAGAGAGAGAGAGAGATGGAAAAGTAGCCATCCCATGCTTGAGAACCGTTTATACCATGCATCGTTCCAAGGTATTAAGTATAAGCAAGTTTAATGAGATAAAACTCACCCACGAATTTCAGCAAGATCACCAGTGAGTTCATAGCTTAAAGAGTAATAAAAGTAGATGGATGTTAGAACATCGAGAGTTCGCCTATTGAGGCTCTTCAAGCGTGCAATGCCTGCTGAGGCACATGCTTTAGCCTGGAGAATAAGAAGAAATAATTTCATGCATTAAGAATTCTATTAGAATATGCAAGCATGTGAAAGTGATGTAAATCGTACCTCATTGTATCTCTTCTGATCAATGAGAAATATGAGGACAAGCAAGTCTCTTATAAATCTCAAGCTCTGGCAGAGAATGCTTTGCAGGAGGAGTTTGGGTGTTGCAGATGTTGCAGTATCAACTTCCATGTCAAGCTCATCATCCTGTAAGAAACACAAGCTTGTCAAGCTGTGGAATTCACAAAGAGAACAATATCTGTTTGACAACATAATGGGAATAAAATTATAAATACACTAAAAGGAAGGCAATGAAGACAAAAACAATTACTGTTTGATAATATAGAGAATTATATCTGTTTGACAGTACAAGAGAACCGTATTTGTTTGACATATCCATTTTGTCAGTTATAAGATGTCTTATGTCAGAAATATCATGGGCAATACTTTGCAACAAGAAAGTCATTCTCCGAATTCTTTGTTTGACATATCCATTTTGTCGGTTATAAGATGTCTTATGTCAGAAATATCATGGGCAATACTTTGTAGAAAGAAAATCATTCTCTGAATTCTTTTGCTAATATTTACACAATACTTTTAAAAGTCATCCATAATATGTTTAATGCACCATCACTACCACTAGACTGCCTTTAACAAAATCATTATCCCTGTATCGTTACTAGGATAACTGATGTCACCTCTATTGCTGTGATACTGCAAGTAAAAATCATGGAGTCACAACAGCAGCAGATACAAAGGCAGCAAAAGTTAAATGACAAGGTACCAGAATAATGGGAATTGGAGGTGTACCATTAAAGTAAAGGTAGGTGTTCAGTTATTCAAGTTTCAGCAGATAAGTGCATGCATGCTCTAATAGTAGTAGACCTAATATTCCTCTTACCTTCGTCACTCTGTGGGAAACAGGAGCAAAATATGGGATTATTAACTTGGTTTTATAACCTTTATTTTCTCAAGTTGATAAAGAAGACGAAACCAAAGAGGTCAACATATGCTATGCGTGAAGGAGTCCATTTGCACCCTCAATATTAAACTGATTGACACTTTGCACTTCCAACAATTACTAGTACTGCACCCTAACGTTTTTTAATCATTCCACTCTGCACCTACTATTCCTAGACCAAACAAAAAATGGAACAAAATGTTTTTCAAGGTTTTAATAACAAAAATGAAAGTCAAGACAGAATTTGACTTAAAGGCAACTGAAAGAGAAAATGATTATGGCAACCTGAAGTAGTGTGATTACTCGAGTCTCCAGCTTCCAATTAAAGCTCATATCAACAGATGATGCAACTACTATTTCATGTCCATGCTAAAATAATTACACTATTCAGATAATGCTTTGCATGTGATAACACAAATCTTGTTCCCACAAAATCAATAATCGCTATTTTATTTTGCTAGACCTATTAAAAAGTAGTGTCAAAGTGGCTATGATAACTGTAAGATGCAATTTGTATGAACTCCAAAGCAATGATTTGAGGAGAAAATGTTCATTAATGCAAAAACTGATGGCAAACACTAGAATTTGGTCCTAAAAACACAATGTTCTTTCTCGAGCAGAAAACAAGCTACAGCTTCCAGTTGATCCACACTTAGAAGTATAACAGAGACAAAATCAGAAAATGTCATCAAGCCAAAAACTGAAAGGTTTCAAATATGTATCAAATTCAAAGATGACTTTCTTACCTTGGGGATGTATGAGGACAACCGAGTATGCGCATCAGATCCAGGTGTAAGTGTATAAGTCAAGAATGCAGAAATCACAGATGCCTTTAACTTCTTCCTCAAAGCAATAGTTAGCCGAACTGCCCTAACAATTCTCCGAACCTCCCGGGCATATGCACCCGTCTCAATCAGTGATGCTATCTCTTTCACGTCTAAAGCCCACAAGGTTTCCATTAAAGAGAAGAATTAACCAAGACTGGATGGGCCAGTCGACACAGTCAAAAGTATGAGAACAAAGAGAAAGACACTTACGCTGCAGAGTGGATGGGCCAGTCGAGGTGACAGAATTTGAGGGGGCTGGTTGATCATTCATCTCAACATCTTGAGTCATTTTTGATATACTCTGAAAAAATCATCATGAAGATCATTTAAAGATAGAAGACCACTATTAAGCTACTATTACAAATCAGAAATAATATAATTTGGTTCTCCCTTCTTCAAAATGAAGTTCAAAAACATTGTCCTCAGAAGCCCACTCTTATTCCTTTTCATCAAACAGAAAACAGTCCAACAGAAAAATCATCTCTCTTGCATTTTGTTAATGCCCAGAAGTATTCAGCAGGTGGCCTAAACTGGTACTGCATAAATGAATATATGGTAGGTGATTGGGCTTCTAGAAGAAAAATGGAGAAGCCCTGGGAACTTGATGGCTTTCAGTCCATGACAACAATCTAAAACATCCACAACAGAAGAATGAGGAACCTATAAGTGCACTCCATCTTAAGTAAAGAAATTGCCCAATTTCTGAACTATTTTTTGGTGTCATTGATCACCGAACCTCTCTTTCAGTTTTGATATCGAATTTGATTTTTTTTTTTCCTTGGAGGGGATGGGGAGTCTTCTTAGTCTAAGCCTGCTCTCAATCAGTAGACCAATCAGTAGATGCCAAAAAAAACGAAAAAAAAATAAAAACACTGTCATGATTAGCCCACGTATAATCAAAAGTGGAATAGGGCAAATAACCAAGGCCCCAGCCCTCAACTCAAAATCCAACAACAACAAAAAAAAAATCAAAACTCAACCAAATTTTACAGTAATTTTTGTCAAAATAAAGAAGAAAAAGACAAAAAAAAATAAAAATAATAATAATATGCCTCTGCAACTTTTGATGGGAGAACATTAAGAACTGCAAATCAGACTCCGGAACTGGAACTCTCGGAGATTTCCAACAAATACCATGATATCAACGGTCAGACATGTACTTTCTTATCAGTAAAAACCTAGATCAACACCGCATATACCCAAATTAGACAAGTGCAGGGGAGGGGTGGGTCCTACCTGTAGTCTTGAAGCTTTAAGACTTGTCGTCTACACCGAACGCGGCGTCTCTTTCTGGACGGCTTCGAGGGGTGCGGGGGCCAAGAGAGGGAGATCCTCCGGCGACTGGCTGAGTGAGTGACGGAAGAGGGATAGGGATCCGTTAGCTTGAAGCAGAGGAAAAAGGGTAGGGATTTATGAAAGTCCGAAGGGTTAATTGTAGGTTACAGTAATAAGTAAGTAGTGCTTTATTTGCTGGTAGCTGGCCAAATAAAATTTGGAGCAAAATGCATTACTTACGCTTGTGTGAGAGGTTATTAAATTATTTAAAAATAAATAAATTAATTACTGATTTATTTTAAATTGTGACTGAAGTTAATTCTTTTATTTTTTTTATCATGATTATATGATTACATACACACATTTAGTGATCAAATTCGTAATTACAATGACTCGAGAGATTTGGCAAAAAAAATATTTTAATAACTTAATATGCAACAATATAATAATTTAGTAGGTATATTTTGTTCTTAAATTTCCTCTGTGTTCACAAATTAAAGCTAATTTACTCCTGTTTGGATGAAATTTTTATAAGAGTCTTACTAAATGATGTGTCAAGTGAAATCATTGAACTAATGAAACGAGATTTTAATATTTTAAATAATAACTTATCAATTAATTTGATTTTTAAATCTATATATTAATTTAAATAGTAAAATCTCTTTAATTTAAAATATTACTCGACACTTGATAATAACGTCCCAGAATAAAATTTCTCGTGTTTGGATATAGAATGATCACCAATACATCACATGGGCCACAAATGCATAGCATTACGGATTAAGTCCTTGATCCATAAAGAGGCCCATTAGGCCCAATAAGTTTCACATTGATCCATTAACAGCTCCATTATACCAACAACGCCCAATTGTGGTACTCTTTTATGTTCTTTTGGCTTCTAAGATTCTTTCTTCTCTGACGGGAGGAAAAAATATCAGAAAGGTAGCAGAATCATACTATAAATTAATTTCCAAATAATAGATATTTCTTTGATTAGTAATATGAAATTTAAATTCGAATAATAATATTAGAATTTATATCATTAACATATGAATGATTATATTAATAATTCAAAAAATAAAGAATAATTTTCAACCAAACTATTAATACCCTTATGGGGACACCTTAAAGTATTAAAGACACAACAAATATGAAAATGCATAAAATTAACCAAAAATTCAATTAAAAAGAAAAACAAACTGTCACTTGATTATAAAAATAAATGATGGCATAACCAAAGGACGTCATTATTTTGAATATTATTTTTGAGATGTAATAACGTGAGGTAAAAAAGTGTATATGAGTAATGACTGAAAAACATTACTCTATTTTGAGATAATTAAATGTAATCCAAACAAACAGGTTTCATATGATTGTGAGCTTTGTACTATATTCAATGTAGCTGTGGGGAAGGAGAAATCCAGAGCAAGCAAAACATTCCATCTTATCCTGCCTTAGAGAAGGAAAGAAAAAGTGAAACTCACATCCACACAAACTTCACTATAATAATAAAACCAAGGAAACAGTGAAGTAGCATGACTAGTATTCTCAAACATACAAAAAGAATCACTTATTGTGATTTTAATTGGAACAAGATTCATGTCATTGATACAATAACCACCTAGATATAGAAATCCTGATCCCTGAATTTCCCTCGATAACTAACAAAATTCAACCATTAAAGTGAAAGGAAGTCAAAAGAACAAGATACAAAAGAGCCCAAGGCTGGTAAAACAAGCGGAGTACATGAGCTTTTGTCCACTCTGAAATGCATTGACACAGCTATATCCTATATGCTCTGAGGAAATTTTACCTCATAATCCAGCGGCACCTGCATAAATAGTGCATCAATTCATCTTCATTCACAAACATTAACCAGAAAGGGAAAAAAGAGGCTAAATCATGCTCCACGTATAGATAATCCACTATCGTGATTTAGTGCACGTGGTTTGATTGTTGATTAACATGTATAGTTGCGGATTTTAATCTGTCTACACTGTAAGCATATAGGAAATTTATGTCACCATATATGTTGCAGTTATCATCTTGCCAGCAAACCATCTACCATGAAGTGCATGTTGTGCAGCAATTGCAGATTGACTGTTCTCAAACCGCAAGTACACAAACCCAGCAGATTTCCTGCTTGTCATATGAAAAGATTGAAAAGAAACAAGGGTAGAAAAAAATGGTGGTTAGCTAAATGCACATCACCACCATATTGCAGCCACGAACCATCTTGCAGCTTACATGTACTGCAGGAAAGGACCATAACCAACAGGGACATAATATGTGTAGGAAGAAAGAAATTGCACAAAATCAAGCTAGTTAGCTGCCAAAATCAGTTTAACCACAAAGGCAAAGTATTAAAAGATAGAACTTACTTATCCACATAAATATGCTTCAATTTTCCAAATTTTGAACATTCATCCTCCACATCATCTTTAATATCCTGGTCAAACTCTGGTTCAGACTGCAAAAATAGTACAATCCCATAAGCGGGGAAAAAATAAAAAACAAATGAATGATTGCTAAACAATATCTCCAGCACTAACCTCTAATTTTGGATCAAACATGTTCTTCAACAATAAACATTCACATGGAATGCCAATATTATTAATTGAAGGAACGGTCAAAGCAGGCAGTGAGAGACCTGCTGCAGCTCAGAAAATCCTGCTAGTGCTGGAACAGGAATCTGTCCAAAAGGAATAACAAAAGGAGATATTCCAGGAGCAGCCCCAAGATTTGGAGCTGCTGCTACAGAAGTGTCAGGGTTATTAACAACCTGGCTGCCAGGAGAACCAGAACCGCTGTTGAGGATAAACAATATGTAAGAACAAGTACACAAAAATCAACATTCCCTTGAAATGCATACATGTCAAACCTTGATGTTGTCCTAGTACGATCCAACTTCTGCATGAGAAGTGCTCGAGATTGTGCATTCAGAGACTGAAAAGACGGTCATAAAAACAGGTCACTATTTGCTGTACCAGAGAGAAACAAAGTGAAAGAACAGTATACAGGAAAGGAAAAAGGTAGAAGAATTCAGTTTAAGGAATGCAATGACTGGGTAATTGAAAATATTCAGCAATGAACCTCAGTTCTCGAAATTTAACTGTTCTCTACTTTGAGTTACACAAACATTATCTTTAGTAACTAAAAATCATGATGATTGAGATGTGATGATCAATTAAGACTTGTGGTGAATGGCTAGGAAAGAACTGGAAGCTATTAGAATCATCAACACCAACAAGATATCAAGCATTTCATGGACATTCAGTACTCTCTATTCGTACCGCTACACCACTAGAAAGGATGACCAAAGAATTAGTCCAAGCAAGAACTTACCTTTCTTTCAGAAAAAAATGGGGGCAGGGGTTGGATGCAACTTGTGATATTTCTCATAGAAGCACATAGATGATAAGATGTAGCTCAACATAATACCAGAACTATAAAACTCTAACTGGTTGTGTATTATCAAAATTAAATCTCTAATTAAGTTACTATAAGTACCCTCCTGAATGTTTGAGACATTTTGTAACACCATATTCTGCACATAACTCATCCATCACCAAGACTTCCAATAGCATAGCCCCTAATACCACAAAATCAGAACTTTTTTCCCCGTCCTTCCCTGTCCAAAGATGCAGTATCAGGTATAACTCTCTTCTGAGTGATAATCAAACTTTAGAAAAGCTCTTCTTTTTAGGTGACATTAAAGCATAAAAGTCTCTCTCACCAATCTAGTGGCATGATATCCATCCATTGCTTCCCAAGCCATAACTAATTTTTACAGCCCAAACATGTTATCTGATTTCTAAGGTTGTCCCCAAAAGACAGCAAAAGAAAACAGTTTTTGAATGATCTATCAAGGAGCAGATGAATCAATGGACCTTTGACCAAATTAACTTATAAAACTGCAAATTATATTGCATAAATGGCTTACCAGACCACCGCCCTCATCATCATCAAAATCTCCAGCATTTGCACCAACTTCTTGCCCTCCAGTTTGATCTGTAACAGCTGATACCTGCACAAAAATATCAAAACAAAATTATAAATAATTATCCCATTCAACCAAAAACTATATATTCTAACTTGCTGACTCACTAATTCTTAAAGTGCTGTGCCCATCACACAAGCATTAAGTTAGGAAAGATAGAATAATGTCACTCAAAATGAACAAATAGAAGAAAACAAATAGACCATTGCATTATTTCAATAATACACATAAGGATACAGAGTGATAATGCAAAATTAGCTTCGGTAGTTTACCTTGGTATAATCTACAGTCAAATTTCAGGCCAGACATTGTGATTTAGAAGATTTCATGATTGTATGACATTTGAAAGACTATAAAGAAAAATTGCAAGTTCAAGAGTAATTACACCCAAATCTTAAGCTTTATCAGGCCCCAGAAATGACCCATCACCTGGATACAGATTAAGCCCCTCACTGCTTCATTTTATCTTCTTGGCTGACCATATGCAGAAGGAGCATATAGTTTTTTCGTATGAGAGGGTAACGAGCATTGGTATCAATTCTGAGGTTCGTTGTTCATGGTTAACCACAGGGATCAATGAGATCTTTAACTCTTTAGAAATGAAAAAAGGCATATAAATGAGCAAACCATTCAAGTCGCATAAAGCATCTTTTCAGATTGAAATCTTTTTACATTTTATTTTTAGTGCCTTCTGTTATTTGCAGATTATTAAGTAATGATGTGTAAAGATCATGAGTATCAATTCTCACAACGAGTCAAAGCAAATCCCAGCCCAATGCAAACAAAGAGTGTAATCAGTAGAAGCCAAAATATGGCACGTTATGCTGAATGGGATAACTTTCTTGATAGATTTAATTACCATTAAAACTTTTACACTAACCTTGAACCATAGCACTAAATAGCCATGAAATGTTAGATGCAAGGATCATTAAGGAGGTTGTTATGGATTCCAAAATGAATTAATAAGTGACTTGCCTTCATAATTAGGCCTGCAATATCCAGTTGTCCATCTAAACTCAGTGCAGCTCTAGCATCTTCAAGGCGAGAAAACTGCAAGACATAACGTATAGAGTACAAAAAATTTGAATTTGGTCATCAAAGACAACTGAGATCTTACTGGAAAAAGAGTCTTTTTCATGTGTTAAAGTATTCTGGGTCAGATTATTAGGTTTAGTTCATAATGGAAAAAGCATAATGTTCTGACATCTCATACAAAAATCCACACTCACCTGAACAAAACCATAGCCCTTGCCATGCCCAGTATCCGGATCAGAAGGCAGCTGCAACAACTCAATGCTACCAAATGGTTCAAAAACCTGGCCCTTTGAACTGAAAAGATCAGCACCTTCACTAACAGGAGAAATATCTCAAAAACAACCAGCTGCTATAGAATCCAGGAGAGTTTAAAAACAACACCTTCCTTGTCAGAATAGTAATCCATGGTGCAAATCAGTGTGACTGTGCGCCCTTTGGCCAAATAACGATATCATACTTTTATTGCTGGGATTATTTACATTAATGCCTACTAGCACAAAACATACTTTTCTTTTCGTCAAATTGCTATTCTCCAGATAAGTATATTGATAATGATGTGCAACTGCTTGTCTACTGAAGAATATCTTGTCAGATATGCCATTCATATAGAGAATAAGAACAAGCAGTAATAGAAAGTAACATAAGCGCCATCTTTAACCACTTGTCCAAAAGGTTCAATTACAGTGTCTTTCAAATTCTTCGGAGCTGAACCTACTGAACATTTTATTTCTTCCTGCATTATATCTCAACATCATATCGAGTTTTAACGGCTGAATTGTCTTCTCTACATCTTGAACAATGAGCATAAACAATTCTCATATCACATTTGTATCCAAATTAGCCTTAGCTTTTGTTAAATATGCAAAATAACCACATGGAGATCTTTAGCAACTCTGAAAGCATAAAAATTATTTAATTTAGCTTCAGACTTCCTCTGTAAATTCAGGGATTGTTTTGTTAAAAGGTCTGTCTATGCACTAGATTATTTTTTGGAGGCACTAATATTACTGGCCTATATAAAATTTTAAAGCTGAAAAACTGAAGGAGTTTCATTCTGCTACATTTCTTTCAATCATGGCATTTACGTACCTGCCCTCCTCTTTTCTTTATAACCTAAAACTACCATGCTGCCAAATTAATTGGAACCATAAAAATTCTTAATGAGTTTAGTATATTTAACTCGTAAAGTTATAATGTATAGACTTATGACATGTCATTAAACTAATCATGTCAGAGCAAGTTCAGTAAACAAAAACTAGTTGTTTTTAATGGACAAATACAACACGAAAAACTAAGATAATCCACACAATTCTGACCATGTTTATTTGAATACACACAATGAGAAACTAATACAAAATGACCAAGTTGAGGGCATATCAACCTGACGAAGTTGATCTTCTTTGATATTGGAATGTAGATTGCCAACATACAACCTCCTAGCTCCCCCTGAGTAGGGGCCAGTGATGCCAGTATCTCCAGAACCCACAGATGCAGCTGACCAAAGAAGATTTTTTTCAGCTTCAGATGGTTTAACCATCACTGGGTGACCAAGAAGAGGCTGACCAGAAAGTGCTATTGCCATAGGAACTGACATGACATCATAAAATTCAACATATCTGCAGAACAAGCATTTAGTATTGGAAGATAAACAGAGAAAAACTCCTACACAAAAGAGATACTATAGACTTGCAATTTTTGTGTGCGTTTCTCATGTCAATAGTCACCTACCCAACACCTTTGGAGCGTCTAGAAATGCGATCCATTATGAGACGTACATCTCTGACCTGATATTGCAATAAAATATAACTATCAACACTAAACTTAATGAAAGTTATCCAACAATGGGGATACGCCATCATTGTGAAGGTAACATCACATGACCACATCTCAGCAATCAGATATATGCTAATTAAATTGTTTAGGCATTTATCAATTTTTATTTTTTTTTGTGTTTCTGCGCGCGCGTGCATGCATATGATGCAGGGGTGAAAAAAAATCATTACTCTAGAGAGCTGAAGTCGGAATTTAAGAAAATTCAGGGGACAAAAAATACTAGTGATGGCACCAGACAGGTAGGTATTCAACCTGGTAAGAGATTACGGGCTTGCTCTCAACAGCTTAATATAAGCAATAAGCAACTTATTTGAAATTGAAAATGAATTTGGGAACCTATTGGGCAATTGTCTGAAAAGAATGAAAACGTGTTTTTGTTTTCATGTATTGAAAAGTCAACAACTTTTTTGAAAAGCAACTCCACGGCTGCTTTTCAAAACCAGATTTTTTTCAATTGCAGACAAGCTGCTTAAGGCTTATTTTAGGCTGTTGAGAACAAGCCCTGCGAATCCCACTAATTATCAGGCTAGATCTCATGGTGAGAAAATAATAAAATTATCAGCTAGACCTACTAGGTACATAAATTTTTGCATATCAGAAACAGTATAAGTTCAGTACTGCTCTGTCATTATAGTCATGAGGTGATATACATTCTTTCAGTAGTGAAAGTATTTCTTTACTGTAAGGTACATGAAAGAATAAAGAACTTCAATGGTTAAATTGGCCTAAATAGAGCAATCATCTCATCAAATAATATATAAAATGTCACGGCAGTAAGGGGAGGAGACCAGAGGATTATTCTTGCATGTTTAATATGGTTTTAGTTTTTCTTATAACTTGTAGGTGGCTAAGAAAGTACTCTGAACAAGGGATAAAGCTCATACAGATTTCAACTCTCTTCAACAAAAGAACAGAATAATCATTGAATAATTTCTTAAAAGACTACTGTTATGGTCACCCTAATATATTGAAATGCATTAATTTTCATTAATAGACATACACGAGAGACTGTAACTCAATAATTAATAACATCTATCTCAAGCTAATAAAGATTAACCTTGCCAGCTCTGCTAAAGAACTCATAGATATCTCTTTCATTTGCCTTCAAAGAAATCTGACAATTCGAAAGTAGGAAGTATATCTCAGAAAAAAGAGCTTCCATAAGCCACTTAGAAAGTAGGAAAAGAGATTAGTCAGATAACCACCTGATAAGCAAAAACTGTCCGTTGATCACGCTCAGGATCAGCCTCTGGCTCAGCAACTTCTTCCTTTTTCTCTTTAGATCTTCTGGAGAAAAATAATATCATTTAAAATCCTGATCTCCTCATTACTCACTGACAATAATCAATGATCCCAAAGGAACAAAAGTGGTGGGAAAAGTAACCTTGTGAACAAGCGAGCAATAAAGGGAGATGGGAAAAGTAATACAAAATACTAAACTATCAAGATTTAGGCCAAGAATTTACATTAGGATTTGTCCATTCTATAAATTGTATTTTACAATCCTAAACCCCAGAAGAAAAGCAAATGAAGTCACTGAAAACATTTATTAGAAAATAAAGGTTAATATAGGAAGTGAACAATACTCGGCGACTGTTCCTGCATTCGGCTCCCATCATGGTGTGAAACAAATAAAGCACTCAAAGGAAAATGAAGACAGACTAATTCAAATGGGGCCTTTGATGAGTAGCTTTTTCTTAAGCTTCTTAAAGGGAATGTAACTTAGAAAGTTGCAAAGGAAAATGAAAGGATAGTTTTCCCCTGTTTTGACACCTTGCTTTTCATTATCTGATTGGATCAACTCACATATTCATGTCATAGAATGGCATGATAAACGGTTAAATCTATTAAGTTATCGATGTGTAGTTCTGTGGGACTTTGATTTTAATTTAAAAAATGAACTAGTACTATTTACTGAGCTCAAAATCAAACTCTCAACAGTTTTAGTAGCCATCTGTTATGCTTCTGAGGAGGAGGAAACATAATTATTTTACTAAAGTCAGCAGGAAAATTCTAAAACATCCCCTGGAATTTTTTACTTGTGACCTTAAACCACATATAGAATCTGAACATTACCTGCTTTCTCGATCCCGTTCTCGTAAATCATTCTGTCTTTCTCTTGCTCCATACTCCATATCACCATTCATGTTCCTGTTTTGGCTCCCTTCTCTCTCCCCATCACCCAAATGCCTTTCTGAATGACTTCTTTGGTTTGACTTCTGTTCTGCCCTCTCCCTACCTTTCTCTCTTTCATCTTCACAGCCACGCCCTCCTCTTTCGCTATATTTATCTCTGTCCCTCTTTTTGATTTTGTCTCTATCTCTCTCCTTTTTGCTATCCCCTGTCCTGTTCCTATCCTTGTCCCCGTCTTTGGATTACTCGACTACTCCTGTATCTTTCCCTTCCACTCCTCTCTCTATCTCTTAAAGAGGAATGGCGATGGGAGCTTGAGATCCTCTCCTTCACATCTTCATGAGACTCATCCCCTGTCCTTGATCGCTTAACCCGACGATCGACACTATCATTTCCCTCGCTTTTATGCTTCGGCCTTTTACTTCGGTCTAGGCCTCCAGATTTATCTGTATGATCACTACCATGAATCATCTCAGGATTTTCCACTGTTTTCTCCAAATAATCATACTCATCAAAATCCATCGGAAATACCCCTTAAAAACCTGCAACACAAGCATATATTCCAAAAAAAAATAAATTACAAAATGGTGTTTGTTAAATAATTGGCATTTCGAAATAGTCAATCTGTTTCTGCATGAGATAATTCAAACATAGTACTATATTTTTTCGAAGACAATAAACTTTCACCTAAAGGGATAAATCATTAGTCCCTTCATTACCAGCCAAAGCGATATCGGATATGTGTGCATTTGTTGCGTGTGTTTCGAAATATTCATAAAAAAATTCCCGCGCCCACCATAGACTATGCTTATTTATCAATATCAAAATCAATAATTCTTCATGAGACTGAACTTATCCTGCTGTACAACATGTGCCGCGCAATAAAGCAAGTAAAGCACACAAAATATAAAGGAAATTAGGGGAAAAAATAGGGTATAGTAAATCAAACACTAAAACAAATAGAATTCGGAAACCCTTAAAGACGCATGACAAAAATGATAAAACACAGCTTTCTAATTCAGATAAACTGGACTAATAAATAACGATAAAATAGTGATATTTTAAAATTTAATTAATGGATTCAATCTTAACAAAAGAGAGGAAATTCGTGATAGAAGATCACGCATTTCTAACCTGCTATGAGAATCACTTCGAGTGTCTTTGCTTTGGTGCGAGATCACTCACAGTGTGTGTTCTTTGCCCAAACCACATGGGTTTTTTGAGAGGTTTTAGGGCAAAAATAATTCTAATACCCATATATATACCGTAATGGACATGTCTCAATGTCTTTTTTTGGGCTACAGTAAATGGGTTTGATGGTCCGGGTTAAAACGTCAAACCAATTGATTAAAACATAGCCCAATTATGCTCATTATTATTCTAAATTTCAATGCTTTAGTTTTCAGGCAAATTCTCACATGGACAAATTTGGTGCATGAAGAACCCTTTTTTTTCTTTTTTTTTGTTGTGTATGTGGTGGATCTTGATATATTGAAGAATTTACAGTAGTTTTCAAGCTTTGGTTCACTGTTTTAAACAAGTCAAAAGGTTTGTTTGAGTTAGACTTGGTCATTTTCTGGTTGCTCAAGTTTAAACGACTCCATTGAGTTTCAATGCAAGCTTTTTGTATGTGAACTGTAAATTTTATGCTTATCAAATTGAATTCTAACCAAATGGAAAATGTTAACAAACAGTGATAATCATAAACCAGTAGGAAACAGAACAAACACAAAAAGATATTCATGCGAATTTCTTTATTTATTAGCATCTATGTAGAAACAGTGTCATGGACTGGTCAAAAGAGGCCTCTCAAGTCTCAAAGGACTAGCATCCTGCAATGTGCAATGAATGTATCTGTATGAAGTGTGTGGCTTATAAATAAGCATATATAGTAACTACAGGCACGAAATCCCCCGCTCTTCGGGGATGTCCTCAGCGTCGAGGAACATGTACTCACTGTGATAAAATATACGACAGTTCGATGAAGCGAACCAAAATGGAAACATAACCAGAGCAACCTTCTACTTGCTTCCTTCTCTATTCAATAAATATGCTAATAAATTGCTTTCAAATAGTCCCAACTACCAGAGGGGAGGGAACACTGGCAAAATCTTGCAGAGAAAACACAAATACATGTGATTTCTCCCTTCCAAAAAAGGATAATCAATTTAACAGGAAGATTCTCAGTGAGAGCTGGAAACCAGGCATGATGGATATATGGTAATTGCAAGAACAGAAACCACATTACTTTAGGACATCTCAAATATGCAGACTAGACTTCAGTTAACAAGTGCTCCATGAGGCTTTATCTTTGCACCTTAGCTTGGCCTTCAAATTTCCTGCTTGGTGTCATGTTTGTGCTTTCCCCACTAAATACACCCCATCTACCTTGTCCATCCCTATTAACAGCTTGCTCCCTGCCAACCTTGGAATTTGACAAGGGTCCATTCTGATGCCCTATGGGCCTTGAAGGGCTAGAATTCCTTCCGAAATCAGATGCATTCCTCTGCTTGTATCTATTAACTTCAGCTGGTACATTCTGTTTACCCTGAGCATCATTGCCTTGTCGAGCACTGAAGATACCATAACTTGGGACCGAGTTATCAGGAATATTTGGAGCGATACCTTGCTCGGAGAACTTGGAGTTTTTAGATGCAGAAAGCTCACTATTAACACCTCCTGTTTCTCTTCTTTCGGGTGAGGCATTCATATTTAATGGAGGTTGCCTTACCATGTCAGAAAATTGGGACTCTGACAGCAGTGTGTCTCTCCCACCAGATCTTGCATAATGTGAAGGACCACCTTCTGCCGAGCTCAATGTTTTATGTGCAATTGATACTCTCTCATTCGAACCCCTAGAAACCTCATCTGTATTGTCCTTGAGGTCAAAAAGTTTGTCAAAATCATCATTTGCACCAGCAATTGTCCAGCCTGATTTTTCTTTGTCCTCAACATCTTCATCTGTTTCTTCGGTGAGATCATCATCATTTTCAGCCTCTTGAATGCTAGCACTTGCTGCTTTCTTATCACTAGATGTTTTCTTTCCCGAGCCTTTCTTTGATGGACCATACTTAATATGCCTCAAAATAACATGTGCCTGATCCTTCTCCTCCACTCTTGTATGACTTTCAACAATTGAGATATCTTCGATCTAAATATCAAAGTGTCATTGCCAAACTCAAAAAGTGAAAGATGTTTGTGCAAAACCACCGAATTACAAAGTATACTTACCAAAGCAGAGAATCGAGAAAGCAATGTTGCAGAATCCTCACCCTTACCCATATTACCGATAGCTACACACTGGGTCAGAAACAGGAAGAGCGAAAATATCAACTTTCCAAGTGAAATATAAACTAATTTCCAGTTGAACAGAAAATTTTACGTTAAAGGGCAATTTGCAAGTGCGAAAACTCTAGAAGGCAACTGATGGCTCGGTCTTATTTCTAACCACACATAAAACTACACAGGTTCCAGGAACAATCAATTCTTCTGACAAAGTGCTTGCTGATGCAAAAGGAAGTGAGGGCAGTGCTCAGGAGGAGGGACTAAAAGGGTATCAGTCTCTCACATATCTGGAGCCTAAATAAAATACCCTGCAAACCCATTCTGGGAAAAACCATAATACATTATTCTAAGGAAGAAAAAAATACCTTCACACGATAGCCATTCTCCATTAGTCTCTTAACCATGTCTGCTTTAATTTGTAAGTCATTTTGTGTCTGGAAATGAAAACATAGAATAATGTCATAGTATATGTTAAATCCAACATAATAAGTATCACATTGGTTTTTCAAAATATGTTGCAGGATCATAAAAGCAGTTTAGCTCCATAATTCACGTCGCTGTCACGTCAATTTTTGTCAAAATAACTCTAAAAGAAAATGTATAGTCTCAATAGGCAATACTGATGGACATTAATGTAGCACCAGATACAATTTTAAGACTAAAATGGGATGCTTTGCAGGCAACACAAGTTACACTATGACGATAAATAATAAAGGCCTTTTCAAAATGTTTTTGACCCAATATGACAACAAGTGGACTCTAAGCTCCCACCAGCTTTAATCCAAAACAATGGTAGAAAAATCAAGTGCAATGAGATTTACTGGCCCGGCTCTCCAAGAAGCTTTTTACTTAACATATGTTGTTTTATACACAGGTCAATCACTTAACTGTGAACAAGAAGGTAACTGGATCTATCATCAAGAATTAGCATAAGAATATGAATAAGGAAATTTTACGAATTAAGAGACTTACAATTTTGGCAGCAGAAATCTAACTTCTTTGCAGGCTCCTTTCCGTAAAGTTGCTTCAGACTGTATTCAGAATACCAAAAACATTAAACTGGGTCCCAGGAGGCGTGGATTTTAGAAAATAACACGTATAAGCACACTTTATATCCATCAACTCTAATCCCATCTCACATATCACAAGACCAACAACTCCAGAAAAATAGAAAGCACAAAAATTATATATTTTCACATTTCCATGCATGCATTCATATATGTAAGATCAACCAAATAGTTCGAAATAAACAGATCCTGTGGCAGATAAATTGGAACAAGGTTTGTTGGGCAACACCAGGAAGTTTAGTTATCTTGGTAAACTACTCAGGATACCGCTGCAGTAAAATCCACATGTTCACAATTAATTTAAAGTGTAAATCATGCTATTTTGATAAGCACCTAGAAGATGAGCAAAATTGAGATTCTAAAACAATAAAAATGGTAGCTAGAATAGAACACAAATAAAGGGGAAACAATCAAGTTACTTTTCATTCAAATTATTATATTCTACCCCTCGGAAAAGACAAAGGTGCAAGTTAAAAAGTACCATACCTTTTTCTTGGCACGGTCTTTTTCCTTTAATTCTTTTTTATATTTCTCTCTCTGGTACTCCATGAGTTTGCACACAGGAGGCTTGGCATTTCGTTGGACCTAAAGTAGCCAAAAAAGAGAAGTTTAGATCGAGACCAGAACTCTCTCTCTCTCTCTCTCTCTCACACACACACACACACACATGCAAACCACAAGAAATAGGTGAAATTTCAAAGAAGAAAGAGATAATTAAACTAGATTACATATCATCCTAATATTTCTTAGATCTACATATTAAGCAGGTCATTGCGTTGGTAGAAGCATGCAGTCTTCAAAAGCATCAGACAAAGTTGGTTCCATAAGAGATTTAGTGAACCTAATCTACAAATAGTGCCTTTATTAATCAAATTGCTGATATTAACATTTCTTTAGGAAGATCTGTGTCTTTTGCCTGATTGAACACTCCAGTTTAACATTGGTTGTTGCTTGAAAAAAATTAAAACAATTTGAGCAGATACACTTAGCACTATTAGAAAGAGAATTTGTAAAATGCAAAACAATTACTACCATCTTAGGTCTCTTAAAAAATAGCTCTAGTGCCCAAAATCACAAAGCTCGAGGGTTCCTTCCATAAGTTTGCCTCTCAAGATTGAGGGAAAAAAGACTTACCTCCACCAAATCAAGCTTCAGGCTCCTTGCACGCTTCAGTGCTTCATGCCTTGATACAACAAAGTGCCCTATGAATATATATGAGTTTAAGTAAATAATTAAAAGAGACTCATCCCAAATATGCAAATAATTTAAAAGGAGTCCTCTTCACTAGGATCCACAGAACCAAATTAAAACAGAGCCATATGAAAGCAAATCTAATCACATTTACGTCTTTTTTGGAACTCTGGTCAAGAACAAAAGATAATAAAGCTTCCCTAACATGTGATTAAAACAAAGATAAGGATTACAGACACGAAATAATCCATTATGTATCAAACTGGAAATCGAAAAATGCAGAGCATGCCAATATTCAATAGTACAACATAACTTTGAAGAGTAATGCACTTAAAATTCCCGCCTTTAATCAAAACAATACAATCGAATTCGAGTAAAATGAAATTCAAGTTAGTTGATCTTATTACCTTGATCAGCGACGAGTCGAACAACATCGGCAGTGATTTGCTCATTCAATCTTGGCCCACTCGCGTCCTTCTCTTCTTTCTTTTGCGTATACTGCAATTTCCAAAATTCCTCCATCACCATTCACCTCCTCCGAAATTTATTCAATTAAATATTCAGACAAGTACTCACCTGAACCGGTGCAGCGAAGCATCTGACATTACTCGGGAAGTCGAATGGAGATGTCCGGCGGCAAGGTAAGCTCGAATAATATAAAACCGGAATTTTTTTGGGTCGATTGGCTGAAACCGGACTTCGAATCTGAAAATAGGACCTTGTAATTTGGCTCCACAGTTTGGTATCGGCTTGTGATTCGCTTAATCCGCGTCCAGAACGCCATTTTCGAAGAGCCCTAGTGAAATTTTGGTTCACTCAATAAAACTGTTATCTGAGATAACGGAGAAGAAGAAGATCCCACGCCCGATAACCCGAAAAAAAATAGACGGGTCCGGTTATATGATTTCGGCAAATGGGCCGTAAGAAGGCTCCATTTAGATTGTAGTATTGTATAGTTGTATTACGCAACTATTGGATCGTGGGCTTTATTCCAAACGTCTTAGACATTTATCCGTCATTTCATGTTCATTAGGTGGGTTGTTTTAGCAACAGTTTGTTGGGCTTGAATGTTGGTAGTCAGTCCATTGCTACCTTTGTTTGTTCCCCAAGCTAGGAGTATTCATGGGTTAGCTTATTGGGTTGACGGGTTATCGAGTTTTTTGGTTGAAATTTTAAAATTCAACCCAACTCAACTAATATAAAAATTTAAGTAAATCCTCCCTAAATGTATTGAGCGGTTACTCGGATTTTCAGATTTATTTGGTCATATTAAAATCTCAAAATGTAACTATATATATATTATTGTAAGAACATCCATTACAAAAAATATTTTTGTCAAAAAATGAAATAATTAGATCAAGAATGAGAAGGAAAACTTATATAATATAATAGATGAATGTTATGTCAATAATGAAAAAGAAAATGATTATAAGTTGGATGATTTGATAAAGAAAATAATGAAAATAAATTATAAGTAAATTATATTTGGGTTGGATTGGATTGGATTTTATTTTTTAAAACTCAACCCAATCCAATTAAATTCGCGTAACTTAACCCAAATAATTCAAAACCCAATAATTCAACTCATTTAGCCCCAAATTCATTTGGATTAAATTAAACTTTCAGATTGGCTTGAATTATAATACCCCAAGCCTAAGCACTATAATTTGTATTTATTCTGTTTGGTTAACTAAATTATTTGATACTAGGAGAAAGTTTATAGTGATTTTTGAGCAACTAACTGATTAATGTGATGAATCCATTTAAATTGAGCGACTATATTTTGTCCAAATAAAAAAAATTAATATTTTTTAAAAATTATTAAGACATCTAGAGTCAATAATGCTTAATAGATGTTTAATGATCCAAAATAAATTTTACCTTCTTGATACTAGAGCTTGGCCAGTCCAAAACTCTGACAATATCAGCAAATAGACAGAAGTATATTTTCATTCTCTCTTCAACAGAAATATAAAATCAAATACAAAATTACAAAAAACCACGTTGAAGTGTTCCTGAACCACAAAGCCATATTCAAAGCCTGAAGTTAATGGGCAAAGGGTGTAGACAATGAAATTTTATTTTAATTAAAATTATCATTTGTCTATAAGTAAATTTAATTGGATATTTATGGTCCAATTAAATAATGTCATATGTCATATATATTTTGGAATATTGGTTAATTTAAAACCAATTATATTATTCCACATGTCAAGATGAGGTGGTTCGACCAATCAAATAAATTTGTGTCGCTCTTCATTATAGTGGTCTGATTTGCATCTTGCTTTATCCTCCTCAAGCAAAATCTTACCTTGGCGGGCTAACTACATCACCTTATCTTTAAAAAAAGGAGATAATATCAAAGTAGATACATCTTATGTATTAATATCTCTTATGTGTGTAAAGAGATAAGAATTTGTTTCTTGGTATGCAAGTAAGAAGTTACACATGTACTACAAGTCTTCTACCTTGCTCCCTTCCATACATGTATAAATAAGGGTCATCCCTCATAAAGACAGATACACAGACACACATATTTCTGAAGTCTACAACCTGTGGAAGCTCTGAGTCTTCAAAATTGAACAAAAAGCAAGTAATGAAGATTTTCATCTAGATGTGTATAAGAGACAGTGCCAAGATTGTGAAGAACAAAATATTTCGAGTCGGTAAAAATTGAACAAAGAAGGACGCGAGTACAGCATCGAAGGAATTTTCTCCACATATTGATAATATCCTAGAGATTGTAATCTTTTATTTCATATATTGGTTCATATTTTTATCATTATATGTCTTGTTTGTTCAATTTTTACATACTCGAAATATTTTGTTGCGCACAATTTTGGCACGCCCAGTGGGACCATCTCTACCTAGACACATCTAGATGTGTATAAGAGACAGTCCCATCGAGAAGATTCCGCAACTTCTACAACATCAACTGTTATAAGCCTATGGTAACGCAAACATCAACTCTAGAGGATCAAATGACTAGCCTGACTAGAATGATGGAAACGATGATGAAGCGCATACAAGATCAAGATGCCGTCATCACCCAACTCGTCAACAAGAAAGACAGTACCGCGGAAGGAAGTCAAATTAATTCAAAGGCACCTGGCGGACATCAAGAAGTTGAAACTTCACAACAAGGAAAGGCGAAAGAAGTGCATGTGACTTCTGATGGAATGATTCATACTGATCAATTGAAGGAGTTCGTTGAAGGTATGATCAAGGTGAGATATGAAGATGGTTCAAAATCTCTTATATACGCTAAGCCTTATTCTGTAAGAAGCGACTTGCTTCCACAAGGTGTATGCCTTGTGTATATCAACCAGTATGTAGTTTATGTCTTGTGGCAAAGGAAATTCAAACAAAGATGTGGCACACTTTGTCGAGACATGTAATAATGCCGAACTTATGAGAACGTGCACCTGTCTCTTATACACATCTAGATGTGTATAAGAGACAGCCTCTTAGTGCCGTAGATCATCAATTCAGTAATAGGGAGAAGAAAGTCATCTTTGGACAGACGAACCAATTGTTGATTATATTGATCGATGGAGGACTTTAAGCCTTAATTGTAGAGACCGACTCTCCGAGACGTCCGCCATTGAAATGTGCATTCAAGGCATGAAGTGGGGACTTCGTTATATCCTACAAGGCATACAACCTCCGATATTTGAGAAATTGGCGACAAAAGCTCATAGTATAAGAAATTGGTCTTGTTCCTATGTAGATTGGGCGAGGATCATCATTTGTGCCAAGGTTGATTTCGACAAAATTCAGTCAAAAGGTGTCCGAGAAGGTAGAGCCTGCGCAAGGTAGGCCACAAAGAAAACCGACACTCAGGGAGATGCAAGAGAAAGAATATCCTTTCCTCGACTCTGATCTTCGAGGCATGTTCGATGATCTACTCAAAGCCGAACTCATTGAACTCCCCGAGATGAAACGGCCAGAGGAAGCTAGGCGAGTTAATGATCCAAACTATTGTTGCTACCATCGCTTGGTTGGTCATTCCCTCACAAGGTGTTTTGTTTTCAAAGATAAGGTGATGGAGTTAGCCCGCCAAGGTAAGATTTTGCTTGAGGAAGATAAAGCAAGTGCAAATCAGACCACTATAATTCCTGACTCCCAAAATTTGTTGAAGAATGGTATCTCATCTTCCATCAAAGATAAGAACAATACAGCCCACAATAAAATTTGGAGATTTCAAACCCGTTCCATTATATGACAACCTCTTTTCACAAGGTAAAGTACCTTTTGAAAGGTAAACTGAAAAATTATTGAAGGATGATGATGCCACAAATGATCAGTCAGACGAAGGATGGACACTCGTCACTCGCAAAAGAACCCAAAAAATTAAAGCGCAAAAGACTAATCTGCATCCAAAATTTTGGATGGTAAGAATACGGGTTGCAAAAACAGTTAGTCCAGAATAATAACAATTTCGTCATCAATCCCTCCAAGTAGTGTGATGTTTCAAAATATCCGTCGACCTATTACTTTGAAAGAATTCATGCCAAGAGGATACTTGAAAGATGACAACGTCCTTGCATCTTGCCATGTTGTGAACATCGATAAAGTTGATGAAGAATTTGAGAAGAAACTCACTATGATTGATAAAGTCCTTGAGGAATGTGCCACAATGATTATTTTTGATGATGAAGATTTATTGCTCGGGACGAAAGCTCACAATCGACCCTTATTTGTAAATGGATATGCACGTGAGCAAAAAGTGAATCGGATACTTCTCGATGGAGGATTAGCTGTGAATATAATGCCTTTACGTCTGACATGCAATAAAGGAACTTGGAATCACAAGTGATGAACTCTTACAAAGCCGTCTCATGATCCAAGGATTCAATCAAGGTAGACAAAGAGCCATTGGTCTTATAACACTTGATTTATTAATTGGCGATTTATCCTCAAGTGCACTATTTCATGTTATCGATGCAAATCTACATCTTATAAGAGACTTCTTGGGAGACCATGGATTCACGAGAATGATGTTATACCGTCAACTCTTCATCAATGTTTCAAGTATTGCCATAACGCGTCATAAAGAAAGTAGTTGCTGATGAAAAACCATTCACTGAAGCCGAGAGTTACTTTGTTGATGCTAAATTCTACCTGCAGGGAAATACAAAGAAAGAGTTAACAAAGAAATATGGTCAAAAATCTAAGACACATGTCTTACGCTATGTTCCAAAGTCAAAGAGAAAACAAGGTCAATCTCCTTTTGTTGGAAGCGATGAATTAAAGGAGTTCACTGTACCACTCACCAAAATTGAGGTGGTTAAAGTACAAGCATAGCGAAACTCTTCTTGAAGGCTTTGTTCGGCCAAAAGTGGAGTCCGAAATAGATCACAATTCATTACCTAAAACACGAACCGACGAGCGATTTAGTCCAAATGCATACAAGTTGCTCGTAAAAGCTGGTTACGATCCTAAGGAAGAAGGAACTTTGGGCAAGCTTCCTGCATGCTCCACTTCATAAGAACACAGCTTCATAAGAGTATTTGCTGTCTCTTATACACATCTAGATGTGTATCCAACAACTCTGTCGATGGAACTTGGGTATAAACCACCTTCTCCTGTGCGTATAGCAATAAAAAGGGCTAATACACATCATATTACTATCAAAGAAGAAACTACATTGAAAGGTTCAAGGCGATCAGTCTTTGATAGATTGAGAAAAGTTACACCACGTATTTCGGTGTTTGATAGGCTTGGCCCACGAGGAAGAGTTTTGATGAAGCAACCTATTCATGAAAGGTTGAGTTTTCCAAAGGCACAAGAGTATATTTGTGTCAAGATAGTAACTTAATACGAAGGAAACAATACTTCCTGCAATGATAGAAGTTTAAGAAGACAGGTTACTAACCTTTTCATACATTACGGAGATTTGTTAAATGTGAGAAAGGAAACCATCATTGATATATGCACCAAGGAGGAAGACAAGGAAATCATTGCCTCTTGCAACCATATCACCGTTAAACGAAAAAGCCTTTAGAAGAAGAAGATGCCTGACATGTTGAGTGATGAATTGGAAGAAGGTGGGAAGCCTCTTGACTTTTGAACACATCTTCATGTAACTTTGATCATACCTTCAACATTTGTGTCTCTTATACACATCTAGATGGAGGTGAACAAGTTCATAGAAGCTGGTTTCATCCGAGAAGTAAAATACCCAGCGTGGATTTCAAGTATAGTCCCCGTGAAGAAAAACAATGGATGATTCGTGTTTAAAGTCTGAGTCTCGATATCTCAATTAGCTTTCTGTAGCAAAGATGACTTTCCTCTCCCTATTAACAAGTCCATTTGCATCGCCGCATAAGTACATAGAAACCTTATTCTTTATGGATGGATCCTCGGGATACAATCAGATCCGAATGGCACCGAGGGATGAAGAACTTACTACTTTTGAGAACTCCCAAAGGCATTTATTGCTACAAGGTCATGATCCTTTTAGCTTAAAGAATGCCTTTGGGAGTATCAAAAAGTATGCAAAAGATCTTCGATGACATGTTCACAATAATTAGAGTGCTATCTTATACACATCTCATGTGTCAAATCGACAGAATCAAATTCTTGGAAGTCCAAGATCTCTAAGGCCACATTCGAAAGACTTCGAAAATACCAACTCAAGATGAATCCTTTAAATATGTGCTTTTGGAGTTGCCTCTGGAAAGTTTCTTGGGTTTATCGTACATAGTCGAGGAATTGAAATTGATCAATCGAAAATCGATGCTATCTTGAGGATGCCCGAACCGCGCAACATTCATGAGTTGAAAAGTTTGTAAGGAAGATTGGCTTATCTTCGAAGACACATCTCCAATTTGTATAAGAGACAACCATTCAGCCATTTGATGAAGAAGGGTGTACCTTTTGAGTGGGATGAAGCATGTAGTAATGCTTTCAAAAGTATAAAAACATATCTCACGAAATAGGTGGCGTATTAGCTGCACCTATTCCTGGTAAGCCTTTAATTCTTTATATTGCTGCACAGGAACGGTCTGTAGGAGCATTACTTGCCCAAGAAAATGGTGAGGGTAAAGAAAATGCACTATATTATTTAAGCCGGATGATGACACCAAATGAGTTAAATTAAACGCCGATTGAGAAGTTGTGCTTGGCTCTCATATTTGCCATTGAAAAAGTTAAAGCACTACTTTCAAGCTCATACTATCCGTTTGATATCCAAGGCAAATCCGATCAAGTATGTTATGACTAAGCCTGTGTTGTCAGATCGTCTTGCAAGGTGGTACCTTCAAATTCAACAATTTGAAATTATTTACCTTCTCGCAAGGTCAAAGGACAAGTGTTGGCTGACCATCCCATACCAGCTGAGTGGGAATTGATTGATAAACTTCCAGATGAAGATGTTTTCGTGGTCAAAGTTCTTCCGCCTTGGATAATGTATTTTGATAGTGCCGCACATCAAGAGGCTACTGAGCCGAGTAATATTCATCACTCCCGAAGGAGATATGTTGCCATATTCATTCACTTTAACACATCAATGTTCAAATAATGTCGCTGAGTATCAAGCACTTATCCTTGGTCTCGAAATGGCGGTTGATATGAAGCAACTACAACTTAGAGTTTTTGGAGATTTCAAGTTAGTAGTCAATCAGCTCCTTGGCAAATTTGAAGTCAGGAAACCTGAGTTGTGGCCATATTATAATTATGCTAGGCAACTAATAGGGTGGCTAGGTGATGTGACTATAGAGTATGTTCCAAGGAGGGACAATCGACAAGCTGACTCTTTAGCAAAATTAACTTCGATGCTCATCTTGCCTAATCAACAAGTTCAAGTCCCCATATGTCAAAGTTGGGTTGTGCCTCCTCATTTTGAAGAAAGAGACGATGTAAAAGAGGAAAATACTCACGTGGTTTCTATTTATGAAGTGGAAAAGGAAGATTGGCGACCTTTTTATTGCTATACGCACAGGAGAAGGTGGTCTATACCCAAGTCCCATTGACTGTTGTTTATACACATCTAGATGTGTATAAGAGACAGTAGAAGTCATGCCATGTGTCTCTTCTCCATTTATCTCTGGCCTATCAAACACTGGCCGACTATGGTGAAGGATTGCATACACTATGTAAGAAGATGTCAAGCTTGTCAGTTTCATGCCAATTTCATTCATCAACCACCAGAACCGTTACATCCTACTGTTTCTTCTTGGCCATTTGATGCTTGGAATTAGACATAGTAGGACCACCGCCAAAGTCTTCGGTGGACATATCTTTATCCTAGCCGCAATCGATTATTTTTCAAGTGGGTGAAACAATTGCACTAAGAGAGGTAAAGAAAGAAAATGTGGTATATTTTATTCGCGTGAACATTATCTATCGATACGGCGTTCCACGATATATCATCATTGATAATGGAAAACCTTTCAAACACCGAAACACGTGGTATAACTTTTCTCAATCTATCAAAGACTGAACCGCCTTGCACCTTTCAAAGGACAGTGAGGCTCTTTGGGCATATAGGATAACTTTTCGAACTCCTACTCAAGCGACTCCATACGCACTTGTCTACGGTGTCGAAGTAGTTCTTCCACTTGAATGTCAAATACCTTCTTTAAGGATTGCTGTGCAAGAAGGACTTAATGAAGAAGACAATGCTCGCCTTTGTCTTGAAGAGTTGGAAGCACTTGATGAGAAAAGGTTGGAAGTGAGTGTTACCAAGCTCGCCTTTCTAAAGCATTCAATAAGCGAGTTCGGCTGCGCTCTTTATAAATTGGCGATACCATCCTTGCTGTTCGAAGACCAATCATCCTGTCGCACATATGAGAGTCAAGAGAAGTTTGTCTCAAAATGGGATGGCCCTTATGTTGTCCAAGAAGTCTATACAAATGGCTCGTACAAATTGATCACTGAAGATGGATACAGGATTGGCCCCATCAATGACAAATATTTGAAGCGATATTACGCATGATTTAGTTGCTCCTTGACGCATGAGCCTTAAACTGCATGTTGCTCCTGGCCCGCATTAGCTAAAATTGTGGACGGCAACCACCAATAGTGTAGTATGTGGTTAAACTGCTAAAACACTCCACCAAGTAGAAGATCTTATACAAATCGAGATGCTGCTCTAAGATTGGCGAACTCCGGTTAACTGTGAATTCAAAGAACCCATATCTTTGATTAGAATTCTACGTGTGACTTGATTCCCTTTTGGGATACGTAGGCAGCTTAGAAGGAACCTTCTTAGACTTGGTGGAGTGTTTTAGCATTGGAGAAAAATCTTCTTAAAGAAAATTATGATGGAAACAGTATTTTCATAGATGTTAGGACTTAACTTGTTTTGAAAAAATATATATAATAAAAAAAAAAAAAATCGCAAGATAAGAAAAAGTAATTAATGTCTTTATTATTGAAAGAAAAGTTTCCAAACAAATGAAGTTTAAGGAAAAGAATAAAAAAAAGGATTTGATATGATTCAAATATCAAACTTGAGGTCCACTACGGCTATCTTGCTTCTTGCTTCAAGGATGTTGCTCATCTTCTCAAGCTCCCTAACGTCTTCATTTGTCAGAAAGATCTTTTTGAAGAATGATTTTTCTATCCTCAATAGATTCTCGCTTTCCATGAAGACTTTGTAGATGGATGGTTACCTTTTCCTCCATTGCTTTGACTTCCGAAATGTGTGCATTTGCCTTGGAGAGAATTTCTGCATATGCTTCTCTTGAAATCTTCTCCGATGCTAAAGCTCTTGAAGAGTCATACTTCTTGGCTTTTGTGAGCAAGCTTGCTAAAGAGTCTCTTAAGAGGAATGGCAATTGAAGAATCTATCCTTGATATTTCTTCAACTACCTCATTGATACATTTCTTTAAAGAAGAGATTTGGTCTACGGAAGTGTTTGAGATATTATTGCAAAGTTCTTCCCACAGACTTTGTATATATTTTCATTGGCATGATTTTATCACCTTGCGGCCATGAAATTTAGAAATTGGTGTTCTAACTTGCTTGTGGAGACTTCCATGGTGATTTTCAAAGGTATCTGTGATGGAGCATAATCTTCTGCCGGCTTGTCAGTTATGGATTCATGCATACTTGAATTGCCAGTAACATTCTCATGCAATTCTCTATCCATATTCGTCTCATTGATGATAATGTCTTTATACACATCTAGATGGCAACTCCTTCCACGGGCGCCTCAATGGTAGTGAACTAAAAAAAAAAAAAAAAAAAAAGAAATCAGCGATCCAGGCAACGGAGTTGCAATAGTAATGGACAGCAGCAATACGGCAATCTAAAGAATATGGGCAATGGCAAGAAGAATACGGCAACAGCAGCAATAGCACGGCGTGGCGGCAAGAAATGAAAAGCAGCGCGGCAGAAAGAAACGGCGGGGGCAATAGCGACACGACAAATTTAACAACCGCAGGATGAAATTCAGCAATAGTAATGGGCAATACAACGCCAAGGAAAAAAATCAGCGGTTGCGGTGACAATAGCAAAGCAACGACAAAGACCATTGATCCTTCTCATACCATGGCAAAGCAGATTCGCAAGCAGATATGATGGAAATTGTCTACTTGCTCTACTTTGTCATGCTTATCTAGACAATTAGCCAATTTGTCAGCACCATGGTCGGCACATAAGAGACAGCCCGTAAGATGTGTATAAGAGACTAAGACGCGAAGAGACAGGAATTTTCATTTTCTACCAAAGAAAAATTTTCATCATTTGACTTCTTCTATATTTTCAGTTATTTTTAGAGAACAGAATATAAGTTCCCTAATTGGATTTGGAATTAAAATATTATAGTCGTTGAAAATATTCAAATCACAAAGTTCAATGGCTCTTCAAGACGAATGTGAGCATTGTCTTCTTCATTAAGTCCTTGAATAAGGCCAACTTCTAATTCCATGCAAAATTTAGAGGCAGTGGAAGGTTCTAATTCAATTTCGAAACACCTAAATCTTTTGTAATTATGGTCCGTATCCTATTCCAATAATTGGTCTTTAAGCAATGGAGTTCGGATTATATGAATTCACTCGTTTCATGCAATTTGGAGATCAAGGTGTGCATGCATTGGTTCAAGTCTTTAGATTCGGTATTCGAAAGTCCAAAGAATATCGAAACTTGTCCGCTCAATCCTTTGATGCCAATCGCTCGCAAACAAGCTTCGAGGGCATTTGTAGACAATGAAATTTTATTTTAATTAAAATTATCATTTGTCTATAAGTAAATTTAATTGGATATTTATGGTCCAATTAAATAATGCCATATGTCATATATATTTTGGAATATTGGTTAATTTAAAACCAATTATATTATTCCACATGTCAAGATGAGGTGGTTCGACCAATCAAATAAATTTGTGTCGCTCTTCCAATTAAATTGTGCCATGTCACATGTCTACAAGATTTGGCCAATAAGGATATATGTACTCTAGTATTTATCTCTTTATTAATAAATTAAAAAAATCTCTTAATATCAAAGTAGTACAGTCCTTATGTATTAATATCTCTTATGTGTGTAAAGAGATAAGAATTTATTTCTTGGTATGCAAGTAAGAAGTTACACATGTACTACAAGTCTTCTACGTTGCTCCCTTCCATACATGTATAAATAAGGGTCATCCCTCATAAAGACAGATACACAGATACACAGACACACATAGAGAAGTTGCAAGATGTGGAAACTGTGAGTCTTCTGGACTTTCTCTTCAACCCTATCCATATATCAATCCAATGAGATTCATCAAGCGTTTATACATGTATGGAATATCAAGACTTGTATTGAATTCTTCATTTGATTCGGAATAAGCTGTGAAGCCCTCGGATCGCATCTGAAGTAAAGAACTGAAGAAATTTTCTCCACATATTGAGAATATCCTAGAAATTATAATCTTTTATTTCATATATTCATATTTTTATCATTATATTTCTTGTTTGTTCAATTTTTACAGACTCAAAATATTTTGTTGCGCACAAAGGGTATCACGAATTGACTACTAGTTTTTTAATCACTAATTTTTATGCAGAGAAATATCATCAGTCCCAATCATTTTTCCAAAATGGGGGATTCGTTGAAATGCTCATAGAAGCAATGACATCATATATAATTTAAAAAGCACCCACAATTAGATTCATTGTGTGTTCCCAATCTTTTTCAGATCATCTACGACATACAGATCCAGTCGTCCAAGGGCTATGGCCTTCTTCAAATGTCTTGACTTATTAATAGGCCATAATAATTTTTACTAATATTATTGTATATAGTATCTGTTGATGTTGAAATTCGGCTACGGGTAAATTCCAAACGTGATTTAACTCAAATTAGATTAGGTACCATGCGTAGGATTTACGTTCGAAACATTTAAAGCAGGGTTTTGTCTCTTATGTAAATTTCGACGTTTAAGTGAGTAGTTTAGACAAAAAAGAAAACTAATAAAATATTTATAAGTATACTTATAGGGTTGTAAACGAATCGAAATGCTCGCGAACTGGTACAAAACTCGACTTGAATAGTCGAGTGTTCGTCAAACTATTTGAGTATTATATAATTTTTTAAAAACTTTTGTATTATATGTAAAATTACTAAAATAATCATACTCTTTAGAAAAATTAAATTTTTTACTCACGAAAAAGTCGAACTTGAATTCGAACTCGTGAGCTCAAACTATGTCAAAGTTTTCGAGTTTGAGCTCGAGCTCAAATTTTAAAGCTCATTCGAGATTGAGCTCGAATTCGAGTATTATAAAAAATTTCGAGTTTAAATAGAGTACTGTTCGTGCTCGATTCGACTTCTTGTTGTTTTATACTCCTATTTATGGTTGATGGGTCAATTCAATTCACAGATTTATAAATATTTATTTAACCCGTTTAAATCTACTATGACTGTGAAGATAAAATTACTAAAAATACTCCTAACGAGTACAAATTCGAAACCAAGTGTATATCTTTTAGTGTTCGTATTATTTTGGCATCATTAGTATCAAATTTCTTTAGCTAAAGTTTGGTAGCATAATCTTTCCCTAACTATGGCTAAAAATATTTCAAGTTTAGAACATGCATCATTGCGTACATCATCTCTATTGTTCTTAGAACTTTACTCAGAATCAAGTCAAGAGCATAGTTACATTCAGAAAATAGAGAGCTTTTTGGTTTTGACGGGGAATTTGCTTAGCTTGTGGACATTAGATGTGAAGTCCAAAGCATCTGAAAGCTTGGAAAAAAGCTGACAAATTATAGGTTCATTTGTTTGAAAAAGTTCACCAATAGAACAAAGACTACATATGATCAAATCAAAGCTATTTTGATAAGATGGAATTATGTAAAAAATGCATATACTCGAGGTGATGGAAATTAATAATACTTAATTGAAGGGGCCACATTTTTAATTCTAGCATTACAGGGTGGACACTAATATTATTATCATTTATGTTAGGAGGCCACCATATCCAAGTCTCTCCGATGGTTGAGATAAGGAAAAGGAAACATGATGAGTCGTGTGTCCTGTTCTATCAGAAAATCATTTTCATTATCATACGTTCCGACGTACAAAATGTCCCATTATTGAACTTTTCATTGCTCGCACTGCTTGACCATCTCTCGTTATCATGTGCATTATTCAACTTGGAAAATTTGAAAATGTATGTTATCAAGACTTTTATTTTTGTTAGAAAGCAACTATTTTAATATTTTTATATTATATGTTACGTGTAATATTTTGGATTTTTAGGTCTTCCTTGGATCTTGCTAATCCTTTTGCCTTTGGGAAAATAAGAAAAATTTAAAATTCCAAGAGGTAAACTTGCAGCATGCAAATCCAATGCCAAACAGATCATCATATATGTTCAGGGGCTTTGACCATGGACTGAATCAAGAATCAATTATCAGACTAATTCGACCTCATATTCTTGTAAAGTCCATAGCAACATCTCTGTCATCTCATAATGAATTCAATTATGCAACTTAACTCTATTAGGTATTAAATGCACTGGAAAAAAAAAAAACCCCCAAAAAAAGTGCATAAAAGCAACCAGAGGGTGGGGTGGACATCGTTGTTGTAGGAACCTTGAAGATGAGGGTGTTTGCATTGCATTGCGATTGCACCATGATTGTTAAAATCGCGATCCTGGATCGTAGATAATGCCAAAACGACTCAGATCGTTACTAGAATCGAAATTCTTGTAGAATCGGGTAGGATCGTAGGATCCTACCCAATCCCACGATCTTACGAAAAATAATATTTTAGGCCTTCTAAACTTTTGGATTTTATTTGTTTTATATTATAAAAGAGATAAATTTGTTTTGTGACCTATTTGCATTAGCCCTACTACCAAATTCCTTTTTCAAAGTCTAAACTCCAAACACTATGCTTGTGAGGATTACAAAATTTCCTTGTCAAAATGGAAATTCTCCAATTATATCTTCAAAACTTAGTAGATATTTTATCCTTTTAATTGGATGGATATAATATGATATGGTGTAAAATAAATTGTACTGAGACTCCCTCATCTTCAAGGTCCCTATAAGAGACAGTCTTAACGTATAAAGAAAATCTTAGAAATTGAGATTGAAAAGACACGTATATAAAATATTAAAAAAATTAAAATTTAAACATATTTAGAGAACGTAATTAAGAAATCTACCCTACAAATTTTGTTATAAAAATGATGTATTAGTATATTAGTTAGTGCTATTGGTTATTTTAATTTTTTTCTTGAACTTTTATCTTCTTATGATTAATGTTATTTTTTTAACGAAAAGGTAAATTCTTATTGATTTTGTAAATTTTTACATGAGATCATTTAAAAGCATTACCCCTGTGAGAAGATCAAATCTAGATACAAAGCTATCGACGATATTAGCTAGATTACTGTCTTTTAAGATAAATCCAAAGTTGTGATGCTTCTTGAGATCTTCTCCGAGTTTCATGTTATTAACAAATATGTTCTATAATTTGATTTGAAGATGTGTCTAAGAGACTACATGTGTACGAATGACAGATCAAAAGTATCTAAAATAACAAAATAAAGTATTTTTAAACTAATAAATAACAAAAACTGTAACATCTCTTTTTATGTGATGTATGCGAGAATAATACCATATATTAGATTTGAAAATATTGTAGAACAAATAGAGGTTCTATTATTAAATTCATTTCTTTCCGACTTCACTACTTCCATTTTCTTATACAATTCATGAAATAGGTCAAAATGATATATTTTTATACTTAATTTACAAATTATATAATTTTTGCTATGGTTTTTGTTATTTATTAGTTTAAAAATAATTTATTTTGTTATTTTAGATATTTTTGATAGAATTTTACGATTTTACGATTCATATGATTCTCAAATCGATCCCACTTAGAATCTCGATTTTACCAACTATGGATTGCACCCACAATCTTTTCTTCATTTCATTGTCTCCTTGCAAAAACAGTACTAAAATTAACTATCAAGGGGAGGGGAATCCGTCCAATCACCAGATGGGACTGAACTGTCCATTTGCGACTCACCAAGTAGAAGTACTATAGTTAGGTAAGGGGACATATCGATCTCCCTTCCCTTATTCTCGAATTTTAGCCCTTCAATTCTTTGTCCAGTAGTAATGTCCAAGTTTATCCGATTGTGGAAAACAAAAACTACTAGTAATTACTAGAAGTAGGATAGTGCACTGCATGGATAAACCAGAAGTTCAATTCATACACTACTAGTTATTTTTTATCAACGGATTAAATGCAGAATAATCAAACTATTAAAATATTTTATATTTGACTCTTATTATTTTTAATAATTCTTCATAATGAACAATTTATAAATAGACGTGACATGCATTAGTAATCATAATAAAAAATAACATATATTTCTTCTAAACTTTTTTATCACCATATAAAATATATAGACCGACTAGTTAATTATTTTTTAGTGTGTAACTTCACAGTTCTAGTTTACAACTAAAAAAACAAGGCAAAGGCCGCATAACATAATGATCTAGACAAGCCACCAAAGAAAAGGAAAAAGGACAGATGAGTGTTAAGTAGTACATCACAATTATTAAATGCATCCTTCAAAAGTGGAAATCCATAGTACTGCTACTAGTCTTTATTGGTCTCACTGTCGCCTTAACTTCTTGTCTATTTCAGCAGCCGATTCATCTCATGTAATTCATATCTGTCCATTCAAGTTCAACAACTAATAATTATGGTGTACGTTCTCTAATTATATGCTTCATGCAAGCAATCTCGTGGTGATGTTAAACGTGGTCTACGAGTCTTACAAGGGAAGAGAAAAAATCTTTTTTATGGGGCAACAGGAATTTAAATTGACCTCTATAGGCTATCCATTTTTCCAATGGATAATCTCTAGGGATTCAAGTACAAGCAAAGTAGTGAAAATTTTCACAGAAAATGGACAAAGTTAAAGAACGTAAGGTTATAAGTAATTAGTAGCAGAAAGGATATTGGCAATTTCCTTCATCATTTTGTTTCCAATTTAGAATATTGCATATGAAAAATTATTCAAAAAAACGTTTTATATTTTCTATTTCATTCTCTATCTCAATTTCTGTCATTTTCTTTATACGTTAATCATATCAACTTTTAACTTATAATAATAAATATTAATTATATTATAATATGCGCAGCGCGCGAATACAATGTGTGTGGAAAATAAATTTTTTGACCAAGAAAAACATACAGTAGGACAAGAAGAGATGAAAGGAATAAATACAGGAGTACTAGTTTGAGGTTGTAGAAATAATTGAAGGACTGTTTAACCAATTTGCCAAGAGTTTTCTAGCAAAGATCCAACGTGTCACTATGTGAACTCAAAGCCATGAAATATCTTATTGTAAAGCTGCCTCTTACCTCTTATTTTTATCCATTCAGATAACTTCATTGACTCTCCCTGTTTTTTTTTTCTTGGATGTTAAAGAACAAGTGTATGTTAATTTTCTCTCTCTAGCTTGAGCAAATTGAGGTGCCTAGGCTAGCTAGATTTTCTCTCTCTAAAATTTGGGTTTGAGGGGTTGGGGCTTTGGAGGTGGTGGGGCCCAAGTTGGGTCCTCTGCTTTGCTGGCTTCAAGTTCTCCATTGTTGGTTTTTAGAAGGACTCGTCTGCTGCTGAGAAAGAGACCATAGCTTCACTTCTCCCCAATCAAACAATTCACTATACTGATAGTCTCTCTCTTTTCTTCATAAGTACTTATCAATCTCTCCTTTTTAGTCCCTTCATTTCTTCTAGCACTAGCACTTTTTGATCATCATCAGCAGCAGCTTTATCCATGTTCAAGAAAAACAAAAAACCCATCAAAACCCACTTCATATTTGGTTGGATTTTGATGGATCATTAGATCTAATAGTCTCCCTCACTTTCAGATCTTTTCTTTTCAGCTCTATATATTAATAAAGGTTAGATATTTAAGCCTCAGACAATCACTTAATCCATATTTGTTTACTGTTTTATGTCAATTCTATTGTTGAACTGTTGAATTTTTAGTTTTCGGCTATGACAAGATTTTTCTTTGTTGCTTTTGGGGTGGGGGGGGGGGGGGTTTCATTTACTCGGAGAAGATTATAGAGAGTTGGACAACTCTGGATTCAAACTGGCTGGCTGACCAGTTAGTTATTTGAAGAAATCCGAATTTGACTACTAGTACTTTTTTTTCAAAGTTGTCTCCTTTTTGTTTTGTAAGTTGGAATTTTTCATTTTCTTGGTGCTGTTTTGGTGAGGCCTTTCTGTTTATAACGAGAAAGAATGGTTCACAATTTCACATATGTAGCTTTTGTTGTTTAGTTTACTTTGGATTCCTCAGCCGTGTTACGTATAGAACTTAGAAAAGTCTTCTTCTTGCAATTTTGGACTGCATTTAATCTGTATATTGTGATTGTCAAGTTCTAATTTTGATTGTTTTGTTTTGTTCTAGAATACATAACATAGAGCTAATTTGAGGAAGTGAAAAAGAATTGAGGTTTTCTTGGATTTGGAAAGTGTGTTGTGCCTTGAGTCCTAATTAGATGTGGATAATTTGGAGGGTGCTTTGGATGAGATGAGGTATGTTATCTGGGTTAATGAACTTTTTGTGGGCCTGTTTTCGGCCAAGAACAGATCGGCATGTTCACTCAGGTTCAGATGACGGTGGTCGGCAAGACGGGCTCTTCTGGTATAAGGATACAGGGCAACATTTTAATGGTGAGTTCTCAATGGCTGTAGTTCAGGCTAATAATTTACTTGAGGATCAGAGCCAACTTGAATCAGGCTGCTTGAGTTTGCATGATTCGGGGCCTTATGGTACCTTTGTCGGGGTTTATGACGGACACGGTGGCCCTGAGACATCTCGGTTCATCAATGATCACCTCTTTCAGCATCTCAAGAGTAACTTAGTCACGTGAGACTTCCTAGAATGTAGAATTTCATTTTTGTAATTCAGTATATAAAATTGATTTGTCTCAAGACGTTTTCACTCTTTGGGATGCTGGAGAGAAAGAGTATCTTTGTTTGTGTGTGTCTGTCTGTTTTGGGAATAATTGCCTTGTTGAAGTGAATCTGAAGCTTGACGGATTCTTGCTCTTTACTAGGAAAAAGATGATCTTGTATGTTAAAAGACCTTTTAGCACTAAATTGAGACTCATTCGGACAATGTTCTGAGTTAAGTGAAGTTCAGATGTCCATAATTTCAGTTTGAATTGTCACATTCAAAATATAAGAACGACAAGGTTCAAAAGTTTTTTTTTTTTTTTTTTTGAATGTTGTTTTAGGCTTTTATGTCAACTTATCATGATTGCACAGGATTTGCTTCTGAGCAGCAGTCTATGTCTGTTGAGGTGATACGGAAGGCTTTCCAAGCTACTGAAGAGGGTTTTATTTCTGTTGTAACTCGGAATTGGCCAATGAAACCACAGATTGCCGCTGTCGGATCCTGTTGTCTTGTGGGAATCATCTGCAGTGGGACCCTTTATATTGCTAATCTTGGTGACTCCCGAGCTGTTCTGGGAAGACTGGTTAAGGCTACGGGGGAAGTATTGCCTATTCAGCTGTCTTCTGAGCATAATGCTAGTTTCGAATCTGTGAGACAGGAGCTACACTCTTCGCACCCAGATGACTCGAACATAGTTGTTTTAAAGCATAATGTCTGGCGAGTGAAGGGCCTCATCCAGGTACTATTGTCGTGTTGCTTGTTCTATTTGCTTATCAATGTTATTGTTTTCGGATTGGATTGATGGGAGGTGACATTGTCATTACTTCAGTTGTGGCACAGCTTCTTTTAGGAGCATCCATCAGTTATTTCCTTGTATCGTATATTTCCATGCTATTGTCATGTAGTTGCCTGTTTTCTAAAAGAATGTATACCATGGTGTTTGTGAATCTCTCGGCAGTAGCAATTGCGTCTGTGCTACAACATCTTTTACTAGTAATAGAGATGATTTTAGGTGCATGCAGGAATTAATTCAATTTTCTTCATGACACTAAAATGATGAAATTCATGGAGCCCCTTTTTGTACAATTCTGTCACTCTTCCCTTTTTCCCAATTCCTTGCTTTGCATAGAAATTAATTGATGTATTTGGCACCTTCTTTGTTGGCCCAATAGTTAAAGGAGATATGTAGACGTGATTATTCTCATTTGTTAGGGCTTAGGAGCATTAGCTTTATCTTGATTTTCTTCAACACCCACAGGGCCACACCCTGTATATTTTGTCTGGTGCCTTTTTTTTTTTTCTTTTTTTTTGGGGGACAGGAATTGAGTGAATATCTGATCATATTTTCCGATAGCTGAACGGACTACAAGTCTAGTCAGCCTATTGTCAGGAGCTTGTGTTCCCTCAAGAGGATAAATATATTCATGTGCTATAGCTACGGTTTGTGCTCTGTATTAGTTTATGAATATATGCATTAAATTTCAGCAATCGTTAGATGATCCAAATGTTTAATCCTTCAGGTTTCAAGATCCATTGGTGATGTGTATCTAAAAAAGGCTGAATTCAACAGGGAGCCACTGTATACCAAGTTCCGACTTCGCGAACCATTTAGAAGACCAATATTGAGCTCAGATCCATCAATCTCAGTGCATCAATTGCAGGCGCATGATCAATTCATCATATTTGCATCTGATGGTCTCTGGGAGCACCTGAGTAACCAAGAGGCTGTTGATATAGTTCAAAATCATCCACGAAGTGTAAGACATCCAACACTCTAAAACACTTGAAAATTCAATCTTGTGGTGTCAAATTGTTGATGGAATGTATTTGTAGTCATTAATTCTTAACTTGGTCAAGGCTACAGAACAATGCCACAAGTGAGAAGTCATTCAAGATGAATGTTCTTTGTTGTTTATGCCATAAGTGAGAAATCATTCAAGATGAATGTTCTTTGTTGTTTTACACCTGTAATATTGTGAGTTTGTGACCCTGCAATAGTAGTTGATCTTCTACTTTTCCGGATAATCATTTTGTGATGACATCGACACTTTCTAATCAAGCTCCATCTAAATCCCGGTTGCTCTAATGAACTTCCCTACATGTTTAAAGCTAAGTAAAACACTGTTATCTTTTAGTAACACATTCACATTAAGCTGTCGTTCAATAATACTATTAACGTTATGTACTGTAATTTCAGTGGTTTCTTGTCTCGAAAAGATGCATGATAAAATATGTGAAGAAACTTCATTTTATTCAGAATAGAATATGTGAAAAGGTTTTTTTGTACTCATGACTCTCCATTTGCCTGATTCTTGCAGGGGATTGCTAGGAGGTTAGTGAAGGTTGCATTGCGAGAAGCAGCCAAAAAGAGGGAAATGAGGTACTCAGACTTGAAAAAGATCGACCGGGGAGTCCGTAGGCATTTCCACGATGACATCACAGTGGTGGTTGTGTTTCTTGACTCACATCTCGTGAGCAGAGCCAGCTCAGTCAACAGAGTCCTAATCTTTCGGTGAAAGGGGGTGGTGTCAATCTCCCTCTAAACATTCTGGCGCCTTGCACCGTGCCTTCAGAAGCTGGCACAGCTTGACGAAGTTATTGCTGTGTTACTATAAGCTGTAACATTCTCTTGTGTATATGTGGTAGTCCCCTTAGTAGGATAAAAGCATGCAAAACTATTCTTTTGAATGTTAACTTTTTTAACTGTACAAACTTGGGCTTGGTTTCTGTGTGCCCAAGAAAAGAGACTGGCAAAGACAAGACCTTCTCTTTCACAACCAGTACAGTGTAGTGATATCCATTGGGCGGTTGCTTCAATCTTCTTTGTTCTCACATAGTATTTTATTTGATTTTTTTGTATCTTTTGGCTTTTGTGTATAATTTACACCTGCTGAGGTGCAACCGAGCAAAGAACTCAAGTACCTCTTCTGTTTCCCGGCCTGGACTTTTGTGATGTAGTTATGCTGATCCTGTACCAGGCCCAATTATCGATGGTTGTTATATAGTATAAGGTTTCGCAGAAGTTAATGGGTATTAACAAGTAATATATAAGGCCCATTCAAAAAAAAGGGACTATTAATATATCTGGCCCAAGTGCCTAGTAAACAAAACCTAGCCCGTGCCTTGTTGGTGTTGCTTTAGTGTTAAATCATCAAGGACAGTGATTATTATTATTCCAGCAGAAAATGATTTATAAAATTATAAATTTAAAAAATTGATTTATCTTATGTTATAAAATTACATTTAATTATTAATTCTTTAAATTTAGATAATTAATGAAATTTTGTAGTATTTTTTTTAATGTATTTAAATTTTATTTATTTTAATTTTATAAATTACTTCAATAAATAAATAAAAAACCGATCGATTAAAACACAACCTAAATATCATTAGATTTTCACGCTGGCGGTCACTAGTACGCCTGGATTGATATCTCCGGAAAGTTTAACGACTGTGATGGTGCAGGTACAACATAAGACGGAGTGCCCACCTAAATCTCTTGTTTCTTGACACGCATAGCAATTACATTGGTAAAAAGTTGTTTAATTAGGGTGTGTTTGTTTGGATAGAAAATATTTTATATGAAAAAATTTATTTTTCATATAAATTTTTGGTGTTCGGTTGTAAAATAAACATATGAAATGTTATAAAACAGCTGTAACTTATTCATAATTTTATATGAATACAAGTTAAAAAAATTTATAACAATGGTAATAAATACCTTACAAGTAATTGTGGTTAATAAAAGATTGATTTTGTTTAAAATTAAATGATAGTACAATGTAGTAATAAAATATACATAATGATAGTTATATTAGTATGTGACCCATAATTAAGAGAAAAATGAATGGAAAATAATTGAAAACGAAAATAAGTTTAGCAAATGAAATTATAAAAGTAAGTATTTTAGTCACTTTTGAATTATTTAAAAATAACTTACGCTCAAAAATTTTGTAAATTATTTTCAGCCAGACGAAAGAAAATTAAAAAATTTTACACCAAAAAATATTTTTTATTGTTTGGCACCAAAAAAAATTTCTGAAAAATCAGTCCAAATGAACACACCTAAATAAAGGAAGCAATTAGGCAGCTACCGAGGTTTCTTTTTATCAGAATCTAAGAGATTCCTCTCCTGTTATACCACTACTTTGACTACAATTAGCCCCAACATAAGAATCTGACAACAAGAAGAAACAACCATTATAAATAAATAAATTATAGGGAAAAGACTATATTAGACCTTCACATTATACATTTATATATATTTATTTAGTCCCTCATTTTTAAAATAATAAATTTTAATCCCTTACATTACACATTTATATTTATTTAGTCCCTCACTTTTAAAATAATGATTTTTAGTCCCTGACAAATGTAAAATGTTGAATTTTGGTCCTTGAATCAAATCCCAAGCATTTTTACCTAAATTTGTTATGTCCCTCACATATATAAAACGTTAAATTTTAGTCCCTAAATCAAATCTCTGAGTATTTTTTGCCTAAATTTGTCATGTATTGTTCACATAACATATATTTTTCAAGGACAAATTTATAAATTCATCTGACTTGAATGTTTTATAAGTGCGAAGGATATAAAGTAAGTGATTGATTAGCAATTTGTTTGTATTTAAAATTATTTCAATATATGACTTGTGGTATTTTTTTTCAAAATTTATAATCCAATCTGATGCTCGAGTTTTGTATTGGAAAGGAAAAACGATTTCCTAAATTTTAGTCAAAAAAATGTCATGTGAACAACACACGATTAATTCAGACCAAAAAGTGCTCGGGATTTAGTCTAGGTACCGAAATTCGATATTTTACATTTGTGAGGGATTAAAAATCATCATTTTAAATTGAGAGACTAAATAAATACAAATAGATAATGTGAAGGACTAATAGAATAGTTTTCCCTAAATTATACTACCCATAATTGACAGATTTGGCTGATCCGGCCACTAAAATACAAGCCTATAACAGTAAAAGAACAAAAATATGAAAAACAAACTTCTAATTTATTTGAGAAATTTTATATTGATCAGAAGAGTAATTATTGAATATATCTAATAGTTACTTATTAATTATTGAGAGGTTCTCATTTAGGATAGAGATTTATATTTTTGAAAAAATAAAAAATTATTTTATTCAAAAAAATAAACCCTTCAATCTAAATTGAGAATTTTTAGTAATTAAGGAGTACTTATTAAATATATTTACTAATGATTCTAGACTAAAATAAAAAAATTTAATTTATAATACCTCTAATGAGTCCTCCTAGGAAAAGCCCCACTGTACTACACCATCTCTCCTGTCAATAATGAATGAAAGGACATTACAACCCTTTTACCAGCATTAGATTAAACTATGTTTGACTCCTCCTTTCCAGCACTCGTCAGCTGCCTATCTGTCTCCCTCTAAAAATCTCTGCCAAATTTTGGCATTAACTTTTTTTTTTCATCACTCAAAACTTCAGCACAAATTACCCAGGTTGTATAATTAGAAAAAAAATACTATCATAAATTTGATTTTTAATTTTATTTATAAATTTTGTGATTATAAATTAAATTTTATAAAATTTTACTTATATCAATTTATATCATAAATTTTATAATATTTAATTCACATTACAAAATTTATAAATAAAACTAAAAATCAAATCTACTTTAAATATTTGCCAGTAGGATACTGGACACAAGAATCATTTATACATACTTTTTTGGGGAAATATTTAGAGTTTATCAACTCACACTCATACTTTTAGTTGGTTTAAATTAAATAACAGCTTTATATATATTTTTACTTGAACATGCATCATAGTTACACATCCCACAATTATTATTTAAACAAATATTATAATAACTTTTAATATGAAATGTATCATATCTATGTGATCTAAAAAAAATAAAACATGTTAACTAATTATTATAAAACATTAGCCAATGATTTTTATTGAGAATAAATTTTAATTATTTATTTTATAATGTAAAATAAATATTATAACTGTTAAAATAATTAAAAAATAAAAATTTTATTATTTTTTAATTTTTTAATTGCTAAAAATACTAAGCTCATTAAACAATAATAAAAAGCCATGCAATTAAAAAAAATAAAATTTGGTTATATGTCCCTCGAGCCCCGTGCCTTTCTAGTTTCCCTTTGATTCTTTATCTCTGGCCTCTGAAGCGTTTTTAACCAGCCAGATTAGTTTATCACTCGAAAATTTACCAAAATTACTGCAACTGGTGCTTTTTTCTGAAAAAAAAAATATATATAGTTATGTAGACCAATCTTTTAACTCTATTAATAGATTGAAAGAATCTTATTTATATCCGTTTATGTCATTAATTTTTTAAAATATAATCTATATCATAAAATTTATAAATACAATTAAAAATCAAATTTAGCGAGTATTTGTCAAAAAAAAACATCTGGGCAAAGCCTTCAGCTATAATACCAACTTCTTCAACAGAACACTCCTTTTACTACAGAAGAAAAATGGAGGGAAAGAATTAAAGGTAAGTAGTAAAAGAAAACATCCTCTCCTTTCCCAGTTCACTCCCTATTTGTTGTGATTCCTCCCTTAGGTCTCTCTTTCTCTGATTTTGTGACCACTTCCTTCTTTTTTGCAGAATCTCTGTTTTTGTGCGTGTATGTTTGCATGTGAGTGTGTGTGACACTAGTGACCATCTTCCTTTTCTTTGGTAGAAAGTGACCATCTTTCTTGTGCGCAGAAAAAAAGACCCTCCTTTTGTTTCATCTATCAAGGGGCTGAAAGGGCTCAATATGGGTTGATCTGTGACCATATCCAAGAACTTTTTTTTTTTTTTTTTTTGGCCAGGACCATCTTTCTAGTTCAAGATGAGAAGTCGGCTGGTCTAAACCTTCGATAAAGGCAACTTTTTTCTCTTTATTGCTTTGAAAGTTCATAGCTTTTCAACTTACATTGCTCCAAGACTCCAAATTTCTTTTAGATAAACATCTTCTGAAAGCAGAACACCACATTTTACCCAAACATTTTTCCAGTGAAAGAGAAGGAGAGACATGGGGTGTGTTGCTTCCAGGTTAGAAGAGGAAGAGGAAGTAGTGTCCATATATATGCAGAGAAAGAAAGCAGCAGCTGAAGTTGGCTGTAGAGAGAAGATATGCTCTTGCAGATGCACATTATAGATATTTCCAAGCACTTTATGGAGTCTCAGCAGCTATCAGGCTCTTTGTTGCTGGCCATTCTTCGCCTCCTTCTCCATTTATGATCACTTTCCCACCTCCCTGTCCGCCTTCTCCTCCCCAAGAAAATGTTGTTTCCAACCCTCTTTTCCTTCAGCAAACACCTTCAGAGCCAACCAAGGAATCTATTATTACTACTGGCGAGTCTTCAACTACATCAGACTCTTCTGAGGAGGAAAGAGAAGAAAAATTGGAGAAAAAAGAAGAGCCACCTTCTTCTTCTTGTGGGTATTTTTACATGGAAATGCATCAATCAATGCCCTCTCCACAAAGGGATTTTGGTTGGGATTTCTTTAACCCTTTTAATAGCAGTCTAAGCCCAGAGATAATAAGTGGGTATAATAGAATATCTGAGGAGGATTTAAGGGTAGTTTCGAGGGAGAGAGAAGGGATTCCTGAGTTGGAAGAGGATGTGGAGAAATTGGAGGAAAAAAGTAATGCAGTAGCTGTTGAAGCAAAAGAGGATCATGAGCAGAGCAGTAGGGTTGATCAAGTTGCCAATGCAGTGGATGATAGTACTAATAATGTGAGACAGCAGGTGGAGCAAAAGGGTTTAACTGTCATTGATACACCAGTGAGAGGGAGGGAGTTGTTGGAAGCTTTGCAGGATATTGAAGACCATTTTATTAGAGTTTATGATTCTGGTAAGGAAGTGTCTAGGATGTTAGAGGTTAATAGGGTCCAGCTGCAATCTAATTTGGAGGAAATAAAAGGTGAAATCTTCGTTTCATTTTTCTGTCATAATAATGTGAAATTAGTTGTCAACATTCTTTTGCTTAGTTACTACTTTATGATTACATTTGTGCGAATTTTATTCTTCTGCCTGGGACGAGAATGTTTATAATTTTATTGTCAGCTTTTCATCCAATCAATCTAAGTGTTTTACCAGGGAATTTGGAGTTAATTATGTTAACTGAGTTTGTAACATTGTACTTTTATCCTCAATGTTGGAAACTTTCACTGGACTTCTGTGCTCAATGGGGCTTGAATGCTTTAGTTGTGTTTACTATTGTATGAATATTCTCTCTTTATATCCTTGTAGAACTTGCATGGTCTTACTTTTACAAAGAATCAAGTATCATACTTCCACGGATTTTTGCAAATTCTATGCAAATCATTTGCTTTTTTTTTTATCCGCAAAAGTCCACAGTTGAAATTGCAAAAGTCCACAGTTGAAATTGTAAAAGGACGCAATTTGCTCTTTCCTTTCTCAACCCAACACAAGGTCTTTGTCCTTTCTGAAAGATAACTTGAAGTAATTAGCAGAGAAACCTTTACTTTACATGTCATGAAAATAACCATACTTTTGAGATGTCAGAATAATTGCTCATGCTACTAGTACTTGGGGTTGTAAGTTATACTGGCTGCCTTCTAATGATGGTCGTCGTCATCCATAGCCCTCCTGATGACATTTTTTGGTTCCTCAAGTTTGTGTTTGCATTCCTCATTCTTTTCTGGTTTCTTTGTCTTACTCAACTAGTACTTCTATTGCCTATTCTATTATCACTTTCTTTTGGCACTGACATTTTCCTCAACACATTTGATGTGGATGCAGAGAACTCAACAAAAATCATCCAATCCATAACTTGGCGATCCCCTTCTTCTTGTTCATCATCTTGTAAGAGTCTTGTGGCATCAAGTTCCAAAAGCTCTTTAACATGGACCGAATTCAAGAATGATCTCTTTGATGATTATGGAGGAATGGATTCTGGAAGCCATTCACTGACACTGGGAAGGACATATGCATGGGAGAAGAAGCTCTATGAAGAGGTTAAGGTATATGATCTAGTTCTTGCCGTAACTACCCTTATTATTGTCTTACCCATTGGTTTTCAGTATACAACCTGAAGGCTGAAACTTCTTTGCCTTCAGGCTGGAGACAACACCAGCATCAAAGGAAGCTATACGAGAGGAAGTGCAATCAACTAAGAAACCAAGATGTCAGAGGTGACGAAGGAGCCAGTGTAGATAAAACAAGAGCAGCAGTAAAAGATCTATATAGCCGGATCCTTGTTGCGATTCGAAGTGCTGAAACCATATCCCAAAGAATTGAGAAACTCAGGGACGAGGAGCTCCAGCCCCAAATTACCGAACTGCTACAAGGGTATGGAGGTATTCTGGGGAGACATTACTTAATAATTGATTTATGCTTACTGACATCCCCTGGTTTGCTGAAAGTCTCTTACTTTGCTGCAGTATGATGAGGTGCTGGAAAATAATGTTGGAATCCTACGAAATCCAAAACAAGATCATGTTCGAAGTGAAAACTTTTACCTGTCCTACATATGGAAAGTTCTGCAATGATTCTCACCAGTTGTCAACGCTCCAACTTGGGGCTGAGCTTAGGAACTGGCGAATGTGCTTCATCGACTACATTGCAGCCCAGAAGGCATATGTTTGAAGCTCTGCATGGCTGGATTTCCAAGTTTATTGTCCCTGAAGTTGAATTCTATTCGAGAAGCAGGAGTGCTGCCCCACCATGTCAGGTAAAGGGTCCGCCCCTTCTCATCATTTGTCGCTATTGGTTGGCTTCCCTGGACAAATTGCCAGACAAGGCAGTTTCCTCTGCCTTGAAAAGCTGTGAAAAGGATGTTAGAGCTATGTGGGTTCACCAGGGAGAGGAACAACAGCAAAAGAGGAAAGTTGACAATTTGTCTAAAGAACTAGACAGAAAGATTCTAGCATTTCAGAAAGCTGAGAATAGAATTTATGAATTAAAGCTCACAGACCATAAGTTGGAACCAGAGACTGATCAGGGAGCTGAGTACTTGAAAGAGAGGAAGTATTTATTAGATAACTTCAAGAATAAAGTTGACTTGGAGAAGGAAAACCACCAGAAATTGATGCAAGAAACTCAAAGAATCACCCTAAATGGGTTTCAGACAGGATTTGGTAGAATCTTTATGAATCTATGACAGACTTTACCAAGATGGCATTGCAAATGTGTAATGATCAACTATTCAACAGTGACGGCTCTGAGAAAATCGGAAATGCATCATATCTGAAAACTCCCAACTAGAAGATGGCGAAAGGTGACTTTCAAAGCTGAAATGGCCAAGCGATAGTTAACAGAGAATTTGGGCTTTTTTTATTATTATTATTTACATTTTTATTCTTTTAGGATTGATGTCTGATTGAAACTAGTGTACATTTTGCAATGTGTCAAAGCAGCTTGCTGAGACACTCGTAATTGTAGTTGAATTTGAGGAGGCACTGGAAGTTTACTTGCCTTGTAGATGTTCTGTTGCCCACAGTTTTGTATTTGTCATTCCTGATCCTCACATCTTTATGCACAAAAATTCGTATAAGCTGCATAAAGTTGGAGATTCCGTGGGCAACCCTTGTATTTACCTGTACCTGCAATTTACAAAGGACAGGCGAATGTTGATACCTTTATTCGAGCCATTTTTTCTCCCAAGTTGGTCCTAGCTTGTTAGAGCTATTTAACTTCGACTATCCTTTCAGAAATGCATGTGACACGGTTGGCTCAGACGAAGAGACTCGCCAAAGGAGTATCCAGATTTTTCTTCAGAAAATTATAGATTCCATATAATATTTTAGGTGGCCTAAAATATTCTTTAGAAGACTGTAGAATTGTATTTAATGTGATAAGTTCTATAATACACTCTTATAACTATATAAAAGGACTAATCCCTCATTTGTAATATATTTCACAAATTTGAAAAAATTAATACATAGAGTTCTTGCATTGAGTGTGAATAAAGATTGAATTAGAGTAAAAATTTAAGTGTTGCACGGATTGACAATACTAGAAAAAGTGAGCCCGTGACACAAGGTCGAAGGTCTCTTAACAGGTATGATGTAGGGTGTAGTTAGTAGGAAGCTACAGCCTCTCTTCAAGAACCGAGAAATTTTAATTTTCATGCAACATCTTGTGCAAGGCTCTGAACAGTGAATGTCGAATTATGATTTTTTTTCCATAATTTATTAAAACTCCATCAGGACCATCACAACTGAAGGTAAGTAAAAGTAACAGCTGCTTTGCACCAGATGCATAAATGCTGTACATACCCCCAAGTAATATAAAGCAAAACACATATTTCATCAAGTGCTAAATGTCGATTTGTACACCTAGTGTGGAAATACATATCCTAGAAATGCATACAGGTGAAGACACCATGCAAAGAATAAGCTTGGCATTTCTAGTTTTTCTAGGTTCGAGAATTCTAGTTAAAGTCAGCCTAAAGTTGACTTGTCCTATCTTAAGTACAAGGAGACCAAAAACTGGGAAAGGAGTACAAATTCGCTCACAACTGTGGCAGGAGAATGTATGCCAAAGAAGGGGACGATGTCAACTTGCAACCAATTCTCAACCACTGAGCCTACTACTGCTCCTGCCACAAGCCCTCCAATTGTTATTACAGAAGCCTTCCCTGCAGGCAAAGCCAATTGCTCCAAAATATTATGGTTGGAATATCATTTCTACTGAACTTTTGAAACAAGCATTATCTACACCAATATGATGCAGCCTATGAAACCAGTGCAAAAATGATGGCAATTAGTCATTATATCTAAGTATCATCCACATAGCAAAATGAAGTAATATTAATACAGAACAGAAAAACCAAATTACAGTCATAAAATTTTGATATTTGAAATATATATACTCACCAAATTTCACATTTTTCTTTGTTATGAAGTACAAGGTTGCCCCAAAACTCGACGCTAGAACAAGTCCAGGGACATCAACTCCAGCATATGGTGCTGCAGACGATGCTGCTCCATTCACATACGTTAAGACCATTAAAGCTCCATATACTCCTGCTTGTATGCCTAACTCTCCAGTTGTAGGAGCTTCAACAGAGACTGAATTCCTCAGCCACTGGGGCATTGATCCCATCTTAGGAGCACTAACAGGCTTAACATCAGCATAGCGGATGCTGCTGCTCACAACTTGTAATTATTCGTTCCCGCTCTTCGTTGTGATAAACTCTGCATTAGCAGCGTATCATATGCAGCCTCTACCTGGGAAACAGTGACATTATTCCCAAAAGTTATTGACACCAAAAAAAAAAAAACATATATTCAGAAAACCTTGAAATCCTCCATATGTGATGATAGTTAACCGAAGTCAGGAGTATAATCTATAGGTGAGATTATTAGAAACGTGTGTGGATCTAGAGATCTACCTGTTAATTAACAGAAAATACAAGACAAATACTAGTTACATGTAAGCATTAAGATCGTTTCGGTCCATCATTACCTTAATCTTAATAATTATAACAGTGGGGAGAGACAGGGAGAGCTAATCTTTTCTAACAATTCAAGTATTCAACCAAAAAAAAAAAACCACTATTTGATATTTCATTCAAATTGACCAAATGCTCATGATTTTATTTATAAAAAAAAAAAAAACAACTAATGTTTAAATGTAGAATCACTATAAAAGATCCAACTGTGAAAGGGTCAAATGGTGTCAATGAAACATAAAAACTTGGGATCCTAACCAGCCAGCTTCTTTTTCGTGCTAAAGATTTCCAGCCTTATGCAGTAGTAGATTCAAACAACATTAAGAATCCTGCCCCACTTGTCCTTATATGAAAAAGTAAGAAACAGGTGCTCATACAGGGACAAGTAGTCGAAACTTCAGGGAGTCATAACAGAAGAAAGTCTTGTAAAACCTTCTCGTTTGCTTACAGTTCTCTACCAAGTGTTTCGGTCTCTGAACAGCAATTTTGGGATTTAAGTTCGTCATCTTATCACCTCCATTTCCTATTTTCTGTTGCTAGTTTCATAGTAGTTCAAACCTGGAATACAATGTTGTTGTCCCCATGCATAGTGGGCAAGCATGCCAGAAGCCATTGAGCTAAACAAACTTTCTGGTAGCTCTTCTACTCGTTAAACCTTCCCAGATACAAATGTTAACACCTTACTAAAAAATTTTGTTTTTCATTTTTTTTTTCCTGGTGAGGGGAAGGAGGAAGGAGGAAGGGAGGAAGGAGAGAAGACAGATAATGCATAATTGTTGCAAAGAACTTAAAGTTATACATCCTTGTAGTCATCCCTTTTCCATCTTTCAGCATTCAACAACAACAATATGTGAGTTCACAACTGCAAAAATCTTGTCATCATTGCAAGGGATACACCAAATCGGAGTGCAAATAGGGTATACAATAGATTCTGGGATTGGCATATTAGTTGAAACAATACATATATAAAAGTAACAGCTTATTTTACCTTGAAAATTAATTTGAGCAGAACAAAGATGCAAGCCTCATTATTAGGCAAAGAACATGATCAAAAGGCAGAAACTTTAGCATTTTACTACAAGAAAATTTTCACCTGGCACAATTTAGCAGTTGCTATCCAATTTGCATCCAAAAAGCAACAAACACAAATTGTTCCCCTAAAAGCTAGTCCTACAATGGCCAACAACAAGAGTTTCTATACTTCTCCAACCTAAACAACCTAATCAATCTCAAACCAATCAAGTTTCAAAAATACAGCATCAGAATCATGTAGAAAACTAGCAGGCCTTTTCAACTAGAAACCACCAAGTGAACCAGTAAAAGCAGGAAAAATCAGCAAAAGAAGGAAAAGATTCAAACTTTCTACGAGAAAAAAAAAATCTTTTCAAGAAAATCAAATGCAAGGAATAAATACCTTGGCAATAGTCTGCTGGTCATCTTTACAACCGGCAAGAATAGAATTCTTGGCTCGGACAATATCCTCAAAGGAAGCTCCCTCTGAAATACCCAAAACTTCTAGGGCGTTCTCCAGGGACATCTCGGACGGAGCCGAGTCGTCGGCTCTGGAGCCAGATTGAGGAGCCGAAGCCAATAAACGCCGATTCAGCGAGAACAACGCAGACCATCTTGGCCGGTGATGATTCTTGGCTGTAACATGGGCTGAATTTAAGTGGGGTCGACGAGTTGGAGTTCTGTGCCTGACTGAACCGACCGGATTATAAGCAATGATCGTACGGTCTGGCCGGACAGACGAAAGAGTTGAGGCCATTTACTAATACTATGATGCTCTTAAGTAGAAGTTGTCTATATTATACTACTGTGGTAGGAAAATCAAAATCAGAGAGACTGTGTGTACTGTGTGCAAATCAGTGAGAAGTCTGTGTGTTGTGTGTGTAGTGCAAATAGCGTAGAAGGGAAGAATGATGTGGATGGGTTTGGCAGTGCGTGCTTGCAAATTTTCGTGGACCATTAGATGGTATTTTTACCATTTAAAGTCTCCAACTTTGATGATGAGGGCCAAAGAAATATCAAGAATAGCTTTGTGATGTTTTTGTTTGCATTTCGGAATAATAAATTATTGCATGTTTGTGATCTTTATTCTCATTTTGGGCCGCTTAAAGTCTTCAAAATAAAGTAGATAGCCGATTAGCATTGTCATTAGTGGCTTTTCAGACATTGAGGATTGTGTGCAAATTGCAGAGCATAAGATTCAATTTCCATTTCTGCACTTGTCCTAAACTAATCAATTCTACATACGACTTAGTACATCTTTTAAGATCAAATAGTAATTAAGTTTTTTTTTCGAGGGGAAAAAATCAAGTGGTTGTCTTTATTTAAAGGAGCTCACGTTCTGGAATTAAAATTGAAATAGAAATTATAAATTTATTGTTAATATAGATTTGTGGTGCTCTTTTTATTTTATTTAATTTAAATAAAGAATGTATTTCATATTATATTAATAAATTAATTAATTTAAAACTTAAATTATAAATTATAAATAAAAAATATATATTTTTTAATAATTTATTGATTATAGAATAATTTTCATTGGTATTAACAAATACTATTTATAGATATTATTAACTTTAATCCTTATTCTTTTCCCTCGTATCTATACACCAAACATTTATAAAATAACAAATTCAATACAACATTAGATTTGTCAAATAAAATTCGATCAAATATTTAAAATGGAGAGTTCGTAATTAAATATAATTTTATTGGATGCAATTAGGATATTAAATTTAAAATTTTATTCAAATTATTTCCAATTGGTAAAAAAAGAAAAGGAATTAAAAATAAAAAATCAAGGGTGTATTGTGAGAAAATAGAATAATCTATAAGAATTTATTTGTGGCTAGGACAGGACTGAGGCTCCTGTTGAAAGCCCGGGAGCGCGTATGAGAGTAACCGTTGCAGATAAAAAGGAAGAAAGATGTTGGGGAGCTGTTGGTGGAGATTCACACCTTGTTCTCCAATTACTACTATTAAACAAAGGAACGGATTTTACTGCAAAGTCGCTGAGAATCAACAAACAGATCAGTTGAGTAGTACTAGTACTAGTGAACGTCAAAACAAGAAAAAAGTAGTCATCGTGGGTTCTGGGTGGGCTGGTCTTGGCGCTGCTCATCATCTATGCAAACAGGTCTTCTATTATCAATATGCTTTACTATTTGAATACTTAAACATAGAATTACTATGGTTTTTTATTGATGTCTGAGATGAGTTGGGAATTTGTTTTCAGGGGTTGGATGTGACGAAACGTGTTCTTGAAGGTGGCTATGAATTTGGCCCCAAAAATAGAACTTTTAGTCCAGATGATGTTGGCATTCGAGGTGAATAATCTTCATGTTCTCTTGTTAATCTTTTTTCGTGTTCTCATTTTATGTTACTTTCTTGTTAGATATTGATAGCCCACAACAAGAAACTGTTCAAATCAAACATGCAGTTTTGTACTTTTATGAGCAATGTCAGTAATGATGGTCTAATCAATGAAAGAATTAGGTTATTAAAAACAGAAATTATGTACGAAATAAGAATGCTAATTAGGCTGTGCAGCTCCAATATTAGTTTCCTGTATCTTTTTATAGTGTAATTTCTTCCTTGCTTTCAGGTTTCTGGTATCCCTACAAAAATATTTTTAATCTAGTTAATGAGCTTGATATTAAGCCTTTCACAAAGTGGATGACATCGGCTATATATTCTGGAGAAGGATTAGAGGTAACTACTGACAGTTTCTTCCGAGTTTTCAGCTTGCAATAAGCATGCAAGTTATTGCGAATGTCATATTGTTCGAAACTTATGTTGCCTTGAAATACTGTTTTTAACCATTCTTCAGGTTAAATTACCTATATTTCAAGACGTACCTCAATTGCCAACACCATTTGGGACATTACTATATACTCAGGTCTGTCTTCAATTGTATTATGGGCATCTTAATTTCTAGAATGAAATCCATTCCATAGATTTAGCAGCTTTACAAGCCAGAAGGAAAATCCAACTTTTGTAGCTTGTTCGACTGTCGATGGTGGACATGTTGACTTCTCTTCCTCTAATGGCTGCTGGTATGTTCACTTGTAGGCATCTTGTCTAAATTTCAAAGAGCATCTTGATGAGCCATCATACCTTCTCTATATATTAGCAATATATATGTTTGTCTTGTATTTGCAGTGATTGATTTTGACAACACTGACACTGCCTGGAGAAAATATGACCCAAGTGAGTAGTACACTTTGTATTTCACGGATTTTGTGCCTTAAAAAAGATGGAGTGTATTTTGGTTAGAATTGAGAACATTGTCACATTTCCTCATAAATAGATTGCAACTTTTAGTTACTGCAAGGGAGCTCTTTCGTCAATATGGCTGCTCTGAAAGGCTGTACCAGTATGTGCTTGATCCACTGCTGCAAGTGGGATTGTTTGCTCCTGCAGAGCAATGTAGTGCTGCTGCAACTCTTGGAATACTCTACTATTTTGTCCTTGCTCAGCAGGTTTGAGGCTTAGTTTTCAGATCTTCAAATTCTACCCATTACAAGATTAAGCTGTGTTGTGCCTACAATTCTAGATGCTATATTATCAAATCTTAGATGCTTATAATTCTAGATCCCGTATTATCATTGTTCTCAAGCACTATGTAATCATACATCATACTTCTCAACATCAGATGAAGGAATAAAAAGAGAGTTCGTGTAGATATCTGGAAATCGTATCTTGTGGACTCTGAGAATTGGGACTGTAAAAGATGCTTGATAGGTTTACTAGTTTGGTTGAATGAAAGTCTGCCGCAAATCATCAATCTTGCTATGTGCTAAATGAAATTGAATTCCAATCAGTGAATGCAAAATTCTGTTGGACATTGACTAATCAAAAGGGAAAGAAACAGAGAAATTGAACAAATTACTGATGAAGCATCCTGAAGCCAAAATATATAATTTACACTTAATGTCTGCTTCATTATTTTTCTTGATAACTGTTCTTCTCTTCGTATTTTCTTTCTTACTTCTCCCTTGAGTGATATTATCGTGTTACTTCTACATTGTTGCTGCAGAGACATTTTGACTCGGTACTGTGTCGAGGGACGGTCAAAGATAAGATTTTTGGCCCATGGATTGATTTGCTTAAATCCCAAGGTTGTAAATTCCTTGAGGGTAGAAAGGTTACAGATATATCAATTGACGAGGATACAGGATGCGTTTTTGAAGTTGTTTGTGGAAAAGAAAGTTTGAAGTCTGATGCTGTAATTTTTGCTGTTGGAATCTCCACTCTGCAGGAAATAATATCTGTATCCAGAAAATAGGCATGTTTTCATAATATAACTTCATTGTGGATGTTTGAAAAGTAGAAGAGTCAAAAAAACTAAAAATACTACTTTATTACTGTTCCATGCACTTAGCCTATGACTATTATCACTGAAGTCTCTTCAATTATTCCTGCTGACTGCTGTCAAATTGCTTTTTAAGCTTAATACACAATGAAAAGAAGGACTAAAAAGTTGAACTTGTGGAACTCATTCTTTGGTTTAGAAATGAACCGCCCCTTAAATGTTCTTTATGTTAAATAAAGCAACATCCAAGATCTGCGGAAACATAAGAATCCTTCTTACTTCAATTGACTCTTCTTTTCCTACATTAGTGCAGCATTATGTACAAGGGAAGAGTTTCTGAAAGTTCTGAACTTGGAAAGCATTGATCTCCTCACTGTGAAGCTGCAACTGGATGGACAGGTATACGTAATGAGATATTTACCTTTTCTTCAAATCATTTAAATGATGATCATCATATATTTTCGTCAAATCATACTTGTCTTAGCACATGCACTTTAAGACCGTTTGTGTTCTTTTTATTTTGATTTTGGTGAGAACATAGTTAAATTGTTAATTAGTTGTTATTGTTTCCAATTTTACTGGACCAGCATCCTAAACTTTGTTTGGATCAACTCTCTTTACTGACCAATTTATCCCACTTTAGTAAAAAGAACTGCAACTTTTTCACATGAACTTGCTGTCAGTTGAAGCAGTTAAGCAAACAATCAACACTGAAAATCCCAGTTTCTGGATCATTCTTCTTTATTTCCTTGCTTATTGTCTCCCAACCATCAATAAACGCACATCCTGATATCTCTTTTTTCTTCTTGTGCTCATTATATCTATAACTGAGATCCTTTTTATGCTTATGTACTTCATTAGTTCAAATACTGTTCCCGTGCAAAAATCTCCTGTCTGAGTTTATTGCTGTTCATTACTTAGTGGATGGATAGCTATAGATTTGTTTCTTAGAAAATTAAGCTAATTTCAGTAACTGTACATGAATGACCAGGTTAGCATACCAAATGCAAGCAATGTGTCATCTAGGTTCGATGAATCAAGTGGGTGGACCTTTTTCGACCTGAACATGATTTATGATGAGCATAATGACGATTCAGGGACAGTTGTTCAGGCTGATTTTGTAAGAACAGCGTAATCCTTTTTCCTCATCTGTCTCTGTCTTGTTGGACAGCTTCATGTTTCCTTTTAGAGACGACAAATTTCATAAATTGGTTTATGATGTTTTTATCTTGATCCGTATTTGTTTAACTATATACTACTGGTGCAGTATCACGCCAATGATTTTTTGCCTCTCAAGGATGAAATAATAGTCAAGAAAGTGATGTCTTACCTTTCAAAGTGCATTAGCGATTTTGAGAATGTTGCGGTAGTTGATAAAGATATCGGAAGATTTCCCAAGTATTTAACACATTTCTTTCCAGGTTGTTTTCTAACCACATTCTTTTTGTTCCCATACAGTGTTATGATTTCAATTTCTGCCATAGTTCACAACATGGACATTTGACTTGTAAATAGAAACTCTAAAACTCCCAAGTTGTACTGATTGCTTGGTTTTTATTTTTTTTTTTTTTGGGTGCCATCTTCGTTTCTTTCTTGTCCCTGCAACAGGTTCATACAAGTATATGATGCGTGGTTCTACATCTTTCCCGAACTTGTTTATGGCAGGAGACTGGATTATAAAATACTCACGGTTCATGGTCACAGGTTTTAGCTCTTGAACTGATGCCAATAATGTTAGTCACTGATTGAAACCTTGCTGGTATTAATTTGGGAGTTCATTTCCTTTGTGAACTTTGACAGGAGAAATCTTTTGTTACGGGACTCGAGGCGGCAAACATGGTGGTGGACTATCTTGAGGTGGGAAGTTTTGCTAAAATAGTACCTATGGTAGGGGATGAGCCTCACATTCAAGCTTTTCGAAGTCTAATCAGGAACCTTGGTGATCTAAGAGGGCAGCTTCCAGGGTCAGACTATTTTCTCTGTAATGATGATCATACAATTCTCTCTTTTAGTATGTTTGATTTGATGTTGGCACTTCTGTATACATTTTTTTTTTTTTTTACAATTACTTAATGGTTTGTATAAATAGATGCTCTCAACCGCCAATTACATTACATTGTAGGGAGATGTAAAATTCTGAAGAATCAGGATAAATTGTTGGTTTTGGATCATGTATTATATTTTTTTGTACTACATTATTTAATAATATATCGAATGTTGCAACACAAAAGATCAAAACGTATAAACAAAGACCGAAATCCCAAATTGCCCATTTAACATCTTTGATCCTTGGTCCAAAAGACAGATAGTGGGCTTGATCCTAGAAAGGGAAACAAAAAAGGTTGTGGGCTTTGGGTCCTGATTGGATCAAATAAATACCCAAGAAGGATCATTTATTTACTATAGTATATAAATACTTTTGAAAACTCAAAAACAATTAATAAGCAAAATACACAAATTATATACAAGATCACTGAATTATTTGTTACATTTGTAAATTTGATTATTGAACCACTTTAAATGTATGATTAGAGTCACTGAACTATTTATATTATAAATTTGATAACTAAATTACCTTAAATGTATGTTTCTTCTATTTTTATGATAATTGTATACATACACTCAAAATAATTAAATAATCAAATTTTTAATAGAATAATTTCGAATATACATTCAAAAAAAATTCAGTAATTAAAATTATAAAATAATTAATTTAAATTTTTATATATAACAATTTAATAATTTAGAGTTACGATTTACTCACAATTTTATTGGAAAGTGATGCCCCCACCGGCACTAGATGGCACCCAACAATTGGCCATGGCTAGTCCACTTCATGGGGGCCACACTATTTGGGAAAAATTAAACACGTGTTCGCGGTTCTACCAGGAAAGATGATTGCTAGCTTTACATAATTTCTATTCACAAATTTATTTACTATATGACAAAATTAATATTTAATTTTTGATTTTAAATACTTTGCTATTGTAATGTGCTGAGTGACAGATTAATAATTTTGATAATTTTTACTAATTTGAATTATCCTTTTTTTAATTTATTGCTTGTTTAAGTGAATTAAATCATAAACCTCTACTAATTACTTTGAATTCATGTGGTGATAAGGTGAATTCAAATGGAAAATGAAATTGAAGTCACGATCTCAATTTATATTCGCCCAGAAAGACCTCAAAAAAAAAAAAAAAAAAAAAACTCCAAAGTTATCAGAATATACTAGTAATAATTAATAAGGTAGTCCCCGATAAATATTTAATTAATAATCTCAGCCATCAGATCTCACATTTTCCTTTTTTATTTTTCTTTCTGCGACTCTTCTCACTCCTCTTCGCTGGTGTGGTGTATGTGATTGGAATTCTAAAGGTCTCTCCTTTCCATTCAGATCCATTTCTCGAATCTTCCATTCCGGTGACTTGTATTGCTATCTGTTTGTTTTCCTCCTCAGTTGATCACCTTTTTTTTTTTTTTTTAAATTTCCGCTCGAATTTGTCCGCGGTTTCAATTAAGAAATTTTGTACGATTTTAGCGAATTGAGACGAAAACTGCGTGTTTCGCATTGTTAGTAGTATTATTTTTGTTAAATTTGCAAAACTTTTTATCTGAATAAGTGGGAGAAACTCTTGAGTTTAGTTCACTGTTATATGTAATAGTATGATTTTTGAGCTGTACTGATTTTGTGTGGTTGTTGTTTAGGTTAAACAAACTATGGGAGTGGCACAAAACAATATTGATATGGAGGAGGGAACGCTGGAGATTGGCATGGGTACTTTCTCTACTCTGCTTGCTTTTTTTTTTTTTTTTTTTTTAAAGCTATAGGCTTATCCGGAAATTTTTTATTTTTATTTTTTAAAGGACATATCATATATGTTGGTTTGACTAAAAATTGAGTGAAGAGGTGATATTATGTTGCAATTGGGTGATTTTATGAGTAATCTGGAATCGTACGTTTTTATTGCAATAATAAAAGATTAGAACTTTTGTGATCACGAGTTCACTGGATAGTTTCAATTAGGGAAAATGAGCTTATCTTGCTTAAATTCATGGATGAAGTTGTTGCTGCTCTTTAAATGGATTCATTCAAAATATATATGCTTACTGTTAGTTCAAAATCGTGTTAGGTTGAATTAAGGTTGTGGGAAGTATAGCATGCTTTCTTTTGTTTGATCACTTCTTGTGTTTATTATTGTTTGAGATCTCTGAAGTTTCAGTTCAAGTGTTCATGGTCATGAAGCTGGCTTTGTGTGCTTTCTCCAATTATATTACTCCATTTTAGTTGAGTGTTTCCTTTGGACTCCCCGAGGATACTGCCCCCATAGATTGGTCACTCTGCACCATTTAAAAGTATTCCTCTAAGAATTTGATTTCTGTATTTGCCATTTGCTGCTTCTTCTACTTCATATTGTCCACGAAAGTCAATGACTTTATGGAGTGTCAATTCTGAAATCTTTTTCAATAAAAAAAAAATTCTTTTTTAATTTTGGCAGAATACAGAACAGTCTCTGGGATGAACCGAGTCGCTGGACCACTGGTTATACTTGACAAAGTTAAGGTGAATATCCTGTTCTTTTTGCTGCCATTTTTACCTATACATGCAATAATATATTAGTGTTGAATAATTTCTATTACAGTGTTTAGTGATTCATATTTGTCCATGCATGCCAGGGACCCAAGTACCAGGAGATTGTTAACATCCGTTTAGGAGATGGAACTACTCGGCGTGGACAAGTCTTGGAAGTTGACGGGGAGAAAGCTGTTGTTCAGGTATTCACCCTTTGCTCTCTTAAAAACTCCAGTAAATTTATAAAAGGGCTTTCTTTTGATTTGTTTTGAAATGTTTTTTTGAGCTTTTCTGTCAACCTCCCAATATTAAACTATGATGTTTATTCTGGTTTAAATTGTAAAGTACTTGACATTTGTTCCTTGTGGCTGTCTTTAGGTTTTTGAAGGAACTTCTGGAATTGACAATAAGTACACAACCGTTCAGTTTACTGGGGAGGTGAAGTATTGTTTTCTTGCTGAACCCCCTTACCTTTGTGCTCACTGAATTTTGAGACTGAGACAAGGTTTACGAGTAGAGCACTTTACCTATGTGAAATATTCCAGTAGCTTTCACTATGGAAATATCATACTTGAAATTCACTACACCCAGTACAGCATAATGTTTCCTTTCATGATAACATCGTACGGCATAATGCTTCCTTTTTGACAATCTTTGTGACAAATTCTTCGCAGGTTTTAAAAACTCCTGTCTCACTGGATATGCTCGGGCGCATATTTAATGGTTCTGGGAAACCTATCGACAATGGGCCTCCTATTTTACCTGAAGCTTACTTGGATATTTCTGGCAAGTATTGTTACAGGAGAATCGTATTATTTGCTTTCATTTGTACATTTTTTTAATCATTGACTTGTGCTACCTCAGGGAGTTCCATCAATCCTAGTGAGAGAACATATCCTGAGGAAATGATACAGACAGGGATTTCAACAATTGATGTCATGAACTCAATTGCTAGAGGACAGAATAATTCCACTTTTCTCAGCTGCTGGTCTTCCACATAATGAAATTGCAGCCCAGATCTGTCGTCAGGCTGGTTTGGTGAAGCGATTGGAGAAATCTGACAATCTCCTTGAGGTTAGTTGGAGTTATTTTGTAGTTGAAGAGTGATAACTAGAGAAACCTTTTGTCTATGTTGAAGTGCTTGTTCCAAATGAGGGGAAAAAAAAAAAAAAGAGAAGAGAGAGTGAAAGAAAAAGAGAGGGAGGGGAGAGATATTATATTCTGTTTAATCGGTGAATTATGTCTCCACGCTGAAACCTGCTAGTTGCCTGCTTTGAGCCAGTAGCATTTGCCAAGCTAGCTAGTTCAACTGGTTGGAGAACGAGTTCATTCTCTGACGGTTATTTGCTCCTCTTCTTTTTGTAATTTAAGAATGTAGTTGTTGATGGCTTTTTGGTTTCGCTTCTGTGTTATTACTGGTAATTTTCTGTTTATTAATTTTACTTTCTGAATCCATCTAACAGGATGTAGAGTAAGAGGACAATTTTGCAATTGTCTTTGCAGCTATGGGAGTCAACATGGAGACAGCACAGTTTTTTAAACGTGATTTTGAGGAAAATGGATCTATGGAGAGAGTGACCTTGTTCTTAAACTTGGTAATTTTATTAAATTGAATATGAGTCAGTATGGTGGTGTCTTCTGTTGGGCAAATTTCTCATACCATATAGGCGAATGTGGGATGAAAATTGGCGATTGTGACCTGTTTCATTTTATGTATTCCAGGCCAACGATCCTACAATAGAACGCATCATTACTCCTCGGATTGCTCTGACCACTGCTGAATATCTGGCGTATGAATGTGGGAAGCATGTTCTTGTCATCTTGACTGATATGAGTTCTTATGCCGATGCTCTTCGTGAGGTAATGGGCCTGATGTATCATTTAGACATCATTTGGATTGAAGGAAAGGAACGGATACTAAGCCAATGGAATAGAAAAGAAAGGAGAGTAGAGGAATGTGGTTTTTATCCATCCTAACCTTGTTTGGATTAGATATTGAAAGAAAAGAGGAAAAAAAACTACATACATTGTTTGGAGAGGGATAGAAAAAGATCATACGATATTTTATGCTTTTTTTTCACAATTTGAATACAAAATTGCACAAGATAACTTGGCCTAATACCTCCCTTTCCCTCCCTACCTTTTCTCTTTTCCTCCTAAAAGTAACCCAAACATAAACAACCTATTCCCCCAACTTCTCGCCTTTTTTTTTCCCCATCCCATTCTCTGAATCCAAACGATTCCTTGCTGTCTATTGAATAAATTGGTTACTTTTTGAAAACCTTAGCTGAGTCCCTGTGCAGATATTCACAGCACATTTCTCAGACACTTAAAGCACTACCTTATACTGCAGGTGTCTGCTGCCCGAGAAGAAGTACCTGGAAGACGTGGTTATCCTGGTTATATGTATACCGATTTGGCAACCATTTATGAGCGTGCTGGACGTATTGAAGGGCGAAAAGGATCTATCACTCAAATTCCTAACTCTTGACTATGCCCAATGATGGTAATGCATCAGAAATTATCAACATCAATTTTATCGTAATGTTTTACATCCTTCGTTTTTTATGCATTCACGAATTTCCTGATATTTTTGTTTTATTTATTTTGTGTGCGTGTGTGTGTGTGTTTGTGTGTTTCTTTGTCAGATATTACACATCCAACTCCAGATCTTACAGGTTACATTACTGAGGGACAGATATATATTGATAGGCAGCTTCACAATAGGCAGGTAATGCTGCCAAGATTTCTTTCTTTCTGCTTTGGTATATTAGCATCTTGTATGTGAATGCATCAAATTGCTTGCTTGGGCGTAACTAGCACTACATAGCCCTGAATCTATGAAATGAGGTACCAAAAGATTGTCCCTTAGCCATTCCTACAACCATATGGAATTATTATTGAACCAAAGTAAGCCAGTACATCTGTTACATGCATTTTGTGGTTTGTCAAATTTTTAAGTGCCAAGAGCACAGGTATTTTTTAAGTATATAGGAAAAAGCTATTGCTTATTTTAAAGTCCATACTGTTGATAGGTAATTAGAGCGTAAGTTTTGCTTGATATTGGCCTTTAACCTGGCATTAGCTTTTCATAAAAATAAAGGTTATTATAATTTTATTTCGCACTGGGTGATACAGATATTTTCTTTCTTTTCAACATATTTTTTTCATCGAATTGCGCATATTAATCTCTCTACAAAACATTATCTCATCTCTGTGAACAGATATATCCTCCCATCAATGTGCTTCCTTCATTGTCTCGTTTAATGAAGGTAAGTGTAGGCTCTACATGGCTGTATGCCAGCCTAATACAATTGACATTTTTCTAATAGTAGAAAAATAAGAATAAATTGTTAAAAGTCCACTGCTTAAAATGTTGCAGAGTGCCATTGGTGAAGGTATGACCCGCAGAGATCATGCTGATGTGTCCAACCAGGTAGTGTTGGGTATTTAATATTTCAAGATTTGACTGCTGCAATTTCAGTTTTATCCCTTGACTCTTCTGTTTGTATATTTTTTTAATTAGTCCAAGCTATGAGATCTTCCTCTTATCAATTTCATTGATTAGTTGCTCAATTTGTTTTCCTTGAAACTTCAGCTATACGCAAATTATGCCATAGGGAAGGATGTGCAGGCAATGAAAGCTGTGGTTGGAGAAGAAGCTCTTTCTTCTGAAGATCTGGTCTGTTGAGGAAAAATGTGTTTCTTTTCGTTCTACTGAAGTGATATATGTTTGTTTCAGAAAACTAACAAAATGATCTTGAATTAAACAGCTGTACCTGGAGTTCCTTGACAAATTTGAGAGGAAGTTTGTTACTCAAGGAGCATATGATACCCGGAACATTTTCCAGTCCCTTGATTTAGCATGGACCTTGCTCCGTATCTTTCCACGAGAGCTTCTCCACCGTATTCCAGCAAAGACACTGGATCAATACTACAGTAGGGAGGCATCTAATTGATGGGAAAACGCATATATTTGCCCTTGATCTCATGCTCGATAATTCTTTGCCTTTGCATGAGCTCTACAATGTCTTCTTATATTATCTTTCTTCCTTAGCTTGGGTATTTCGTCTTTCAAGAATAAAAAGAGACCCTAGAGCAATACTCTCCGGAAACTAAAAGACATTGATATTCTTTTGTTGAGCGCAATTAGAGCATGTAATTATCAACACTACTGTTGTTACCCAAATATGTTGCAGGCTTGGTTTGTTGAGTTGAAGGAATATTCGGGGCTTCTAGAATTTTAAAAGCCCATATAATATATTGTTATGTTTGTTTTCCAGGAAAATTTTACAATTCTTTTTAGGAAATTATTTTCTTGTACTTTAAAGGCTTATACAGTATAATATTATGTGTTTTAAAAATTTGTACTGTACAAACTTTTAAAGCCAAGGAAATGGTTCCTCAACAGAACTATAGAATTCTCCTGTTTTCCATCCTTAAAACATGTAATGTTGTTTTTTGTTTTCCCAGGACAATTCCTCGCTGAGAACCATTTAAATTGGTTGTTTATATGCTATGCATGGCTTGTCCTGTTTTTAATAAATTTTTTTTAAAAAAAATAAAGCTATATTCTAATGTTCTGGAGTTCTTTCAACTGCTATACTTCACACGAGTTAAAAGACCCGTAGGGATTCATTCCGATGGGGGGGTAATAGATTGATTGGTGCGCTGAAGGAACAAGACAACTCCTTTGATAGAACCCAAGGCAAAAGAAATCAAATTCTAAGGTTGGCTTGGGTAGCTCTAGGCCTTTAACCAGTCAACTAACATATGATTGAATTCGCCAAACCCAAGAATATAGACGGAAGCAAATCAGAGTTATGTCTAATCCAATGAAGTATGTATATTGTGCAGGTTAAGTAGTTAGCCCTGGGTAGGCGTTATACAGATTGCCAAAGGAAAAAATGGAGCTTATAGTTGATCCTTTGCCAATCTGTTTAATCCGAAGTATGACCAATTAGGATCTCAATGTTCATTAAACAAGGTAAATCAAAGACTAGTCAAATATCTCATAACGTGTGTTACTAGTACTCTCTGGACATGGCAAAAATGATAAACCACCAAAAATATGCAAAAGTTATAAATCAGATAAAAAGTGGAAAATCATATGTTATCCAGCTTTTGATGTTCTTGCTACGGGTGGTAGTACAACCGATGCAAGATTCCCAGGATAAGGGTTCCACAAGCCTAATCCTCCCCTAGTCTCTTTCAAAGTAGGATCTTTCTCAAACTCCTCAAAATCTTTCACCCACTCTATTCGAGAAGAATGTTCCCGAATGTGCCGGTGCAAAATAAAAATTGAGTTGTATTCACAGTTGGGGAACATAAAAAATTTGAAAAGACCTCCCAACCTGTAAACAACATATCCAAAGCTCAGCTGATCCCTCGGTGTAAAAAGGTTAACCTCATTAAACCATAAGCAACTAAACAAATTATTCATTGCAGTATGTTCACGAATGATAATTGCTCCTTCAGGCACATCTGCAATAAATAGGAGTTCTGTCAGTAGCATACTATAACATCTATCGTTCGGAATAGAGAACGGTAAACAGAAAGCATGTGCTGCTTTTATCAGTAAACAAACACTAGGGTTTCAGAAGCAGGTTTTTTAATGATTCTCTCCAGAATAAAAAGCAGATAATACCAAACAAGTAAAATGTGAAGGTCTTCATCCTACCGCTCAAAGTGCCTTTCCTTAAATTCCAAGGCTCCAACCCCTCGTAGCGGTAAATTTTCATGTGGAGATCTATAAGTGGGCGAGCATACCGCTTTCTACGATGATTAGAGTCAGCCTCCTCATATATACTTCTATGATGCTTGTGCTGTGCAATTGCAAATGTGTGCTTCCCCCGCCATAAATATCTGAAGCAACAATAAAACCCTTGAGATTGAAAATGATCATATAACATGATGTTGCATATAGAATTTGAGAATCATGACTCGATAAAATGCTTCTTCAATAACCAGAAACTTAAAAGCACTCAAAACTTCCTCTCGCCAATTTCTGTATTCAGTCTCTTCCATTAGTTTCTATCAAGATTTCACTCTGGTGTGACATACCCAAGACAAAAACCAGTTTATAGCCAAAAAAATAGATGAATCCTATAAGGTATCTATACTACATATATAAAGTAAGAGCCCCTCTTTTGGTGTGCTTAATATATTATTCAAAATAAATATTTTTTTAAAAAAAACACACACACACACACACACACACATGTGCACTCAATCACTAGTATATATATAGTTTTTGGCCATCAAAGTTATCAAAAGGACCATACCTTTCTAGAATTAGCAAAGGATCAACTATAAGCTCCATTTTACCATCAATCCAAATGCTGTATTGTGCTTGAGGAAATAATCGGTGGGTTAATATCTTTGGAACCTTTCCATTCCTCCTGGGCTCATCATAAGGTGGATGCTTCAGCAAAACTAGACGCCAGATACCTACCCACTGCCCACCAGCATCATCCTCTCTAACTGTAATATTTCCCTTGATGAACTTATAAGATTCTTCATCCACCACCATCAGAAAACAAAATAGCTTCCGGGAGCGCTCACTTACATTGGATGGCTGATAAGGTAGATCATATGCATCAAATATACCAGTTGCAACCACAAACCGACACTTATTGGCATATTTGATATCTTTCGGGTCCATTACCGCACCGCCATTTTTCATGAAGCCACAATGCACCTGTAGATAAAACACATATCTAGAAGCAATCAAAGGGGGCACATGCCAAAAACTAAAAGTTTTTTTGACCTATAATCATGATTCTAGCAAAATGTGAGAATTTTTTCAATTATATTTTAATTACCTAGGACTTACATATATAATACAAAAAGATGACCTCAAAGATGAATGGGAAAATGTACAAGGGCCAGTATTCTTCACCTTCATAGTAGGTTTTACTTTGAAGCTTTCATTTCTTTGTTGCCAAGTTTGATGCCCTCCAAAGAGAGGAGTCGACTGAGATACATTATTTGCCATGTCATCTTCCATTACATAGGATAATTTTTGAACAAATCTCTCAGAAGGTTCATCTTCTCTTTGGAATAACTATAGTATTTGGGTCATCAACGACAGGAATTGGACAACCTAGTGACACATAAGAAGAAACAGATACAAATACATACATCAGGAAACAGAGGACTTGCTTTTTCTCTTTTTCTCTCTCTGCATTTAGGGGGGAGGGGGGATGTATACAAGGAGATCTTACGGTGTGGCGGTTGCACAATACCCATTGTGTGTAGCATGCTGAATACCTTGCTTTCTTTGTTACAAAAAGCTGCATATCAAGCAATAACTTTAATTAAAGAAAATGCTTGAAATATGGAACACTTGGTTCTATACATTATTCTGTTCTATTCCATAGTAAGACGAAGTATGTGCAAATGTGCTGACAATTCCCCCCACGACAATTCAAGAAAATTCTCTTCTGTTTATCCTAACGACAATCTTAGCCCTTGCCCAGTGAAAGATTTTATTATTTAACTTATTATCCAATAGATGGTCACCCAGGAAGGCTCTTTAGTTGTTTCAACTTTCAAACCAGTCGGCTACTTAACAACTTCAAAAATTCGTTTAAACTTATGGGGAAACACTGTGACTCCCCTCCAATGGTAGACCCTAAACAAGGTTAAACATTATCTGTTTCATTGATTTTCTCAGTTTCAAGCCATTGATGGTATCAGCTAGTATAACAAAGCATCTCTCTTATCTTCCCTCTTTGCATATTTTCAGCACAAAATTATAAACAGACAAAATAACTAATGTTCCCCATGCATTAAGCACTATGCATTACAAAAACAAATAACGAGAAAGAAAGAACCACAAAATCAGTAATGATTTAAAAAATATATATATGATTACCTGAAAAGAAAGCAACAGAAGATTGACAAGGCCAAATATGAAACAACAAAGCAAAAAGAATTAGTAGCATCCAAACAATTCCAGCCACCAATACCAATCTAATAAAACCCCTCTTCCATATCATCTTCATTGAATAATCTGGCATCAATTTCCCTCCTACAAACATACAAAAAATACACATTAATCCACAACCAAGAAAAAAATTACACAAAATTGTCAGAAAAAAAAAATATTCAAACAAAAAATACTAAAACTGACAGCTAAAAAGAAGATAGAAAAGAGCTGTTACCTTTCTGATAGGATGAATTACTACGGTCCGGCCTACGACTGGCCCGTAATGAGATGGAACGTTGAAGATCATTCTCCATCTTAATACATAAATAGTACTACAGCACTACACAAATACATGGAAGTGGGAGTTCTGAGAAAAGGGATCCGCAAAAGATGTGATTTTTCTTCAACTAGTGGGAAAATTATAGCAAGAATTAACAAATTCAAGTGCCCTTTAGATTTAATTTGGACAATTATTAGAACTAATTTACATACAAGAAATTTTTTCTTTTTTTATGTTTCTGGTGTTAACAACCCAAAAGAATAAATTTAATTATTTAGAAGTATATATGAGGAGGCTGTTACCTGTCTCTTATACACATCTAGATGTGTATAATTTGCAGAAAATCTCTAAACGATCTTTGGATTAAGAAGACAGTAAATCTTGAATCCCCGAGTCTGAGCAGAGGAGGCATCTTAAATTTATTTTATATGTTACTTACATTTAATTTGTTTTACTACTTATACGATGTCGTTTACATCATACGCCGACATAACTACGAAAGAAGACGACTTACTATGAATCTTCCTCAATTAACTGTGAACGATGTTAAATTTTGGTAAGTCTCGTTCTTATTTATTGGAAAGGTAAAAAATATTAGTACTTAAGGAATGTACAACTGGCCAATGAGGATTTTTTTTTTAATGTGGTAATCGTATTTTGGATATAGAAAAAAAATATTAATTTAATGTTTTATGTTTGAATTATTGATTAATTTGATTATTTATTTATCACAAAGATTAATTTATTTCTTTGTGATAAAAAAAATTAATTAATTTAAGATTCATGACGAATATTATGAACAAATTAACATAATTGATAACAGTACATTTATTGCAAGTTAACACCTTTACCTGTGGATTGCTATGTTAATTTATCTATAATTTACGTTACATTAGTTAATTATTTTGAAGATGAGATACCAAATTTGTATTAAAGATCATGGATACTCTAAAATTGACAGCTAAATAAAAACTTACCCTCAAAGGGGGAAATTCTTAGCAAATTTGGCGAGGGTGAAGGTGTCAAGAGGAGGAGTTCTAAGGATAATACAGCTGTTTCTGTTGCTGCTTCCAATTTTGGTTAAACCAGTCGAAAAAATTACTGCTACTACTTTTCCCTCGTGTATATTAATAGGTTCCTTTGGACAATAACTATTTTGTAAATAATATTTTAGATGGTACTTTGTAAAGATATTATTCTACATAATAATGACAATTCAAGCTGATGTCTCAAAGTATATTTGGTTTTGTCTCGCATACAAAACAAACCGGATCCTTATTAATAGATTTATATTTTTACACAAATTATAAGAATTAGTAATTGCCATAATCAACATTACGAACATATTTTGTCAATATTTAAAGTTAGAATATTGTTACAATAAGAAAACGGTACTTACACTATTTGGTTATGGATAATTTCTCTAAACTATGGCAAAAGAAGGGAATTGTTTGCAAAGTTTTGTAATTAGTTGTTCATTAAAGACAAATATGGAAAATTTTAGCAAGAATTAGCAAACTGAAGTGCCCTTTAAATTTAATTTGGATAATTATTAGAATAAACTTGCCCACCCCCTAAAAGTTCATCATGAAAGAACTACTTTTATCTTTGGCTTAGCCAGTCAAAAGTCAAAACATAAAGAAAGTAGTCCATCCATAGAGGTTTCATACGATGGTCTGGAAAAAGAAAAAAAAAATCTGAAGCTAACAAGAGAAGTTAAAATAGGTTTTAAAGTTCCATAAATGAAAGCCTTAATTTAATGCAAGGTTTAAAGCTCTGATCACCATCTTTTCAGAGATCGTCTCGATAATCCTTTTATTCAAGTCAAGTTCTGTACAAGAAACATAGTTTTTTCACAAGTAAAGCCAAACGTTTCAGTTTCTGAAAACAAAATTCTACCAAATTATTCTCACCTTCTTAATTTGCATCATCACTCTATTGCAAGTATAGATCCCCGCATCCTCTAGCTTCTTGACATTGCCTTCATTTATTCTAGGGCGGACTCATGAGTCAAATTTTGGGAGGGCAGGAATTATATATATATATATATATATTTTTTTTTTTTTTTTTGAAGAAACAGTTTTATGATTTTTGTAAAATTTGACGGAATAAAATCTAATTTTTTAAAATATTTAAAAAAATATATCAAGAAATTATATTCTCGAAACTCTTGAAGAATAAGATTAGATAAATACATACATATAGAATAAATTTTATATTCTTTAAAATTTCAGCGGGGCAAAATCTAATTTTGTAATAATATAATAATAATTTAAATAAGTATAAAGAGAGAAAAATATAATTTTTAACATTTTGAGGCCGCCGCCCCTCCCCACCCCAATGATCTGCCCCTGATTTATTCCATGAACTTATCACTACCAGAAAAATTTGTAACATCTACATAATTCAAAAACTGAAATGATGCAACAATTACCAACAAACATCCTATTGCCTTGAAATTCAAAAATATATAGTGAAAACTATTCTTATATGCAAATAATTCTTAACAAAACAAAATATACATCTTATAATATGAAAAGTACATACTCCTACTTATAGTGCAAAATAAATGACACAAAATGATATTTCAGCTAAAATAGTAAATTCACACGTACAAAAGAATACATAGAAAATACAGCGTTTTGAAATAAAGGTAATATAAGAAGAAATGGTGCAAAAGTAATAAAAAACCAATAGATATCTTTGTTAGATACCATCAAACGACATTAGCTGATTCTCAAGTCTACCTTTTCATATTTTAACAAGTGTTACTCAACATAAATTTTCAATTTCAACCAAAACTACTTGTTGCTTGTTAGATTAAAAGACTAATTATTAATTAAAAATTAGAAAAAAATAAAGGATTAATTATTCCCACTAATAATCAAAGTACATATTCCATGTTGAGAAACCAATAAACTGTACCTTAACCCAATTACAAATCATTGAATTTGATTGACTAATTATTAATTAAAGTTTCACACCCCATTTTTTGGTGGGAATTATGAAATAATAAGTATAAAGAATAAATAGTATAATAATAGTACAAAAATATGGTCTAAAATATAACTTTTGAAAGCGACGTTTTAAGATTCTAAAATAATCTAAAATATGTTTTATAAAAATGAAATAAATAAATAAACAAATTATGGATTCACCACCCAGTGTGTGAATTATATTAGAACACCAACATAAACTCAAAGGAAGAGAAAAATCCTACAGGTTGCAGGAAAAGTAATAAAGAAAAATAGGAGTTTTTAAATGTTTAAGATGTAATAAATAATAAATAAATAATCTATATATACTATATATAGAGCAATAATTTTTGGTGTTATGTTATTATTTGTTTTACCTATTTTACTCTTAATAGTTTTAAAAAATTTCAGAACACATAACTACTCCTAAAACTTCTTCCTATTTTTAGTTAATAATTTTTAAAATCACATACATTAGCGTGTATTTACCAACTAGTATAAAAAATTTAGAAACTCTACACTAAACGACTTCTAGTATACAAAAACCAAAGAAAAGGATTCGGAAGCCTTATTGAGAAAAGGGAATATTAGACTAATCTATGAATAATCTAGATACTCTTTTACCCCAGTAAAATTGGTTGCGGATTTAATTTATATTTCTTTAAAAATTAACCTTAATTTATATCAAGTTTGGGTAAAATAAAATGAAGGCAAATAAACAATAAAAACAAACATTGAAAGTGCGGGGGTGGGAAATTCGCTATTTCAGCGTTGGAAGAATGACATAGGAAGGAACATTTTCTATACTAACGTGAGTAAAAGATATTTACAAGAATAAGGCCTTGTTTGGGATTGCGGCGACTTATTTCAAAATACTTTAGCTAATAGACTTTTGAAAAATGTGTTTAGTAAATTCTTATGTAATTTTACATTATTTGGGTGCAAGCTTGCATAAATAGTTTTTATATTTGGAAATATATAATTTTAAAATTTAAAAAGTATTTTATCTTTATTTAACCCTAAATTTTGAAACCAAAATCTTTTAAAAAGTACTTGCATAAATTCTTTTTAAAAAGTACTTTTGAAACCAAAATCTTAATTACTCCTAAATTTAAAGATAATATTTGCCATATACTTGAAAAAAATATTTTACCATCTAAAAATACATTTTTTTTTGGGGTCAAAAGTACCACAACTCCAAATAATAGCTAAATACACTTGACAGAATAAACGTGCTTTTAGAATATAAAAACACTTTTTTGACTGTTGGGTAAATATTATCTCTAAATTTAGAGACTGAATTTTGATTTCAAAAGCACTTTTAGTACAAACTCAAAAGCGGTACTTTTGGATTAACTGTTATTTTTAAAATCATTAATGGCCTGTTTGGGGCCGTGGTAGTTTATATTACAAAGTACTTTACTTGGTTCTTCAGAATTTTGAAGAAAGTGTTTAATTTTATTTTTTTGATGTAAACTTGCAAAAACACTTTTTTTTTAATATTTGATAATGTATGATTTTGAATTTTAAAAATATTATAATTTTATTCAATTATAAATTTATGATAAAATGGTTAAAATTTATCTTTAATGATTTTAAAAAGAAAAACTAATTCAAAAGCACCAATTTTTAGTTTGTGCTAAAAGTGCTTTTGAAACAAAAAAACTCTTCATTTAAATTTAGAGACAATATTTACCAAACACTCAAAAAATACTTTTACAATCTAAAAGCACCTCTTCTCAAACCGTCCAAAGATAAATTTTAAAAATTTTAACATAAATTTATAATTGAATAAAAATAAAATACTTTAAAAATTCAAAATAATATATTATCAAATATTGAAAAAAATAATTTTACAAGTTTATACCCAAATAAAAAAAAAATTAATTACTTATTAAACACTTTTTTCCAAATTTTACAAAGCAAGTGGCTGGTGATAAATTTACTGTAGCCCCAAACAGGAAAATTCTTACTAAATTGAATTTATGACATAATATGATAAATATTTGATCAATATAAAATTTTTCCACCCAACGGAGGCTGGCTAAGCATAAAAAAACAAGTCGGACGAAAGCCAAATCAGATCGGCGTCTCCACTCACTACACGGTCCACACTCCCATTGGGCCACAATTGACCTTAACGCTAGAAGTGGCCCCCCTACACAAATTACCCTGCACTCGTGCTTATCCAATTCTAACCCTCAAAAAGAAAAGAGAAACCCAAATATCTCTCTCGGTCGTCTTCTTCAAACAGAGCCTTGTCGTCGTCGTAGGCTCTGCTTCTCTCCTCCTCCGTTTTCGAATCATAATTCGGTCTGCGTCAATTATATTCAACTTTATTTAGACATAAAAATCTAAAAGGGAAAATATTTTTTTTTTTTTGGGAGAAAAAAGAGGAGATGGCGGATAATAAAAATACGAATGGAAGTTCTAGGCGCAGGAGGAAGGTCCCTGTCATTCAGGGAGATCTGCGGATTGCTGGAGCAGCAAATTTCGCCGACTTCCGATAAGTCTAAGATTTGGCAGCAACTTCAGCACTATTCTCAGTTCCCCGATTTCAATAATTACCTTGCTTTCATTTTCGCCCATGCTCAGGTCTTTTTTTCTCCTTGTTTTCCTTTTTGTACTTGTTTTTTTTTTTTGAGTTTTTTATTTTCTTGTCGCCATGGCTCGATATAGTTGGAGTATGTAGATTTGCTTACGACTTTAATTTGCTGATTGATCGAGTTTAAGTAGGGTTTATGCTGTGATTATGTGAGATTTTGGTCATTGTTTTGATTGGAGGAGGTGCAGCCGAATTCTTTTTTTTTAGGTATAATGCTGATCAGAGTGATTGTCTGTCAATGATGGTTTCCAATTTATTTATAGTAGTATGTGAACAAAGTTAATAGATTTTTTAAACTAAAATTTGATTCAATTCAGAAGTTTAGTTAGTTAAATGGAGAATGAATTGTAATTATAACCATGGAGAATGAATTTTTATTAGTCAAATGTATATATTTCAGGTACTTTTAACTTTTTGTACGTATCAGAGGTTATCAATGCAAGAGTGAGAATAGTAGTCTATTGACTGTGTTTTAAGTTCTGCATTAATTACAGCATCAGTTATAGCTTTTATATGTGTGTTTTGGTTGGTTCTTTAATCATAACAAGCAAAAATGGGTGTTCTGTATTAGGAAAAATCAGTGGATATTAGGCAAGCTGCTGGGTTGCTTCTGAAAAATAATCTCAGGAGTACATTTAATACCATTCCTCCTGCAAATCAGCAGTACATCAAAACAGAATTGCTACCTTGTTTAGGGGCGGCTGATAGGCATATCAGGTCTACAGCTGGAACAATAGTTAGTGTTCTTGTTCAAATTGGTGGAGTTGTTGGCTGGCCTGAGTTGCTTCATGCTCTTGTGAAGTGTTTGGATAGTAATGATCTGAATCACATGGAAGGTGCCATGGATGCTTTGTCCAAGGTACATCTTCCCTTTCCGTGCTCCTATTTTGCAAACTTCTATCTAATGCTTTCTTTTGTGAGGATGTACGTCTATCTGTTGTAAGATATGGAGATGATAAGCATTGTTGAGGTTTTCCTTCCTTAATTACTGCAAAGCAATGATAAGATGACTCTGCTCATAGAGACCCACTTCTTTGTTCCCTTGTGTGTTTTTTTGACATTAGGTATGTCTTTATATGAAATATCATGCAAAAGGGTGCAACCCTTCTAGTGCTTTACCAGTGCACTTTAGAGTTCTATGCAAAAATTATAGAGGTTTATAAGCATTCAATTTGTACTAATTCTTATACATCTAGTTCTGGATTATCTTTGTTCAATGATGATGATGCTTGAAAATGTCAGTGGTCTTTTCTACAAATAATGGTGTAACGTATAAGCTTTACTCAGATTTGTGAGGATATTCCCCAAGTGCTGGACTCGGATATTACTGGATTAACTGAACGACCCATTAATGTTTTCCCTCCCAAGGTTTCTCCAGGTAACTTTCTTTGCCCCCTTTTACTCTTTTCTCCTACCATCCTTCCCCCAGCTCTAGAAAAGGGGTTGGATATCAACAAATTTGGTGCTTTCTTTGCCTTATCTTAGCACTCAACTCACAATGTGCTTTATGTTATTCTATGTCAGCTTTTCCAGTCTCCCAATGCTTCTATAAGAAAGCTTGCCTTGAACTCTGTAAATGAATACATCATGCTAATGCCAACTGTGAGTGCGATTTGATCAGTTTTGAAGTTTTAATATTCTCCTTAATTGTTCAGCCATTTACATTGTGGTTGATTGCTAATTGTTAGCCACCTCAACTTTGCAGGTTTTGTACATGTCTATGGATAAATATTTGCAAGGTTTGTTTGTTCTTGCTAATGACCCTGCTCCGGAGGTGCGGAAGTTGGTAAGTAGTTTCTGTGAATTGGTACTATATTTGATTCTGTAGTAATAGAACATAATCTTGCATCATCTAGTCTATTATGCTGACTTCACCAGCCTTGCTTCTTTCTTTTCGAGTTGTTAATACAGAGGTCCTTGTGTATGTACTATATTAGCGCATTTCAAATGATCTCCCCTTGCCTGTGGAATATTTGTTGTCTTTTTGTGTTTTATTTGATTTTTTCAATGCATTACTTTGGTCCTAATATTGATTGTGAACAAATTTTAGTTAGAAATGAGGATTTTTTAATGACGATCAAGCAACTGTTTTGCTGATTGATCTGACTGCTTGGTGATCTTGTAACCGTGTATTTTCACTTAAGTGCTTACTTCTCCGTTGTTCTGTATACTTTCTTCTGTTGCGGACAGGTTTGTTCTGCATTTGTTCAGCTGATTGATGTTCGTCCGGAAATTTTGGAGGTCATATTTCCTTCTCTTCTTAGTAACCTAATATTGACTTAGATTTCCATGTTTTGTACTTTTTTTTTAAGATTTTTAATTGCCGCCTGTTTCGATTTTATTTCAAATTATCTATTCTTGTGGCAGAGTCTTTTGTTGATCTCTAGATGGATTTTTACTATCTCTACCATTGCTGCATCTGATACTCTTTTAATACTATACTGCAGCCACATTTAAGGAATGTAATAGAGTATATGTTACAAGTCAACAAGGACTCTGATGATGAAGTGGCTCTCGAATCTTGTGAATTTTGGTAGGGGTGAATTGTCACTGTTGCCTTCATATCTTGACAAGTTTATGAAGTTTTATTAGTATAGCCGAGAACTATGGGAAGGCTCATTAGAGTGTGGTGAAGTGTCACTGTTGCTTCATATCTGGATTTTTCGTTTCGTCTTGGTCTTCTAATGACAACTTTTCTTAGTTGTACATCATGACTAGATTTTAAGTTTCTGTCTTTGAAGGTTTTAACAAATGAGATGATGGTTATTGTTTTGCTTGTTTCCTTACACTCTTACTTCATCATGCGCTATAGGATACACACATGCATGCTATGATTCGATTGCTTGCAACTTTCTTATCTCAATATTTATTTGCGAATGTTATAGCTTTTCTAATGATTGACAGGTCAACTTATTGTGATTCCCAGTTGCCGCCTGAGAACTTGAAGGATATCTTGCCCCGGCTTCTTCCTGTGTGTTATGTTCTATCTGTTTCTGACTTTGACTTTTAGTGTCTTATGAGAGAAGCAATCATGGTTGTGATGAATTAATGCTGTTTTTGTAGGTTTTGCTATCAAATATGGCCTATGCTGATGATGATGAATCACTAGTCGATGCAGAGGTTATATTGTTGTATTAATATTCTCATTGATTTTTGGTCCATTTCATTTTCATTTTCTTTTTCTAATTTTGTAAGGTAATTGCAGGAAGATGGATCTCTTCCAGATAGAGAGCAGGTATTCTCTATCATTCATTATACTATCATTGTCAAAATGTGCTGCTATGGCCGACTTTTGAAAATGTGCTCTGCAGGATTTGAAGCCTCGTTTTCATGCATCCCGCTTTCATGGATCAGAGGAAGGAGAAGATGATGTAGTAAGCTTCTCTCTTTATGTTGAATTTTCTGGCGTTTTCAGAGGTCCTTTGAAGGGAGTTTCTCTAGGAAAAGAGAGTGCAAATGAATTTCAAACAGTAGCGCTTGTGCATTGATGAACTCTGACCACTGTGGCCATCCCTTGGTCTTGTCAAATATTTCTGTCGGTGTTTGAAGATCAAGTTTTGTGGAGATACTGTGCGAACTCTGAGCATGAGAACTCTGTGGCTTTCTGACTTGCATGCGTTTTGTAATCTTTTGGAGGCATCTTTACTGGGGGAGAAGGGATAATAGAAACAGTTTTGAATGAGATTTGATCTTGTACTGTAACATGGCCTCTAGTACCACCGGCCTTCCTCTTGTTTGTGCCTTCTATTTTTGTGCTTGAAAGTAATGTTTTGGAGTGAAGTGGAAAACCCAGTGTAAATAGACTCCATTGAGTGGTTAGAAAAAAGATTTGGCTAAGCTTTTCAAAGCATGATACCTCTCTTTTTTTTTTCCTCCCCAGGATGATGACACCGTGAACACTTGGAATTTGCGGAAATGTAGTGCAGCTGCTCTGGATATCCTCTCTAATGTCTTCGGCGATGAGATTCTCCCCACTTTGATGCCTATTATTCAGGTAAATTTTCCATATACATCGAATCTGCTCATGATTTTCCTTTTTTGTTTGGTTTATATTTCAGTTCTGAACTTCTGTTTGACAGTTAAGTCATTTGTTTCTTGTGGGTTGTGCCTGAAAAGACGATCTTGGTGGAGATTCTATTGAGTGAACTAAAGTTTGTTCCTTTTTTTTTTGTGAAATAGATGTATTTTCCTACTTTTGCCCTTGAAATTATGAAAAATGAGAATGAATCTCAGGGTTTCATGATTCAATAAACTACAAAACAATTAATTTATCGAAATTGTGAACTCTTTTGGGAAGTACCTAGCCGATGGAAATCTTTTGGGAAGTACCTAGCCGATGGAAACATCTGAAAGATGTTTCTACATTTTACTAAGCATTTCTCATTCTTTCTTTCTTTGGTTTTTTTTATTTTATTGTTTTTTTATTCTTTTCCTTTCAGTGCTGTATAACAATTTTTTAAGTTGTTTGCATTCTACTGTAATTATTGGCAAGGTGGAGACCGAGTCTTCAAAAGTGATTAGTTTATAGATAAGAGCTTTTCTACTTTGGTGGACTGACAATTCTACAGTCTCGAAAAGACATGAAAACACATGCACACACATACATACTCTCCCTTTCTCTCGTATCTCTCTGGTAGAACATGATACTACTGATTGTACTTAATATGCATGTTTGTTGATTCTGCAGTCGAATTTAGGCAATACAAATGATGAAGCATGGAAAGACAGGGAAGCTGCGGTTTTGGCTATTGGTGCCATAGCTGAGGGTTGCATTAATGGGCTTTATCCTCATCTGTCAGAGGTATACAGAGTTTTATTTACTTTCCATTTATGACTTGAAAGCTTGTGCAAAATGATGGTTATATATTGTTCTTCATCACTCTCATAAATCATAGGCCCCTTTATTAATGCCTGGGGTATTCCAATGAGAAGTCCTTGGTTGTTTCTTGACATAGTATTAAGTGCCTAGAACTTCTCGAAGAACTTAATTTCGTCTCCATGCAAGTTAAAACTTTAAAATACTAACTATAGTCAAATTTGAGTTGAAGTAATCAAGGTGTGATTTGTGATGATATTTGTGTTTAAAATTCTATACATGTGGAAAGAAAGAGTACTTGATAGAACCATTTATGGTACCTGTCTGTTAAAAATATTTATGATAGCATGACTTTTGAACAGGAAAGAAGTGTTTCAACTTATTTGCTTAACACTTGCAAACACATAGATGAATAGTGTTATGAAAGCATTTATCTTTCTATTCTGACTGGCACAAAGTAACATATGATCTTTAAACCTTTTGACTCTCTTGTCTTTTCTTCTCCTCATTCAATCAGGCATCCATTTCCTTCAAACTCGCCCATCTTTCTAATCTCTTTTCTCTTCCTCTTTTCGCGACTTTTCTCCTTGCCATCTTTCCTCTCCTTCCATCTCCGCCCTCTCCTTCTGGAACATTCAGAGTACATTTTTGCACTGTCCACCAAGAAAGAAAGCACTTTTGATGAACATCCCCAAGAAATGTAGACCCATAACGGTTTTTTCTGCCAATCCAATCCAGGAAATGAAAATCTTGAGAAACTGAGGTTCCATTTCGTTTCGTAACAAAACGAAACAGAAATGTGGAAAAAAGTGGAACTGGTTTTGATTTGAATGGGCCCATGAAGAAAGTGTTGAAGCAGTGAAGAGCTACAAAGTGTTCTAAAATTTCTCAAATAGTTTTGGTGACTCGTGATAAACATTGCTCTACCTGAAATGTTAGGATTTTAACTACACTTTTGTCATTTTTTTGAGATGATTTGAAGTGATTAGAAGTGCAGCTGATAGTTGTCGTAATGATGGCTGACATGGTATCCAGTGGCATATTGTGCTGGAGATCTAGTGTACTGCATAATTAAACATTACAGCAACTCTTTTCATAGTTATCTTTGTTTTAGTGCTTTGTCTGAAAAATGCATTGGTTATTTTTCTATCTTGTAATTGGCCCTCTTTGTGTTACAAAGGGAAGAAATCTGAACCACTTTTTCCCCCCTAATAATTACTTTTCTTTCCTTTTCAGATTGTTGCATTTCTTATTCCTCTTTTGGATGACAAGTTCCCTCTGATACGAAGTATTTCCTGCTGGACACTTTCCCGTTTCAGCAAATATATTGTGCATGTAAGTGATCTTCATCCCTGGTATCATCTTGTTTGTCTTAGAATTGTTTACATTTTGTCCTCATATTGTGGTAACAAGCCGTGCTAGAGCCTCATGATTGAGCACTTTTTAAGAGTTTGTGAATATATAAGGCTGAAATATGTTCTCAAAACCTATATGGCCTCTAAAAAACAAGAAGTGCATGTAAGCAGATAGAAGTGTTCTCAGTATCCTTTTCTTGGCTTGCAGAAACGTTGGGCCCCAAAGTTCTCTTGACACATCACTAGGGAAACTATAATTCGATATTCTTTTAAGTTCTAGGTGGTAACTTGTCTTGCTTTTTTTTTCAGGGGTCTGGTCATCAAGAAGGCTATGAGAAATTCAACAAAGTTCTTATGGGTCTTTTACGAAGAATACTGGATGACAACAAGCGGGTGCAGGAAGCTGCTTGTTCAGCCTTTGCTACAGTGGAAGAGGTTTCCTAATTGAAGAAAGTCTTTGTTTGATTTTCGTTGTTCTCAAGATTGATGTAATCAACAGCTTTCTTTTTTCAGGAGGCTGCAGAAAAGTTAGCTCCACTCTTGGATATAATTTTGCAGCACTTGATGTGTGCTTTAGGAAAATATCAGGTTTTGTATTCTATTTCTTGGCTGATCATCTTATTTTATTATATTATCATAGCATACATTCTGCTTTGATCTGTTACACTGCATTCTTGTATTTATTGCTGTTATGAAGTCATATTGCAGTTGGATCTGTTTTCTTTTCTAGCCTTGTCTCTGAGAAGTATGCGCTTTGTCTTTTATCCAGAGACGAAATCTGAGAATGGTATATGATGCCATTGGAACATTGGCAGATGCTGTTGGAGGGGAATTAAATCAGGTATGTTGGAGGAAGCATGATAGTCAGATAGTCATTAGTATGTCTGAAGAATTCTTTCCTTCTTGGCAGTCTTTGTAGTTTATAATCAAACAAGCATTTATAGAAGTAATGCATGTCTCATTGCAATTCGTTATAACTTCTGCAGCCCAACTATCTTCAAATTTTGATGCCCCCATTAATTGCTAAGTGGCAACAACTTTCAAATTCAGACAAAGATATATTCCCACTGCTGGAGTGTTTTACGTCAATCGCACAGGTAAGTTAGTTGCTATTCTTTTTATTGCTTGAGTGGTTTTTATGATCCAAATTTAAGCTAATGCATTATGCCAAATAAGATTGACAACCTTTGGGAAGTTCACATATGTGAATGTGTTAAATAACTTGAGATGCAAGAACAATTCCAAAATAACTTATACAAGCTTGTTAATGTTAATTTGAGTTCTTCTATTTTGAAGTTTGAACAACTGCCTTCTCTGCTTTCAGGCATTGGGTACTGGATTTTCGCAATTTGCTCCGCCTGTGTTTCAGAGGTGCATAAACATCATCCAGACTCAACAACTAGCCAAGGTTTTACTAAATATGATTTCCTTGTTTTGTTGACAAAACCATAATTGTCATCCAGTGGTATTTGATGTTTTGGTATATTAGATTTTCTGACCTTTGTCATTTATAGTTTCTCCCATGTGCCTTTTCTCAAGTTATGTTAAAAATTTTTGCCTTGTTTTATTCATAAATAGAGGCATCTTAACACATGCAAGGAATTTTGTTTATTTAAAAATCGCAAACCACGGCAATACTATTTGTATAGTTTCGTGTGGAGGCTATAATGACTTTATACCTCTATTCTGTCATCTAGCAATATGTAATTTGGAGTCATTAAATAATGTTCCATTGTTCTTTTGGAATTTGTACCTTTATGAGGATAACTTCGTGCAATGAATTCTAATGCATTCTGATGGTTTTTTATTTTTTATTTTTTTATTATTCATATTTTATGAAATTATTTTGCTGCTTTATTCATGTTTTCTGTAATTATGTTTGCCAAAGAAGATGAATGGAAGTTCACCAAAAAAAAAAAAAGAAATTCTTGATGTTTTCTTATTATTGTGTAGTATATCACTGCCTTGATTCTTTATCTACTTATAACTATGGTTTTGTGCTTTGTGTTGCATCAGTTTGTTGCATCTTGAGCTATTTTGACCTTTGAAATTTTAAACCTCATTATATCCAACACCACTTCTTTGGTTACTTATGGTTGAGCTATTGAATTGCAGATTGATCCTGTTGCAGCTGGGGTCCAGTATGATAAAGAGTTTATCGTTTGTTCTTTGGATCTTCTCTCTGGGCTCGCAGAAGGTCTTGGCAGTGGAGTAGAAAGTTTGGTACTGTCACTTCTCCAAACATATAACTGTCCTGTTTGATGTGGACTGTATGTATATATGCATCTGTCAATGCATAAACTTTATATGTATTATATTAGTGTATTTGTTTATAGGATGTATTATATTAGTGTATTTGTTTATAGGATGTCATTTCATGTATATATGTAGTTGTCTGTGCTTGCAGTATAAGTTGCAGATTGCAAACTAGAAAAGCAAAAGGGAAAGAATGTTATACTAGTTAACAAATACAAAATTATGGTCGACTTGCAGTATTCTTGCCTTGTAGAAAAAATTCTAGGAAATTTTTGCTGAACAGCTATAGTGCTAGATATCTTCTTTCTTTTGGTTGATTAGATATTGCAGCTCGTTTATTCAATAGGGACTGAATAGATGCATGGTTCAATAGACTGCTTTGTATTCTTCTTGGACTAACGAAGCAAATCAGGTTGCTTCTACATCATTTTGGGCTGAATCTCCCAGCATTTTCTTGTCCTCAATAATTATAGGATAATCATGTAAATATATTGGGTTTCTGCTTTTTCCTTCTTGAAGATCTGTCATGTGAGTCTGTTTTCTATATGTGCATTTGATGATGAAATTCTTCAGAATCTAACATTTAGTATGTGACCAATGGAACTGTTAGGACAAACTGTTGTATTGGGTCCTCAGCTTGTTTATAACCCTGCACTGTATCTTTTACTTGTAGGTCTCACAAAGTAATTTGGGGGACTTACTTCTGCAATGTTGCATGGATGATGCTGCTGATGTCCGGCAGAGTGCTTTTGCATTGCTTGGCGATCTTGCACGAGTGAGTTGAAAATTATGACTTCACTGCTTAAGCTAATAAGGAGCTAGGATCCAACTTACCTTTTATGCTCGAGTTCAATATAGTCTGATTTTGTCATTTTTACTAGGTTTGTCCTATTCATTTGCACTCCCGGTTGTCAGAATTTCTCGATATTGCATCTAAGCAACTGGTAAGTTGATACTCATCTTTTTATTCTTGTTATCATTTTCGATAGTTTCAATCCCATAATGCCTTAGGAGATTTGATTATGCAGAGCACCCCTAAGCTGAAGGAAAATGTGTCAGTGGCCAACAATGCATGTTGGGCAATTGGAGAATTAGCAGTCAAGGTAGATTAACGTCTTGTTTTGCATTTAACTGAATTTGTTTGGTATCCATCATTGTATAGTAAATCCAATGCCTATATCTGTTGCTTGTCTTACCTAAGTTTGAGGTTTTTCACTTATGCAACTTTTGGTGGTCATCATATTATTTAAGTGCTATTTTGACTTTTCATTCTGTGAAGAACAGCTTAGTCATTTTGGACTTTATCTTTGCATGTTGGGCGGCTTGTTTGTTTGACTGTATCTTGAAACTTGTGTTTCAGGTTCAAAAAGACGTGGCCTCAGTAGTGATGACGGTTATATCATGCCTAGTCCCAGTACTTCAACATGTAGAGGTAATTACCCTTCTTGTGTTTGTTTCTTTATCTTCCTTTTTTGTGTGTTGATTCCTTTCCTTCTTATATTATTGAAATGGTTTTCTCTTTTTCTTCTTTGGGCATTTCTGTTTTGACCAAACTGATGCTGTTTATTCTGGATTATTGTTCTTATCGAAACATTTGATGCTTCAAAGGGCCTCAACAAATCACTGACAGAAAATAGTGCAATCACTCTTGGGCGTCTGGCTTGGGTCTGCCCGGAGCTTGTTTCTCCTCATATGGAGCATTTCATGCAACATTGGTGTATTTCTCTGTCTATGTAAGTCAAAGATTGATACTGAGATTAGTTTTTAAAACTCCTAACTTTGTGAATACATTACATATTTCATAGGAAAGGTAGAAAACATATATAAGGAACTAAATTAGCCAATAAATTGGTTATGAAAATTCACTTCAGAAAATTATACTCTTTGATCTTAAGGTTGCTGATATCTTGGGGAGCTTTACCAACTTCATGGAAGAGATCCTGTACATTCCTTATTATTTTAATATGCAAATGCAATATTTCATGTTTTTGACATTAGCGCCTTGGCAATGTTAACATATCCCCGTTAGCTTACTTGATTTGTTGCTAGAGAATGTTATCCCATTAGCACAGAGAACTAGACCTTTATTTGTAGAAGAGATAACAAGTTGGCTTTCGTAAAACTGTGTATCTTTGACTTGAGGATGTTGTCTACCATACAAAGTTGTTTGTCACTTCCATGTTTAAGAAATGTTTTATATTGGATCCATATTTACTAAGCAAGCAAAATGCTTAACTTGACAGGATACGAGATGATGTTGAGAAGGAGGATGCCTTTCGAGGTTTATGTGCAATGGTATGCATTTCCTTTTCCTTTCCTCATGGAGATAGTTGGAGACGATGTACATAACATTTAACTTGTCTTTCGTTTGCTTACAGGTCAGAACAAATCCATCAGGGGCTTTGAGTTCACTTGTTTATATGTGCCAAGCCATAGCAAGTTGGCATGTAAGACTTATTGTTAGTCGCTGAATTTATTTAACAACTGCTGAGGGAAAAAACTACTTCTGACCTTAACCAGAATTTTTAACTCTATGCCCAGGAAATAAGGAGTGAGGACTTGCTCAATGAAGTTTGCCAGGTTTTGCAGGGGTACAAACAAGTAAGTCACAAAAGTGGAGTCTTTAGTTCCCAAAATATTTAAGTGAAAATGAAAACATGAATCTTCCATTTCGGGTGTGTTCATTTGGACTGAAAATATTTTCCAGAAATTTTTTTGGTGCCAAACACCGGAAAATATTTTCCAGTGTAAAATATTTTCCAATTTTCCTTCCTCTGGCTGAAAATAACTTACGGAATTTTTGAGCGTAAGTTATTTTCCGGATAATTCAAGAGTGACATTAAGGGTGTGTTCGTTTGGACTGAAAATATTTTCCTTGGAAAATATTTTACATGAAAAAGTCTATTTTCCATACAATTTTCCGGTGTTCGGTTGACAAAATGAAAATATTTTGAAATAAAAATTTTAACGGTTTTATCTTTAATTTTATAAATACAAGTTAAAAAAACTTATAACAATGGTAATAAATACTTTACAGATGAGTAATTGTAATTAATAAAAATTTGATTTTTTTCAAAATTAAATGATAGTACAATATAGTAGTAAAATATGCATAATAATAGTTATATTAGTGTGGGACCCATAATTGAGAGAAAAACGAATGAAAAAGAATTAAAAACGAAAATAAGTTTAGCAAACGAAATTCTAAAAGTAAGTATTTGAAGTTTAATGTCACTCTTGAATTATCCGGAAAATAACTTACACTCAAAAATTCCGTAAGTTATTTTCAGCCAGAGGAAGGAAAGTTTGGCACCAAAAAATTTTCTAGAAAATATTTTCAGTCCAAACGAACACACCCTAAACCTCAAATACTTTTAGAATTTCGTTTGCTAAACTTATTTTCGTTTTCAATTCTTTTTCATTCGTTTTTCTCTCAATCATGGGTCCCACACTAATATAACTATCATTATGCATATTTTACTACTATATTGTACTATCATTAATTTTGAACAAAATCAATTTTTTATTAATCACAATTACTTGTACGATGTATTTATTACCATTGTTATAAGTTTTTTTAAAATGTATTCATAAAATTAAAGATAAAACTGTTAAAAAATTTTATTTCAAAATATTTTCATTTTGTCAACCGAACACCGGAAAATTGTATGGAAAATGGACTTTTTCATGTAAAATATTTTCCAGAAAATATTTTCAGTCCAAACGAACACATCCTTCATCTTTCTTATTTCACAGTTTAGAGAAAAAATAGATAAACTTAAAGGTCCGGGTCCCAGAAACTCAGGCAGATTAATTTTCTTCCTCTCTTTTGTTGAACATGGTTTTGCTTTATTATTATTGCATGGCACTCCCCCTCTCTCTCTCTGTGTGTGTGTGACTTTGAGAAGAGAGAAAGTAAATGACAAATTTATTCTTGGCTGTGTAGAATTTCCAATTTTCAGAATTTTTGTCTTTTGACACCTTATAGTTTATCGTCTAGCTTCTCTCTTAAATTTTGCATTGAGATGTTTGGGGAAAACATATTAGAGTTTGATCAGCCTCTGCATCAAAGCTTCACTTCTGTTTAAGACGACTACAACTATGGAAGTCTTGTGATTAGGAACCATTGGAAATCAATCAAGTCGTTCACTTGTCTTTTCTCTGTCTTGTGATTGGTAGCTTCTTTACCTTCTTGCTTATTTTAGCTGCATTTGTATACTTTGTATTCTTGATCATGTGTCAGAATTGCCTATCCATCTCTCTCCCCTACCCCTATGCTCCTGCCCCTCACTTGTTTGGGAAAATGTAAAACTAAAGAAGAGGGGATTAAATCTCTAAGCTTTATATGTATAAGACTGGTTGAGATATATATATATATATATATATATATATTTTTTTTTTTTCTTTCCCCTTAAATTTTTGTTCATCTATCGATTTCTGATATGCTGGGGGTGGTCTATAAGTTTTTATATCAGTCAATATGTAGATCACTGATCTGCTCTTGAATCTATAATATTTTTTCCCAGATGCTCAACAATGGTGCATGGAAACAATGCATGTCGGCTGCTTTGGAGCCCCATGTGAAGGAGAAGTTAGCAAAATACGGAGTATAATATTCTTTAAAAAATCTAATGGAGGGAATATCTTGTTTGTCCGTGCCTCGTCTCCATCACATGATGCTTCAGCATTGTACATCTACCTGCATTTGAACTATCGTCGGTTTGAGCATTATCTGATAGCGAGGGCCTCTTAAACAGCATTTCTGGTGAATGACCAAAGTCTGGGTCATTTTTTCCATACACACTAACATGAAGATATTTTATACTCTTCGAAAGCTTCTGACAGATTTATTTATCAAGCAACATTTGATCAGGGGCAAAAGGGAAAAGCTGAGGTTGGAGACAGGTTTGGTGTACAGGGATGCACTTTTCATGGTCTTAGGTTGGTTTTATGTCTGTTGTGAAATATGAACTTAAGGGGGGAAAAAGTGACAAGTTATATTTGAAAGTCAACATTCTTATCTTTTCCTTCTTTGGACTGAAGAGTGGTGGATAGTTCAGTGTGTCCTCGCCGAGAGTGCCACAAGATTTTGTTACGAGGGATATATTTTCATTGATGATAAGGATTTAAAAAAAAAAAAAAAACTGTCATATTGGGGGCTTAGAACTGTAATATTTATTCATTTTGAAACTGAAATATATGTTGCCGCCTCTAGGATCAGGATAGTGTAAAAATTAACACATTGCTGGTGGACGTTAAGATTTGATTTGTATGCTGTAGTGATCAAATTGATTGCTGAGCAAATTGTTGTTAACAAAAAGAATTTATAAGTTCTGTGAGTTATTTTCCAGGTAAGAGAGAATTTCAAAGCAGGGAAACATAGATACGATCTGGAATTATTTTCAGTAGAGTTTTGTATTGAAAGCATAATATATTGTATAATGCAATTGTCTGCCATCACAATGTGAATTTCAGGGACTAAAATCCCGGAATGCAGTCTTTAAGGCTCGTAGTAGCATAAACAATTGAAGCTTCGCTCATGAATTGCTCAAACTATAGATTTGCCAAACTTACAGTTGTCCAGTTAATTGGAAGAGAACTAAATTTTGAGTTTCCTGTTTGGGTACTGTATGAGCCACTCTCTGCGCTTTACTCATTTTATGTTTTTTAACTATGCAAACGAAGGAAAATTTGCTTAAGTATTTTAGAATTTTCTACTAATGAAGGAAACAGGTGTGACGGACAATTCATGGAATCAAACTGTAACTGACCATATCAAGGACTATCACATGACTCGTTACGTTGATGAATTGCAGATCAAATTAAAACTCTGATGCTCGTCTCTACCACTATAGCTCAAAAAAAAGAGCGCATCATCACAACAAAAGCATTCTCATAGATTGAGAAAACGCATTCTCATAGATTCAGTAAACGTTTACTGGAATTGCCATGGTTTTACGAGCAAGCTTCATGGCAATTTTGATTATTGACCCCCAGGCACTCAGATATGAATGACCGTCGGGATTTCTGCGATATATATGTTGAGTCCTTGCTGTAGGTCTGAATCAAGCACGCCTCCTTGAGAGCTACCAAAGCGAGTATATAACAAAGAGCAGAATCAACAGAGGCCAACGCAATGATAAGCAGCCCAACGAGAAGAAGAGTGAGAGTCGCAGTCTTTAGCTGCAAAAAGAGAGACAATTCTTCTAATCATTCCAGTGTTGGACGATAGAGAGACAATTCTTCTAATCATTCCAGTGTTGGACTAGAAAATCAAATGATTGTTTTTTCATTCGACTTTAGGACTTCAGAAATGTAGGAGCACGACAATTTCAGAGGGAACGAGTACTTGCATACGCTACCAACTCACAAAGATTAATATTTTGTGCTCAATATTATTCATAAAATACAAAAAGTAATCACCTAAAAGAATAAAAGATAGTTGTCAGTATTATCTCGCAAAACCACCTTTCTAATGGGCTATAGACACTTTTTTCCCATTTCGATTAATAATAACTTCTTGATAAGAAATAATGATAAGTGATAAGAAAGAACATCTTGAAAACTATAATTGATACTTATTATTTTGTATTCATTTACAAAACTAAGACATCCAAATGTCTCGAACTCATTAATGATGGTGACCAGAAATTTATGGATATAGACTATTGATGATTGGATATGATATGAAGAGGGCGGAATAAGTCTCCTATATCAAGCTCTACATCAGAATTCTTCCTTCACCAGTTGCAATAGTTCTTCATGGAGCAAAATCAGAAAAGATGCTGGATTCATCAAACTTGAATAAGAGTTTCTTATGAAACCCTCCACGTGCATGAATTCAATAAAGTGAAGCTGTGCAAGTCTAGATCACGATTATAAACTGGATTTCATAGCAAGACAATGCAAGTTTAGAATATAACATTCATCAATAGATCTTACTGCAGTAAACGACAGAAGTTCTCTTCAAGTGTGTCTATTGGACATTTAAACAACAATCTGACGGTCACAAAAGCAACTATAGGGCACTATCATGACATTTGACATTTGCCACATGGACGACAGCTATGCTTGTCTTAGAATTGTGGATAAACATGTTTATTGCATATCATGGTGTTAAATTGAATTCCTGACATTGCTTAAGACGAATTCCTTTCTTCTCTCCCACTGCCCATCCTAATGTTTTTGGTGTTTATTCCAAGATTTGGAGCCATTTTGAGAATTTACTAATCCATTATATCTTCCACTTCAGGAGGGTTTGATGATGATATAATTCCAAAGAATAATTAAAAATAGGTGAACTTATCATGGATCATTTTTGCAGATGCAGAGGACCAGAAACTGTTCATACATGCTGTGGTATCATTAATAATGAGATTTTGCTAGATTTTTATGTTGGTAATGGTTTAGAAATTTATAATGAAATCAACTAAGCAAGAGTCTAATAGACACAATGACATACAAATATGCCATTAGCCATTATCCTTATCAATCATAACATCCTAATCAGTATAAACATTCCTGCATGTAAAACATAGATGTGGACTTACTGTGCTCTGGAAGCTTGGCCATTCTACGTACTTTAGCTGACTTGGCTGCTCAACACTCTAGAAACATAAATAAAGACTTCGTAGCCCTGGAAATAAAAAGACACCAATTGAGCAATGAATTTCCCATTGATGTAACTGTTGGAAAGTATCATTAACAGAATGCAATCCCAACAGAAAAAGGTTTTAATTAAGGTCCCGTTGACATAAAAGAAGACAATTTTATTTTTTCTCCGGTGGGAAAAGTTTTACAATGGAGGGCTAACGTAGGGAGTCTACCAGAAAGCTTCCTTTAACCGATTTGACCAAAAGGGCTCCTGATCGAAGTCATCATCAGTGCTTGCCAACTGATGATTTCTACCTACAGATAAAGCATATTTCTTGCGGAGAAAGCAGCGACTCCTTCCACTCATTTTCTGCAAAATAACACGAAAACCAATCCGTTCTTAGTTGTATGGAATATGGATCAACCAACAGACAGACAGAATCATGGTATGGACGGCGACATTTGTGTACATGTATGAGCACCAAGAAAACAAGCCATAGTCACCTTGCCAGATCATGATGTACGTCACTGGGATGCCATCATGCCTTTTAAGCCTGCTCCAATTGTGACAATGTATACCGGATTGTAGCTTACGATGAATTACACCAATTGTTGGGGAAATGATGCCTATACTAACCAGAAGAACAAAACAACCAGGTATATCAAACATTAATCAGACGGAAACTATGAAAACCCAAAACACACGTAAATAGAGTGAAAAACCTTGACAACGAGCTGTCCATCTGGAACAGACAGCCATCTTATGCAAAATCATGCCCAATCCTATCCACATCCGAAAAGGAAAATTAACAAAATAACCGGATAATGTAATGGGATTAGATAATGAAACCCGTATGAGTTGTAAGGCAGTTAGTATTTTAAATCAGTTTTGCATCCTAAAAATTGTATCTTGCTCCTAAGAAGCATCATCACTGCAAAATCAAGAAGAAGAAGAAGAAGAAGAAGGGCAATAAAAGGCCACAACTTACACTGAGTACTGAGACACTCCCAACTAATTACATTCTTGCACAACTGCAAACAAGAGAGAAAAAAAAATAGCCAAATGGTTTCAACGTGCAACTCGCCCTCAGGGACTTAGTATTTCAAAGAGACATTCAGTCGAACAGTTGGTGGGTATGAAGCAGGTGAAAATCAATTGCCACCAATATATGACGAAACGAAACCCATGTAAAATACTAATACGTGAAGAATAAGTGAGAGGTATTTGTAGATGATAAGGAGGAAACAAACCTTTTATAGCATTTCGTCTTCACCATGACCTACGAATTACGATGCCATAGGAATAATCGATTGGAGTAATTTTCTTGTTTCTTATTTTTTTATAAAAGGGAAAATTATCAAATTCATGGTGGAGGCCCATTCCATTTATTTTCTCTTTCTAATGGGTCATAGGCCCTTTAATTTTCATTTTCTGGCGGTTTAAAAGGCCCATTCTAAATTTACACATAACCAGCTCTGCTTAAGGGAGAGCAATTGGAAGTCAACGGACACTAGCTTGTTATCATTTGGTAAAGTTATTTTGGCCCAAGGGTTTTAATCATTCATGTGTTGGCCTTTGTCGCATTACCGTGTGGACGAAAAGGTTCTAGTAAGTGGCATTTTAAATAATATTTTTAAATTAATGAGATTTTAATATTTTAAATAATGATCTGTGAATTCATTTTATTTTTAAATTTATCACTTTAAAATAATAAAATTTTATTGGTACGAGAATATCACTCGATAAGATGTTGTCAATCTTTTTTACCGTACATTATGTTACAGTCTTACGGCTAAGATTTTTTTGAAGATTATACCTGAAATGGACCCCATCAAGTACACACTTAATACAACTTGCAATTTCTGTTGATTCACTTTTTGGACTGGAAATTACAAAATAAACTTTGCAATACCATGCCTATCAAAGTTGGCAAAGCCCTTCTTGCTGTACCTCACACTCATCTTCAGTGGGATCAGCAAATCGGTACTTTCAGAGCTTAAGCAAGGAAGCATGCATGTTTTCCACATAGATCATAGATGCACCACTAATTACCTTTTTTTTTTCTAATACTAGTACTAAATGTGCATTGATTTCCTTAACATGATGAAATGTGGCTAGATGGATGATACACAAGAAGCCAAGGCTGTGTCCTTAATGGGGCTTTACAATCATTTTGGATTAATTATATAGGATTATAGTAACCTACATAGCGCCACCCACAAGTATATTTAAATATGTAATGAGATTTTGGAAGTGCCTAAGAAAGATTTGATTGAAAACCGAGTGCCTGCAGGCTGCAGCCGGCAGGCAGGCACCAGATTTTGCCATTTTTTTTTTTTTTTTTCTTTTTCTCGTCTTCAATTTGAAACACATATACAACGTAATTGCTCGACACATTGGTTCCTGTTTGCTGCCAATTCTACCCTTTCCCACATCTCTTTCCTTCTCATTTCTTTGTTTAGAGCAGTAGATTCTTGAAGTTCAAGCTGTGAAAGACACTTGACGTACAAGCTCGGTTCCAATCCTTGGAGCATCTCCTTCACAATTCTCAGTCAATTCCTTCACACTCTTGCTCCAGTGATACTTCAGATTCTTTTCCATTCCTTCTACTACAACTGGAAACACTCTTTCCATTGCGCGCGACGCCATCTTCACAAACTGCTCGTTGTTCCATACATACAGTGCACGCTCTGCAACCTACACGGCATTTCTAATCTTTACAAGGCTTTTCTTGATCTAAAAAAATTTGAATGATAAAATTTCAAGACTAGAAAAAACAAAACAAAAAATAAATCTGACATGTACTTTACCTGAGAGTTCCAACTGTTCAAACACTTGGTAATTTGGGTACACAATGGCAGAGCTATAGAATGATACTGTTCAGGGTCCATGTTGTCCACCAGATCCTCCAACTCCCCAATCAGCAGAACTTCCTTTTGACAGTTAGTTACTGGCCAATATCTTAAAATTCCTCTGACAACATTCCCACCAATAACTGGCTCCTTTTGCACAAACTGAGAAACACAATAAGCCAGCTGTCTGTGGGTATAAGCCTGCATCCCTTTAGGTTTGTGAAGGGGAATTAGGACTCTCATCAAGAAAAGCTTGTGCTCTTCTTTCAGTGGAACTGCGAAACCGTTGATGATGCTTCCCCATATCTCTAGTAGGTCTCCAATTCCGCAGTGGCGCTGATCCGTCTCAAATATGTAGTGCAAGAAAACATCGTTCATTGCTTTTCGCATGAATGATCTGTGGCATGTAAATTTGGAGTATATCTGATGGTATACGTTCTTGAGGCTTTCGCGTTCCCTCGAGTCATCAGACCGGAAAAGGGACAGCAGATTGAGAAGGAAAGACTGGTCTATGTATTGACGAAGTTCCTTAGGATCAGTATTCATCAGCAGAAGTTGGAGGATGTCGAATACAATTTGCAAATGTGACCAGGCAGCAGAAGGGGTGTCAACAGGCTCCTCATCATCAGGCAAAACACAGGATACAGAACTATTACTAGGAGGTAGAGGCCGGAAGAGATTGGCTGATAACATGGATTGGGGGTCCTTTGAAAAGAGACGACAGAACCTCACGATGGAAAGCTGTTTTTGAGCATTTTATAATGGAATGGAGCTGTATGAGCTTAAGCCTCTTGAGATCCTGCTGTGAAGGGGATTCCTGTGGATCATTGAAGGTATAAATGAAAGAACAATGTGATCCCAAAGTGAAGATTTCCTCGCTTTCAGAATCTTGACATTCTTTCCTGGAAGAACTGTTAGTCCTAGAAAGTTTACTTCCACCATTTCTAGGAGAATCAAGATCAAAGAGGTACTTCAGAGTCATAGTCTTCTTCTTCCTTGGTGAAGCTTTCGGGCTGTCTCTCCGGAGACCCATATTCTTCCAACTTTCTGTCCTCGATTATCCCGAAATATAGAGAAGTGAAAACCAAGAAAAATAGTGAAAGAGGGGCGAATGTCTGATGCTATCTATTTATCTTACTTCCTTGTTGGTTCATCAAAGTGGTACAACGATATTCGGCTACAAAACAAACGATACTTCATAGGTAGGACATGCATTGGAAGATCCGCTAATAAACTAAGCATTTTGCAGCCAATCTTCAAACTAAGACGGCTAATATGAGCTTTGATGCCTAGGTGCTGGGTTTCTTTGTTTTCTGGTTTCTTGTCTGGTGAATGCCACGTGGCTATCTATGTGGCCGCGGCAGGCAATAACAGGAAAGAACGTCGTTGCTCATCCAATGATCGTAAATCAGAGTACAATAACAACTAAGCAAAGAGACAGATTTAGGACCTGGACCTATTTAGTGCCAAATGCATGTGGGTTGGTTCCACCCTTAATCTGGAATTTCTGAACATGGGACATAAATCTAAGTGAGCACCTGCAATATTAACTACTGAAAAACATCACTAGATTCTTTTAGTAAGGACCCCCAAGGGAAGTAGCTCGGGGTGTAGACACGGTTAAATCTGCACGGTTCATGCAAATATAGGCCCTAACAATTAAGAAAAAAGTGTAGGAATTCCATCAAACAAACTCAAAGAGAACTATCTTACAACCTGGCCTCTTGTTCATTTGCGACCAGGTTCATCATCAAACCAAATAACTATCCTATGCACTGTTTAGCATTGAATTAATCTGATTAAATATGGAAATCCAAGATGAGATTATGTTATTAAGATCATAAAGTGCTAACAGTATCTAATTACATCATCAAGCAGAAACCAAGATTGCTTATACATCAGTAATGATGTGGTAATCAGGATGGAGATCAGGAAGGTTAGAACTTACAGAAAACCGAAACCAACGCTTTTGCTCACTATAGATTAGGCAAGGCTGTATTAGAAGCCCAATGACGAGAGCCAGAAGACTAAGAGCCATGACTTTTAGAGAAGCTAGTGCTAAAACTACAAAAATTAATAGGGTTGGAGGGATGCACATCAAAATAGATCCAATAGTACCTAGGGGTATCTTGTAAGGCCGAGAAGCTGCAGGATATTTAATCCTCAACTTTACAAAAGCTATAAACTCCAGAATCATTCCAAAACAGTAGAGACAAATTTTCAGCAGCCACAATCTCTTGAAAACTTAACCATGAGAGCAACACGACACCTGTTGAAGAGAACAAGATTCCAATAACTGGAGTTCCATGGCGAGACCGCTTACCAAAGAATGCAGGAAGCATTCCTCGTTCAGCCATACCCAAAAGTTGGAAGGAGTCGCTGCTCATCTCAGCCAAAAACATCCCCATATTTGACAGTGCAGAAGCCCCCTGAATCCAAAATCTCAACCATACTCCTCCAAGAATTTTAGCTATATCAGAGAAATAACCATCAGTCCATAACTCGCGGTCCAACTGAACAGCTCCAGTGCCGATAAGAAGAGGGAAAAAGTAGCCAAGAACAACCAAGATTAGAGCATAGAAGAGGGCCTTGGGGAGTGTTCTACCAGGGTTTTCCACCTCTCCAGCTAAGGTGCTTATCGAGTCCCAGTAATTCAAATTCCAGAAAAGTGTGTTCAGATACAATCCCCAATTGACATTGTTCAGGTCCACCACACTAACCACCTTGAAGTCTCCAGTTTGGGGATTGCTACTAGTCCCATAAACAAGAAAGGAAGAAGAGAAAACAACCCTAGCAAAATTGCAACCCACCCTACAATAGTTAAACCTCTGTAGTTCATGTAAGTGAGTACTATGGTCAAAGCCAAGACTGCAACCATTCTAGGGAAACCATCAGCTAAAATTGGGAAGGCGGACTTCAGATAATCTAGAAATAGAACAGGATAGAGCGCATTGTCAATAACTCCACTCAGCCACTTCATCCATCCTTGTTGAAATCCCCAATATGGACCCAATGCTGAAGAAACCCAAACCACGTACCCTCCATTCTCGGGAAACATGGTTCCCAGCTCTGCAGTTATTAAGGCTTCAGGAACACTCCATATAAGTGGAAAAAACAGAAAGCCGAGAAGGGCTAACAGAGGACCTGCTGCCTGAACACTATCTTCAACGCCAAAAGGACCCCCAGAGACTTCATAGAATATTAGGAAAACAAGGGGAATCCTTGATAATTGGGACCTTACTGAAACCCTCTAATTTTGGAGAATCTCCCTCGCAGCAACTCAAGTATTCAGCATTATAACCTTCTCCCATTTGATTAGGAGTTTGCTTAACCGTTGCTATAACTCTCTGCTTCTGCACATTCATAATACACTAGCATACATTACAAATCATTTTGTGAATAGTTAAACGATAATAATGAAGCATACAGATCAGAAGAATTTGTCCCCTTCCACAGTTGATATTGCAAATCAGGATTAAAAATCCCATCTTTGTGCTATTAATTACTACTCTCCAGTCCAATTTTCAATACCCTTTTTGGTGTATTTTTAGCTATTATATATAATTGACTTCCATTATAATGCCAATGACCGAAGGACAGATCCCTACACCAACAGCCTTGAGAGGATTAAGCAAAGGCATTTTAGTGAACAACATAAAGAACCCCAAAAGAAGCGTAAAGCTTGACTACATTTACCAATCAATTTAAGAAGAGCCTAAAATCAATCATATCTATCACCAATTAATAACGAACTTAAAAAGAATAATGATCAGCTCCTCCTTTGATAATTTAGTAAGAAATCCTGTTAAATTACCATAAAGAAAAGGAAGGAAAAAACCCAATTCCAATCCCCATTGTTCAAATTCAAGTTGCAATATTTCATCAATATATAAACCAGAAATGGTTAAATTCAATGTCTCAGAAAAAAAAAATAGAACTTCCCCAGTTAAATTCAATGGTTACATTATTAAGACGCAATTAAACTGAGATTTCAGAAGAACCCAGATCACAAAGAAAAGTTTAGTCAATATTACATCACAACCAAAACATCGTACTAAATGAATAGTACATTAATTAATCATTTCCTAATCCTCAATGTAGTAGGTTAGCAATACTAATCCTCATACTTAAGAATACATAATACTACTTTAGTAGTAATTAAATGTCCACCAAATTTGGTTAGACGGGGAAAGGCCAAAAGGGAAACCGATCAAAAGTGGAAAAGTGAGAGCAATCAAAGAATACCTGTGTTTACTCACAATACGCTCAAAGTATCGATTTAATTGATATATAAAAGAAAATTCCAATAACTGAAGACCCCGGTAATTGAATTAAATTTTTTTAAAAAAAATATTAATTATGAAAGACGAAAAGAAGAAAAGAGGGATGAAACAAAAGTACCAACCATTGACGAAAAGAGAGAGAGAGAGAGAAAGCTACAGTATGAGTATTGCTGGAGGAGGGAAGTGTGAGGGTGTCATCTCTGAGAACTGCCACGCGTCCTTAGCCTCCGCTAATCAAATTGTCTTGTGGCGGAATTCCTTTGGTGGTTAATGGGTTTGGTACCAACAAACCATCTTCTCAAAAGGAAAAACCACCATCCCCACGTGTTCTAATTCTAGGCAACGTAAAACAGTCGGTTAAAACACGGATAGAGATAGAGATAGAGAGTTAATTAATTAATTATAGTGGATAGTGGATACCACTTTTTTAAGAATGGGACCCGATCGAGTTACCGACTTAGACACCCAGTCCAACCTTCCCGGTTGGGGGCTCTGGTCAGTGATTCACCGGAGGGGAAAGGAAGGCTATCCACTACCCGACTATTTGCTTGATTCTTACTACTGTTTATGGGCGTCGGCCCTGCTGCTGATTCTCGTATTTATTTTAGAGAAAATAATATTTGATAATTTCTTATATTTTATATTTATATTTTTTATATTTAAAATAATATATTATATTTTTTATGAGTAAAATTGATAATACACAAATTTAAAATTTTAAACGACACTATTTAAATGCTTGTCTATCACAACTTTAAAATATTCATCTACAAAATTTTTTTATATAGATCAGATCCGTATCATAGTGACATGGATCCCTTGATCCAAAATACTTTACATCAACTCACATTACATCACTTGTCAATGTGGAGTGTTTTGGACCAAAGAGCCTATGACACTATGCTATGAATCCGATCCATACAATAATTTTCCTTTGTCTACCATCATCACTTATATTCTCTCCCTTGGTTGTTGATGTTTTTTCTCCAACCCCTATTCCTCTAATCCTGTTTAGGACAACTTAGTATTTATGATTATTTATTGTCAATTTTACATTTAGATATGTTACATTTAATAGGTATGTGAGTATTTTAGACTAAAATCTATTTATAATTGTGTTGAAAAACTAAAATTGTGTATTTTAAATTTATGAGACTAAAAAAATTATAAATATAAAATGTGAGGGAGTCATTTTTCCTTTATTTTAAGATACTCCACACCGTTCTATGTCCTTTTCATTTTTTTTAGTTATTATTATTATTATTATTTTAATTTTTGGCTTTTACCAGATTTAGTTTTTGGATTAAAATCTTCTCCCTCACTAACTGTTTTTAAAATACACGTGGTTCACCACATATATATATATATATATATATATATATATATATATACTTTCATATGATAAATATCTATACAAAATGACAAATATAAAATAATAAATAAAAATTATCGACGTGTCACTAAATTCGACAAAGAAATAAATATATCTAAATTTAACTGAAAATCTAAAATAAAAAATTATTGATTTGATAAAATCTTACCACATAAAGTGATTTTGACAAATAACTATGAATTTATAACTTTATAAATAATTTCTTTAATGTTTATAGATCAGAATGTGCATATCAGACAGAAACAAAAAATTAGAATTCGTAACGTTAACTTTCATGTTTTCCTTTCTATTATTAATTTATTTTATTAAGTTATAGCCTCAATTAATTTTGTATGGAAAATATGTTAGAAGATTACCTTCTCACATGAATAAATTTTGATTATTCATTTTTTAATACGTAATAGGTATAATAACTGTTGAAATATCTAAAAGATAAAAGAGTTCCGTTACTTTTCAATAATCTACTGAAGTGTAATATACATTTTTAAAATTAGGGTTGAATAATAAAGAATTTTTCCACTCATATAGCATTGTCTTCATTTGGATCACCTAGTATTTCCCTTGTTTTTATGTACTTGGAAACCAAAAAAGAAATGCTAATCTAATGAAAATTAATGTTTTAATGCTTATGGGATGAACATATGTTTAATACTTTTGCTATTAATACTATGCATATTCTAACAGAAATTTTGCTAAACAAGTTGAATTTTTTTTTTTTTTTTTTTTCTCAACAAAAACAAATGAAAAAAATCTTATTAGAAATTGAGAATATTTAAAGGCGGGAGATTTAAAGCATCAAAATGTTAGGTACGTGACACGCCTTTTTTAATTACCAAAAAAAAAACTCAAAATAATTGATGAATTGCATGTTTGAGTTATGCTTTTTGTCAGGTGTTCTTTTCACGGGACAAAGAGATACTTTATTATACTCGTACTTTGTAAGTAAAATATAGCGATGTCGTCCATACTGTGGTCGGCTTGATTGAGAAAAACAAAACAGACTTCAATTTTATAGTCCAGTCCCTCAAATTTGGAGAAAACAACGTTTTCTTATTAATGTTGGGAGCAAGAGCATTACCCAATAGAATTGGTCCGTTTGGCAACTTCTTTAGATCTCAAAATCACATGGAAGGTCTAACGGGGTGGGGGGTGTAATAACATGTAAGGTGTATGAATTAGTATTTTCCTAATTATTAATGGTCCATTTCGCTGCTTAAATTTTCAAAACATCAAAATGACCCAACTGAAACACTGTAAAACGGATTAAGGTAGGAAAAGTAAGCATTGCCAACGGGTACAATTAGTTCTATGATTGTGCTCCAATTCATGCACATTTATCCTCCTAGAAAGGATATAAACAAGGCATGATTAAGTCTTCACAATCACATTATGTGCGTCAATTTCTAACATTCATGATATTGCAACCTTAGCTATTTTGTTCAATCATAGATAAACAAGTAAAGCAGTATTGTATTTCAATTTTTTTGGTAATAAAAAATTTATCAATTTATCATTCTTTTTCTAATATTAAAATAGATTATTAGAGTATATTTCAAAAAATTATAATCATTCGATCGATCTGTCTTTTAATTAGTGATTAAGAATAGTGAAAGTCGAATAGGTAAAACCTTTTATGTAATCTGTTATCTATCGTTAAAGCCAACCTTGGTTGGCAAATGAATAGTACATTGTGGAGCTAGAACTTTTATTTCTAAATTTTTTTGTGCTCTAATGGATCCTAGGCGTTTGTACATGAAACCAAAAAAGCATCATTAATAATGGAAGGATGGGGTGCGGGGCCGTTGGTGGACTTTGCTTACCAAAATTGGGGAAAAGCAAATCCTGTATGTATTCTACTAATGAAATGGACATTAATTTGGTATGAATGTTTAGGAATTACAGAAGGATCTATCTACAATTTTTCTTTTTTTTCTTTTTTTAAGAAAAATATGGGAGTGCAGAATATTATTATTATTATTATTATTATTATTATTATTATTATTTTAAGAATCAGAATAAATCACTAGCACACATCTTAATGATTCACTCTAAATTCTTAAAATTCTCTTAACAAATAAAAAATTAAACATTAAATCCTTTGGAGGGTAGGATAGTATATGAGTAGGTCAGGCAGGCAACCGTGTTGACGGATCTCTCTACCCTGGTAGTGTTACTGATGACATGTCCACGTTGCAAAATCTTAGACCCCAATTTAACTTACGTACATATCCTTGAGTTGTGGGCCATTCCCATGCGGAACGGACCCACACCTCACTCCTCCCCTCGTCACATAATAAACACGAACCCGAAAGCCCAAGAAGAAGGCCAAAACTCTCTCTCCAATTTCTGATTCTGATTCTGATTCTGATTCTGTATCGGAGGAGAAGAATCCCAGATGAGTCGTGACTCATCACTCACTTCCCCTTTACATTATTAACAAACCAAAATTAGGAAAAGAAAGAAAGAAAAAAGTCTGATATGGAAATAGCGTCCTCAATTGATCCTAATCATCATCAACATGCTACTATCCTGCTACCCTCACCCAACCACATTAACAACAATTGTTTGAACATCGAGATGATTGCTTTACAGGCTTATACCAGTCTCAAGGACTTGATACCCGGTAAGGCACTCCTCCGCCGTCGACCGACAGGAGAGACTGCTGGCGCCAGATACCAATCAAGGATCCGCTAGTGCAGCACGCAGCCTGGGCCTACCTTCAACCCATGATCACACTTGACAACCAGGCCGCCCGCCGCAGGACCAGGACCTTCTCCTTCTTCAAGGACTTTTTTGGTTGCCTCAACGACGTCGTGCTCGTCATCCTCAACACCTGGTTCCCCTACTCCTACTCCGCTGCCAAAATGGAAGATGAAGACAAAAAGTTGACTGAATAGTCCCGCTGTCCGTTGCGACTCATAAAGCTGCTTTTTTTGAAGCTTTTTGTTCTCACTGTTTTCATTATGTTAGTACTATACTAGTATTAGCTACTCCTGTTACTCTTTTTTTCTATTCTATTGTATGGAATTTTTGTACATATCTAGAGAGAATTCGGGCTCTTCTTAATTAATTAATTTCTGTATTACATAGGATTTTTTGGGGTGATCTATGTGTATATCTATCATATGGAATATAATTGCATTATTGTGCCTTTTTTTTTTTTTTATGTCAGGAAAAAAAAAAGAAAAAAAAAAGGTTTTTAATGTGCAGAAATTGATAGTTTATTATTATATCTGTGGATGAATTTTGTTGTGAAATAAAACTCTACAACTGTCGTTATCGTTTGGAGGAAGAAATTCATGTTTGAATGGTAAGTTAGTATCTTCTGGATTGCTTCTTCCAGGAAATTACATGATTTGTCATTATTCATAGCGCTACTAGCTGGAAGTGCAAGTATTCATGTGCGTGAAGACAACAACAAGAGTGTCTTAATATTTCGAATATATAGATAACATTAAGGTTTATTCTAAACAATTTATTAATAGATTAAGAATAATAGCTTCTTTGAAATTGAGAAAAGCAATTTTGGAATCGCAGAAACATGCAAATTCGTTTGATTCAATTACTTATCCTCGCTAGGAAAGTGAAAATTCATCAAAATTGTCAATCCACAATTAAAGCCATGAAAATGGTGGGTAGGGACCATTTTCAATAATTTAATGCTGTCGACATATTCTATTGCCACATAGCAGTAGTAGTACTACTACTTCTTAAAGCATGATTTGTGGAAAATCTGATGGCCAATATCCATCAGCAAAATCTGCTAATTGGCTTTAGTACTAAAACGACATTAATTACTAAAAGCAGGTTTAGTTAAATTTGAGACCAGCTGCGTGCCACGAACCACCACTACAACATTTTCTACATTTTTTTTTTTTTTTTTTTGGGCTTAAAAGAAAAAAGGAAAAAGACACGGAGGATGAGAAATCAAAGTCAAGCTCTGAACTGAGGAATAAAGGGACAATAAAGTACGAACGAATATAGCACATAATACCTTGCAATGGCCCAAAATTTTGTGAAATATCTAGCGAGGTTTTCTGCGTAGTCTAGAGACCTTATGGAGTTTTTATTATAAACAAAACCCAACAGCTTTGCAGGCTTACTAACGTTATGTTTTTTTACACGCCAACATTTGACCTCATCAAACCTCTTATTCACCAAGGAAATAGAGAACCCGGACAGGACGATATCCAGAGTCTTTACACCCCTAGGACAATGATTTCAAGAGGCAAATAGCTAAGCAGAATGAATTTGGCATAACATTTCTTTTCTAGAGACTTTACTTTATACTTTTTTTTTTTTTTTTTCAAACTGCAAAAAGGAGACCTTAACTTCATACAGCAGAAGAATTTATGTACATATCCAATTCCTAACGACGAAAAGTACGTATATTTGTGTACAAAAGTTGTATACCTACATCACCAATAATCTCTACAAGAGCATTGCCCGTTCTTGAAGTGGTGATACATTTTCGGATCCCCCACCAATATCTCCCTGTTTGTAATTCCAGAAATTTTCTTCGCGGCATTATGGCAATCTTCGCATATTTTAACATTTTTCCTAACAAGAACAGGAGTTCCGAGTGAGGTGGATAATAAACCAAAACAAATTGCCAACCTTACACTGTGGCACATTGTAGAATTTGCTCTTCTTTTAATTACATAAGCTTGTGGCTTGAACTTCCATAGACCACAAACATACAGGTCATCATCACCTATCTTTCTTGAAATCATATCCAATGCTTCATAAACCATCTCAGCGTGCAAACAATCATTATTGGTGAACTGGAGGGTTTTACTATTGTACTCAACCACACTACAAGCAGCGGTCTTCCTTAATCCCCGATTCTTCATGGAACATCTTATACGCTCTACATCTGACCATCTACTCAGTTCAGCATACATGTTGGAAAGCAAAACGTAACAACCAGTATTATCATGTTCTAAAGACAGAATGTGGTCTGCGGCAAGTTCAGCAAGTTCTATGTTTCTGTGGCAACGACTTGCAGACAGAAGAGATCCCCATACCCTTGCAGTCGGGACTAATGGCATTTCATCTATAAATTGATTGGTTAGGTCAAGGTTACCACTGCGTCCCAGAAGATCAACCACACAACCATAGTGCTCTATTCCAGGTTCAATATTATGCTCCGTTTTCATCGAACTAGGAAGTATTTATGGCCTTCATCCACCATGCCGCAAATACTGCATGATGATAGCAGTGAAACAAATGTACTCCCATTGGGTTTCATGCCGTCTTCAATCATTTTAGAGAATAATTTAATTGAAATTTCCCCCAATCCATGAATACCATAGGCCATGATAATGGTGTTCCATGAAACGACATCCTTATACACCATGCAGTTAAAAACCTTCTCTGCAGCCTGGATGTCCCCACATTTCCCATACATGTAGATAAGCGCATTACATATGAAAATACTTGAACCAAATCCCAACTTTGTGATGTTACCGTGGATTTGCTTCCCTTCCTTTGGCAGGGCAATTTCAGCATAGGCAGGTAGGATATTCACAAATGTGATCTCATCCGGTTCTAGATGTTCATTGCACAGATCCTGGAAAAGTTTTAACGCTTCTTCTTCATGACCACTCTGTACATGGGCAGCAATTCTTGCATTCCATGATATCAAATTTCTCTCCTTCATTTGAAGATAATAACATATAATCAGCTAAATTCAAGCTACCACACTTCCCATACATGTCAAGTATTGCTGACTCCAACACCGAATGAGGAAAAATTCCTCTTCTAATGGCAAAACCATGTATGGACTTACCCAGCAGAAGAGCTCTCAATCTTGTGCAGGACGGAAGCAAGTTTATTAACGTCACTGCATCAGGGTCCAAATTGTCGCTCCCTTGTATTCTCTTAAAGCAAGAGAAGGATTTCAAGGGCTCGTCATTGAGACCATACGCTCCTATAATAGCATTCCAAACAGTGACACTTCTTTGAGAGACCCTGTTAAACAGCTTTTCAGAATACTCAAACAGCCCACATTTGCCATACATGTCAATAAGTGAGGTTTCGATCATGGAATCTGAATCTAGCCCTCTTCTGATCAATTGGGAATGAACTTCCTTTCCATTCAACAAATAACCATTGAGAGAACAAGCACCAAGAATGCTGATCATGGTGAACCTGTCAGAACTTATTCCTAAAGAGATGCCTGCATATCGCGGAAACACTTGACTGAGCTCAAAAAATCACCCGATGAAACATAGCCACTGATCATTGAATTCCAAGACGCCACGTCCTTAACAGGCATATCTGCAAAAATTTTCTCAGACTGCTCCGTGCAGCCGAGTTTTGAATACATAATAATGAGGGAATTGCAAACATAAAGATCTTTATGGAATCCCATCTTAATTACCGTAGAATGAATCCTCTGTCCATCAACCAAAGAAAATAACCCAACACAAGCCTTAATTACGAAGGGGAAAGTGTAATTATCCAGCTCAACTCCTTCAGATACCATTCTGTAATAAAACTCAATGGCCTCTTCAAAGAAGTCTTTATCAGTTAATCCCCTTATTATCGCATTCCAAATAAATGTGCTCTTTTGGGTCATATTTTCAAACACATGGAGTGCATTATCCAAACAACCCGAGTCTAAATAGCTTAGAAGTCTCCTAGCAAGTGCAGGGTTGCATTTTTTATCTGAGGATATTCAGTCCTTTTTCCAATTTTCGGGCATTTGCAGCTAATTTGGGAATCCTACGTTTGATGGCGACGTCCTGGGTTCTGATGTTATTGGAAGCTTGGAGTTTTTGGAGAATAAATTTGCGGATGTACTAGGTTTGGAAGAGTAGCCGAAACAAAGGGCTGTAGCCATCTTTTAATTGGAGGACTGATTTTGTGCAATGGACAAGTTGTAGGCGACAATCATTGGGTCCGGTATTCTTTTCTTTTGGCGGTTGGCCGGCCAGGCGGAGCCGTTAATACTGTTGAGCAGGATATATTATATTATCCGTAGGAGGTTATAATTAATAAATACAATTTTTTTATTCCGTTGAAATGACTGTCAATCTTTTTCTTTTTATTTTATTTTATTTTTTGGGCTAGGTAAAAGTGATTGTCAAATGTGCATCACAATTACTAGAAAAGTTTTAGGTCGAGAAAATTTATAATAAGTGTCATATTTATATTAGTCTAAATTCGTTTATATATCCACGGATCTATTTTAAACTACTAAAATAAATTTTATTTAATGTGATTCAAGTGAGTGAATTTAAAAAATAAATAAATAAAGACCATAATACTTGAATATGATCCCTTAAGAAGTTCCCTCATCACAATCTCCACTCCTATGCTCGGTATGTAATTCAAACAATACACAAAACAAAAACCATACATTTAGCAAATGTTTATAAAGACTAACCATGAACATAGAAAAGGGCACTAAAATAAAACTCCAAATACTTGAACTTTTATTGGTGATCTCTAATCAGTCTAGGTAGACTAGAACATCGATGTCAAAAAAAAAAAAAAAAAAAATCCATCTCTACAATCATTGTGGGGAATTTGTTCCAACCCCCGTGGATATGTGTGTGGGTAACAACAATTGTGAGTTTAGACGCATTAACTCCTTCAAACAATGAGCAACGCTGCAAGAATCCTGAAAATGTACAGAAAACAAAGACAATACTAATAATTGTATAGAAAACAACGCAAAGCAAAATTCTAAGTAGTTCCTCAGGTATGCTTTGGAGGGCAGGTTTCCAAGACGTGATCGGATTTCGTTCTCTGCTGCTTACCCTCTTTGTAATTTGACTGGATCTTGAGAGCTGCCTTTTTCGCATAAAATTCAAACGTTGTTCCAAGGACGAAACTGATGATGCTGATGAATATTGAACATTATTACCAACATATATGGTCCTGCCGCCATTTGATCTCATTGCGTCCACCACTTGCTTTAGATGTTCCTTCTTCACTAAAATCTTCATCCTGGTCACTCCACCTTCTTCAAAAACAATTTCTCGAGCAATGGTTTCGAACATATTTGCTAATATGGCCTTTTGATTGATCCCAATCCCACTCCCACCTCTTGAATGAGGCCTCAAGTGGTAGTCTCTTCTTGGCCATGAACTCTTCTCGGCTTGATCTGCTGCTGCAACTTTGCTTTCCATATCTTTTTTCCTACCAGATACAACAATCAAGGAATGATGCTCATGTGATTTCTCATCTACCAATACCTTCATGTGTATTTATAAACTTTCCTATCAACGTACTCAGGTTACAGATACAATAACTAACAAAAAAAAACCTAGTTAATTGGACTTCATTTATTAATGATTCTAGATTATTTTGATACCAAGATTATCCGAGTTTTACGGACTGTCAACCAGCTTGACGTCCAATGGACGCGGACTAATTTGGGGAAGTAAACCTCTTATCGTTATTATGTAATACTTTTTCACTATTTTTTAATTATTTAACAATTTAATTATTTACAAAAATAAAAACTTTTTCGAATTTTGTGAGGAGGATTTTTGCGTATAACGCCAAATGAATGTAGTCTCATGCAATCAATTCAAATTAAAAGAGAGTGTTTGTGTAGTAGAAGTAGTACTAAATTACCCATTCTTTATGTTTTTATTTTTTTGGTAAAAGGTGGTGCATAATGCAGCATTAATTGTAGGTACGTACGCTGCAAAATAAAAATTCACACCGACTACTCACATGCAAAGCCAACTCTCTGCGCTGCAGCTGGTATATATATATATATGGAGAAAAATTATGGAGATGACGCGTAAGTATGTAAACGTTAAATGAGAATGTGTGTTGTTTGATAGAATATCCAACAGTTGAAATGTGATCCCATATATATATATATATATATATATGACTTTATTAGACAGTTAGAGAATCTAAAATGAAGACGATTTAATTATAGATGGCATGGCATCCCACCAGAACTGATGATGAAGCCGGTGAGACCAGAAACAGACGATATAAAATTATGAATTATAGTAATTTGCTGAACTAAAATACTAAGTGGGCTGGCTGGGATTAGTCAAAAGCGTGATTGGTGCGTACAGGCTGTTTCGATTATCGTTAATTTCATGATCAGCAAAACTCCCTGCGCCTTCCATCTTTCGTGTATACTATAGTAATTTAAAAACAAAACATCTTCTATCTCGCATTTAGTGTCAATGCGTTTATTCATTTGTAAATATGCGGCTGATGAAGCCAAAAGATATTATATCCAATGACAATATTCCACGTGGCTTCGACCCCGGATCTATTAAGAGTATTTTAGTAATTATACCCATGTGGTTCAAATAGACCCGAATAGATCAAGTATTATATATTCGACCCACAGATTCATCCAAACCATTGATTTCGGGTATAAATATCAAAGTCACAGGTCAGACTCAAAAAATTTACTTTCCTAATTATTAAAACTCTGAATTCTTATTGAATTTTACTCTCTAGTCTAAGTACTGACTTGAGCGTCGGAACCTATCCCGGGGGACAAAGCCCCGCTCTTTTTATTTTCAGGTGGACGTGGGTGCTACGCGTGGTCCTAACTTTTATTTTGGACGATACTGCACACGGGCTAACCCTTGCCCAAAATTTTTGTATCAACATTTGACGCCGTATATGGGAAAACTGAACTAAAAGTCAATAATAGGACATGGCATCTAGCACGCGTAACACTCATAGGAACAATGCCGACAAAGACAAAGAAATTTCAACTCAACATTACTCAGAGATCGATCCACAGGGAGATGGATCGGCAGGGGGAACACAAAGGGGATTCCTGTCCCCGGGTTGTGGACAAGGATGAAGAGATTCACACGTTGAGGAAGCAAAATGCTCAGTTAAAGGAAATGCTCATTAGGCAGCAATTGGAGCAACACCTCTCTCAAGGCGAACAACACCTTCGCCATTCGGGTAGCAATCCCCGGATTGTCCATCCCCAACTTCATGCTGGCGAGCGAGAAAAGAGAACTCAAGGAGAGGGGAACAGAGGACAACTAACTCCAGTGGGGTCCGCCCGGCAGGAGCACCCTCATCAGTCTTATACACATCTACGAACGGGTATAACTGACAGGCTAGAATCCAGAAGAGCGGCCTCATCAAGGCCGAGTGGTACTAGGGAAAGGAGCCCAGGTGAAGCAATATCTGTAGCTCACGAGAGAAGGAGACGCCAAGAGAGAGACCGTACTATGTTGGTAGTCCCCAAAAAGGAAGAGAACCTAAGGAAGAGGTTGGAAGAGTTGCAAGTTAGAATGGACAGAATGGACGATAAAGAAGGAAGGAGTACTAGATACAAATATTCACTTCCCTTCACCGACGATATCATGCAAGAACCTCTTCCTAGAATATGGCAGACACCCCATTTTGACTCTTATGATGGGAGCACTGATCCATGGGAGCACCTGCATGCTTACCGTTCCAAAATGTGCCTCCAAGGAGCGTCTGATGCTATCCTCTGCCGAGGGATTCCCGGAACCCTCAAGGGCACTGCCTCAAACTGGTTTCGAGGGTATAAGAAGGGCGACATCAAAATTTTGATCAACTAGTAGACTTATTTTTAAATAAGTTTGGGAATCAAAAGAGGATTCCAAAAACGAGAACACACTTGCTTACACTTAAGTAAAAACCCGATGAATCGCTCATGGATTATATGGATAGGTTCAAAAAAGAGACTATTGGAATCCAAGGAGTTACAGAAGATATGTAAATCACGGCCTTCCAGATTGGAGTAAGACCAGGAAAATTCTCGTTCGACCTCAACTTCAAACCTTCTACTATGCTCAATGATCTTTTTCGTAGGGCTGAAAAGTTTGCCCAAGCAGATGAAGGTGAGAAGAAAAAGAGAGAGACCGGAGCAGGTGAAACCGAAGGCAAGAAAAGGAAGGCCAATGGTGTAACTAATGCAGCAGGGCCTTCAAAGAAAAGTAATGTGAAGGACCGACTATCTATAGCTGTGCCCCATAGGAGGAGTCCCGAACCTCCTAAGGCCTACACTCCACTTAATACCACGCCTACACGAATTCTAACAGTGATTGAGAAGAAGCCCTATGTGAAGTGGCCAGAAGCAATGAGGAGTGACCCAGAGCGTCGCAACAAAAACAAGTGGTGTTACTTCCACAAAGACCACGGCCATGATACTAATGATTGCATCTCCTTAAAAAATGTAATCGAGGACTTGATCCGAAGAGGTTACTTGAAACAGTTTATCCATGATTAAGAACGAAGTAGGTAGTCCCCAACTGAACACCTAGAGAAGGTGTTAGATACCAGCTAAGCCTTAAAGAATAGTACACCTAATATCTTGTATAACTTTTCATGTACTTTCTTAGGCTATGTTACACCCTGTTTGAGGTGAAATTGCTTGTACACCTTGCAAACATCTTATTTTCAATAAATGAAAGTTTTCTAAGTCTTTTTATCATTTGAATATTGTAATTAACCCTTTACAATAAATAGTTCAATACAAAAGAGGTTGAGCAAGAAGAATCCCACATACTCAAGGTTTTCGAAGGCATTTCTCAAGTACCTTCCAGGGTCACATCACACCTCTAGAAGCACAAGCTAAGTCTTACTCCAAGAGTGAGATCACCATTCCGAGGTCAAATACTGTCTCTTCGGGATCTCCTCACCCTTCTGAGGGTAAGTCTAAATCTTCCCAACTGAAAGCTCCTACAAGCTAAGTCTCAACTGAAAGCTCCTACAAGCCAAGAGTGAGACTCACCCTTCCGAGGGTCAAATATCTCACCCTCCGAGATACCTTACTCCTCTGAGATAGCAATTTCATGGACTTCCAAAGTGAAGAACCTATTACATACCTACTCTCCGGAGTAGGACTTATCCTTCCGGGGACATTCCATAGACTTCCAAAGCGAAGTACCTATGTTATACCTACTTTCTAGACTAGAACTTACCCCTCTGGGGGCAATTTCATGAACTTTCAAAGTGAAGTATGTCAAATCTAATCTCCGGAGTAGGATTTACCTCTCCAGGGGCAATTCAACGATTTTCAATGTGACATACCTAGGTTGTACTCACTTCTCGGAGTAGGACTTACCCCTCCAGAAGCAATGCCAAAATCTTTTAAAAGTGAAATACCAATGTACCTACTTCAACGAGGAGGACTTACTCTTCCGAGTGTCATCAATGCAACCTTCTGAGGGACCGGAAGCTTGGGTTAAATATCATTAAGGTCATTGACTCACCCCGAATCCTTTATAATTTTTTCTTGGTAAGACGGAGAAGTCTCACCCCTACTTGATTCATCCCTGTACTACTTCGCTTAGCTCAACTATGTGTTGAAATTACAGCGTGGTTATTCCCTACCTTGGCTAGGGTATGGGGGCAAAGGAGGCATGCCAGCACATGAGAGAGTGATATTGGACAAGTTCACTCTAGGTCTATGCGGTGAAAAACTACACTCTTTGGATGTATACGGGAGAAAATCACGTCTCCTGTATCTATATAGTGGAAGACCTCAGACATCACTAAGTATGAGTTGCTGAGTTCTGGTTGACTCAGGGACACCTCCTGCATCAACTATGTCTTTATTGCTATCCCAACTAGTTTCGTCATCGAAGTAAAAAAAAAAAAATTTAAGGCGTTGATGATTTCGGGTACAGGACTATTGTTGATATCCCGGTCATTATCAAAGCTTTGGTTGTCATCAATTCCAACATGGTCAACCCTGACGTCATCACCGAAATCAAGGTCGACTTGGGAAACTGAAGTATCCATGTCTGAGGAAGAACCATGGTCAGCCGAGGAGGAGGATGCATCATTGTTACAAGGAACATAACCTGGTCTATTATGGATGTTGTGGAGTTGGCCGTAGATTATCACATGGAGGCCAAGGAAGTTGTTTTGCCTTGCGTAAGGCATGCAAATGCCTAACCCTAAGTTTGATTGGCATATGTAAAAAAATAAAAAATAAAATAAAAGTTGTAAGTGAGGCACTTCCGATCTAAGGCAAAACAGCTACGTATGCCTACCACAGCTATAGAATACACTTGTCCAAGTGCTAAGTACTTTTTCTCCACGTGGTTGAAAACCAACACATGGATGGCCTTTAATTGCATAAGGGACAAGGGATTCTATTTTATTACTATGTCAAAAGCATTTTTAGTCATTACAAATGCCCACAATCACGTGAAGGAAAGATCTAATTGATTTGAAAATCAAAGTTACCAAGCTTTAACCAGTTGCTTGAGCTATAAAGAATGTTACATGATTGGATTTTTTCAATTGTGTTGGTTAATATCCTTATTTGTACTGTGAATGGAAGGGTGATATCAATAGAGTCTAAGTTAGTTATACAATCATCAATGGCCACAAAAAATAATAGCAGTAGTGTGGTGGATGTGAGAAGCCACTGCCAAGGCTTCACAAGCAATTGGGCCTTCTCTTCGCATACTAACCGCCCCGGAGTCAACCACGACATCGTCGTCTTCGACATACGCAACGGTGTCATCAGCAAAAAATCATCATGGACATATGGGCATCCGATGCAGTAGCTGCACCAATGTTAGCCATAGAAGTCATGATGCGCAATCCATGATGAGTTTCTGATTGCAAAACGCCATGGCCAATCCTTTCAATACTTATGTGGACAACACACCTTGTTGCTTGTTCGGCATGCCTCGGTGTTGGATTGACTAGTTAGTTGCTGGAGGAGATCAAGGTAGCAACCCCACCATCCATCCTCATAGCAACAACAATAGTTTCGAAGTTGCAATTAACTTCGGCAAGGAGAGGCAACAACATCATTGGCAATCCGGACACAACGGTTGTCCTCGTTAATATCGTGGCCTGCCTCGTGTCCTTTTGCCGTGGTACTTCATCCCTACGATTGGCCAAGACAGTTCAGGGAAGATGGTTAGACCCCGGTAATAATTTTCGGAATGGGATTAATAGCAGCCGTGGGTTATGGGGCAAGACAAGAGTCATGGCAGTTTACGTAATTCATGCAATTACCTACACTCAAGGCCTTGTTTGGCTAAATAAATAAATAAAGGAAAGCTAAAAGACTTGGGGAGAATATTTTCGATGGAGCCTATGGAATAAGGACTCCACAGTAGTACCTCACAGCAATAGGGAGTTCCACAGCAGTAGAGAACTTCATAGCATTATTCCAGTAGTAAAGAACTCCACAACAATAAGGAGTTCTACAGCACTACTCCACAGCATTAGGGAATTTCACAGTAACAGGGAATTCCATAGCACTACTCTGCAACACTGCTCCGCAGCAGTAGAGAGTCTACAGCGGTATTGGTGAAATTCCAAAGATATTTTTACTCCAAGAAAAATTCTACATAGCAAGCAATCTAAGTCATGACTCAGGGATACGAATACGACATCATAATTTGGCACTCTCAACCCGAAAAATTTTGACTTGAGACTGGGGGACAAATTATGATGCCAAAATATTATACCCAATGACAATATTCCACGTGGCTCCGAGCCCGGGTCTATTAAGGGTATTTTAGTAATTATACACATGTGGTTCAAATAGGCTCGAATGGATCAGGTATTATATATTCGACCCACAGATCGATCCAACCCATTAGTTTCGGGTATAAATATCAAAGTGACAGGTCAGATTCAAAAAATTTACTTTCCTAATTATTAAAACTCTGAATTCTTATTGAATTTTACTCTCTGATCTAAATACTGACTTGAGCGTCGGAGCCTATCTCAGGGTACAAAGCCTCGCTCTTTTTATTTTCAGGTGGACGTGAGTACTACGCGTGGTCCTAACTTTTACTTTGGACGATACTGTACACGTGCTAACCCTTGCTCAAAATTTTTGTATAAACAACGGCCATTGATTTATACTTGTATTTGTTTAGCACGACAGATTAGTTCTTTATTTTAGGACAAAACTCAAAAAAGCTTTGAATTTTGATTTTGCGAAACGTTGGAAATTTTTTCATTTACATCCAATTTTGTTCACTGTTAATCATCTTCTCTTTCATTATTATTATTATTTTAAAACCAATGTCCCATCCCATCATATGTTACTGATCTTCTATAAAATTGTCCTTCTATTTATTGTGGGTGGAAAAAAGGGTGTGCCCCTCGAGGGACAAAGTTATGAGTTCCAATGGGCTTTATACCAATTCCATTAATGAACTTTCATGTACAGTTGTGCAGGTATAATATAAAGACCAATGGGCTTTAGATCGTCTTGCTGAAAATCTTATACAGCTGTACTGGTCCCAAGAGACCAAAATGACTGGCATTCATTGGGCCAGAACGGAGGGTTGGAACAGCAATCAAAGTGGGAAAGGAATTCTGCATGAATTCAACCTTTAGGCATGTCCAATGGCAGAGTCCAACGTCTCAGCTGCTTGGATCTTTGGAAGAGTTTCGTAGACCATTAGAGCCCTTTGGGTGTTTTTGACATGTTGGGCAACTCAGCTCAATTGAATCGAGTTTCTAGTGTCTGGACTCTGAAGTCCAAAGTCTAGAATCAACGTCCACCACCCACAACATATTCACATTTGATATTTGTAGCTGTAGTCTTTGTTAATTTTGAAAAATATATATAGATATATTTATTTTCAAACTTTGTATAATGATAGATCTTTTAAATTCTAAATATTTCGTTTGACAGTTACAAAATTAAAGTAATTCCTGAGAAAATTTTTAATGAGGAGGGAAGGTCATTCGAGTTGTTTGAGAGTTTTAGAAGAAAATTTTTATTTTAATATTGTATTAACGTTCCATGTTTTTTATTTTTTTTATTATATTTGAAAGACAAATATGATATTTTATTATTAATTATAAGGTAATATAATTTTTCCATCCATTTTCTCTCACTTATGGAATGAAAGGTTTTTTTTTTTTTTTAATAGAATTTTTATCCCTTTTATTTCTCTCCATTTCTCTTCTTTTCCACTCACTTGTCTCGCTTCAAACTCCCAATAAAAAAAATCACTCCATTTCTATTCTCTTCTTTTGATTTCCTTCCATCCAAACTTAGGACCAGAACTTACCGTGCGTTTGGGAGTGAGAGATTTAAAAGGAAAAGAAAAGAAAAGTAGGGGAAGGTGGGGTTTTCATTCATTTGGAAGTTTTTGAGAGGAAGAAAATGAATTAAGCAGACTGACATGAAGAGATGAAGTTTGCAGCTACAGTGTCCAAAATTTTTCCCTCCATATTGGGTGGAAACGGACAGAAACTCGCTTGGCTGCTTATTAAAAATTTTCAAAACGTCTAACGTGTCCCTTACACAATAAATAACAAAATTTTATTTCCATCTATATCCAAAATCATTCCACTTATTTCTCAAACTTCCAAACAACATTAAAATATCTTCTCTTCTTTTCTCTTCTCTTCTCTTCTCTTTCTTTCTCTCTTCATAACTTAAATTTTTCTCTGCTTTTTCCTTTCTTCCTAAACTCCCAAACTCAACCTTAGTCTTTTGAATTGGAGTATAAAAAGGAAAAAAAATCAAAGAAGATTTATATGAGTGAAAATCTTTACCAAAACAAAATACATTTAAAAAAAATAAATGATAATAAAGACTGATGTCATTTGAGACAAAATATAATACGGCCCAGCTGTCCAGCTTGGTGAACAAGTTTTGAAAATCAACGCTCGAATGAATAATCACAAGCCCTTCCGTTGCTCCGTGTCAATTTTCTTTCTTGCGGACGGAGTTTGTCGGCTAAAAGTATCAACAAAAATTTCCAGTACGAGCAGGTATATGTTAATCATCTCGTTTTAAAATAATTATCATTTTCGATAATTCGTCTTATGTCATATTATCTATCATTTTAAAAAATCAAGAAAAATATTAAATAATATTTTTTTAATTTTACCTTTGATTTCACATTAATAAAAAAAAAATTATATTAATATCTAGAGGAAAAGATAATTTAATTACTTTGAATTATCTTTTTATAAAATTAATATAATTTAATAATTTTTTTTTAATCTGTGTATATTTTGAAACGGAAGGAATAATTAGGTTCCGTGTGTAGTATTAGCTTTTCAACAGTTGCTTCTGAAATTCAACAATGCGTTTCACATTTAGGTTTTAGCTTTATCCCAGCTTGATATTTTTGTGTGTTAACACCCGGAAATATGGCTAAATTCGTAGTACTCATTTGGAAAGACACTAATTACTTACTAGGAATGCATGCATCGCAACTTTTTACTAAGTAGTAGTAGTATATAGTAGTTGGAGCAAATTTTGTCAAAAATAAAATAAAATGGTAAATGATTCATTGGAAAGCAGACAAAGGGACACACATGCAAAACGCTGAGGCAATAATTTCTGATGACAGATCACAGGCTTTTTCACGAGCTACATAACATTACATGTCTCTCTCTTTCAATTACCAACCACATCCGTGTTTTTTTTTTTATATAATTCCGTGTCTAAGTTATCCCGGCGTTATTGCCCGAGTAAATTCTATCCAGCCGGAGCAAATTTGCACCTAAGACAAATATGCCCTCAAAAGTCAACAAGGCTTTTCCAGCCTTCCCAGTCCATAGAATTCACCTCCTTCTTCTTATGCTTTTTGTTTATACATATACTTTCTTTTATCATGATGTCATCAAGATTATATGGAAACTTCAGATTTTTTATTTTTTATTTTTTACTATAAATCATCAAGATGTCATCAATTAGCCAACAAAAACACTACCATCGAGAATCATCATTTGGGTATAAAATTTCTTTGGGGCATTTAATTAGACAGTTCATGGCATATAAAAAATTTGTTTTTTATTGGCTTAATTTGAATTGAATGCTTTCGGCTGAAGAATTATATAGAATCAACAACCGGAGGTCTCAGTCCATTTGACAGCAACGTTTTTTGGGTGGGACATAAGGGTGAGTGGCTTAAAGAGTCTGCAATGGCTTCAGGCGGCTTTTTGGTATGAGATTGGGTAGCCTTCAGAACATTTTTTATGTTCTTTTTCTTTATCCTAAATTTTATTTTCTTTTCTTTTCTTTGAGACCTACTATTGTCAAAAAAGAAAAGAATTTTGACACTGGCACTGGATATTCATCAAGACAACGAAGATGACGAGACTCGATTTGGGAGAAATAAAGAACAGCCAAATTTCGTGGAGGAGAAGTCTTGGACTATTTGGGGGCATATTTGTCTTACCGTGTAAAATTGCTCTGGCAGGATAGAATTTGATCTGGCAATAACGCCGGCTTTTTTGTTTTCCAGATGAAATACTAGCATGTGTTACTCCATTCCTGCAAAATTTGGATATAAGCTCTGAAAGGTTCTACAGTCCACCATTTCTTTGTATTTTAAATGTTCATACAGTATAATTATAATATCATATGCTTCAAAATCTTATATTGTACGAATTTTTAATACTAATGGAATGATTCTCCAAAAGAAACACTAAAATTCCGCTCTATAGATTATGGTGCAGTAGACAAACAAACTTAAGTTGCTGATAAGACAGTATGATTTTTGAACATTAAGAAAACAAACCCAGAAATTGATAACGGCCAAGAGGGGAAACTTGACAAATAATTCCAGATTTAAGGTTGCGGAATTTATACTATCACCTTTTCCAGCAAATTTGGAATAGGAAAAAAATAATAATAATAGAACAGCAGAGCAAGAAGTGCCTAGACAAATAGGATGATGATTACTTAATTGAGCATCAAGTTTCAGCCGGAACAGCCACCTAGCTTATTTATTATTACTACAAGTTGCACGGTCCAGGTGCTTCACAGGAGTGCTACTAGTAAAAAAATAAACATATCCAGAGTGAACATGTGTAATTATCAACTATTCAATCTCTCGCTACTGCTACTGCTACTGCTGCTACTGCTCTACCAACTATAGTTGCAATGTGAACAACCATAGCCGTTCTCATTATAACTCAAGGAGCAACACAATCTATGTACTTGGGTTTTGCCTTCATGAATCTGACTTAAATCCAGCAACCATGAATAAACAAATTTCAGATTGTGTTCCAACTTCCAACTAATGCCTATGCAAAATATGTCTATGTGGCAAAACAAATCCAGCTTAATCCCTGGAGGATATTATAAGGAGTTGGTCCAAGATAGACATTAATAAAACATCCCTCGAATAGAATGGGTATTATAAGAAGTTGGTCCAAGATTGACATTAATAAAATATCCCTCTAATAGCATGCATATAGCCAAAAAAAGATGATGAAAATAAAATGACAACCATCGAGCTGAACACATCAATTAATTAAAATAATGCAATCCCAAGTGAATGGATACAGCGCATATTTCCAATGAACAAGAACATAGAGATCTGCAAAAATGAGTAAATTATTCCAACACCAAAAAGCAATGCACATGTTACCAATAACATGAAAATTTTTTTCTGTCTGCTCCAAGGAAATGCAGGTAAATCAATTAAAAAGGATTAAAAGTAAAGCATGCAGCTAGAACCAATCACTACAAATCCACACTGGAAAGCAGGAAAGTTGTTTATGCCTCGTGTAAAAGACTGAGACAACATATGAAAACAAAGTGCAGGAAGGAATACATCAAAAGATGGCCTTTCCCTTAAAGAAATAAGTTTTAACAGTCTTTTAAACCTCTCAATTTCAGTGGCTACTCAGATGGTTTCTCAAACTCAAAGGATGGATCTGAGTTGCCCCTTATGACTTGCATCAGCCAAAACCATCCACATATTTTTCCCGTTCAAATAAATTGTTAAAATGGTGACACAGTGTATTATGACATAAATTCCTTCCAAATTACACAATATGTTCTTTAATCATCATTATTATCCAGCCTGTAGCAACTATTTGAGATTAATTGTCTCGCATTTATGTTTCTAATAGTCTAGAACAAAGTAGGCATGGGGAAGTTCATTCCGACTCATGATGGGTTTTTAGATTTTAGATTGAACTAACGTGACTGATCCACTTGTGCAATGTCAAAATTATTTCATAACAAAGCTAACACAATCACGTGCCTACACCAGCTAAATAATTACTATCAAGTAGGACAAGACAAGAAGACAACAGTTCTACAACTACATGTCAGCATGTTTGGCATCTCATGCTGAAGCCAAAAGAACAGCCACATTCAGAATAACAATAATGTCTAAACTATCAAGAAGGAAATTCCACTCCACTCGGCACTTGTGCAACATTTGCAGCACTTATCAAATTCAACATTAATACGTCTCATCTCCTAAAAGATTTTGACATTTTCCAACCCAAACATCTCTTTAAACACATACTACAATTAAATTTCCACAAGTTTGACCAATTCTGCTAAACAAGGAAAAGAAGTTAAGAGAAGTGTTGTAGAAAGGCCAGATGCTTACAACTTGCATCATGATCATCATACATTAAAAGGAGAGTGTTAAATTTCCCACAGTAACTTTCAGTACAAGTACTACCTTAACTAAAAGATGGTCCGATCCACTAAAACCTCCATCACGAACATGAATAAACCAAAGGACCCAAAAAAAAAAAAAAAAAAAGTTCCAATCTTCTATCAAGATATCGAATTAAGTTAAAATTAAACCTGAAACAGCAACGTTAAACATGGATAATTTAAAATAAAAAAGGGATAACAAGAGCACCGAAATTAACCTCCATGATTAATCTCTAGGCATTACATGGCATCAGGCAAGCGGCAGCAGCAGCAAAAGCATTTCATCTTCTTAGATTATTCTAATCTAATCAAAAGTTAGAATTAGAATTGGATGATGGAGGCAGCTTATTTTCCTCGGGTTTTCTGCAGAGAACCATATGCATAGGAGTGAAAATCCCAGTATCACCACCTTTGGTGAGATAATCAGCGGTGACAAACAACATCTCATGGACATCAACAACACCTTTGGGCGCAATCCCAAGCCACGCTAGAACAGTCACCAAAATGTGGTTCCTCCAGTAAGCAATCCTGCCCATTTTAAGCCTAGTCCACCAGGGCTTGGCGGGCGGCTTAGCCACTAAATCTTTCTCCTTCACCACTTCAAAACCCACTTTCTTCGCTACCTCTGCAATGTCCTTGTAACTCCTCAACCCCGGAAGAGCATCGCCCCTCTCTATACCGTGTATTATCTCCACGTGCTCAGGACTTTCCGGGTTGTAAAATTCGGTGGTGACCCATTCGTACGAGACGTACATGGATCCGGGCTTCAACACTCTGTAGATCTCGCTGTAGACATCCTCGAGCTTGGGTGCGTGGCAGGTGGCTTCAATTGAGTAAACTCCGTCGAAGCTGTTGTCTGCGAAGGGCATTTGTAAGAAGTTTCCGCACACAACTTCGCAGAGGGAATCCAGGCCGGCTGTCTTGTTGTGCATCCGGGCCCGCTTTACCTGATACTCGTTAATGGTGATGCCAACGATGTTGGCACCCGAATGGGCCGCGATGGCACGCATAGGACCACCAACGCCACAGCCCGCGTCGAGAACGCGAGCTCCCTTCTTGACGCCCAACAGATCCACGGACATTTCCTCATGTATTCTGGTGGCGTCCCGGTGAGATTTTCCGGGGATGGAAGGAGAGAAATGAAAAGATTGACCCCAACCCCACTCGTAAATATCGGTGACGAGGTTGTAAAAGGTATCTACAAAAGCGGGGACTTTGTCGGCGGTGTCGATCTCTCTGGGGCGGCGGAAAAAGGACCAGTACTGTTCGTAATTGTCTTGGACTTTCTCTTTGTCGATAGAGCCGCCGGAGAGTTGGACTGCGTGCTTGCCTTTTTGTTCGGCGGAGCCCAAAACGCAGACGAACCAGTAGAGGCCGGCGAAGATGAGAGAAGCAGTACAGAAGAGAGTTAGAGAATCCATGGTGGAATTTTTGTGGAGGGAAGAGAGAGGGGTAAAGTGAGCGAGTGAGAGTCGTGAGTGGAGGGGTTTTGTAAGGTTAGGTGTGGAAAAAGTGATCTGATCTTCTTACCTGAGACTTAGGGAAGCGGATTGGAAATGGAATTTTGGTTGGGAGTTTTGGAAAGATCAGGAAAGGAAAAGAAAGGAAATGAATGGAGATGGATTCATAAAAATTTTAAAAAATTATTAGTAGAAGGAAAAGTTAGATTGTATTATAATTAATTATGAAATATTATATTTATTTTCTAAATATTAAAAAAAGAGACACCTTAATAAATAAAACAGTAATATTAATAAAAAAATTCTTTCAAAATTTTCAAATAATTTGGAAAAGACTTCTTTTCCATTCTTATTCCTTCCCTTCCTTCCTCATTAAAGGAGATACTAAAATAAACCTATTTTTGAAGGATCTTGTAGTTAATATTAAATCTTATAAAATTTTATTTACATTAACTGATATAAAAAATGTTTGAATATTTAATTCATATCACATGATCTACAAATAAGATTAAAAATCAGATGTATTTAAATATTTCCTCTCATTAAAAGCTTTTTCTTCTTTTCTCCTTCTTCCTATACTCCCAAACTCAACCAAAGTTATTTGAGAGTTTTAAAAGGAAAATTGTTTGAGAGTATTTAGAAAGAAAATTTCATTAATGTTAATATGTTACTAAAGTGTCTCTCATTTTAATATTTTTGTATTATACTTGATAGATAAATATGATATTTCATAATTTTTATATTATACTTAATAGATAAATATGACATTTTATAATTAATTGTAGGATAATATAACTTTTCATTTCTTTCCCTTCCACCTAAAAAAGAAAAGTTATTAATTTTTATCCTACCATCTCCCTTTCTTTCTTTTCTTTTTCATTAATTTAAAATTCCCAAACAAATAAAAAAAATCTAACTTTTCTTTCTTTCTTTCCGCTCCCTTCCCTGGTAGGGCGGGAGGTTTGTGGGTCAATCACGTTAGTGACAAGTCTCAACTGTGGAATTATAGTGGGCTGGCATTTTGATTTTTCATTATTATTATTATTTCTCTTTTAAAACAAATTTGTTAAGAACCCATATAATTGGAGTGGAGCACCTCGGTACTAGAATCGTTTCGAGACCAAAGGTTTTGTGTTTATGAGTATTAACCAAAGCCAAAGCTATTCATTTACGTTGAAAAGTTAGGAAGAAGAAAGTGGAGAACGAGACCTTATGTAAGATTAAAAACTGTGAATCCCCGTCTTCCTATCATATAATCGCAAACACTCGTATCTATTAACTCCTTACATATAAACACAAATAGAAGTTCAAGACTCAGAATGTCAGATGAAGAGAAAAGGGCAAAAAAAAAAAAAGGGGGGGAGGAGAGGAGAGAACAAGCTAGTTCAACGATAAATGATTCATGCCACTATTTAGCGTAACCAAACCAAGTCTTCTGCCTTCGTGTTTGTTCTTTTTCCTTTTCTTTTTTCCCCCATCTTTTAGCAGCTAGCAATGAAGATCCACATTCAGTCCCTCTCCCACTGCCGGCAGCAGGTCAAAAGGAAACGACCAACACAAGACATAATACGCAAAAGCATAGCTAATAACATGCGGGAGGATGTTGTTTTCACTACGCAAGTCTGAATTTCAATCAATCTATAATCAGTGGCACATTCTAACAGGCATTTTATACTGTTGTAGCTTCCTTTCTACATCCTCGGGCACATTCTAAATAACTCTAGTCCATGGACATTACTGCAAAATATATAAAAATCAATTTGGAAGAGAATGACAAAAGCATGAGAGAGAAGAAAATGTTGCATAAATTACAATATATGTTTAAGAAGTTTTACTTATTCACTGAGTTATGTACAATTTCTTGAGACTTCTTTTGCAGCCCTTAAGGTTGCTCCAAGATTGTTCAATTGAGACAGTCTTCAGCGTTGGTGGTATCTCCACCATCATCAGAGGAACCATCAGTGTTTCCATTAAATGACAAAACAAGCTGTAGCAGTTCCCGCCCCCCATCTGAATTCTCTCCACGCTCAGGACTTGTCCTCCACCTTTGCAGGGAAATCAACTGCAACATCAGGTCCTCAGGAGAAGCCAGATGATACATCCAGCGCCGTGTCTTAGGTCTCAGCTGCAAACAAAAAGTGCAAAATCAATCAGCAACAGTGAAGACATCATCATTACCAAGTGTCTATACAATTATCATCATCTCATATTCTTCATTTTCATCATAGTCAGTTATCATCAACACCACCACCACCATCATTGGAATCACCAAAACCATCATCACCACCACCACCACCACCACCATTCAAAGAACCATCACAATCATCAATTATCCCATCATAAAACTCCTCATCCCGCCATCTTCATCCCCAACATCCAGTAAACATCATCGTCATTAGCATCAAAAAAATCTTCATCCTCTTCGTCTTCTTCATCATCAACACTAAAGTCCTCACTATTGTCATGACCATCGCCATCATCGTAATAGAAATACTCATTATCATATATCTGTCACCAGGAAAGAAATGAATTCGACCATGAACCAGTACGTTATTCAAAAAAGTACCAGCAGAGAAATTAGAAGAACCTCTCTGCCTCCAAAAAATACTGTATCTAACATTGTCAACTGTACTTGTTAGCCTGAACTACCACCATAAAAATGTAGCATTATACGCTCAGGGTATGCAACCACAATTTGTCAACAGAATTCTAGCATAATAGAGATGGTACAAGACTAGTATAAAGTATATAAGCTTATCAATGTAAAGCCAAGCAATTTCAAAGATAACAAGTAGAAAGAGGATTAACGAGAAACTGAAGAGCAATTACGCAGAAAAGAATCCAATAAATTTGATTGGTACTCGCATTGCAGAAACAAGAAAATACATGTGCAAGGGGCTTAAAACAAAAACATTTGGTTTTGGGCAGCTCCCCATGAATTGATGATGTCTCAATCCATTCAAACAAACTCACCCCCCCCCCCCCTCCTCCTTTTCCAGGGAAAAAAATTGATAATCCCCAAAAAGAGCACCACAGATAACTAAAGAACCAAACAAAATGTGCATTTTGAGAAAACCACGAGTAAGCATGGCTATAAAAAACAGTAGTCATAAGCACATTCGCAAATATTGGCATCATCAGTCTTCAACTAGTAATTCTGATTGTTGAAGTAATTACTCTTTCCTTTCTATTAGTAACACATCATACTGAAATACTCCACATGTTCTTGCCCAAATGTTTGCTTAGAAGCTACACAACTGCAATTTTCAAGCAGCTATAGTTTAACTTAACTATATTTGAGAGCAAGCAGATATTCTTTATTGCTATTTAACAAAATCTTTGGTATTTTTACACAATTTCTCCAATCAAACCCTCAAACTTTAAATCAGAATCATGTGAACAAAGTGCGTCCAGTAGTGTGCTCCATCGTGAATCAAGTACAAGATTAAAAAGAAAGCAACGACCTCTTTGGTTGCATAGTCATGAAGCCAGAAGCTCCAACAATTCTTCCTAAACCGAGTCTTGTTCAGTAGGTTTTGCACCTTACTTGAAAAGGATAAATTATGGACAAGTTTCATTTTCAGCCATGCAAACAATGATTAAACAGAGAAATTACTTGTAATTTTATAATGCAAAATAAATCAAGTGTGTTTTGGGTTCAATATTAATTTTGAACCTGTATAAGAAACCAAAAATATCATGAGAACAACCAGACCACGTGACACGATCCAAACATTCAAAACATAATTGCCATTACCACCCTTCAGTCCTCGTATATTAATTGCTGCTTTATATTCAAGCACAGATTTTAGACCAAGAATCAGCAAGTAGATAAACCAAACAGTGATGTTGACCTACCTTCTCAATATTTGCCGGTAGGGTAGCCTTTTCAATGGCTTTTGGAGTCCACAGTTTTATGTCATTCTCAATCCCACTGCTAGCAAGTACCACGGTATGAGGATGAGGCTCGATACAATTTACGACATGCTTATCAGCTTCCATAACACGAATTAGCTCCCCGCCCTTCTTCCAAATAAATATTCTACCACAATCTGACCCACTCACTACATATTCAGACTTGGGACCAAAGAAGTTCACACCCTTAACTGTCTCGCAGTTCCTGTGGCCCTTGAAAACTTGGGGACCAGCTACAGCATCAGCATCCATGTGTTCTGGAGATGAAACTTTTTGCTCAAGTGATCATTACCCATTTCAGTTGCATCACTGCTACTGGACACAGGAGAAGGTGGTACAGGTTGAGGTCCCATTCCCATATCCTTTGAGAAAAGATATATGAACTCATCACTGTAGGACACAAGAAGCTCACTCAGGTCTGAGAATGCCAACCCAGTTATTCCGACATGCTCTTCACCACGTAAATGAGTTGGACAAAAGAAATCAACAGGCTGACCAAAATCAGTAGATCCATCCCATTTATATTTGCGGATATCAAAAAGTCGAGCAAATTCATCCGCTCCAGCAACAGAAAACAAATTGGGATTTCTTGGATCTATTGCAATTGCATTTAGATTTACAACAGACATGAATCTCCTTTCTCTTATAGGTTGGCAAGTAAAAAGTTCTGTAGCAACTCCAGTCCTCAGGTCAATCTGTACAAGTGGGTAAAATAGTAATTCACTGGACACAGACACACACACAGAGAGAGAGGGAGGGGGGGGTGTATAAGAGACAGGACAAAGAGTAGAAAATAGATAAAAACATACATGCTGAACCAATCCATCTTCACCGCAGGTATAAAATATGTGAGGGCTTCCAGGTTCGACAGCCAACTTATGAGCACGCCCTTGATGCTTTGCCAGGAATTTAGTCTCCACTTTTCCATGCTCTAGAATCTGAGCATGTCTCACCTAAATAGACAAATACTCTTTATAAGAAAACCCATTACAATTTTTAGTACGTATAAAAGAGACGTGTGTCATCGACTAATTAAGATTAAAAACATATTTATGAAAAATGAAAATAAGAAGAAAAACATATGTTACAGAATATCATATACAAAAATTTTGGTAAATGGTATTTGTTGACTTTATTTTCCTACCCAATATCAACAGAGAAACAAATTACCTGCCCATCAGCGGCACAAGTTACAATGCTCCTATCTTCAGTGTATGGCATGATTTTTGCTTGGAAGACATTGTTGTGATGGCCCGAATGGAATGAGAGTTTAACTTTTCCAATTTCCCATTCACCATCCCACAATATCACTCTTCTGTCATCAGAACCCGAAACAAGAATGTTTCCGTCAGCATTAAAGCTAACTGTGTTCACACAACCTCTGTGTTGTTCCAGCTTTCCAAAGATGTCAAGCCGGAGCACGAGATCCTGTGACAATTAAACCAAGTAACCAAATAGCAGAAATATGGAAACTAGATGTGTAAGCTCCTCCTCACAAAGTAAGCTTTTAGATGTTGGTATTTAGTTGAAGAAGAGATGGAAAATGAACAGGAAAACACACATAGACCACGAAACATTTTACTTGTATCTACCAATAGTAAAACTAGCAGTATACAGGGGAAATTTTTTTTCAAACTTGAGCACTTCCTATATCAAATCATGATACTCATATGCAACATCATCTCCCTTATTAACAATCTAATTTCCTAAACTTCTGGTATCTCATTCAACTTGATTCAAATTTGTTGAATTTCAGCTTGTTTCATGCCCTCAAAGGCTGAAAGATTGACCATGTTAAGCATCAAAAGAAATACATGACGAGGAGAAGACAATAGCCTGTATAAATGATCAAAGACAGCTAAAAATACATAATAATGAACACCTGAGCGTGATCGATTCATACTCTCTTTTGCTCAAAATATTACATTAAATTTATGAAAGCAATCACAAATTACACAATTAAGCATACACACAAGCAGCAAACAATCGAGCACATATAGCTTATTTACTAATAATAACTACTTGGAAGCATATGATCTTTAATTATACCACAAATAATTACCCATAGCAGTTATTCAACGGAAAAATAAAAATAAAAAGAATAAATTAGAACAATTGAGGTTAAAGTAAATTGGGGAAAAAAGAGATAGATATGGATAATGATCAAGTGGTACCTCAGAGGCGACAAGACGATGAGCGAAGTTTCTGGTGGAGAGCTCGCCGACCTCTCGTTTCCAGACGTCGACGACCGCCGTGTCCAGGCTTGTTCTCGCCCTCTTTCTCATCCCGCCGATTTACCCTCTTGTCGAAATTAGTTAATTACTCCTACTACTTGATCTTCGGTTTTTTTTTAATAATCAGAATCCATACTCACACTCTATATATATGCGGCGAAATTAATTAGCGGTAAATAAATAAATAAATAAATTAATTAAACCAGGTAGAGATTCCAATGTACAGTGTACTCTAGACAGTGGGCACGTAGTACTCTCGCCAAATGCTCTGCCTAAAATTGAGGGAAAATCTTACGTGTACTTTATATTCATCACATTACTCCACATTCACGTTATTTTGTTAAGTAATATAATATAATATAATATGGATATAAATTAAAAAATTTGTAATAATATCTAATTTGTGTAAGAATTTTTTTTTTATATATAAATTGAGAATAATTAATTTATTTTTTTGGATTTTTGTTCTAAACTGTTTGTTTGGTATTATTATGGCAAATGAAAACTTACAAAAGCCTTTCATTTTCGGGGTGGATCCAATCGTTAATTGGTGAATTTTTTTTTTTTGGGGTTTTGGTGTTAAACATCTTCACTCATTTTAGTAAGGGATAAATCACTTAAACAGTCACTAAACTTTTTTATTAAGTTAAAATTATTGTTCAATTTTAATTATAATTGATATAATCTCTCAATTAAATATTTATAAATAATTTGGTCCCATTCGTTTCACCGACCATCATATAAGTTCTTTGTTTTTTCCGAATAGTGACCAAGGATAGTCACATGGTCGGGTATGTAAATGGAGAAAAATTATATCTTGGCAGCACAACCAATTAAGAACTGAATTAGCACAAATATTTAATTGAAATATTAAATAGATTAAAGTTTACACTAAAAACTATTTCGGTTTTAACGAAAAAATTGAAGCCATTTTAATAATTTGTTTGATGAATTGAGAACATGGAATCCTGCTAACATTGTAAGATTTTTTTTTTTGATATCAAATGGTAATCCACTTTGTGACTAATATTTAGAATATTTAATCGAATAGTAAAGTTACATAATGTTCAAGTGCTTTATATTGGACATGAAAAGTAGTATTATCTTTTCTTATTAGTAAATGAAACATTCTTGAAAATCTATAACTCCAAAGAGTGTGATTTTTTTTTTTTTTTAAATTAAAAAAAATCAATATACATCATCTAATAAGCCAAAGAGTGGAGAATTCCAAGCACTAAACACGGGGTTATGTTCCTGTCCATTAGTAAAACTCCAAGATTTAAAAACACAATCTTCAGAGAAGCATAAACATGATCTCAAGACAACAGCAATTATGATGATATTATCTGCACATGATTCCACAGGACAAGCCTTGTTTAAATCTAACTACTTTCCCCGAAAGGCATTATAAGAATCTCAAATACTTTATATGTACATTGTCATGACACAGAAAGTCCAATAAGAACTAAGAAGCAAAGCTACAATTTCACCCAAACAAGAAGTTACATTCATCAAAATGTAATTGTAAAACCCTGCCATGACAAACCCTGGCTTCCTAGCAGCCAGGCAAATGGTAAAGCTGCAAGAATAATTTCAAAGCTGTAATTAATCAACTCAACTATACAAGCAAGAAGGTAAAGTGTGTAACAAATCCTAAAGCCATCCATATCAAGTTTAAATATGCCCCACCATGAAAAGACAAGCAAACACAAAATCCATTATGGTCTACATTCAATGAAAATGACACCAAATTGTAAGCAATGGAATGACCTGTTTGGTTTTTATTCGTCGGCAAACATGAGAAGGACTTTGCCTTGCCTCCCCTTGGTTCATTTTACTTTTCATAGGAATCCCAAGCTATATACTCCACAGTACCCAAGATAGTTAAAAATTGATTCGTCCACAATTAAAATCAAAATAAAAACATGATTAATAGTACAGAAAGAAATGCTATTCGAGATCAGGTTGATAAAAATGTGGTTAGAGTTAAGTTTGAATAAAAAGCCATTTAGATAGAACACAATTTCAAACTAATTAAAAAAGCCATTTATCCACTCATCGTGGAATTCCATTGTTTTAAGGCTAGATACCGTACTATGATTATTTTCCAATTGGGATATTTAGTGACAGACACAAAGCCGCATTTGAGCGCTTCATGTCTGATTTTCTTGCAGTTGACACATGAGCAGCAAATAAGGTTTTCAGCCGGAAATCATACGGCTCCACGTGAGATCACATTGGTCTACAAGCTGCTCTTTGTTTAGTCCTGGATTTTCAGAATAAATCAGCATTTCGAAATGATGATTGTCTTAACAAATACATCAAAACCCCCTTAGACTGCTCTCAGTTTAGTCCTAGGTATTCAAGATTTACCAGCATTTGAAGATGACGATAATAGGCTAACAATACAACCACCAATTATGCTCAGCGGCAGATAGTGATGACAGGAGAAATATCAGGATCAAGATGGACTTATTTTTCCTTCTACTTTTTTCTTTTTAAATGTAGATGGACAAATTTCCAACTTCTTCGGTAAGGATGAAAACTTTGCTCAGTTGAGAATGCTGAATCAGCCAGCCATGTAACACGCAAGCTTTATACTATAAAGTCTGTATATGCAATTGAAATACTAAAATCATTATGCATACTTAGAAAGTAAAATCCTATGCTCTTCTTTACTTTACCATGGCACAAGGAAAAGAAAAACTGCCGGCGTTGCTTGCCTAAGTGACATCATTTAACTTCAGTTTAGCTAACCTATTTACAATTTCACATCTTAACAAAATTCAGAGTTAGGCCCTCCAAATTTACGGGGTAATGCACTCAACAAAGCCTTCCACGGTCCAAAAGATACAACTCTAAAAGTACAACATTTACTTACAATGGCATCCGTGACTTCAGAATGGCATCTGGATTAAAACTTGCCATTCCCTGTACAATGATTGTTCTCATCCTCAGTGTACATTTTGGTAAATACATTAATCAGGAGACAGAATCTGGACTTCGTGTAGCACAGCACAGTCCCGCCAACTAGAGTCAAAACCAAGGCATCCACCATATATACATCTTGCCCAGGTTTTTATGCGAGACTGCTTCTGCAATTAATCGACGAGCTTAAGAGCTGGCCTTCTACAGCCAGAGGCAGTGATGGGGAAGCTCCAACACCAACAACAACTCCTTGCAGACGTGCTTCAATGTTATTGATGGCTCGCTGCAGTCCAGAGAATAGAGTTTAGCACTCTACGGTTTTATATTATCATACATTCCAATTAGACCAAAATTTAGGGGGTCCAGATAACAACTACCAACTAAAAAACCAATTGGATAGATACACTTAAAAACTTCTAATGCTAATACAAATTAGCGGTGATGTAGCTTGTGAAATCAAGGATTTTACAGAATCTAAGAACAACTATAGTATCAAATTTTGACTATTGAATTGCTTGATAACACTTTTTGATAGCAGATAACCAGCAAATGTAATGGGTACAACACTCCCAGATCAACTAAGGTAACTCCCAATCCAAGAGATTGCCGGACTTGCATCAAGTGTAACACTAAATTGCTGCTCAAAAGAAGAAAGATAAAAAACACAAACCTGTGCATGGGGGTTTTCAACTTCTACCCACTCTGCACTGGACTTGTGAGATTTAGTCCATTCCACAAGGGGATCATGGATGAAAGTCTCTAGAACATTCATTAGTGTTTCCCTGTTTGCCCTCAGTACTGAAAGTGTGATCTCGCAGACCCTCAAGAAGATGCCCTCGTATCCAGTAATGCCCAATCCATCAATAATGTTCTGCAGGTCCAGATGGTAATAGTTGTTAGTGTACTTTAACAGCCCCCCAGAAAAACTTTATACCATTACAGTATAACCCAAGCTGCTAGAATGCAGACAAATCAAAGGGGAAATTTGCATTTGAGGGAAAACATACATCACCCTTTCTATCAGCTACGTGAAATGAGTTCTTAATTTTATCTCTGTCTTTCCAATTGCATGAGTTAGCATAAAGATAAACATAATCAGAAACTCTATAAACTGTTCAGGAATAAACATTCTCCACAGCATTCAAAGCAAACATACTTCTGAAAAAGCTAACTTAGTGGACTAATTAGACCATTTTGCTCTGCAGTCAGCAACTTGTAATACAAACACTCTTCTCCTCCTCTTTACCTGTGTCAGCCTGAACGGTACCAGCTCAGGTTTCTCCAACTGCAAGCCTTTGTCAAATAAACAACTAAAGTCAACATGAACACAGTCGCCTGTGGTAGAATCAAACAAAATGTTTTCACCATGTCGGTCACCAAGGCCCACTATATGCCCAACCATTGACCACACAGCGGTTGTGTGAGCATATGCAACTCGAGCTCTGAACCAAGCAGCAGGTTCTGAAAATGTGTTGAGAAACCATCTATGGAAGACTGGAGGAAACATTGGGAGAATTTTATTCTTTAGCATTTCTTCCTCTGGCATTTTCCCGTGGCATTGGTCATAAATGCGCTTAATTTGAGGGTTTGTCTTCTGTCTATCAAATTTTCTACAGCTTATATAAATATCTTGGAGAATGTGTCGCAGCCCGCGAGTGTGAGGAACCCACTCAACAATCCCACAGTCTTCTGTCAGTGGAATCACGGCAAAATGTGCGAACATAAAGCTTACGCTTCCGGCTTTCAGGGCATTTGGCCAACAAACGATTTATCATTGCATTGAATTCCATCATTCGGGCATCTTTCCTGAGGTCATCCTTTGGCTTGCAGAGAAATGGACGTTCAATACCATCACTGCCCAAAAGAATAACCTGAAAACATTGAGATAGAATCATCAAAAATCCACAGGGGCATTAGACACATTAAAGGAATGTTATGAGGGAAAGAAAAACATACGGATTTTCTGCAATCATTTCTCAATAATCTGTCATATATGCAAAGATAAAATGCACTCAAAGGTCAAATGGCAACAATAAACCCATTTCATAAGTCAGAAAACAGCATGGTTTATGTCCTCTCGAAGTCATTATCTCAATCAATAAATTTAGGTTGGTTGAAAAGTATCTCATGGTTAGGATAGAAATACAAGATATACAAGATACAAAACCAACAAAATGGAGCTCAGTTAAAGTATAGAAATTAGGAATGAATGAAGAAGTAAAACTGGAGCATGAGGTCAATGTAAACACAATTAAAGGCAATCTTTTGACAACAATAAACTTTGGACCACAGATGTGTGACCCATATTTTACAAAATCAAAACCAACTAGGTAGCAAACTGCTAATAATAGAAGCCATTACTTTCTTTGGTCGTTGAAGCGAGGAAAGAATATCAGCCTCATCTGCTATTCCAGAAATTGTTGGAAGATCTGTGAACGAAAAAATATCAGAGGTGACAGGATTTGTCACATTCATTTCACATGAAGGTAGATTAACCACAAGGGTTTGCTGGGTCGGCATGATGACATCCACCGGCATCATCCTCTTCAGGGCACTAAATTCAGTTGAGATATTGATTGTTTTTGCCTTCGCTTGTCCAGGATGAAAGCATAACCTGATTAAATGATCAATTAAAGTAGCAAACTGCATAAACAAAGAGTTGGCGCCTCCCTGATTGGATCCTCTTCTTGCAGCGTCTATGATCTCTGCAGCAGCAGATGTATATAATTTCTCCTGGAAGGAACTGTAGATTTTGTAACAGCTGCCATAGTCCAGAGGGCTTGCTGTGGGTACTGCCGCAGAACAGAGGTAATAATGTGTTTCACCAAACAAACAATTTCCTTATTTTGGTGGCAAATTCTAGAAACTAATTGAGGCAGAACAGCTAACCACTGATAGGTTGGCAAATCTTTTAAACAGCCGCGCATGATGCTCATGACCTACAAGGAACAAAGTAATGGAAATGACAGTTTGGTAACAAAGTTATAAGCACAAGGAAAGGAAAGAAAAGAAAAAGCGCTTTTGAAATGAATGACCACCTTTGTGTGCACATTCTTCATATCTTTATTCGATGAGGAGTCGCTTCCATAAATACAACCAAATTCAAACCATAGTGTTAGCAACCTTGGAAGTGCCTGGAAGAGATTTTTGTGGCCCTTATGGAGCCCTTTTGCATAAAATAACAACACATCGGGAAGGTAGGACCACCATCGCCTCTCAGAATTTGAAGTCTGCTGTAGAAGATAGAAGAACTGAATTTGATGGAATAACCCTAGGTAGTTCGCAATTGTTTTCCTGTCGTTTTCTGGCATCAACAAGCACTTCATCACAATATTTAGCCATATAAAAATATCCTTTCTCCCATTTGGGTTGCAGCTCCTTCACCCTTGAATAAAGACTTATCACATCTTCCTTCTGCTTTTGACCAGTATAGTGGATCCATCTAGAGTAAAGGAGGAGGGTTCTTGCAGTATCGTGATTCTCATTCAAAGACTGGGTATCACAAAGTAAAGGAGGTGGGTTCAAAGGGACCAATGAGAGACTGGTGATGGATGACATTGCAGCAGAACCCAGAACATCCAAAGGCATGTTCAGAAGGGATTGTTGCAGCTCTGCAATGGCACCATCAGCTCGCCTTGTGCTCCATAGAAGCTTAGCCTTTTCCATGTGAACTTTAGGCGCACCTGAAGCCTCAGCTTCCAAAATCGCTCGGTTTGCTGTCTCATAGTGACCGCTAGCTGAACGACATAATTTTGCATATTGTACCCAGCAATTCCCAACCTGAGCACCAAGACCACTAGAACCAAAAACCAGTCGCCTGAAAGCCAAAAGTGCTTCTCTTGCTCACAGAGATTGTTGTGTAAGTCTCAACCGATTTTCCCAGTTTGCTATCATTTTAGAGAATTCTGGTTCACTAAGATGCAACTGTTTCTCCAAAAAAGAGTCACCAGAAAGGAGCGAGTTGAAATCCTCTAGCTCTCGCAGCACATGAAGCTTTACTATGTAGGGATAGGCCCGCGCATAAGAATCCATTCCAGCAGCAGCAAGAGGAGCAATTAGAGCTTGTTTCGATAAAGCAATTTTTTCCGCCACCAAGAATTGATCTTTCTTCATTATTGCCTGGAGAATCTTAGCAACATCCATGTCAAATGAAGCATTACTCTCAGAGCTGCTGCAAACTAGACCCTCTTCATCAGCCCCAGTGAGATACTCATCCATCAAGTCCCACCTACCTAGCAGTCTCCATGCTGCTTGAACACCTTGCATACACCATGTTTTCTTGTACCGAGGAGTCCTAGATATCAATCCATCCACATGAGTCACCATGGCCTGCAAATGGCACATGTTTAACAAACAATTAAGGACGTCTGAGTGCCTATGAACAGATGTAGGTTCCATCTGCAAAGCCTGCTCACAAGAAGTCAAAACTTCTGCCCAATTGCCTGCTTTTTTATTTATCAACAGATGGTCTTGTAAGCTCTTTGATTTCCGTAAACAAGCCAAACCAGATAATCCATCTGGTTCGTCCAAATTGCTATATATTTCCATCAGAAATGAAATATCACCATCCTCAAAAAGGCCACTTTTTTCTGCAGCCGGGTTGAAGGAGCCCGACTTTTCCCGCACGTAGCACTCAAAATACAACAAAGACCTGGCAGAAGCCTGACACCTGAAAGAGGCTCTAGCTAGTGTTACTTTAGGAATTGCAGCCAGTAGCTCTGAGACATGCTTACATTGTGTAAGCACCTCTGTGTCCTTCACAAGATGCAAATTATTTTCCTTTGATTTGGGACGTTGCTGCTTAGAATTCGATGGCTGCTGAGACTGAGAAAGGGTAAGCTCTTGTTCAATATCATCAACCCACTGACCAAGATTATCAAGAAGTGTAAAGATAGCTTGAATACAGACTTCGCTTTGCCCAGGATTAATACCATGAACAGTTACAGAAGTATGCTCTGAAGCAGCTGCATCTAGGACAGAGAGAATTTCCTGTGTTATACCAACGCGTGCTTCCTCATTTCCATGGCAAACTGCATTCAGTACTAAATAAGGCAGCAGATACGTTGCTATTTGCATATCATGGCGCACGATACCTCGACATGCATTAAAAATACTTGCCCTAGAACCTACTGCATGCACAGTCAATTTCCTGATCCAGAAGAAAATCCATCTTCTAAAAGACATTGAAGGATGGTAAATGGGACCAGAAGATGCAGAATCTGACACATCAGGTAGCTGGAATTATATCTTGAGGTTAAACAAGGGGCTATTATCTCTTTAACATAATCAGAGAAACGGTCCCAGAGTCTCTGACCCCTATCACAGATTTCAGTGCAATAATCCCCCCTTTTGATTGCAGAGGCAGGGAACTTTCGAGGTTGTCTATTTCTCATCTGCGAAGTAGAAGCTGCAACATTTTCATCAAGTGAGGCTTCACAACCAGCAATCTTTAGAAGCTCCTGTATAGCCAAGGCAGCTGAATCTTGAATAATTGTGTCAGGTGCAGCTCTAAAAGCCCTCGCCAGATGCTTATGGATCAACTCAAATATTAGGTCATCATCTGAGCATGCAATTTTAAAACGTGAGCTTGAAGAACTGACTACTTTTGCGGGATCAACTGCACCAACTGCACCAAGGCAATCTGCACAAATTAACTTCAGCCGCTGTCCAACTGAAGTCCTCGATTCTTCTGCACACCCTCTCAGCAGCGATGAAAACAAAGAGCTCAGTACGTCCATATTTTGATTGTTGTTAGTCCTTCCTTAATGACCAACTCTGTTACTTCTTCCCTTCTTTGGTTCAGTAGTTTGCCCAGTTCAGATGCCACCATGTATCTAACATTCAAATTTTCATGATTCAACCCATTTGCAACATCTAGAAGTTGCTCCTTCAAAGACATCAGCCCTCGTGCTTCATGGATAACTTTATTCAATTCTGCCAATGCTGGAAGATTGGGCAAAGGAGGGAACTCGTGGATGTGTTGTTTTAAGATAAATGTATTCCGGAGAACAAGGTCTTCTAAAATCTCCACAATTTTGTTCAAATGTGAAGAGGAATTCTCTTTGTCTCTCTCTAAAAAAGGAATAAGAGCAGCAAATACTTGAGAAATAACATGTTTTGTGCTAGATGTTGATATTTTGGCCAGTTGTTTAACAAAAACATGCAAGACTGAAAGACCCTCCCCTAGGAGAGGATCTTTCCTGATTGCATGCATAAGAAGAACCATAAGTTTCGGCACATAAGTGCTAAGGTGCGTACTGATTAGTCTCTTATGGATTCATCCATCATATAAATCAACATCTCTATGCGTTGGATTGCCTGTTTTTGCAGTAACACATCCTCTGAGTGAAGCATTTTTCTGTCAATGCTATTAAGAAGACCAACAAAGTGATTCCTTAAAAATCCTGGAAGATCTTCGTTGCCAGTTAGAGTTCTCGCAACTTCTTTTATCATCTGAGGTACCTTTGTTAACCTACAAAAAGCATTAAATCAGACAATGTTCTTGTATATCTGGTATAAAGATTCCAAGTACAACTGCAAAAGATCTAATCCAGTAGGTTGCAGGAGCGGCTAACTTTGTAGAACATGTACCAAAATCCAATTTTTAATCCTTATTAAAGCACAGATTTGATATCATGTTTTCTCCCTTCTTCAACCTCCCTTCTATGACTCCACAAACACAAACAAAGGAAAAAAGAAGTTACTGTAGATAAATACAGAAATTGAGTGAGCATTTTCCTGTATATTGTGCAGTTGTTTAAACTTCAGGGCAGAAAGAGAGCCAAATTGGAGATTGCACAATTATCAAAGTAATAGTAAATACTAAGCCTTTTCTAATTGGTTGTACCTTTTGCAAGCCTCTTCTGAATCTTTCTCATCAGTAAAGCAAATGAGTTCATCCAAAAGTGCAGGTAGTGCAGCTGCAAAAATTTCTTGGTTGTCAGATCCAGTCTGGTCATGGTAGAACTGCAGAGTAGAAAGCAACTCTTGCTCATCAGCTCGGTTGAGAGAAAATGCAAGTACTTTAGGCAGCCAATTAACAATTAGTTGCACCATATCCATCTTCAAACACTTGGCCACCTCATGCAGGATGATGATTGCTTGATCATTATGATGCTGAGTGACCACGAGCTTTGGAAGAACAACAGGGATCATTCTCCTAACAAGTTCTTCAGTTTCTACACCAAGCACGGCTACTGCAAATTCTTCAATTATTTCTGGTCGGCTTGCTAGCCTGGCTGAAAGGTAATCATACAACTCATTTCGAATATGAAGAACTTTATACAGAGAAAGGACCATGCTAAGTCCTCCTTTAAAACGAACATGGCAAGAGTTTTTTATTAAAGTTGATGCTGTCATTCTTACTGTGACACGAGGATTATCTAGCTGATCAATCAACAGAGTAAGAGAGAACAAAAAGAGTTGACTCTGTATATTCACCGAGTTCATAATGCTTGCAGCAGCTTCCAAGAGAGTCTCGAACATCAATGGATCATCAGTTGTAGCCAAAGCATGTTTGATTTTGTCCATGAACTTCTGTTCTTTGGTTTTGTTTATCAATTCCGCATCCAAAAGTAAACAATTCAAAATAGGTTCCTCAAGGAAAAAACTAATCTGTGTGCAGAATGCTTCTCGCACAGCCTTTTTCCTGTGAAGAAGTAAAAAATCAACACAGCTCATCCACTCAGATCTTGTCCTCTGCAATATCTCCGCAGTTCCATGGAGTAGGATACGCCCAAGGATCCCTACACAAGCAACTTGAACCTCTTCTGATGATTCATCATAAAGAAGCCAGCTTGAAAAACAGAGATTGCAAACAGGTATAATCACAATCCATGGCAAGTTCCATGCTTGGAGAGTCAGGGGGATGTACAGTGATTGAACAAAACTGCATGACTCTGCTGTCACATTTTGAACACCTAAATCCTCGCAAGAGATGATGCGTAGTTGATTTCTCTCTCTTGCTGTCTTTGCTCAAGTATAGTTTGCATTCATTTTCCCACAATGTACCTAGACCACGACAACAACCATATAGACAAGCCAGAAAACCAAGAGAGACAGGAATGGTTTTCTTAATCAGGTCACTTGACTCTAGCAACAAGATCCTGCAAACAAAGGAAAGCACAAACTTTTGAGATGTATAATACTTTTGAACATGTGAATATTTTGTTAATGATGGAATAAAAAAATTCCCTTTCACGAATCCCATTAAAAAGGGCACTTCAATCTGTCTACGGCTCTGGAACAAACTTGCTTGCAATGGTCTACAGATTTTTTTTTTTTTTTGGACAGGAGGAGGGACCGGGGATGTGCGAAACACACAAGGATCAAAGCTGTTTAAAAAAATCATCAAATGCAAGCTTTCAGGGAAGAATTGTTAACATATTAGTAATAAAAATATTTGGTCACGAAATCCAGTCTGCAATAATTTAAACCAACATAATATGCAGGATTTATCCCATACACACAGTCCACCTGAACAGAAGTTTATATAAACATTTATATACATGCTAAGTTTATATAAGCATTAATAGACATGCTCTTCTCATATAGACTATCCTTATCGTCAGCAAATATTAGCGTTACAATTTAAAAACTTCAACAAGTACACTCATAGAAAGTCTATAACTTTTTGTTCACTTACTCTAGCCTCTTGAACATATGTGTCAGAAACCCATAACCAGACCACAATACCATCAGTGGCATAGATATGACAGCTTCAAGTCTAACCTCTTCTGCTTCATCACGAAGACTCAAGTCTAGAATATCAAGATTATTTCCCATTTTTGAAAAACCAATTTTGAATATATTGACTGTATTCTTCTGAGAGTACTTGCACAGAAAGGCATTTTGCCTTCCATGGTGGATGAGGTTCAGTTATTGCAAGAGAATATATCCATGGTAATTTTAGCATTGAACCTATCAACTCTGCACAATCAATCTGGCATTTGAAAACAGTACTCTCGGAAGGAAGGGAGGCTGGAGGAAGAATGCAGAGGATACACGTCAGAAGAAATAGCAGAGAAAAAGATAAAATCAACGAAGTTCTAACCATCTAGAAAGTCATTTAAAAAAAAAAAAAAGTTACTCAATCTTAGAAGCTAGCTTAGCTATGTCCCAGCATACAAGCAAACCTATTGAACTATTACATGATCAATATGTTATTCTATTGTAAGAAGCTGTCAATGAAAATACTCCTAATCCTTCCGTCATCTTATTTCTGTTGCCTTTTCCCTCCTTTTTCCTGTTCCTTAAGAAGAAAACAGGGAGCTTTGAGAAGGGATTGGGAATTCAGGGATCAGCCAGTCAAGTATCAACATCCACTCTTTATCAAGTAACATGAATACCACCAAGAAAGCTCAAATATAAATTCGTAGAAGCTATAACTCAGGCTTAGACTACCAAGATCACACCAAAAAAAAAAGGAAAAGGAAACACAATACAATAATGAAACATGGTTTACTTCTCTCACCTCGAGTGAGCAACATGATGTTAATTGCCTCCAGAAAGAAGGATAAGTCAATAGAGGATGGCCCTTCTTTCTTTGCCTGCAGACGCTTATGATTTGTTCTCAATAACATGAAAAGTTCATAATAAATTCAACAAATACAGATAAACATCAACCAACCTGATCAGATTTGTTCACAGCAGATACACCCATGGAATCCAGTCGTAAAACTGCCTAAATATAGAGAGCGAGAGATTCAATTGTGGATATTCACAGAATACAATACATAGTGCAATAAGAGCTGGTAAGGCAACTTCTGGCTTCAATAAATTACTTTTCGCAGAAGGAGGTGTTAAATCTTCTACAAACAGACTCAACAAGGTGCACATATAATCAGCATATTCTCTCTCTCCAGCACATTTAAACTTATTGGCAATATTATCCACACCTTGACAATTGGTGATAAAATCCTTACGCTCATCAACAATCTTTTGGCGCTTTGAATCGGAGGATCCGAGGCCCACAGCTGGTCTTTTCTCTCCTGTTCTTAAGTTCTCAATTTCATCGACCCCTGAGGTTGACAAAACCACGCTGGGATCATTAGCCAATCCTCCTCCCCCAAAATCAGGCCCAAGTCTTGATATAGCTACTTGAAAGCAATCTATCAGAGGGAAAATGGATTTGGTTGAGCAAAGCATATAGATTAGAAGTACTCCGGCCTCCAGATATGAGGGGGGCAACTTTCAGCAATCCTGACATATGCACTGCATAAAGCAGCCTGAAACAGTGGTATTAATGGATTAGAATGGTCATTATAGTCAAAGGTTTAAATTGAGAATAAATCTCAAAGTCAGCAAAAATGACACTTCTGGCTAAACAAGGATAAGAGCTCAGCAGCAAAACTAACCTTGAGTTCCTGGCTATTTGTGTTCAGGAATGACTCACGAAAATTTTTTATGAAAGTTGAAGCTGTTGACTTGACAATATCATCTGGACAACTGGTGTATAATGCATGAAGGCATGCAGCCAAAGAAGTATCATAAGCTGTACTTCTGCATTCAAAGAAAAATTATATAACAATGGCAAAGGATAAGCAGAAAAGGGACTGTTTCAGCACCAAAGTTGTTAACTGAACTAGACAAACGAATTACAGCCACTAGAAAGAGTAGAAGAACCAGAAAAAAGTATGATTGAGTCAAGAAGAGTTCAAAGCTAAGCAGGAAGCCAATGCAACCTACCTGGTTCATATAATAATGTAAGAACAACTAACAACAGATGAATTTGAAAAGCTATGAATGAAGTGAATCTCCAATAATCCATTTACATAAAGAGAGAAGAGATCAGCCAAAAAGGCTGAAAGGCCAAAAGATTTTCTGGAAGAAAATCCATGGGCAAATTTCATGATTTATGGAAGCGCAAATCTTTGCTTCATAATCAGTCAAATTTGCAATTCGCAGAGAAAGGACAAAAGGAGAAGTTTGGATCAATAAATCAGAATATTAAGAACCATCCTACACACAATTTGGGAAGTCTTTCCAAGTCCAAGTCACAACCACATGCAAAACCACAAAAATGCACATTCCCTTCTTTTCCACATTTTCCGTCCTTTGCATTAGTTTAGACGTCAGAATAATGAATAGATTTGAAAATTGTGAAATGAGGATAGTGCAGTCTAAACTCTAAACCAATCAAAAAAGCAACAGATATATATAAAAATACATGTTAACAAACAAACCAAGACTTAATCCCACTAAGTAGGGAACAGATATATATAAATAAAAAATTAACCATCAGGATACCTGAATGTCAAAGGTCCCTCCTCACATTCGCCAAGAATAATTGCTATAGACTGAATTAACTTTTCAATAGGAAGGATATCACAGTCCATGACTGCTACAATAAGGCGGATGAAGTCAAAACATGCCTTAACAAGAAAAAAGTTGGTGGTCATAAACCAGTATTGAATCGATAATGATATCAGGAAAATATTTTCAAGTGACAGGAATTACTAGCATTTATCCACTTACAATATGCAAGTCAGCATCTCCATAGCACATTAGGGAGCAGGCAGCCAAAACACATGGTGAATGGATAAGTCCTTCAACATATAAAGTTCCTTCAGTTAAGCATTTACATAGTAACTTTATGGCAGATGTAGCAAAAGGCTGCCACCTTTCTTTGCTTGTGAGATCAATCAGAATGCCATGCCCATCAGCAGGTTTGCTTATGATGCTGGGACATGACTAAGAAGAGTATCTTCACCACAAGCTCCAGCAAAAGAGATACTGAAGCACTTCAAACAAACTTTTTCCAGTTCTGTAGAGCATGCTTCACCAAAAACGGAGAAAATATACAGAAGATCTACACGAAAGATATAGCACATTAGCTTCTTAAAACTGATCAGATCTATGGCTGTGGAATACTGATTAAGCAACTAAACTAGGCAACAGCAACTACAGCATAAAAATAGAAAAAGCTTCTAAAATGTACCTTCAACCAGATTCATGATATCCATAAAGAAGTTGCGGTATGCATCTCTATCTGCTGTCCGAAGCAAAGATAACAAGGAGCCAATTGTTTCAAAAAGTACTCCATGTCGAGAACTGTAATGAATAAATCAAGGGTGAATTATGTTAACTGATTCCAGAATCAGATTATCATAGCAACAGTGAACAATGATAGTGATTCTCTAGTTCAGAGAAGCAACTATATATAGAGCACTAGATCATTTTGACTGTACATAAAGAAATGCATAAAGAAATGCCTAATGCTGCAAAAATGTTATGCTCTAGCTATACTACATATCAACATGCCCAAACGCCAAAGCCTCTACCAAGTTCAAACAACATAACCCCACAGTAGAAGTCACCTCACAATCCAAAAACCTGTCAATCAATGTGCATCAAGAAATATAGGCAAAACAAAATGTAGAAAGTGTTGAATATGAAAAAGGTTGGTAAAACAATGTGGAGGTATTCAAATTTAATCCACTCCACCTACTATCGATTTCCTTTTTTTGTTTAAAAAGGATGTCAGACCAAAAAAAACACAGTGGGTAACCTGTAAGAAATACATTGCGAGTCTATAGATCAATGAGGATGTGATTCGTGATAGAGTGCAATGGCATAGAAGGATTTATGCAACCAACCCCACCTAATGGTAATAAGGCTTGGTTGTTTGTTTACTTTAAAAGGATGTACATTATAGAATAACACACAAGGAAAACCAACAGACAGGTTTCACTATCTGGTCTAGGAGGGACAATAGTAGGCAGTAACATGTACTTCGGACCAATAGTAGGCAGTAACTCGTCAAAACTCAAAAGCCACCGCAGACCTGTGACAGCATCTATAAAGATCAGACTTGTAGTGCTAGTACATACTAAATTTCATTAAGTTCAGGAACAGATATTTTGCTGCTTTTGCTTTTGAATTTGCATATCTTTCTTTGTTTCTTTTTTTCTCACTTTGAGATTTGGATAAGAGTTTTATCAGTGAAACCTTTTAAATGAAGTTAGCTCTATAATTTATTATTTGTCATTTATGATTGTGAAAGACATCGAAATATGTGAATCGAACTGCACATTCAAGCATCAAAAGCTTAACATTACTTCTCTAATTCTGGAGTTAGGCAAAATACTACTAATCAATAACAAACTTGATAAATGTGGAAACAGAATTCAAACAAAAAGCTAAGCAAGTTTCGTAAAAAAACGAAAAAAAATATTTCCACAAAATCCACAAAGAAAAGATTGGCAAGCAGCATCCAATATTTCCACAAAATCCACAAAGAAAAGATTGGCAAGCAGCATCCATTTGGAACCACGCACCGAAATGCAGGTTCGGCGAAACACATCTTATTTCTGTGTCTATCCGACCGATAATAGGTAGGACGGCGGCGGCCTTTCCGTGATAAAACACTCCAGGAAAGTTCTTTGCCGTATGCGTCAATAGCTTCAATACAGCAATCACCTCTCTTTCTTTAGCTGCAACAAATAAAAATAATAATAATAAATGTAATCAATTATTATTAGTATCGCTCCACAACCAAAAAAGTATGTGTAGTGGGTAAAGATAAAGATCTTAGAGAGAGAGACCTGAGGGTGAGGGGACAACATAAGCGTGGAGGAGATTGGGGAGGACGGCGCGGAATCGTGCCTCCAAAGCCTCGTCGTTTTGCTTGTTCGGAGGAGTTGAAGACGACGCCGCAATGCGTTCTCGGAGCTCGTGAACTAGGCTTGAGAGGTTCGCCTATCAATGAATGACGTCACTCTCACTCCTCGGAGTGGCTCAGCTTAGTAAAAGTGGTGGTGCGGTGGCTGTGATTCCCAGTTCCCTCCCGGAAGCATTTCGAATTGGAGCCAGAGGGGATACACTTTCTCGGGTTTTATTTATTTATATAGGATCCCCGACTACTACCGGGTATTACTGCGCACAAACCCGAATCCGAAATTTGATGAAATTTATAATATGCACCCAAAAACTTTTCGTTAATTTTTCACTTTACCCCTAAACTAATCAATTTTTCACCCCTTAACAATACTTTATACTATCAAGTATCTTATCAATTAATGGACATTGTTTTAAAATCACAAATTATAGCATTTAAGCATATATTTCAATCTCATAATCGACAATTTGAAGCTTTCTATTCTCTTGATTTCTATTCTTGTTGGTTGAATGACTTGAAATGATCTTACTTGCAGCAACTAACAAATACCCTTAATTCGTATAATTATAGAACTCCTACGTGACTATTGCAACTATGGAAATTTCTTGCATGTACCCGATCCACGATGGGTAGAATAGACCCTGGATCTATATTCATTTATTTTTAATGAGTTAGAGCGATGTGGATGAATATGGACCAAGGAGTCCATCCCACCTACCGTGGACCGAATCTATATAAGAATTTTCCGAATCTATATCAGAATTTTCCTTGCAACTACTTGCAGCGTTCTACAGAGAATGTTTGAAGACAAATGTAATTACAAAGCAAAACACTTGTTTGTGATTGTTATAGAAGCCAATGCATATCAAGAATTATTGACATTAATTGGGCCAATTCATGAATCGAGACATTTAATTTATTTTTTCAAAAGAGATATACAATGGATGTTCATTTACGTTGTAGTCAATGTTGTGATTAGAATCCATGACTTAGGTTATAGAGAAAATATAGTTTTACTAGACGTTGTGGCCAAGAAAGTTTTGTTTACTACAAACTAGCAAATATAGAAACTGATGCTCTATAAAATGAAATTTCGAATTCCGGATTTATTCTCTCTAACAAGAAAGAGATAAGAACTCATGTCTTCTCAGTTGGATTTCCTTGGGGAAGATTCAAAATTCCCAAGTTTTTTATCAACCATCCAAATTCTGTATATAATTGCCTAAAATCACTACAAAATCAAAAGGATAAATGAAAGACAAAATGGTTGTCCGCAATCTTCCACCTCAGTTTACGTAGGATGTCATGCAAGCATCATTCATGTCTGTTTCTAGCTTGGATGCTACCTGTATACTACTAACTCAGTTGGCAGAAGTTGGCGGCCAGGTTGAGGGAAACCTGTCGGAGTTAACAGGAAGCAGGCTACGAACATTGATATCAAGCGGATACAAGCGGTAATCAATATCAAGTTCTTTAAAAATATTGACCATTTCTTCAACCAAAAGGGCTCTTCTCTGCCATCTTGTTCCCATATCCTGATGATTCATTCTGTGCCTAACCCATACCGACATCTTCAGCCTGCTTAAATCTTCTAGATTCATGACATAGCACAACTGACGGAGAGGCGTACCAATGATCTTTCTTGCTCTCCACATAACTGCATTTGGATGCCATTGCAAAATATAACTCGTCAGAGCGAGGGAGAGATTACTAAGGAGCAAAATCAGTCACTCAATGTGTTACTATCTAGAAGGTCAACATCGAGGCACTGGTAGCATAAACAAACATAATTCTTAAACACATGCCAACATGGAATTGAAAAATCTACATATTAGCATATTCTTATAAGCCAGGGAGGTAATGGCACTCTGGACTCCATCCAAATTACCTGATTATTCTAGATGCTTCATAATTGCAATCTTGTCTGCTGGAGTTGCAATATGGACCGTGAAATCAACTGAATCTCCCATGTCAGGGCTGCGATAATAGTTATGAATAGGTTTGCTTGAAAGAGTACTGTTTGGGTACAATATCTTCTGGTTGTCATATCTCAGGAAGATAGTAGTTAAAATGTTCATTTCTTCAACAATCATCTGAAATTAAGAAATGCTGTGCAGATTAAATGCCTGGAAGATATAATCACCGAAAGCCACAATATAATGGCCACTAAAAAACAAGAATGCGGAAAATAGGGTCAAATTTGTTCCTTTGTTACCTGGACTCCATCTATCTCGCATCTATCACCCACATCAAATGGATGCATCACAAATAAAAATACGATGGCTTCAAAAATTGTCTTGCAGGTGTTTCCAAACACGAAGGCCACAACAACAACTTGAGAACTTACGAAAAGCAACAACTTGCTTGTTGTGATTCCCAGTATCACAAGGCAGATGATCACAATGATGATACCAACTATTACGTTTACCATCTGATGAAGTTTATTAACAGCCGTTTTTGTATCATTGAGTGTCAATGCAAGCGCTCTTCGTTCTCTAAAAGCATTTACCTGCATAATAGAGGCACAAAGACTTAACTATTATGCTTCTCAATGTAACTTAAGTCTCAGAAATTTATTCTATTTATGTATCTGCAAGTCATCAAATGGTTAATGCATACCACCCAGTTCTTCAGGGATGCTTTGCTGATTTTTTCACTTTCAGATGATCCTTCCACAATATTCATGGCCTTAAAAGCCTCCTCTTCTCTCAAGAAGCGCATTAAGTCTTCTACGTAGATGAATCTGCAATTAGTACAGAATTTAAATTGTCAATGATGTCAAATTAGTGATCTGGCAAACTCAGGTCGGATAGTTAATCAGGTGAACCATTGAAAGAGTAGACAACAGCACAAGTGAACCATCAAAAGGAAGACAAAGTTGTAAGGAATCATTGCATAGTTCTACTAAATGGTTCGACAGATGAGAACATTTCTCCACTAAACATTCATAGTTGCCTCGTATATCCATATGAGATGAATCCCAAATTCAGATAAGTTAGCTTCCCTAAAAATTTACATTGAGCTCAAATGAAAATGTACCAGCAAATTATTAACACCAACACCTTTTAATGAAAAAAACCACAGGAAACACAAAATTTTGTAGGCTTAAGCAATCAATTAGTAGTGTACCCTACTTAGTGGGAATAAAGCTTGGTTTGTTTGTTTTGTTCGTAAGCAATAGTAGTGTTTTCCGTTTTGCAGATTTAGACGTATAAAGCCCAAGTTAAGAAATGTATCAACTTCTAACACCACCAAAACTTCAAATCCACAAGATATGGAGCTATACAACGCCTAAATTCCCATTCCTAGGTACAAGAATAGAATATTAAGTATTAGCTTTACAGTCTTTCACATTCAATTTAGAAAAACCGACTATATTTTTCAAGCTCTTCATCAGAAAGAAATATCATAGAGCAAAGCATGCAAATATGGAAAGATAACCCGTGATTTTAAGCAGCTGGATTATAGACATTTTGGCATCCAAAAGGCTAGTTTCCCAGAAAATGCAAGACAGAAAGAATTGCCTGAACAATATTAAAGCAAATGAGATAACAGGTAGGATTGATAGGAGCTTACTTGGCTCTAGGTTTGGCTACATTTCTGAATATCTTCCTTGCTGAAGGCAACTTTAGCCTCAAACTCACTTCTAATCTGTGTAGCAGATTCATCATGGTTAGTGGTGTCCATAATTTGTTCATCCAGCGTAGACAGGACCCCATGTCTAACTATTTTCATCAGCCTCTTCATATTCCAAGCAGATATGTTCTTGGGGTTCATCCTGTGCAAGTGATTAATTGTTATACCAGGATCAGCATGATTCTTAGTCACTGGGCCGGAAATCTTAACGCTAAGTGTTCTCGATGGCTTTGGGGGTAATCCTCCCGTTCCCATCATCTTTCCACTTTTTGTAGACCGGAAAGAAGGTGGTCTAAGATCAGGTGGAAGAGTAGCTCCTGCATTCTGAAGCCTCAAAACCTCAGCCATCGTCCTATCATCTTCCTCCTGAATAGTCTTTATCTCGATGACAGGTGGTCCAGACAGCATCTCAATCACATACTGATTAAATAATGATTCTTGAATTCGATCAAAGAATGTGCTAACATGAAATGAAGAGGCCAGGACTTCAGTTGTGACAATCAGAGTCTTCACTAACCACAACAACGTAGCTACCAACATGCACACCATCAGCTTATTAACATACCGTAGGAAGTTGGTCTTCTCCTCAACCTTCATGTCAAACATGTAATGCCAGGCAATTAAAACCAAACCCAACCAAATACAATTCTGAACAGGCTTTCTAATGCCATACACGAAATACAGAACCCTTTTCCGCAAAAGAAAATTCCTCTCAATGAGAAGTACCACTATGCGGATTCCCCAGCCAGACACTAACCTTCCACATATCAAAACAAGAACCAAGACCTCCCATTTCCACAACTGCAGTCCTCTCAGTTTCATTCTCTTCCACTTGTGAATAGTAAGAGTGCATACCAAAGCAGACACAATTAAAAAAAGACTAATCCATTGGGCAAGCGTGAGCGCATTAAGCTTGGATTTCCTATATTCTTCAGGAAGATCTTCACCAAACAAGGGATCATCCTCTTCCTCATCTGCATCCGGATGCTGCTTTCACATCTCTAGCATCCCTGAAATCCTCCCCAACATCCCTGACTTGATAGGACCGGAAGACCTCCCAATCAACCCTGACCTTATCTCGGGCCTGTCAGGAGGAGGAGACGGATCTATTAACCTAGACTTAGTCTTCAACCTCCCTAACATACTGGTTCTCCTCTGGCTCTGAATTGAAGAGCACCTCAGCACCTGTGCATCATCATATCCATCATTGTTGCTACCATGATCAGCATTTGATGTCCTCCTATCATGAAACTCTTGTTCGGGATGCACCTTCACATTATTATCATCATCATCCGAGGATGATGACTGATCAATGTCCTTGATGTATTGCTGTTGCTTTTCGTCGGGCTCGATATCAATCACTTTGTTAGTAATATTATTCAACGAAGGAGCCTGCTGGAATGAAACTTTTAGCTCCTTGGACCTGGAAACTAATTGCTCATTATCATGATGATTATCACCATCATCATGATTGCGACGAAGCTCATACATCTCCAGGTCAGACATCCAATGACATCTCTAAACCAGCAGCCCTTTGCTTATTCAAAAACTGCCCAATAAGCTTTGATGGCGGATCTTGCGGCACCACCTCCTTATTATTATTGTCTTTCCAGAATTCGATACTGGGCTCCCTCCAAATGTGATTGCTGCCACGTCCGTCGTCGCCCCTGGAATGATCAGGGCCGTCTATTTTGATAATGACCTCGTGGCGGTCGACATCACGGGAAGAGGAGGAGGGCGACGTCATTGTTGTAGTTGTATCAGAGAGAATGGGCTCTTCCTCGTGGTTAGGAGGGTCTATGTTTTCAATGGAAATCCTTCTACCATTGGATTTAAATGATTTCTTGAAAGAAGAAGAGAAAATTTCCATATTCTTAATTATTAATTTCTGGTATATTATTATGGTTTGTTTTGATAAGGAAACAGAACATCGTTTGAATAGCGAAAATCAGTGCATCCAAATTGGGAGATTGTGATGCTGCATGGGTGCTTTGTAGATTGAGAACGGGGAGAAGTTTTGATAAGTTACGTGTAGAATATTGAAAATGGCGAATAGGTAGGAGTATTATTTATAGGAAGAGAAAGAAAATGGAAGGTTCAAGAATTGAGGGAGAGGAAAAAAAAAAAAAACAGAAACAAGAAAGAACAGGTGGCCGCCATGACGGTATGCGAGGAGTACCAGCCCGGCGAAGTTGTCGAATTTAGGTTGAGAAATTTATGGAGGAAGTTTTGCAGCCAAGATTTTCTATTTTACTGGACGTAATAGCTATTCCTTCTGTATGTTCGTAACTAGGTGTTGCTAATACTTGGGGAAAAAACAAAAAACAACTTGGTGCTGCTAACATCAAGTAGTATTAGTATTTTATTTTTCAAGCAATACTACTAGGTCTTTTTCTTGTGTAAAATTAATGAAAAGTGGGAACTTGAATGAATTTCTTGTTTCTGCGCATTGGTAAGCATGGAAAGTAAACGAAAATCTTGTGAAATTAGATGGTAAAAAAATCTTACCGAAACAGCAGGTTCTGAACACCCAATTTTGTTATTTGGTTAAGGTGAGAAATGTTAGCTATTTAGAGATTTTCATCCTTGAATCTCAACGTTCTTAGCTTCTCGCAACATACTAATTGTTACAAAAAGAATCATATCATATTGAATTGAAAAGTTCACATAAATATTGTTAAACGGAAAGTTAAACTTTAGTTCGAAACATAAATTGGTTCAGAGAAAGCAAAAAGATTTTCTTTTTCTCATTTAGCATGAATAATACTCCCAACCTACAAGGCTGTTCCGCATTAAAATCCCAGCAAAAACATGATAGTATCCAGATTGTCAAACTTGTGATGTTCGGGCAAAAGTTCATGGCAAGACAATAAAAGCAGAATCCGACATCCTCCACACTCGAGTGCAAGCGGATTATAGATTCGTTTCAACTCACAAATATTTTTATCAATAATTGTATGGACAAACATCACAAGCAGATTTTTTTAACAAATTAAAACTGCACACAGATCTAACAATTTTTAAACGTCTGTGAATCAACAAGGTAGGCTGATCCAAAGTCGTAAACTAACAAGACGCATGCTCAAAATAAGAAAACACATTTCCGCTGTCTTTTATCTACATAAATAATCTATCAATGTTTTTCTTGAACTTGAGCCTCAGTTCCTTGAGAAGTTAGAATGTTCATGAAGTCCGGTATAGATACTAGGCCAAATTTAAAAGGGAAAAAAATTATTGGTTAAACAAAACAAAGTAAAATACTATCTAATGCCCTTAAGTTGAAAATTAAAGAGACAAAATATGAAAATATGGATTGAGAAAAGAAGCCGATGCTGTACAGTATCAACTGTAAGGGATATTGGCATAAACAGAGGCATGTATATATGATATGGAATTTGTATCTTCATCTAGTGATGTCCACGTCTAAGAGCAGAAAAAAATCCTCCTGATTTCTCCTTGCGGCGGTCCTCTCCTTCATCGCCAACCTGCACCGCATAATATACATATCATGCAGAGAATTGGGCGCCTACAAAATATGTGCTCCCTTGAGAAGAGATAATTTGGACACTTCTCAGCTGTAAGCAAGGACCTATAAACAACATAAGAATTACCTCCTTAGCTATTTGCTTCAAAATTTCAATTATTTCCGAGAAGTCAGGTCTCAAAGTTGTGTCTTGCTGCCAGCATCTCTCGAGCAGCTCAACTAGTTTTGGATGAGTTTGCTTCGGGATAGTTGGTCGTAGACCCTGAAATAAAGTGCGAAAAAAAAAAATGATCTCAGATTTCAAGATAGATGTTGAATTCACATACCATGGTCACTTATCCAATGAATGAATGATACTATGAAGTTCTTCTCAGGTAAAAAGCTAAACAAACAAATAAGTATGTGAATAAATAAATCAAGTCATTCTAAGCAAAGATATTAATTCGTGAGAGGTACAAGTTACTTCACGCCGTAAATTAAGTTTTACCTTTTGCACCACTCCAATTGCTGCTTGTAAGGGTGTTAAATACTCGTATGGCAGCTGGACAAGCAAATACACACAAATATCAATAAATGTGACTAACATTTATGTCCTGAGTACTACTGTTGCAACAAAAAACAATACCTTTCCTGTCAGCAGCTCCCAAACAACAATCCCAAAACTAAATACATCAGCCTTGTGGTCATAAGGCTTGTGCTCTATAACCTTCAAAAGGAAAGAAAATGTATATAAGCAGATGCAAGTAGGTAATCTAGAATTGAAAAAAATTGCAGAATATCATCATCATGAATTAGAACCAGTGTCATAAATAATCCTAATTCAAGCATATAATAAAGCATAGAGATGACAACAAACCCCTCCCAATGATTAACAAGTATCCACATTTGAAAACCTTGCAGCTTTCATGCAGTCATCCAACCCAAGAAAGCCATACTACCTTTTGCAAGTTTAATGAAACGAAATTCCATGGAACATATAAGACCAGGCATCCAAGACAATTCCTTCAATTCCCTTTCATCCCTCGAAAAACATCATACAGAAACCAAAATTATCTACCATGACAAGATACGTAATAAATCAATTAATGCAACAACAAGAATTACATGAAATGAAATATGCAAAAGCTCCCTTGAATAACGATAATTTAAACTATGAAGTTGTAAGGGGTGAATCTGGAGAATTGAAAAAAGAATTCTGAGACGTACTTTACTGAAAGGACAAATTTAAAGAGTAAATACACAGATTGAAGTAATTGTCTTCATACAAATCTATTGCCAAGAAATATTTAACTCAGATTAACCCATGAACCTCACAGCCTTCCATGAGGAAACAAACCCAAAACGAATGCAACATGTGCCAAAAACCATCAATATTCATGGGAAGTCAGCTGAAAGACATCCTTTGCAAATTAAATAATCCTCAAATTGAGGTCTTTAACTTAATCCAGTAAAGAATACCTCAGGAGCCATCCATCTGTACGTCCCCGTTTCTGCAGTCATGACTCCAGTCTGTGCTTTTACTCTGGCAACTCCAAAATCAGCTACCTTGACAACCTAGTATGAGGAAAAAAATTCGTAAACGACATACATCTCAATAGTGGGGAGAAGGTGAGGGAGAGAAAAGACCATCCAGCTGGTCTATGGTTAGGTAAAATGTCTTGACATCTCATAGAAGCCTGGAACCCAAAAGGTCTTTTGTTTTTCCTTTGAGCAAAGAACCAAGAAAGAAGTGTAGGAAATTTTTATGTGACAAAATGAATAAAAAAGATGTTGATCCTTGACAAAAATTGTTCAAATTCAAGTTTTGCACTATTCATTCCAGAAGTCATGTCCTGAGCCATTCCTATCTCCTTAACCAATGACAGACTACTCTCCTGGAGTATCAAGTTAACACACAGAGCATCATCTGGTTACACCATCTATTTCTTACGAATAATTTGGAGGGTTATAACTTATAACCACTGAAGAATAGGATGATGAATCAGATTATAATCAAATGCTTCTAAAGTTGTTCCATGTTGCACATCATTTAGTTAACTTGGAGAATTGGTTTCCATAAGTGGGTTTCTAATACAAAGATGAACCAGACACCATGAACACTAAAAATATAACAAAATACTACTAGAACTCGAAACTACTGTTGCAAAAAATAGAATGAAAGAACTGGGAAAAAAAAACTCTTGGGAAGATTGAAAAACATCTCACTTCATTTTCATCCATCAGAAGATTGGCAGCCTTCAGGTCTCTGTGTATTATATTATTCTGATGAAGATAGTTCATTCCCTTCGATACATCAATAGCTACTCTGAGTAAAGATGGAAGCTTGAAAGCACCCTTTTGTTTGTGTAAATAGTCATACACACTTCCTCCAGACATGAATTCTGTTCAGTGGAAGAAACATGAAAAAAAATCAAGCATGCAATAAGACTGCAACAGCAAAAGAAACAAGGTACTGATATCAAAGGAGGGAAAAAGAAAAAGATAGTGGAATCAAGGTATTTGGAGCAAGCTTTGCTGTCCCTTCTTATCATCTGCTCAGCCCCTTCCCCTTAATTTGTCATATCTGTTAACACTTATCAGGAGATTGTTTAGTTATTGAGAAGAACCTGTCACAATGCACAAATTTGGAGGTCGGGTACATGCTCCTATAAATTGTACAACATTTTTGTGTCGGACCTTCCTGCAAGTACCAGATACTAGTTAATTAAAGAACAGAATTAATCAACAGTTAAAAAGTCAGCAATCTGCCTCCCAGAGGTATGATTGATGGTGAATCAAGTTAAAAAAAACACCGATAGTGATGTCAGTGATAGTATTTAATATAGTGAAAACCGAAGGAATTATCTGTTGTTCTTATGGTACTACATAGGCAGCTAATGGTACAACAAAATAAACACAGAGAGATGCAAGCAAGGACCCGTGGATGCATGCTTGTCAGCTTGTGCAGATGAGCTATGGAGCCAGACAAAGGGCAGGGGGATAAGCAAAAAGACTTCATTGATTGATTGATTGCTAGTCTGGTCTCCAAAGCTGAGCCTTGGCTCAAAACACTGGAGCTGTAATCTCAGCTCTCACATCCAATTGGATTCTTTACAATGACACAATAAACTAGCTCTTCCTCCATCATGTAAAGGATGGAGCCCCTTACGCTTGGTAGGTCCATGCTAGTTTTTGAACAGATCACTGCTCAAAACAAAATTTTAGCATATTATTCCGCTAGTAAAAAGTTTTCTGATAGACGTCTTTTTGTACATGATAAAGGACAAATGAAAAGAGCATGACCAATCTAACATAAATACATAAAAAATAGAAATCTACAAGCTACACAACAATATGATAATAACATCTTTAAAAATCAAATCCATTTTCAGATGAAACGAAGGTAAGAGAGGTAGATAAAATAAAAAGGGAAGTCAAAGATTCACTCCTCATTTGACCTCGTTCACTAATTATCCAACCTTGAGTGAACTGAATAGAAAGGCCATGAAATTTTATTCCAAATTTTTAAATACTTCAATTCATTCACATTTCCATGGACTTTGCATCATTTCACTCTTAAAAGGTTGGAGTTAATGAGACCAAATCCTCGAGGAGTGGATTTTTATCATTTCCCAATAAAATCAAACACAAAATCCACCAACCCTAAAAAATACTTATCGGTATCCAATGCTATCCAAAATCTAAAGCAACAGTACCACAGGTTAGCATAAGCCTTCACGAATAAACTAGAAAATGATCAATAAAGAAATGAACTTTTTCTATATGTTAGCAATGTCAGGTTAAAAGTTTTCATTGGACAAACCTCATAATATAAACTTCTTGAGCAAATTCCTTTTGCAACTCGGCATTTAAGCGCTCAGCCTTGAGGATTTTGATAGCTACTTCCTGACTGCAATATATGCCTTTGTATCTAAAAACACCAATGCAAGGTTAGTTGGGAGAATAGATGCCAAACAAGACTTACCAAATATACGACAGACTTACAAATCACCATATGATCCAGATGCAATTTTGTATTCAAAGTTCAGATGTTGAGGATCAATTTCCCAAACATCAGAACCATCAGTAGGTATAGTCAAATGGTCAGGTTCAACACATTTGATTACTGGTTGGCCAGACGCACCAAGAGGAGACAAAGATCGCTGATTTGGCCAAGATTCCTCCTGTATGCCACTCAAAATAATCTCGTTTCAGAATGATAGTTATCCACAGACGCTTGGCATTTACCAAAACATGAATATAACTGCTGAAATAGCATAAACTGAAAAGGAAACAAAGTCAAGCAGGAAAGTTTTCAACTTTCTGAGCCACACACAGTAAAAATAACAACACTTACGAGGTATAAGAAGTGTCAGGCAAAAACATAATGTATAAAACATTAGTTGGAGTTAATTAATTCCCTAAAAAAAGATGAATTTGTACATGTATCAGGTAAAATTTAAATGTATACACAATTTGATTAGAATTAGAAGAAAAGTACCGCAATCTTCAGGACTTCCTTCTCTAATGCAATTCTAAGCCGCTCAACTTCCTGAATAGTTGAAAAAAAGTCACTTAAAAGCTTTCCTCAAAATTTGATGATTCAAAAGTTAATAAGAAGTCTTAAGCTTGCCATGATTTTGTTATCAACTGAAGTCAGAAAAACACCTTAGGTAAGATTCAGAAACTGTATCAGTTATATTAAACTGATTAAGTGACTAGGCTAAGCAAGAAACATAAGATAGGATGAGGCCTCTCTCAATTCTGCAGTAGATTGACAAGTGTACTTCTCCTATCTTATAAGATTGAACAACTTAAGTGCTATTGGAAACTTGACCATCTTAGCAATTCTATAATTCAGGAACTACATTGGAGATTAAGAAGAACATAATGGAAAACTATATTGAACCACCAATGTAACTATGGGTTCCACAGTGAAAAGTGGCTGGAAGGTGTCACTGAAAAATCTGAGTAACTAGATTCTAGCCCAATTTCATTCGGGTACGGTCAAAACCTCAAAATGATTGACACAATAGCCTGACCAGGTTTTCCAGTCATAATCAAGCCAATATTTACTACATAATTGGACAAAAAAGAGGAACACATACCTCATATGGCTTTTCAACCATCGACAACAAAGACATCAAGGGAATAACCATCCACAGTGGAAAAGGCGTGTGCTTCCTGGATATTCAGGCCAATTTCAGAAAGTAATGAAGTCAACTGCAAAAAATACATAAAAAGTTCATTTAGGCAGCTGAACCAGGAGAAAACAGAAGGTCGAATGCACGTAAAACCCACTATGAAGCCCAAACTTAGAGAAATGCCAGATTATGTGACCAAACTTGTATACTATGCCTGAACCTAAACACAGCATAGGCTTGTCAAAAGCACCAGAATATAAAATCTTGAAATATAAATTTTATTTCGTTTGGACAATAAAAAGGAGGGAAGGGGAGAGGAAAAGAGTGAAACCACAGATTGTTATTCTCATAATTATACAAGCAAAACCAAGGCTAAAATTTAACACAATTTTTGAAGCCTTACCTCAAAATTTTCTAGCTTTTAAAACCATAATTGTTAACAAATAACTCATTCATTCAAATAAAACCAAAGCAGATACACGTCAACTGCTAGGTTTGAGTTCTGAATGGACATCGCTCAATTGGATATCTTCCAAAACTAGAACAGTTGTACCGGCATTTTGATCATCTGATATATGGCTATATTCAAATGTTTACTGCATACGGCTAGGTATTAGTGGCTACTATAGTTACCCAAGGACTAACAATGTAGTTGTCTGGAAGAGTGATATAGGTGTATGAAAAAGGTCTGACAAATAGTATGTTTAAAGAACTTCAAGTGTATAAAAAGTAAACAAGTCAACTACCTGACTAAGTAGTTTTGGCTTGTCGTCGGTTGAGAAGGTAATCTCATGCATGGGCCTACATAATCATCAATAGCACAAAGAGGTAAGGCTTAACATTATCAAAACTCTTAATACATTTACAAAATAACAAAATGACTATGCTATGAACTTTGCTTGGGCTTCTTTTGAATCAGCATCAACTAACACACAATATTTTGATAAGACAATGTTTCAAAGGATTACTTCTATCAACTCAGCTTATAATTGGATATTGAGTTGCGCTAACATTTCACATTCTTCATATGGTTCCAAGTCAATATGATACGCCACAGCCACTTGGTGAAAGATGTTCACATAATAAGAAACCGATAAATCACAGCAGGAACACAAATATAGATCCCATTTACTTACCGTGAAACCTTTGATCTCGGGTGTACTGCAACATCACCGTCTTCATCTGAACTTTTGCTTGGTTCAAGTGCAAGTGCTTCAAGATTGGGAGAAGAACCAAAAGCCGGCGGTGGATGGATGCTGACACATGGGAAGAGTTGGTAGATTTTTCAGCTTCATCATCAAAAGTCCACATAAAAATGACATTTACTGAAGAACAGAAAAAAAACTAAGGGCATCATATAGTTTCCATTTCGTAAACTACAATATTGCATTATATAAATGTAGGTAAGGGCATCATAAAAACTTTGTGACTATTCTCAATCAGAATCTTACCTCCGAGTAACTTCTTTTCTTGGAGAGGTTGGATCGGAAGAAGAATCATCAATTGAATTCCCATCAGATACAGGAGGAACCTGCATAATAAAGAAATCTTATCAACTAAAACGTAGAAAGGGTTATAGACTGCATTCAGAAACAAATAGCAAACAAAGAAGACATAACAACTAACCATACCGGATAAAAGACAATAAAAAATCTAAATAATGAAAATTAGTTCCTCACATAAGCACAACTGCTGAAATTATAACAATTAATAAAAAATACGAGAGTTAAAAGCATGCATGATCCGGCATGCAGAATGAATTTTAAACACTAATGCAATAGTGTCAAAGGAGTTGAAATGTTTTAAGATGAAATCAATATGTAACATGAGATGAGTTTGAAAAAATTTTCATAAAACTTCCATATTTTTTGATGGCCAGCATGTCAATATATATTGCTGAACAGAGAACTGTATAGTGAAAATGACATATTTATTTGAATATTTTCAAGGATAAGATCAGCAGACCAGTTGAGCATAAAATATCCCTATCATGCAACATACTAGGACTTTTCTCTTGAATTCCATTCTGATAGTTATTATTTACACAAACAGCACAGTTTAGAAAGATAGGCATTCATTTGTGAGGAATATAGAAAACAAATAACTAACAAAGATAGGCTATGAAAATATAATACACCTTCATCATTTAGTAATTTAGCTTGAATTCTTGTGCCAGCGACAAAGTTGTTTTCAACTAACTCATTTGACATTTTCTTTTTTCAGCAGCCAGTGAAATCAACAAATCATAGCAATGTCCTTCAGCATGCAATCCAGGAAAACTATGTTTCTATTCAGATCTCTGAAGTCTGAATCAATTAAAAGCCGAACTATTGATTCACTAGTATTGCAAAGAATCTATTCTGTACTCCAAGGAAGTATAATAGCGAACTCACCTGCACCAGCCGCACCTCAAATGCTGGCCTATTATCAGGATCATGAGCCAGATGCAGCAATTGCTTGTGGGTGAGAACATCTTCAGCTCTTTCCACATTCACATCCAAATAGTCATACCTTCATAGCAGAAAAACATCTAATGCCTGAATTAACTGATGTAATAAGGTCAATCCTAATACAGCATCCTAAGTAACAAGCTCGGTGCCTCAATTAACTGATCGTTTGCATACAGTATACATTTGCGTCTATATACAGTGAAAGATGGAAAAGATAAGCATTGTCTACCAAAAAATAAATAAATAACGAGTCCAGGATTAGATTCAAATTCGGATAGATAAAACAGAAACCAAAATTTTAACCTAATTGTCACAAATTTGAAAGAGAATGTTAAAAATCCGATAGAAATAAAGAAAAAGAGAAGGACATCATATATAGCAAGTAGCCATCGAAACTCTTCACCGAACAATATAAATCAAACATACATAAAATATTACCAGCAAATTCCAAGACTTATTCATTCATTCATTCATTCACGGACAATAGAATGTGTACGCATGCGATGCCGCTGGCGAATAATAGGAAAAATAAATGAAATTAGGAAAAAGGTAAATGGAGAGAGGGGACGGTACCGGGTGGGAAGACGATTGAAGTGAGACCAAAGTTGATCATCGAAGCCAGGAGTTTGGGCGTCCGGGTGGCGAGACTCCTTTAGCCGGCGAAGCACCTCATTATAAACCTCCACCTTCTTCCGCTTCTGTTGTTGTTGTTGCCTAATACTATTACTGTTACTACTGGATTCCACCACTCTACTATGCTGCAACTCTCGTTATCATCCATCACCATTTGTTGAAATTAATCAGATTCTGAAATTTCAAACCACTCAATTAAAAAAGATCAGAGTACCCTACCCCTTATGTGGGGGAGGGAGAAAGAATTGGAGATAGAAAGATTAATTACTTATGCCACTACTAGTTAGTAGTAATAAGTAGCCTCTCTCTGCCTTTTAACAAGCAGTATAGTATCATTAATTCCTTCATCGGTTCATGCATATCCTTCTCCTCTTGTCTTTTCTACCTCCATTCCATATATCTCATGAACGTAGGATTGGGGTGTGATCGGATTTTTTTGTATCGTTGGTGTTGGGGATTGATATATATATATATATATATATATATATATATATATATATGAAAAATTCTACAATCCATTCTACATAATTATTTTTTTGTATTTTAAATAATTATACAGTATAATATTATGTATTTTAAAAATTTATATTGTACAAATTTTTAAAACCATATAAATAGTTTCTTAAGAAGATATATATATATATATATCGGAGAGAGTGTTATGAATTATATAAGGTGAATGTTTATTCATCTTTTTAACCACATTAATTAATGTGATATTTATCCCCTTAAATTATATAAAGACTCATTGATTCCTTTAAATCATGTATCATATTAATTGTTTATTTATAAATTCTCTATCTTGTAACTGTATAAATATGAGATTTAGGTACATGGGCTTTTTGAAAAGGTTTTGAAGGATTTTTGAAAAACTTATGAAAGTTGATAATATAAAGTAATGAATTTTTTTTTACTATTTCTGGGTCTGCTATTCTTTCAATGTCTACAATTATAAATTTCTTACTTTAGTTAGTTTTGTAGTCTAAGGTTAATAATCTTGATTTAATTTTATAACAGTTAACTTTACCTTTACAAATGATAGTAGAGAGAAAAATCTTATTGTTCAAGCGATATTTAGGTAAGTTTATTTATCAATTTCTTTTCTTATGATATATATATATATATATATATATATGAGAATTCTATACTCCCTTTTAATAAACCATTATCTTGATTTTAAAAATTTGTACAGTATAAGTTTTTAAAACATATGATATTGTATTATATAATTATTTAAAGTACACGGGAATGATTCCGTAAAGATAATGATAGAATTTTCCATATATAAGGGAGAAGAATGAGTTTAATGGCGTTCCATGTGGATTTTATCAAATTCAGAATCGGTAACATCATCATTTTAAAAAAAAATCATATGTTAATTAGTAATAATCAAGATTTATTAAATTAGTCTTAATTAGATGTGAATGGGATTCCAATGAATGTGGTTAAGAATTAACAGAATAATGTTAAATTCCAAGGGCAAAACTCACGAGGATAACCCCTTTTGTCGGCCAATCACAATTGTTCACAGCTAGGCCAAAAACAGGTGGCAGACCGATTGGGTGCCGCTGATTTCCCAGGCCCTTGGATGACGCTTACACTGTTAAGTGTTAATTGCAATCCCCTCCTTTCGCCACGTGATGTTTCATTTCAATTTCTATCTTAATTCTTATTTTTCTGTCAAACGAACTACTAAAACTAAATATAAAGTGAGACAGAAGGTAAAATAAAAAATGGTTAAGTGCCCCCTTTTTGGCACTAATAAATGTTATAGTAATATCGATCTGGGCAGGACTAATCCTATGTATATTGTCCGTCCAAAATAAAATTCTTTGATTAGTTAAAAGCATTAACCTCCATGGCTCATTATTCTGCTGCCCACTATCTTGGAGGTTACATAAAAAGTTCCCTAACCACGCAATCAATCATACAAATTAAGAGGAGAGTTTTAGGGGGAAAAGATCTCCAAAGTTACCTTTATTCGCCCTAAGCAGCAAGCATTACTTGCATGTCTATACTTTTTCATTTTTTTTTTTATGGTGGTCCATTGTTTGTTTATTTGTGTAAATTATTTGCTTAGGGGAAAAAAAAAAAACATGGATGCAGAATGTTGCATTTCTTTTTTGTATCAAACCCAAACATGTTATTAATAGCTAGAAAAAAATCAGCCAACAAGTTGGTTCAGGAAGATGAAAATATCAAAAAAAAAAAAAAAAAAAAAGTTTAAAGTCTTTTGTTCTCGATTCTTTATTTAGTGGGCAATATATAAAAACTATTATAAACAACTAAATAAATGATTTGCCTATCCTTAAAAAAATGATGATAATCTACTGTTCTCTTAAAATTTATTGTTACCCAAAAAAATAGCTAGAAGAAATCTATGGATTCTCTATCCTGCAGGAATATTCATGAAGATAAAATTTTTAAGGTTTGTTTATCCGTTTATTGCAAATCTTAAAGGTTAAAATACTTAATACAGATTCTGCTTTAATTAGTTAATTGAGCTAAGAATTAAATTAATTAGGGCGCCTATTCTCAAATGTCTGAATTCACAAAGTACCTGTTATTGGAAGGAGCATGGCACGTCTAAAACGAAAGGTTCATGAGAAGTGTGTGAAATTCAGATAAATTATGCATAGGCAAATGGAGAAGAGGCCCGAGAGAGAGATATGTGAGTGTGGAGTCTCTTTCTATTTCGCATTGATGCTGGCTTCTGCGGTGGAGAATGAATCGTTGCGATAAGAACTTGAGATCTTCACTCTATTTGATTGAAATGTTAGTTTGTTATTTACTTGGCAAGTATTACAGGTAGTTGAATAATTAAAAAATAATATTTTTTATTTATTTTTTAATCATCTCAATTACTGTTATACTTATTTCACGTTATAAAATAAATAATCAAAATTTAATTTGATTAATTAAGAAAAAGTAACACAGTAGACAAAAGAAAAAGCAATACTATACTATAAACTTAATTACCTCTCAGCTGAATCAGTCCCCAACCCAATACATCAACAACTATATATGAACAGCAAGAAACATGTTTAACAAAAAAAAAAGCTTGGCATTTTTTGATCCTTCTTTTTTTTAACAATAATTAATCCTTCTGTGCTTTAATTATCAAAATTTCATGAACGATCTAAGATTATTATTCAACATGGGATTATTTATTTCTACTATATATAAAGTATGAATAAGAATTTAGTGTGATGTTATTATTTATTTTCTTTAATTTACCCTTATCGTCATAACTATTTTTAATTCATACGACTTTTATGTATAAAAACTAACTACCTATTAACCACCTACTAATTTCCTTACAAACACTTATTTCTTCTATTATTTTTACTGTCTATATTTCCTTTTTTTTTTTTTTTTTTTTTTTTACTTTTGTATAAAATTTTATAAATTTCACACTAATACAAATAATCTTTGATTAATATTCGTAGTACCATTACAGGTGAGGGAGATAACAATAGGAGGCGCACTAAAAACATAAGAAAAACGTGGATGAACGTTAAAACTCTACTGCAGTAAGTGCTACTGTAGAAATTTTGAAAAAGACATAATAATCATCACTCACCCACTATTTCAAAAAAAAAAAAAAATCATCCCTCACCCACTCCCAAATCACAATTATGATAGTGCAAATTAAACTTTCAATTTGTTCTCTTCCAACTCGGTTGAGCATCGCGCCCAAAATTAGTAAATCCGAAAAGTATTATGATTATCATTCCCACGATAAGCATAACTTTTTTTTTTTTTTTTTTTTTTGTGACATATTAATTGGTAGGTCACAAATAAAACTTCTTGAGACACTACATCAATATATGAGTCATAAAAATTAATAATTTTAAATTATAAATAATTATATGATTTTTATTTACAAATTATAAATAAATTTGTGAACGATAACTCTCATTTTAGAATTGCAAAGACGTACAAATTATTTGTAGCTCACTAGTAATGTCTTATTCTACTAGTAAGATTTATAAGTCACATTTATTTAGCAACACTCCAGTCATACTTTTTTGTATGTGGAAAAGAGACCCATTATAATTCCTAGAAAAGCGACTTTATTTGTACAATTATTATTTTAGATATTATTAAAAATATTATTGCAATAATTATCGTAATTACTTTTGAAATATAATTTATATGAGATAATTAAAATAATAATTGAAAAGAAGTATTAAAAAATATGAAAAAATAATTATTGAAAGAAAAAGTTAATATTGCTCCTGTCCAAACGGAGTCCACGTTTTCTTAGAATTAGTAGGAAAAGGCCCACCCAATGAGTGTGACTAAAAAGAGTTACTACACAAATTTTTTTTTCTTAAAAAAAGTAGTGGAAATGTTAGCAAAAAAAAAATATACAAAAAATAAAAGGATACTATAGAGAGCAGATGATAGGAAAGAAGTTATAAATAGTTGCACAGATATTAAGGATAAAAAAGAGAGTTCAAATAATAACAGACACTAAATCTCCCACAGTCCCTTTATGTGTAATATAGATAGATACTAATTCGATAAAATGCAAATAATATTGTGTAAAATAGTTCAAAATTAAGCAAGAAAAAATAACCATCCGAGTTGGCAAGCGTATTAGGTTTGTATTGAGCTTCATGCATGAAGAAGGGATACGATAATTGATTAACGCGTGACGACTTTTAGGATAAAAGCTACACCGTTGACCTAATACAAAATTACTAATTTACATTAAAAAAATACAACGCACCTTAGATTCGCATAAGAAGCGAATAAACATAATCGCATCAAGATTAACCCTAAGCACGATTTACAATTAATTAATCCAGATGGTACGAAATGCAGTTTTTATAATGATATCAGTACTAAACACAATAGAGTCCTACTAAATCACTTTACAACTCCCGTAGTAATTACTATTTCCCAATGGAATATGCTTCCCTAATTCAATTTCAGTAGGATTAAAAATTTAGGAGAATTTTACCGTCACTTTTAAGAAATTATTTCTTTATCTTTAAAAGTATGTACACTATAATGAAGCATTTAAAATATATGATATTGTATTATATAAATATTTAAAATATAAAAGAATAATTTTCCTAAAATTTAAAACCATTTTTGTCAGAACAGTCCGTGCTAGAAAGCATATTCACATTAAGAGAGCCGAATATGCAATAGAATAAACTGTTTGGTTATAGTACTAGTTTAGTTTATAATGTTTTTTTTTTCTCTGATAAACAAATAATTGTAACACTAATTATTCCAAATAATGTTCTTAAACTTTTTCAGTTTTCCTTCTAAGTACTTAATTACCCACTATTCTGTTGATATTTTGTAAGCCTTTTATTTCGACAATCATGTGTTTAGCTGTTTTGATTGTTTTTATTTATTTACTTTGACTAAATTAACAGTTATTTCGATTACCAAATTCTGTTTTGAAACAATTAATCCAAGTAAATTTATGAAAGAAAAAGTTTTTCTTCCACAAAAAAGAACGGAATAGAAAGAGAACAGGCAAGGAGGATCACAATATATTCTATTCTAGGAGAAAAATTATTTAAAAGGTTTTTGCTTTTTCAGATTTAATTGATTTTCTTTTTAAGAAAAAAGATTCAGACCTCTTGATTTAAGCTCAAAGTTTGCTAATAATTTTCATACACTTCCACGTCAATAGACAATTATTAGGATCATTTTCAATATATAACTGTACCTTACATTATAATAGCTCATTTGCAAAGCAAAATCTAATAAAATGAAAAAGTATGAAGAACTTCGGAATTTGTAGTCGTTGACATGTGTGTGTTTGTGTGTGTAATTGACACTTGTAATTTGTGTGGCCCGCCCGAACTAGAAGGCTTGGTATTTGCTTACCGGACAGCGTTAGTGGATCCAAACGTCAATAATTATAGTAGAAAGTAAGACTCGGGGAAGAAAAGAACTATAAAGTAGACAGCTAATCTAAACAATGAGTCGAAGGCTCCATTTTCTCAAAGAAGAATATTAATAAGAAAAAACACACACACACACACATAATGGATGCTGAAAATTAGATGAGGGAGAAGGCTCAAAGAAACAAGCTAAAGTGAGAACAGGATCAAAGAGTGAAGTCTGCGAAGAGATAAATTGGAGACAACTCAGCTCAAAGTGTTTTTTTTTTTTCTAATTATATATATTAAAAAAAAAAAAGTGGCTCTTGGATACAACCAAAGGCCATAGTTGTTGTATTTGAATATGGAACTGACAGCGCAAGCGGCGACTAGCTGCCGCTGAAATATGCAACTTCCAAGCTTTTCAGCCATCCATTACCTTTTTTTCATTTTAATACTAATATATATATATATTTTTAATCAATACTTGAAAGACAAAATTGTGTGTACAAAATCTTATCCAGGATGACCCCGCGGTGACAAACCCAACAAACCCTAATTCTTTACGAATGTAATGGGTAAACATAAATGACTTGTGAAAAAAGAATGAGGAGAGATTAATGACTTTGCCTGCAATATAATTGAATTATTTTTTCCTAAATGTAAAATTAGGAGCAGACAAATGTTGAAATAAACTAATCATATTACTATTAATATTTGTTGCTTAGTTTTCAAGTAGGAACCGTTATCAAGAGTAATTCCTGTATTGTTTGGTTGAATGCGTAGCAAAAATCCTAAAGCTATAGTAGGGTTGTAAATAAATTCAAGTAATTTAATATTCAATTTGATCTCGACTCGAGATAATTGTGTTTAAATTTGTTAATTAAATTATCAATATAAATCTGTACAATATTTGAGATTTAATTTTTTGAACCAATCAAGCACAATCTTTATGTTATCAAACTTGATAAGTTCAAGAACACGAATCAAGGATTAGAAGTAGACAATTTAATTGTACAAAGTATCCTCTATTTTTCCTATTTATTAGTTTTTTCCTTCTCTTTCCTTATTTTTTTGCTTACATTATGAATCACAAATTGCAAATCACTTTTTAATCACAATAATAGATATTCATATCACATATTTTAACCATCAAAATTTTAAAATAACAAATTAAAATAAGAGTCACAAACAAACAAACAAACTTATGTATATATTTGAGTTTTGGCTCGAAGTTAACTGGTCATGTATACATGCCAAATTTTGAGAAGTTATTCGTTTGCTTAACCAGAAAACCAAAATGAAACTAACAGAATTGAATTACAATTACTTTTTTTTTTCGTTAAAATAAATCTACTGAATTCATGATTTTATTAACTGGGTCTGAATTTGATCGGTTCAGTTATTTTTTTTATTATTTTGATTATTTGGCAATGCACAAAAAAATTAGGTCAAAGCCAACTTTGGTTGTCGGCAACAAAAAAAACCTTAGTCGTGGACAACGTAAAAAAGATAGATAATAACCAGGATTTAATCGGTAACCGGCCGTTTAAAGACTTAAGTTCACTTCAGACATATATGAAATCCTCCATTACCTTAATAAACATTTTAATGACTTCATTACCACCATATGTTTGGCTCCACCTAGCCGTTGCCATCACTATTGCCAGACCATACATGCTGACAACCTAATCCTCACCTCAATTTTAGAGTTTATAAATGAAGTCGAGTTCATTACTTACATCGTCGCACTCCTAAATTGTTGGGAGCTAGGGTCGTTTCAACACCGAGGGCCCCTCCCTCTTCTATCTATCTACATTGTTTTCTTCTATTATACGTTTTTTTTTTTTGGGCTGAAAAATTTAGATTGAGCCTGTGTTATTATACATTGGCATGTTCCATAGTTCTCTAGAAGATAACGTCAAACAAGAGATGGGCCATTTTTGGTTACGTTCGACTCAAGACATAATGTGTTAAATTTTATAATTCAAATAACTATATCGGATTCATTTCACAAATTTTTTTTTTTTGACAATTGCATGTTATGAAATGGAAGTGATTCAGGGATTGATTTCTTCATTGAATTAACCAATTAACAATTTGTAATGCAATATTATATTGGAAATTTTTTTTGCATCAATACAGGTAGTTGACTTATAACGGTTGACCAGTTGCTGACTTTCTCGTGGACGAAGCCATCCTTTCAGGTTACACGAGATATCCATCAGCATAAGATACTTTTTCTTAGGTATATAGTTGATTGAAGTAGATGCTTACTGTCTTTTGTAATATAATGGCAATGGTAATAATTCTTGCTCTGGCCAAAAAAAAAAGGAAAAAAATATAAATGGTAAAATTTACCTTTTATTATATTAAAAAAAACACGCGTCGGATCCTCAGTCTTTAAACGTCTCCCTTCCGCTGTCGATGTAATTAATGGCAGCATAATAAAATCCTAATTAGTCTCCAAAGATATTATCACTTCTAGGTTAATTTTTATTGTATTCATAACTAAGTAAACTCCTCCAATACAGGATGTACATTCATTGAATCTAGACAGGTTTTCGAGTTCGTTGAACCAAGACATTGGATACTATTGTTGATGATTTACTTCCCAAAATATTGATTAATGATTAATGGCTGCATGCAGTTATCAATATTATCATGTTTGTCACTCTGTCCCATACCTTTTCTTGTTTTCATCATTTCTTAATTCAATCAAGAACAAAAGACATAAAAGGTCTAAAAATTAAATGGAAATGTGTTAAACACACCAGATTGACGAATTTGTCTCTCTCTTTTTGAATTAAGCCACATTGTTTGAGCTACATGCATCTATAAGATTATATATATATATATATATATATATATATATAATTCCAATGAAAATGATACTATTAGGGAACCAACTAATTTTCTTTGATTATTGTAGCACATATATACATATTGCAATTAATGTTTTAATATGGTAGATAACATAATATCTTTGAAGGTTTATAAAGGTCAAACATTTTAAGAACGAGTCTTAGGCTCCTCATTAATTAACGTGTGTCAGTTAATGTGATCATCAATTTTAAAAGTTAGCATGTAAATTGGTTTTATAGAAACAACTAATGCATGAATTCCATCTAATAATCCGGTTATGTCCATTGCGTGTTCTCAAGACATGGTGGTTTTGTGTAATATAAATTGATGTTAATTTATAAAACTTTTTTTTTTTTTTTTCATAACAAAAACTTTTTAAGAGACAGGCGCTGGTTCGTATATAAATTGTTGATAGCCAACGTAATCCATGTATTATGGTGACGTTGAACGAGTACGCTGACTCGTTTAGGTTCCTCATTAACGTGAATATATATTGGAACTAGTACATATTTGGATAAGGATGAAGACGAAGAAATGGTATTAAGTCAATGTGATAAAATGTGTGAAAAATACTACAATCTCGTTATCAAATAATTTTATTGTAATTTAAATATTTGTATAATATAATATTAAATATTTTAAAAATTTATATTATACAATATTTTAAAGTTTATGAAATGATTCTTTCCACGGCCATCAAATCATCAATCACACTAATACGGTTACAATACAGCTCTGCCAATAAAAGAAGTGTACATAGGATGCAATGTGGCCCATTTAAAATAAAATAAAATAAAAAAGAAGCTCTCATGCTTGTTTTCATGTGAAACTAATTTATTGGTGGGATTGCATTGCGACTGAGGATTTGAAACCCTTTTTAACTAAATTATGATAGAACTTCCCAACACAAAACATAGCCTACTAAAAGTAAAGTTGAAAGTACTATTATGATAGTTAACATCATTAATTTCCGGACACGAATAAGAAAGACAAAAGAAAATTCAAGTTAACAGGCACAGCACCCCTGAGAACAATGTTGAAGTTGAATGAATGAGAATGACGTTCATTTTCCACGAAACACGAAGATTATGGCATGCGGTGAATCAGTGTGCTTTATTAATTAGCATCATGAAGTAGTTGTGGCGATGCGAGGAACCATTATTTTTCATCATCTCTACTGTCTGTTAGACTAATCCCTCGTGTATATTTCACTTTATAAGTTGACATCAAATCTTGGGAAACCTCTTTTTTTTTTTTTCTTACATGAATTAATTTCACCTTTAACGTTCCTGGTCTTACATTTTATTTGGATTTTCATAGTTTAGCTAGCTAGACATGAGAATTGAACGTGAGTTCGAATACAAGAAAATAAATAATAATTAAAATAGTGAATTATATGAATTTCGAAGTCAGTCACGCAGTACTTCAGTACAGTTTTGTATTCTGAAATTAATTTTCGCACTTTCCAAATAAATAATCCATCACACAAATTTCTACGCAAGATCGAACAAGGTACTACTCGATTCATTAGCATTTCAATATTTATCTATCACACTGCCAATGGAGTCATTAAGAAGATTCTCTAGCGGGCTCGTTGAGAAAGCTTAAAGTCGATATTCGCCTCGGTCCTACAAAGCCCAAGTAAAACTGAAGGAAGGCTATACAGCGACTGATTCAGATATTACACTTCCATCAGCCCAATATGTATTTCACCAAATAAGATCCGGTTCTTTGTAAATCCAATATCTATCAGCGGGCCTGGTTTTGTATTTTTCGACAAAGAAAGCAAAAGCGTGGCAATTATTCTAACAAAAAGTATCGATAATTTCATTTTTGTTTGTCTGGAGTTCAGCATGGATGATATTGGGGAACTGACACGTAGTATGTACTAAGTTCAACTGCTAATTAAGGGCCAAATATAATTATTATATAGCAGTTTAGACCTCACAAGTTGACCTCGACTTAGTGAAAGTGAGTCGGCACAAATAGATTAGTCAAACATATGTAATTCAGTTTACACATGTATAATCTAGGGGTGTAAACGAGTATGAATAGTACTCTACTCGAATTCGAATTCGAAATTTTTTCTGATACTCGAACTCGAGTTCGAGCTCGAACGAGTTTCAAAATTTGAGCTCGAGCTCGACTTCGAAAACTTTGACATAGTTCGAACTCGCTCGAAAATAGTAAAACGAGATCGAATTCGAATAGTTCTCAGAATTCAAAATTTAGCTGGAGAAAATGTGATCCAAACTCTTGGAATTCAATGCTATATAGTTTAACAGAGAACAACAAACCCTTCTTTTAATTTCTCAGGAATATTGATAATAAGTTTTTCAGATTAGTGGGCTCCAAAACAAGCTCATTGGAGGTGTTTATTTGAATTTCATCCACTATCACCCATGGTTTAAGTTCCAATGTCAAGGTTAGCTGACTTTTTTGTAGGTAAAATATGTAATTTTTTTAAAAAGTATAGATATTTTAGTAATTTTACATATAATAAAAAAATTAAAAAAATACACCTGTATAATGTGGAAGAAGCTTTGACGTTCTCGAGCATATTATACATATGCTCGAGATCGGCTCGTCAAGAGTTTCGAACTCGAGCAAGCTCGAGTCGATTTTTGACCGAGCTGCTCGTGAACAGTTCGGTTCGTTTACAGCCCTTGTATAATCTCATGAATTTTATTGTCTAAATCTCTATAAATAGGAGGTTTACCCTTCATTTGTATAGCAAAAAAAAAAAAAAAGAACAAACTATCTTAACATTAAATAAAATATCACACACTTTCTCTCTCTAAATTATTTAATTTCATCTCTCTGCTTGACAATTTCTGTTTCATCATGCATGTTCTTGATTTCATTCACTCATTCATTATTTATTTATTAAAAATTTTTATATGAGAATTTATATTGATTTTATAATCCTCTAAACTTATAAACAACATCAAGACTAAAACCTCTATCATATGCATAATCCACAAAGCTGTATAATGGCAGCACTTTCTCACCATATTTCTCTAAGCCAACTAACGCGTTCTTGGCCTGGACTTTGAGATCCTCAGCCACTTCCATAGCCTTCTCCACACCATATACACCTACATAACTCTTACTGCTCCACTTGTTTTCTTCATCTTCGCCTTCCGTCTCTATGTTCGCCTTCAGCACATCACTTCTGACCTGATACAGTACGCCCACAGCTCGACCATATTTTCTCAGTAGTTGGAGTTCCTCACCTGAAGCACCACCTAAGAGGCCTCCGCAAACGGCTGAGGACTCGGCCATTTCTCCGAATTTCTTTTCTCGGACAAAATCAACTGCATCAGCTCCACCTTCCAAGTCGAAGAACTGACCACCGGCCATTCCAGTTGATCCCACAGATCGTGCAATCTCCGCAATAACCTTGAGGAGGCGAGTCTCGGAAACAAGATCAGTTGGTGTGTATGGGAGACTATGTGGCGGAAGCCAAGAGGGAATAAAGCGTCACCGGCTAAAATTGCCATATTAACACCGAATATTGTGTGGTTTGAGGGTTGACCTCGTCGGGATGGAGCTTCATCCATGCAGGGCAAGTCATCGTGAATAAAGGAAGCAGCATGAACCTAGTAGTAGTTGCCAACAGAAGTTAGTGAATGAGAAATAAATAATCTGAAATTATGGACAACGCTACTCACAAAAAATGCAAACTAATTTGCGTAAATATTGGGATTAATTACACTTTTATCTCTTGAATTTACACCTTAGTTGTACTTATTTTTGAATTCAAATAATACACATTTTATCTCGTCTAACATATTTCATAAATAAATACAAAAAGTTTGATGTGAAAATTTGTGTTGACAAAAATATCCTTCAAAAAATTTTGAAGACAAATTAGTTACTCATTATTTATTTAATTTTCAATGATTTCATGTATATATTTTTATTTTTATTTCTTGAATACAATCCTGAGAATTTCATAATTTGTCAATTTTTTTAATCAACATATATATATACATTATGTTTAGTTTATGTGAAATAAAAATAGATAGAAAATATTTGTGAAAATTCACTTTTTGCCCTTAGTTTTTTAAATAAAGAAAATAATGTAAAAGCTGATTATATGAAGTTCTTTTATTGTCCTGAAACAAAAACAGTATATATATATATATATATTATTTTTTGAGAATATTTTTGTCAAAATGAATGTGTAAAGCATCTTTTTTACATAATCTTTTATAGCATGAAAATCTTTCAAATGGGGTAAAATGTACATTATTTTAGTTTAGGGAGAGTATACAACTAAAGTGTAAGTTCAAAAATAAGGTGTAATTAATCCTAAATATTTTTCCCACTAAAATGACCTTCTAAGTCTAAAATTTAGCAATAAATATTTAGTAAAGAAATTAAATCTTCTAAAATTTAATTAAATCATTTCAACTTTAAAAAAAAAAAATTAGAAGACTATTTAGGTAATTACTTATAGATTAGCAACTATTATAATATTTACGTGGAGATATATAGTCAAAAGGCGTCAACTTTGCCAAGTCAGTTTTGTAGGAAATAACCTTAATGCCAAGTCAGTTTCGAAATTAGTAAACAAGTGGAGGAACAGACCATTTCAAGAGCACAGGCGGTGGGGAAGGCGGCGATGCGGTGGGCTCCGAAGAGCTCACAGGCGGCGACGCACATAACAGGTGGGGCCCTGTTGGCACCCTTAACAAGAAGAGAGTAACGCATAGCCTCATAAATCAGCTGTGGATATTTGAGGGGGATTGCGCCGCCCAGCGTACGATTAATTTCCTTAACAAGAGTGGCCCAGTAAGTTTTAAGATCGAATTGGGTCGCCGCCGTTGATGATGAAGTGGAGGAACACCGAATTGTTGCTGTTGATAACGATGATGTTCTTGAGGAAACGGGGCGGGCTTTTGGAATTGGAAGGTGGCGGTGGTGGTATGGCCTGGACATCATGATCATGTGTTACTGCGTGTTAAGCGGAGGATTTTAAATTCACAATATGGATGATTTTTTGAAATTTTGGGATATGGCTTTTTATAAAACACTAACTTCGACAATTATTATTCTTTAGATAAATATTAGTATTACATGTGATGTATGAAAAATGGAAAGGCATTTAATTTCAAAATATATTATTTATAAAATAATGAATATTAATTAAATATTATTCAGACAGAGCCAACATTATTTATAGAATATTACCTAAAAAAAAGAAGATACGAGTAATTTTTTTTTTTTTTTGGTAAGGAAACGAATGAGTAGTATATTTCATTCATTGTATGCATGTACAGAGTACTCTGTATTTGGGTCACTTTATAGTGTGTACATTATAGGAAAATTATATATAAATTATAAATTTAAAATTATTTTTTATGAAATATTTTAAATTATGCGAAATTTTACATTTTGTTTTAAGAAGATATTTTTTTAGTTTTAAAAATTTGTACAATATAAATTTTTTAAATATATAATATTATACATATACTATATAAATATTTAAAATATAAAAAAATAATTTAAAAAAGAGATAATAGAATTTCACTAAAATTATAGTGAATTATATTGTATGGGTCTTGAGCCAATTTTGATGTATGCTTGTAATAGGTGCGGGAAGCCTTTCAAGCCATTTCTTTCCGATGGCAAGTTCTGGGCTACAAGAGTGCCTTCCCTTGGCCCAATATGAATTAGAAAATGTCTAACCCACTCTGCATATATTGGGCTACTGATCTTGGACTCTTTTTGGGTCAGCATGAGGCCCTAGTTAACTGACATCGAGTAGTTCTTCGACAGTTAGCACACCATAAATGTTATTGTAACTTCGGTAGAAGTCCGAGAACTAATGCAATAGAATCATATGTACATAAAGTGTTTACTCTTTCATATCCAACCACTTTTAAGTCAGAGGATCTGACTTTAGAGACAAGAATCGACAAGAATCATCTGCCTGTAAATACTAAGGGTCCGCTTGGTTCACAAATAGACGAGACGGAAAATTGTCTCGTGTGAATTGAACGTCATATCTTAAAAATAATAATAATCATCTTGTATATGATTGGGTTATTTATTGGGTATATAAATTTAATGGTGATTCATGAACACCTTGTAATCTAACATGATATCATATGATGTAGAGTCATAAAATTCATTAAAAATAAATTAGTCAAAATTTTTATTATCTTATCTAAGACTCGTACCATAATAACTAATACTACCTTGTCCATGATATTATTTTATCCTTTCATAAGAGATTAAGTTAGATAGATGTAATAACAATTTCATATAAAAAAATTAACTAAATATAAAATACTATGAAATTAATTATTTAATTCTACATCATCTCTCGTGAATAAACGAAATCTGAAGGAAAAACATATAAACGCAAGACATAAGGCGAGAAGCCCAAAAAAAAAAAAAAAAACCAAGTGATATACAACGAGTATAAAGCCTACGACCACATTCACATCTCTCTTTCTCTCTCCGCACATTCCTTTTTTATTCCTTCTTTCACGCTGCATCTAATGACCCTTCATCACTTAATCTTCCCAGATTTGTTTGTAAAAGGATGCTTTGTAGTCCAAAACAACCTTGAAGAGTGACAAAATCAAGGTAAGTGATGAATAAAGTTTTTTATCCGTCAGAAAGAATTAATGAGTGTGTATCAAGTTTTCATTATTTTAAAATTCAAAAAAAAAATTTCAAAAACTTGTGAAGGACTACCTTTGAGGTCTAACAAATCAAGATAATTAGATTGTTGTAAATTATTCATAGTTTTGTGGCAAACGTTTAGCTCCAACTTAATGACGTTGCAATACATAATAGAACTTATAATACAAAAACTAAATTGTGGCACTTAATTAGTAGAAACCCAACTTTATTATTTAACATTCTTTATATTTTAAATATTTGTACAGATAATATTATATAAATTCTTTAAATTAAAAAAATAATTTTCTAAAACACAAGGTACAATTCTTCATTTATTTATTGGGAGGGACACAGAGACAATGAATAGACGACATAATAATATTGATCCACTAATCCAAAGTCAAGGATGGGCCTCAATTACAGATTGAACAGCACGAATGTGGTTGATAGTGTGTCGAGTAAATCCAGCTTGGTTGAGAATAAATGCCCATTCCTCTGAAGTCCTCTCTTTTCCTGTGGCTGTATGAGCCATCATCACCATATCTATCATCAGACCGACATCTTTAAGCTTACTGTCTTCTCCTCCTCCACTGTCTATCACCGCCTCTACGATGATCACTTTCCCCGTGTCATGAGGAATTGCTTCTCTACACTTCTTCAATATGCTGATGCACTCCTCATCTCCCCAATCATGTAACACCCACTGTATATATATATATATATACACACAATTCCCAAAGTACGTATTAGAATTAAACAAGGCATTCATCAATTTTGTCATCATGCATATATTAAAAGATTGTGCAAACATGTACACCTAGCTAAATAGTAACACTCACGGGTAACCCGAGCGAGCCATTATATTCTGTCTTGGTTCAAAGATTCGTTCGAATCTAAGTCGTAGTCGGAACGATCTTTTTCAATCCCAATTTAATACGTCATTTCGATTTATATATATTTTAAAAAATTAGATTAAAATTATAATATAAAACTTATTTTTGACTTGTTAATATATTAAAATTAATTTATAAATAATTATTTATAGTTTTCACCTTAGGTTTTAAGATTTTAGAAAAATTTATGTTCAATATCGTTTCGCGACCGATGTGGAACAGTCATTACCGCGACTGTGACCGATACCGCGACTTTATACCATGATTATATTATCCTTAAAGATTAAGTTGAAAAAATAGCGCAAATTATGAGCAGAAGGAGTAATGTAGGATTAACCTTCATAAATGCAGCGTCGGCTTTTGGAACGCTGTCAAACATGTTGCCACCAACATGTTGAACGCCATCACAGTGAGGTGCGACGGACACAACATGAGGGAGATCAAAATTGATCCCTCGGATATCTGGACAAGCCTTGATCAAAGATCAATTCGTGCGGAGAGCCGTTCCGTCGCCCCCACCCACATCTACCAAAGACCCAATCCCCTCAAACACCTGGGGACATCCCTCAATCATTGCTGAAATGACAAACCTGGCATCGCAAGCCATCGCATCATTGAGGAGCTTGGTAAGAGCAGGATTGTCCTGTGCAAAACTCCATACGTCTTGGCCATGATAGTTGACAAATGCAGGAGGGCCATTAGCTAGAACACGTTCCCTTAAGCAGTGCCAAGGGGAAAGCATCACGGGGCTGCTCTCAAACAGCACAAAAGCGGCCATGCTTTTCTCTCCATTTCTCGTCAGAAAACGGGAAAGGGGAGTGTGTGCATAAGCAATAGCATTAGTATCCGAGCCACCTACTTGTTTAAATATGCGGCGATTGATCAAGAACCTCATGATTCTGAAAAGGGAAGAAGGAGAGCAACCCAGGGCCGAAGACAGCTCATCAAGTGTCATGGCCGCTTGATGGCTTTCCAAGACATCCGCTATTCCAATTGCTCGATGGCGCATTTCACTACAGCGATTTCACTAAAACCGAATATATATTTCCATATATCAACTTGAGCCTGAGCTGCTTCTTTTTCTTCTCCTTCTCTTATTTTCTCCTCCTCCATCTCTCAATTTTCTTTATGCTATATTCCAATTTTTGTTTCCCACTCATGCAACTCTTTTATGCTACTCTAGTTGCTTAATTAGTACTAATCATTTTATTTATGATTCGGCAATAAATAAGCAATCAGATTAGACTAATCTTTCAAGTGTCAATTTAAATTTGGTACGTGGGGTTTGTTTTATTGAATATGACAGTGGGAGTAGGCTATGTCAGTGTCTCTAGATCATGTGATCCATGTCTTGCACCGCACCTGGCATTGAAAATGCATAAAAATCACAAAGCATTAATTAGTGGCACCAAAAGATCATTATTGATTTTTTTGGACAAATTACAAGAAACTCTTGTAATTTGGTTAGTATTCAGATTATATACTTATGTTTTGTAGATGCTAATTTATAATTAATTTTGTTGTAGTTTGGGTTAAATTGAAACGGTTATATATTTCGTTAGGTGACAGTTAATAAGCTAAATTTTTTTTTATTTAGTTAAAGGATTATTTTAGTCATTCAAAATTTTTAATCAAAGTTAGTTATGTATATTAAACACAAACTCTTTCTTTCAGTGGAGGGGATTTTTGAATTGTGGAGGATTAATTGATATAGAGGTATTTTTGACTTTTTGTACAAATTCATAAAATTTTGAACTTTTCATCAATTTTATGAAAAAATTCAAACCACTAAAGGATTGATTGTAGGTTGGTAAAATATAGAACTGTACCTAAATATTAACCTAATTACAAAGAATTCTTTATAATTTATCCTTTTTTTTAGAGGGGAGGGACGGGGAGACAATAACCCAAGAGCATTGATTCATGCTTACTACTTTTTCATGAGTCACAAATAAAATTTGTGACTCACAAAATAAGGGTCACGGCTATAAAATCACACAAATCAATTTAGATGTAACTTGTAAATGGATGTTATACTACACTAGTGACCTGGAAATATGAGCTTTTGTAACTTATATTTGGATAATCATCACAAAAATGAGTGTATTTGTGATCCAAAAAAAATACAGGTCACAAAAGATTAATTTTTTTTGCAGTGATTTAAGTGTATGTACCGGTGCACTAGTTTGAAAAATCCTAAAAACTACTATAATTATTATTTTTATATATGTTTTAAGTTTGTGTCATAAGTACTTTTTGTTGACATTTTTATTTGGATTAATTTTTCATACATTGTCTATATAAAATTTTTTTACATCATTGATTATTGATCCGTGTCTCATATGCAAAATAACATTTAAAATTTTAATAATTTACACATGGTATACATTCACACTTGATGGTGTATAAAAATTTTTATACCCATAATGTATGAAAGATTAATATTTTTTTTATTATTATTAATGCTACTGTAAATCTTATTGTAACTTAGGTAGACATCTGAATAATAAAGCGATATTAAGTACAAGCTTAATTAACCTTCCTGGATTTGTTTGTGAAGAATGCTTCTAGTACAACTGTCTTTGAGGAATAAAAAATCAAGGTAATTAGATTGGTGTAATTTATCCTTCCTATTTTATGGTTCATTTACTTAATGATACTTAATTATATTAGTTTCACTACAATATATATATATATATATATATATATATATATATATATTTCATTTTTGACTTGTATTATTTTGAACATAACAAATGTAATCAGTTTGTGATATTAAAAATTACAAAAACTAATAATTTCAAACCGTAAATAATAATGTAACGTTTATTTATAAGTTACAAATATTTTTATGCCTCAAAAATTAACTTGTGGCACTAGTAGAAACCCAATTTTATTATTTATCGACACGCACAGGCAATTAAGGAGGCAAGGGCACGAGAAAGACATCTTGGATGCTATTTATGAAATAATCCAAAGTCAAGGATATGCTTCAATTACAGAATAAACAGCAGCGTGAAGTGTGATTGACAGTGTATCGAGTAAATCCAGCTTGGTTGAGAACAAATGTCCATTCCTTTGAAGTCCTCTCTTTTCCTGTGGTTGTATGGGCCATCATCACCATATCAATCTTCAGAGCAATATCTTTAAGCTTACTGTCATGTCCTCCCCCATCTATCACCGCCTCTACGATGATCACTTTCCCCGTGTCATGTGGAACTGCTTCTCTACACTTCTTCAATATGCTGATACACTCTTCATCTCCCCAGTCATGCAACACTTTCTATGCATATATTCATAATTCCCAAAGTATAGGGTTAGACGAGACATTCACCTATAAATCAACTAAATTAACTGGATCAAATCAAAGAAAAGAAAAGAAAAGAATCTACATGCCCTATACCTCATCATGCATATATGAAAAGATTTGTACAGCATGAATCAATCAAAGTCGTGCATGAATAAACAAACTAGATTCCACTACCTAGCCATAACACGTATTTTTGTGCATGAATAATAAAAGTCACTTGATAATGAACTTTTAGGGTCGGGGGTCAAATATGAACACCTTTATTAGTAACATATACCAACACAAAAATAAATAGATTTGATTTAGATTTCTAATTATAGCTTTAATTAGCAGCAATACGTGCTAACCATGATAAAAGCAGAGTCGGCTTTTGGAACGCTATCGAACATGTTGCCTCCAACATGTTGAACGCCATGAGAATGAGGTGCAACGGACACAACATGAGGGAGATCAAAATTGATCCCTCGGATCCAAGGACAATCCTTGATCAAAGTGCGGAGAGCCGTTCCATCTCCCCCACCCACATCTACCAAAGTCCCAATCCCCTCAAACACCAGGGGACATCCCTTCATCATTGCAGAAACTGTAAACCTGGCATCGCAGGCCATCGCATCGTTGATGAGCTTGCTATGAGCAGGATTGTTTTTAGCATAAGTCCATATGTCTTGGCCATGATGGGTGTCGAATGCTGGAGGGCCATTTGCCAAAACACGTTCCCTTAAGCCGTGCCACGGGGAAAGCATCACGGGGGTGCTCTCGAGCAGCACAAGTGCAGCCATGCTTTTCTCACCATTTCTCATCAGAAGACGGGAAATGGGAGTCTGTGCATAAGCAATAGTATTGATATCTGAGCCACCTACTTGTTTAAAGATGCGGCGGTTGATCAAGAACCTCATGATTCGGAAAAGGGAATAAGGAGAGCAACCCAGGGCCGAAGACAGCTCATCAAGTGTCATGGCCGCTTGATGGCTTTCCAAGACATCTGCTATTCCAAGCTCAATGGCGCATTTCACCACAGCCATTTCAGTAAAACCCAATATATATTTCCATATATCAACTTGAGCCTCAGCTTCTTCTTCTTCTCCTCCTATTTTGTCTTTTTCCATCTCTAAGTTTTCTTGATTAATTCTCTTTTTTTTTTGTTTACCGTCACACCCAACTCTTTTTAGCATATCTAGTTAGCAGCACGTACTCTTTATTTATAACAGAGATTTGGGCTGGAGCAAGAAATCAGCCATTAGAATACACAAATCTTTCGAGTGGCAATTTAAAATTGGTACTAATCTAACTAAAAATTTTATTATGAAAAGGTTTTATTAAATAATATATTAAGTGGTATCTTTAAATTAATAAAATTTTATTATTTAAAATGATAAGTTTAAAAATAAATAAATAAATTATTATTTAAAATATTAAAATTTTATTAATTTACCTGATTTAGAGAAATACTCTTTCATATTATTTTTTTAAGTGTCATTTTAGTAGGAATGTGCATGAATTTGGTTAATCGAATTAATTACCAATTTTAATTTCAAATTGAAACTTTGAAATCAGTTAATCAAAATTTGGTTGGTTAATAGGTCCGACCGGATTCTAAAATTCGAAAACGGGTGCGAAATCGGAACTGATTTTCTAATTCGGAATTAACTGAATTTCGATTTCAGAATTTAGTAAACGAAATTGGTTAACTAATTTACTGATTTCGTTATAATACATGTACATGACAATTGCCTACCAAAAACTAATTGAAACTTACATTTAATTTTCTTCTTTTTAAATACATATACAATATAGTTTTATAAATTAATATTTTAATTTTACTTAAAAATACATATATAGTAATATAAATAATATTATATACACTTATATACATAAAATTTTAAGAAAACATTACATTTATTTAAATATAATATAATTTGAATAATATTATAGATTTATTCGTCACACTTTATATGTATTAATGTATATACTATCACATGAATTGAAAACCTAAAATTACTCCATCTAAAATTGTTAAAATAGTTCAAGCTCAAGTCATTTATGAATCGATGGCAAAGAAAAGAATGAGAAACTAACATTACGATTTTCACAGGAATAAAATTTTTTAGCCAATTTCCAAAAAAAAAAAAAAAAACCCCACCTCTATCAAAATTACCCCATCTTGCAGAACATGAAAACCCTTGAAATTACAATACCCCATGTCACAAAAACTTATTTAACTCTGCTCTTCACTTTCATATTCCACCGCCCTTTTCTTTTGAGATGGATTCATTTCCCGTACGTGTCAATTAATTTTCGAGCACGATCCATTCATCATTATTATAGATGCATATATAGATATTAATGTATATGACAAATTAACATTAAAGGAAATTCTACGATATTTTTAAGGAATTATTTTTTTTTACTTTAAATATTTATATAATATAACACTAAAAAAATAATTCCCTAAAATTCCCCTACATTAATATTAGTAGCACAAGTTTGTCTTAAAAGTGGGACCGGGAGAGCCTGGCGTTAATATTTTTAGATTCATGGATATTGATGTTGTCTAGACCATGTGATTCATGTCTAAGTACTACACCTACAATTAATAATGCACAACCAAATCCTAGTTAGAATTTTTTTTTTAAATAGACTAAGATATATGCCGCTTTCATATGATTCTCATTTATTCATACAATTCATTTTTGTTTAAAATTCTAAATCAATTTTTTTTATCTGAATTATGTGACTAATTTTTTATCACATGAGATACATGCACTTTTAATCTACTCAAATATTTGGGCCCTAATTTGTGTGTTTGCCAAAAATCAATGTTACTTTGGGCCCATGTATCTCCTAAACCAAAGAAGCCCATCATAGTTGAAAATCCACCAGTTGGTCAGTCGGGTAATATTTGGTTGATTCATTCCCCCAAATCCAACTGATCCGATCCCTGGCAGCAGCTGCTGATGCTCAATTGTCTTCACTCTGCTATGCCAGGAATAGCATAAAATAGAGCAGCAAGTTCCCTTCTTTAGAGGACAACAAATCTGTAATCCCACCATCTCTGCTACAATTTCCTCCTCCCACAAACAGGCACCATGGATAAGCACAAAAAAAGATTTTACTGAGGAATGAATAATTCTACCGCTACAATAAATACTTCCACTATAACTATTCCATCTACAAACTGATGATAACTCAAGGCCAAAGCTTCGACCCATGATCTTACCTATGCTATAAAGAATATATGCAACATCAGGACAGAAAATAAAAACCAACTATTAATAAATAAATTAATCACCCTCTGCAGCATTCTCAGAAATTCTTCTAGCACTAAGGCCTCCAGCATAAGACCACAGTTTATCCAAGTCAGCTGGTGTTAATTTCTCTACCTTCCCGCTCTGTGATCCCTTAATACCATTCTTGTTCGGTGGCCAAACAGCTCTTCCAGGGCTACCACCGACTAGAGGGGACAAACAAAATGATGGAGTTGCAAAGGGAGAGGTTTAAGGGGTGTGCTGAATGGAGAATGGACTTGGCGACATTCGCTTTTGGAGGCCCCTTTTGAAAATGGACATCGATTCTAATGCATTGCAGTGGTTGGTGGCATCATCCACATACAATACATCATCAATCCTCGCCATTACATTAAATGCTAAGCTCTCCATTACCCTAGAGTAGCTTTCCAGAATTGACTGCCCAACATCCTGCACGAGAACATAAGAAATTCTTCTAGTGAACTTCAATAAAACAAATACTCTTATCCTTTTGATGTAGCTACATCACATAATCAGGTATTTTGTGTGCATCTCTTTTCCAAGTTCTTAATTAATCATCCTCTGGAATGGACATCCTTGACAGCCTCAAAGTTTAGTCCAAGAATGTACAGAAATGCAACTGTCACCTAATGCCCATAAAGAATCGTTATGCCAAAATAGATTTTTTTTTTTTTTTTTTTTTTTTTTTTTGAATCAAGTCAAGGAGTTTAAAGAATAATTTTCGGATGACTAGTGAAAATTCAAACTTTAGCATTCTCTTAGCTAAACAAATAACCTTGAAAAGATAGATGTGGCTTTTATATGGACATTATCAGCACGATCATCTGGATATTGAATAAATAAGTCAACCACATATAGACAGCTACATCAATTTCTTAAAACCTTCAATATTTCCATATCCTATAATTCATGGTAAGTTCTTACGTTCAAAATTTACTTAACACAAACAAAGAAATTGGAACTACACTACCTTGTTGTACTGAATTTTGTTCATATCCAGTGACAGTTTGCGGTAGACCAGGGAAACGAAGCCTTAGACTGTGCAAGAGGGTTTCAGCTCTTTGTGCCAGAAATTGATTCTTCTCACTGTCAGCAATCAGGCCCTTGACCTTGCCACCCCAAGATTTACACTTAGGTTTCTGATGATTCGGATACTTTTTCCTATCTTTCAGCCTCCAAACATGCACAGCTGCTTCAATTCTATTTGCTACTTCTAACGTGTGATGCTCAGATGACAAGTCTAGACAACCCAGAAGACAATCAGGCGAGAATTGTTCAGCGGTTATATAACGATAGATGATGTCACCCAGACAAGGTTTTCCATTCTGCAATAGCAGTAGATTAACAAGTAATAATACTGCCAAATTTAATAGAAATGACAGAAAATAAATAATTCACCTTATAACACTTATAACCCAAAAATCTAGAAGAAGACAAAAGTCACAAAACAAACAAACAAATAGAAATGATAGAAAAGAAACCTTGGGCAGTGAGTCTAAATAGATTGCACTAGGAATCTCCATTTCAGCAAGTACACTGCTGTTTATTGCTAAGGCTGCTTTCAATATCTGATTTGTGCAATCTCTACACTGCTGCAACCTCTTCCTTGCATCTTCAGACAAGCCCTTAGGAGGAACTTTTGGGCACGGAAGCCACCATTTGTCTTCCTGCCTAATTGAAGGCCTCCCACTGGATATAGATGATGAGAAGGCATCGCATCCATCCGGATCAGTCACAATTATCCCCCGGTCAACATACCAAAACTCCATATCTTGAAACCCTTCAAGAATGCTAACCAACATGGCATCAAGTTTTTTGAGTGCTGGGAGATTCATATACAAATCAGACCGGGGCCTAGTTTCTATTACTTCATAAGTCCCTCCACCAGGAAACTGCTGTTTTGAGGGCACAAACTCCACAACTGAATCACTCACGCCTAGAAGCCACTCCATCTCTCTACACCACATTGCCTTCTTCTGAGGCGCCAACGGTTCCAATCCCCGTAGTAGTCCCCAAACACCGTTGCTACATTCCCGAAATAAATACCCGATTTCAATAACCAGTACACTCACATTTTTAAGAGGAAAAAAATTTGAACAGATACACATTTGCAAGTAGACGTTAAATAAAAGTTCACATTTTTGTTGAGATGGTAGAGTTAGACTATTGACTGACCAGAGAGGTTTGTGATGGCATTTGAGATAGCTAGGGCCGTACAAACTCCTTTACCACCCCCAGACATGTCTTCACCAAGTAATAATTTAGCAAATCTTTCCTTCATCATCTCCATTTCTATTTTCATTGATGAAAATAGAGGGAAAAGGAGAGTCAAATGGGAAAATATTAAGTAAAAATTTACAAACATAATAATAATAATAATAATAATAATAATAATAACAATAACAATAATAATAATGCCAGAAAAAAAAATATTCAGCAAATTACAGATTAATGGTGAAATGCAGCAAATGGAATCTCAAAGTAATCAAGAAAAGTCTGAAGTAAGTAAAAATTAGCATGAAATTGCGAGAAAATAGTAAACGAACCGGATAAATCAGCATCGGCGCGTTTCTCAAGCTGATCACCCCAAACCATGACATCCTTGCCGAGAATCCCCGGAAAGATTAGAGTGGGAGGCGGCGGCGGCATCGAAGTAAGAAATCCAGAGTCAGTAATGACATTATTATTATTGTGATCAGGATGAGGAGAGGAAGTTAAGGTGAAGCTGCCGGAACTCTCGGAGCCGCTGACATCGGCACTCAAACAGTAGCTTCCGCACCTATCACTGCTGCTCTGCTGATCAGAGCCCGAGCCCGAGCCGGAGCCTGAGCCTTCCTCCGACGATACACTCCCAACCATTTTTGCTCCAACCCAAAATTACTACATTTGTTTGGCTAAAAAAGAAATTAAGAAACTTTCTAGCTTGGGTGTAGTAGGTAGAGTAGAGAGGGAATTGGAATCCTATGGGTGCATTTAGGTAATTTCTCGCATAAATGGTTTCAGACTGGTTGTAGCGGATACCACTGTAAATTGGGTTTTGTGAGTTGGGTTTTGCAAAACTCAATCTCTATTGACAAAATTATTCATGTTGTGAATCTTAACCCAGTTGAACTAAGATCACAAATATATAATTCAGACTTATAAAATTATTTGAGTTTCGGGACTTAATTGGATAGACCCAATCTCACAATGCATACATTATTGAAAATTAAAAAAATTAAGAAACAAATTATAAAAAAGTATTACAGGCTTCGACACTAATAATTGAAGTAGGAAAAATAATACTTTCTCAATATTAGTAATATCTGTACATATAAAAGTTAAAAAAAAAAATATTTTAAATAAATTATTATGACTATCACGGTGAGAATTTGCATAATTAATACATTAATTAATATAAAGTGCCTAAGTTTTAACCCAATTTGACTCATATTTAAATTAGGTCTAATATTTAAGTTCAACATCACTTTAATGTAAGGCTCGGATCTCAATTTGTTAGGTTGGAGCCGGCCCAACCCATAACCCATCAGGATATGAAGTGATAGTTCTACTGGTGGACGAAAGTAGAGAGCGAGAAACCCAAAGTGATAGTAGCAGAGAAGGATGAGGGTTGCTGTAGAGGAATAATTCTTTGTACCCACCCCTTATTGTTGGATGATTAAAAAGTAGATATTTTATTAATTTTTTAGTAATTTCAATGCTTTGTAATATTTACCCTGCATGGTAGAGCAAATGGTCAAGATTTGTTCTCTGTAGAGATGACAAATAGTACGAAATCACCCCACTCCACTCACGCTTTCTCGATACCTGTACAACTATTTGGTTAATCGAATTTGTAACAAATTTTAAATTCAATTCGGTTAATAAATTTACTTACTTTTGAATTTGATAATAAATCAATTAATTGAATTTATGAACACGATTAATGAATTTGCATGCCAATTATGATAGGACAAATTAAACTTTAAAGAAAGTAACAATATAAAAAATTTTAAAATCATCTTTTGTCCAATTATACCGTATAGTACGTTTTATATTGTTCCTGTTAATTTTTGCTCAAACAATCTCTTAAGGTTTAATCGTCCATGAAAGTTGGACGTTGAGAAAGTTAAGAGAGATGGCAATGACTCATTAATGGAGGAAATTAGAAAAAAAATGAACATTTCCAACTTGTAAATAATCTTGTGAGTTTGTATATGTTCATGGCAAGAAACATTTTGTAAAAGGTGTGTCCAGTACATCTTTAAACAGGTGAAAATGATACATTTTCAAAAGAATAATGAAAGGTGTAAATGTGTTAAACAAGATACTACATACATATAAGATATGATTATTTCAATTTTGTAATTAAAGAATATAGTTGACCAAGATTGCGAATGTTTGTTTAAGATGTTTAAAAGAGATTTATTGTTATATCTCTTGAAAGACGTTTAAATTTTAAATATATGTTGGTGCATTCAATATGTTGAATCTAATGGATATAAAAGGTTGATTTCTTCCTTCTCCCCTCCCTCCTTCTTTCACGGAAAATTTCTCCGCAAAATTCAAATCCGTAGGTTGGGGGTGGGAGAGGGTTCTTGAGAAAAAATTGACCCATTAAGCTGTTGGCATTTTCCGAAAGTTTTATGGGGTTACACCTGCTTCCAGTTGTGATGCAATTTTGGAAACTCCATTCGTAGTTTGTTATTCTTAAAGTAGTGCATCTATTCTATTCTAGAAAGGACCGTTTCAAATATGACTCGTCAAGTCTTTGAACCATTGATTGCGGTGCATGAGCAAAGGGGTGTATGTAATTTATGCAAAGTTTGTCACTTTGCATCCTTGCTACAAAGTGTGCAGTTTCCTGTTCATGTCGGCGCAATCTGATTTGGAGTAATAGTGTTGTTACTAACTGAACTTAGAAAGAGAATGAAGGTTGCTATCATAATTTAGTCCATACAACCACCATGTATTATTCTGAATAATAAATAGAATGTAATTGCCTGCTATTTTCTGCTTTTATTGGCATCCTGTCGAGATTTCTAGCTGTCAAAACTTGGTTCCAGCCACAGAAAATTTATGATAGATAAAAGAAGGGAGTCCCGGGGCGGGGGTTAGGGGGAACTTTCTTGTTGTCCAGAAACAAGAATCCTGGCTTGTGGGCCGGCAACCTTTGGTAGGGGACTTGGCAAGTTGCCTGCCAATGGTTTCTCATCGTGTGTCTTTAATAGGATGCATTAATAATGTTAATGCTGCTAAAGCAGTTGTCTAATGTTCATTCACTTCTTTGTCATTGCTATATACTACTGTCCCAGTTCTGTATTCATCAGAAACTGATAAGCTGGTTTTACTGCTTTGAGATAATGATTGATAGCTACATAGCATTGCATGAATTTACTCACTAGGTACTTCCTCAGAGTTTTCTCCTGTTCAGGTTTAACAGATGCTTCTCTAAAGTGTTTATATATTGTCGGGTCAGAATTATGCAACTGCACGCGTTTGGTCTCTGTCCTTAGTAAACTTTGTGATGTTATTAATTTAGTTTTAAGTTCTTCAGCCAACCCGAGAAGTGACTTGTTATTCAGACATCCTATTGTCGCCTCCTGGGGACAGCATTGTGGTAAATCATTTCCACGTTCTTGATTGAATAGTTGAATTTTGTTAGAAATGGCGGCTGATGATAAATCTGTACCTATATACTTTGACACTCTAAATTTAGAGTAGTTATTGTTAACATTTGAGAAAAGAGAACTAAATGGTAGGAAATGAATTGATCAGGAAAATGATTGAATGAACCCGCACCAAGTTGCGCCTAGGTCGTAACATACAAAATTACTCTAGGAGATTTTCAGGTACAGATGATTGGGTTTTTGCTTTCAGCAGGCTGAAGCATTGAATGGTTTACGTTTTAGCTTAGATCATTTAGCAGCCAAGGTTTTGTTTTTGCTATTTTTTGTCTCAAATATATCATTCGGTCGGTCGGTCGGTCAGCTGCCTGCTGCACTGGCAGTAAGGGTAGTACTACGAGTAAGTATCTCCAATCAACTGGATGTAAAAGGAATGAATTCATCTGCAGTACATATCATTCCCCGACTGACCGGCTGACGCATGCAATTGCTCTCCAAGGTACTTCCCTCTGTTGTCGGTGTCCTGCTGTCTGGACGGATATTGTTTTGAACTTTCGAAAGCACCTACCAACCATTAGTAAATGCTCAACTAGCTACTAAAATTTATGGAAAGGGCCTACAAATCAAATCAGGCACCACAATATTGGAGGACTACTCTACTACCAGATTCTCTAGACAATGCCAAAATCTGGGTGGTCGATAAAAGAATCTTTAGCTTAAAGAAAAATGATTAGTTTTCATTTTGTAATAGGATGTTGGCTTTAAATTGACAGCCAGTCTCCTAATGATGGTTAGAAGCCAATTATCAATTCTAAAGGGCAGGGTTGGCAAGAGGAGAACCATTATCGTTGGTCTAAAGTATGATAACTACAGCAGAGAAATGCTTCTCCGTTTACTCAAAATGGTAGTGGTGCCAGGGGACAATGTGCTGGCTGTTCACGTTCAAGAGTCGAATGATGGCTTTGACCCAAACACACATGTTTCCACATCCATGAAGATCTCTGCAAGTCGAAACAGGTTAGAATTCTGTCAACAACAACATCCTTTCAGCTCTCATTATCCTAGGCCAATAACTTGGGAACTACTGAAAATGGTTTGACAGATTATATTCTCTTGTAATGACCTATTCAGGTGGATTTCCAAGTCAGGGTTTGTACAGGAAGCTCCTACATAGTCGAACTGAGTCAGCAGGTACGGATGTACTTTGCTACAATTCTGGCAGTCGGATGCAGTAGTCCATGGTATGACTGTCCTCTCTCTTATCAGTTATTGCTGCTCTAGTCATCATTGTTAGTGTTGCGTGTAGGATGCTTTTGCATCCCGACACAAGCAAGAAATTGAAGTAGTGGTCTTCCATACTTTTTGCAGATTTATTGGATTGCATTTCGAAGTTCTAGGCAAGTTTTGCCTATAAATTGAAGCAGAAATCCATTTCCTCAAAGCACCAAAATTGAAATAAGAACACAGAGTTCTTAACAATGTTGTGTTTAGGACTTGTTTTCGGTCTAATTCTCAGGTATTCATTTGAAATATTTATCTTTCGGTCTTTCGAGATTTTTTCTCAAAATTTTTGTATATTTTTCATATAGTGAAATATTGCTCCCCTCCGTCAGTGAACGTAGATCGAATTGACCGAACCACGTAAATTTTTGTATCTCTTTCAACTTATATTTTCTCTGCATATTTTATTATTATTTTTTCGTTATCGTCATTAAAGGGTTCGCTAAAATTAATTTAACTAAATTTTCGGGGCACAAATCCTAACAAACTGGTATCAGAACTTTCACACTCCGAATTAATTTCTAGCAGTTAATATGACGGTAACGAAATCATATGTTGAGAAATTTGACCGGAGTGCCAACTTCGGTATTTGGCAACTCAAAATGGAGCTATTCTGATTCAGGATGGCGTTGATATTGCCTTACAGGAGAAGGATAACAAACCGGAGAAAATGTCAGATGAGAATTTTGCCAACTTGGATAAAAAGGTTAAGTCAGGTATTGTCTTAAATATCTCTGATGAGGTTTTTTTCGGGAGGTAGCATCTGAAACCACGGCCAAAGACATGTGAAAAAAATTGAAGGCTCTGTATATGAAAAGACAGTGGTGAACAGATTTTATCTCAAACAAAGTCTATACATGCTCCGTATAACCGAAGTTACTTCTATACTCTCACATCTTGATAAATTTGATTCCATTCTTATGGATTTAAGTAATATAGAAGTTAAAATTGAAAATGAATATCAGGCCCTATTATTGTTGTGTTCCCTACCCCAATCATTTAAGCATTTTAGAGATACAATATTTTATGGAAAAGAAACTATCTTTTATAAAGAAATGAAATCTATTCTGAAATCAAAAGATCAGATAGATAAAAATATTACTGGAGAAAATAGTGGAAATCAGGGGAAAGGCTTATTCATTAGAGGCAGATCTGAAAAGAGAGATACAGACAGTAAAAGGTCAAAATCAAAATCTAAATCCAGACATAAAAATTTGGTGTGCATCCAATTTTTGTTGTAAAAAGGGCCACATTAAGTCCAAATGCTTTAAATTGAAAAATAAAGAAAAGCACAAGGAGAAAAATGAGCAAGAAAATAATGACACCGTTGAAGCTAGTATTGCAGTTGATGAGAATGATGGAACCATATATTTAGCCATTGAAAATAATTTAAGATCTAACAATGAGTGGATTTTAGATTCGAGTTGTTCATACCATATGTGTCCCAATCGGGATTAATTTTCAACATATGATTCAGTTGAAGGTGGACTTATCCTCATGGGCAACAACACCGTTTGTAAAGTCATTGGTAAAAGTACTGTCCGAATCAAAATGCACGATGGTGTGGTGAGGACGCTCACCGATGTTAGATATGTTCCAGATTTGAAGAAAAGTCTCATCTCTTTGGGCACCCTGGAAGCTCTTGGGTGTAAATACATAGGTGAATGTGGAGTTTTAAAAGTCACTCATGGTGCTCTTGTGGTCATGAAGGCACACAAGTCTGATATGTTATACAAAGTATATTTCGCAGGTTATCTTTATTACAGTGTCTTTGCAGTTTCTACTGCACATCAATCTGAGATTGACACCACCAAATTATGGCATATGCGTTTGGGGCATGTGAGTGAGAAAGATCTGTCCATACTCTGTAAAGAGGTCTTCTTTGCGGACAAAGTACCGGGAAGATGGATTTTTGTGAACATTGTGTCTTTGGAAAGTAGAAAAGAGTCAGCTTCAAATCTCCAGCAATCTACAAAATAAAAGGTACTTTGGATTATTTTCATTCAGACCTTTCGCCTTCACGTACCCCATCTAAAGGTGGTGCCAGGTACATGTTGACTTTTATTGATGATTATTCAAGAAAAGTTTGGGTGTATTTTCTGAAACACAAAAATGATGTCTTCCTAACTTTCAAACAATGGAAAGTTTGAATTGAAAAATAGACAGGAAAACAAATCAAGCGGCTTAGAACAGATAATAGCTTGGAATTTTGTGAAGGCGAGTTCAATAAATTCTGCAATAATTATTGCCAGAAGGAATTGTTCAATACCATACCATGAGAATGACACCTCAACAAAACGGTGTAACAGAATGGATGAACGGGACTCTTTTGGAAAGAGCTCGTTGCATGATCTCAAATGCTAGATTGACAAATGACTTCTGGGCAGAGGCAATTTCTACTGCTAGTTACATTGTCAACTGTACTCCTTCTGCACCTTTGAACTTTAAGACTCCGGAGGAAATTTGGTCAGGTACTCCTGCTGATTATTCTGATTTAAGAATATTTGGGTGTCCTGCATACATGCATGTAAATGATGGAAAATTAGAACCAAGAGCTAAAAAGTGTATTTTTCTTGGGTATCCATCTGGGGTGAAAGGATATCGTCTATAGTGTCCTGATCCCAAGTCACCTAAATTCATAATCAGCAGAGATGTAACTTTTGATGAATCATTCATGTTACATCCAAGAAAAGAGTCTTCTAGTTCTTGGAACACATATGGAAAGGAGAGTATGCAGAAGTAGGCGGAGGTCGAAATTGGCAACCAACTAGTCCTTCTCAACCAAGTTCTTCTACAGTTCAGTTAGATGCAGATGAAACTCTTGAAGCTGAAGTAGAAGAAGAAGAATATTCCATAGCTAGAGATAGACCAAGGAGAAAAATTCGACTACCATAAAGGTATGCGAATTTGGCTGCATATGCTTTGTCAGTTGCACAGGGAACTGAAGAAATCGGTGAACCATCTACATATTCGGAGGCAGTTTCACTTGCTAATTCATCCAAGTGGTTGATTGCAATAAATGAAGAAATTGAGTCTCTCCATAAAAATAGTACGTGGGTTCTTGTGAAGCCGCAGTCAATAAAGAAAATTGTTGGTTGCAAGTGGGTCTTTAAGAAAAAAGAAGAAATTCCAAGGGTTGAAAATGCAAGGTACAAGGCACGTTTAGTTGCAAAGGGCTATAGTCAGGTACAAGGTGTCTATTTTAATGATATTTTCTCACCTGTTGTCAAACATAACTCTATACGTGTTCTACTTGCTTTAGTTGCCATGTATGATAAGAATTAGAATTGGAACAGATTGACGTTAAAAAAGTTTTTCTACATGGCGAACTTGAAGAACAAATATACATGAAACAGCCCGAAGGATTTAAAATTGAAGGAAAAGAAGACCATGTTTGCTTGCTAAAGAAATCCTTATACGGATTGAAGCAATCTCCAAGACAGTGGTACAAGAGATTTGATTCATTTATGTTGGGTCATGATTATTCGCGGAGCATGTATGATAGTTGTGTTTACTTCCGGAAGTTGAATGATGGTTCTTTCATTTATTTGTAATTATATGTTGATGACATGCTCATTGCTGCCAAGAATTTGATAGAAATTTACACTTTGAAGTCTCAGTTGAACAGTGAATTTGAGATGAAAGATTTGAGAGCAGCTAAGAAGATTCTTGGCATGGAGATCAAAAGAGATCGAGGAGTTGGAAAGTTATTTTTAATCCAGAAAATTACCTGGAGAAGGTCTTGGAAAGGTTTGGCATGAAAGATGCTAAACCTGTAAGCACTCATACTTGCTGCTCATTTCAAACTGTCAGCTGCTCAACACCATACTCAGATGAAGATGAGAGGTATATGGCACATATACCTTATTCCAGTGAGTCAGCAGCATTATGTATGCAATGGTTTGTACACGTTCAAACATTTCACAAGCAGTTAGTGTGGTAAGCAGATATATATCTTGTCCAGGTAAAACACATTGGCAGGCTGTGAAGTGGATTCTCAGATACTTGCGAGGGACTTCAGACACATGTTTGGAGTTCGAAAGGAACGATAACACTTTGATTGACTTCGTGGACTCAGACTATGCCGCAGATCTTGATAAAAGAAGATTACTCACAGGTTGTGTATTTTACATTGGAGGTTTTACTGTTAGCTAGAAAGCTACCTTACAACATGTTGTAGCTTTGTCTACTACTGAGGCAGAGTACATGGCTATCACCGAGGCAATCAAAGAAGCCTTGTGGTTGAAGAGATTGTTTGGCAAACTCAGTCTACTTCAAGATGTAATTACTATTCACGTGTGGTAGTCAAAGTGTCATTTACTTGATTAAAGACCATATGTATCATGAGCGGACGAAACATATTGATGTGAAGTATCACTTCATTCGAGATACCATTGCTGAGAAAAAGGTCTCTGTCCAGAAAATCAATACCAGAGACAATCCAGCCGACATATTTACAAAACCTCTTCCAATTGCTAAGTTCAAGCACTGCTTGGACTTGATTGGTGTTCGTGGTGATGATTAACCTCGTTGGGGTTTATTTGGAGAAGATGGAGCAAGCTTACTATCTTTGTGTCAGATGCAAAATCAATATGGAGATTTGTTACGTGTAGGATGCTTTTGCATCCTGACACAAGCAACCAACCACTACTTCAATTTCTTCACGAAATTGAAGTCAAATCTTTCATGCTTTTGGCCATTCACATTGGATTGCATTTGGAAGTTCTAGTGGTCTTTCATGCTTTTGGCCAGATTGATTGGATTGCATTTCGAAGTTCTAGGCAAGTTTTGCCTATAAATTGAGACGAGCAGAAATCCATTTCCTCAAAACACCAAAATTGAAATAAGAACACAGAGTTCTTAACAAGAGTTTGTGACTTGTTTTTGGTCTAGTTGTCAGGTGTTCATTTGAGATATTTTTCTTTCGGTCTTTCGAGATTTTTTCTCAAGACTTATCTTTTTCATATAGTGAAATATTGCTCCCCTCCGCCCGTGGACGTAGGTCTAATTGACCGAATCACGTAAATCTTTGTATCTCTTTCCACTTATATTTTCTCTACATATGTCATTATTATTTTTTCATTATCGTCATTAAATGGTTCGCTAAAATTAATTTAACTAAATTTTTGGGACACAAATGCTAACAGTTAGATTAATACCATTCTCTCTTTCTCTTTCTCTTTCTCTTTCTCTTTCTCTGTCATCGAGTTATTTTTCTGCAGGCCTAAAGATTCAACTGTTACCAAGTGCTTAAAGGCATTGCCTCCAACTTGCTCCCTTCTGGTAATGGACGATGGAGGAAAAATCTGAATGCTCCTCAGAGGCAAGGAACTTCTCAACAAGGTTCTGTAACTAGAGTCCTCCAGTCTTCTGTGTCATCAGTTTCTGAATTTGATAGCCATGACCAATCAGAAGCTAGATGTCATCTTCAGAAGTCATTGACGATGCCATGCTCGTCAACTTTGTCACCTCCACAACAAAGTGGAAGCAAGAAACTGCAGAGCATCAGGAAAAACTTGAGCTTTCCAGATGTGACACAAAAATTGTTTGGAAGGTTGGCTACTTTAGAAGTGAAAGGAAGTAGTAGACGCTTCACACTGGAACAACTGAAGTGTGCAACTAACAACTTTAGTCCTGAGATGTTGATTGAAGAGGGAGGGCACAGTGAGGTTTATCGAGCTACTCTTGATGACGGTCAGGCTGCAGCAGTGAAAGTAATTAATAGCGGCTCACAGCATTCTGAAGAGGACCTTTTCCAGGAGGTGGAAATTCTGAGTAGTTTGAAACATGACAACATAGTTCAGCTTCTAGCATATTGTATATTGCAAGGATATGCAGGCAGTAGTTTACAATTTACTCCAAGGGAGTCTGAGGCAAAGACTTCAACAGCCGAGGTGGGGTGAGAGGATGCAACTTGCCATTGGTGTGGCCAGGGCACTGGATTACCTCCAGATCTGTGCCCAATCATACACAGAGATGTGAAGTCATCTAACATCTTCTCTGTGAGAATTACCAACCACAGGTGAGGCTTTTCAGCTTCGTTCCCAATGTGAATTTCCTTTCAAGATTTAATCATATTTCGCCTAATTTTTATATTTGCTTTATAGTGAAATTAGTAGTTCTAGTGTTGGTTACCAAAGGATATCTACCAAATCTTGGAGTTAGTTTGGTATACTAAGAGTTAAATGGTGTTTTTTTAACCACAGCTGTCAGATTTTGGAGCAGCAATAGTGCTCTACCAAAATCAGAAAGCATCATCAGCATTCTCGAAGCCAATTAACGTGGTTGGAACTTTCGGATACCTGGCTCCAGAGTACATGATGTTTTGACAAAGTTGATGAGAAGATAGATGTGTATTCTTACGGTGTTGTGCTCTTGGAATTGATCACTGGGAAAGAAGCTATTCCTGCAAAATCTATTCCTGATCAAGAAAGTTTGGTTTTATGGGTAACATAATGACTTCTAATTTAATCTTCACAAAACAGGATTTCTACTATAATAATTGACAATGCCAATGTTATTGTAGGCAAGGTCTGTTAGTGGATGATGGATAGCTTTCTGTTCATCGCAGATGCGTCAAAATCCCCCTCCTACCTCATTTCGTGGTTATTTCTTATTATTACTAGTAAATATCAGCGTGTGTGTGCCTCATTGTAACATCTTGCTCCATACGAAACAGAACCAGTACCAATGGAAAACGCAAAACAGTAAATAATCTATGTTGTTTGAATTACTATACTCTATATTGCAAATAGAAGAAAATATTACTAATTATTACAGACGACTTCGTCACTTGCAGTTATTTCTTTGAATTTCATTGAACTTCATCCGTAAACATGCACGTAATGTGGTAATGCATGCGAAAGATCATCTCTACAACTTATGAGAACTAAAAACAAATATACTAGTAAATTGCATTGGATTTATTTTTTATTGATATTCCACAATCATATCAATGATGGGATGGAGTAGAGATACAAAGTTATACGTATATAGTTAAAAAAAAAAAAAAATACAAACAACTTAGTATAACCTCCAACAGGTCACTTGTTTGTGAATGGGAGAAGAGCATGGACGGATGAAAGAGGATAGCTCCACATTGCTGTAATTATCTTCAGAGTTGAACCAACTGAGCGAAGTTAATGGGGGATACATACAAAGGTGGACCAGCATAGAGAGTATTAGCTGCCAGGTTTGCAGCAGCTTGAGTCGGGTGATACTGATCCCAGAACAAGTAGTCCCTCCTATTTGGGCACAGATTTGCAGTTGCATTACAACCATGTTCCGCATTCAACTTCCCGAATCCGCAGCATGCCGTGTCCACGTTCTTGATCGTATCTGATCAGGGAATATATTTCTTTTTTTTGTTAAAACAAATAAACCAAGAATTGACCCTCTATGAATTTATATTCTATATAGGTAGTATTTTTAGATATGATGAAGATTAATGTTTGGCTTACTGAAATATTGTGGATTATTGATGACATTTATGGTCATTAAATATGCATTTCCAAGTGAATACTTCAAGTCTTGGATCTCAGAGCTAATGTTGTACAAGAGGGCATCAAGAGCTAAATAAAAATCTTGTGCCAAATCATTCAAGGCCTTGGAACAATTTCCTTTCTCTTCCGAAAGTCTTATTTTTGGGCAGCAACCAAGAGGCGGCACGCTTATGATGCCGAACTTTCGTGCTCCAAGGTTGTATAATGCCTGATGATCATGTCAAAACAATTATTGATAATATTCTAGAGTTCCAGAATTTTAAGCGAAATTAAACTGCATCTGATCACAGAGTAAACATTTCTGTCTTACTTTGATGTGGGTCTCGTATTCCTGCATGTAGAATGCTGATAAACTCTTGGGAAGGAATTGTGCTATTGGATGCAACATAGCCAAAAAGGTCATTGCTTCCAATACTGATGCAAAACAAAGATTTCTGTAGCATTGCCTGCGTAGCCTCTGAACCCCTAACATCAGTAAGAATGCCTTGGAGTGTGGCAAATTGCTTAATCTGCTCTGACAACGGCACAACTATCTGTTGGTACACATATATATATTACCAATTTATTATGTCAGGATTATCCAGCCGATAGTTAAAATTCTAGTAAAATGCAATAGCACTGCTAGAACTCGAGGCAAATTAATTAAATGGGCTCTTAATTACCAGTTCTGAATTAGTCAGGTAAAGGAGGCCAGAGCCCGCTGAGGCAAAGCTCACACCTCTGAAGGCATGTTTTCTGAGATAAGAATCTAAAGGTCTACCAAGACTGAAAAAGGGTCGCGGGCTGCTGTTGTATCCCAGTAACCTGGCTGAACATTGAATTAAATTAACGTCAGAATAGATACTTAGTTGCCTGCATCGCATGCAGGTAACACTGATAATTAAGTAGTAGTTAATTACGTACCTAGCAAATCAGCACCATTCAAGCCGTTGCTAAACCTCCCAGTTGGCCTGGAGTGAGGGAAGTCAATGCCATAATGAGGAAAGTCGGCCCTGATTTGGCTTCCTTGCAAGTAAGAATTAGTTCCAACATCGACGGTGGAGTCACCTAGCACAAAAATGGCTGGAGGCTTTGCCGCGCTGCCTAACATAGGCTCCAAAGTTAACAATACCATTACCAACAGTAAGGAAAATGTTATGCGGAGGGATGAAAGAGAAATTAAGTATCTATTCTCCATGTTAATTAATTAATGCGTTGTTATTAAATTTCTTCAAATTGTTGTTGTGAATTGCAGAAGATGTCTAGGCCTTTTTATACACGGATATTTTCACTTACAAGAAAAAAATGGAATTCATATCTTTTCCAGCCAACATAAGAAGACAATTATATATTGCTATCAACATATAGTATGGCGGATTGATCAAGATTTGTATTTATTTATTTATTTGAGATGCTATGTACAAATGGTGTACATATATCCATAAATGGGAATGGGAGCTGGCTTCATTGTTAAATAATTACGCCGTTTGCGAGTAATTCATACAGATTTTTTATTTCTCGTTGTCGTGAACCAAAATGAACATACAACATGGCAACAATCATCCCATCATATTCATTCACTTGTGATTCAGTACAAAATTTCAGAGTACAGTTGTTATTGAGTACTATTCCTTGTGGAAGACATCATGCATTTCGAGCGTAATGGCTGTGAAATTAGTATGTCTTTGTTGCCAAAAACTGGCTCGAGATTCCACGCTCGATCCGAGTGAAAAAAGAGAGTACGAAGTCTGTGTTTGATTCCGCATATGACATGCATCTTCAAGTTAGCAAATCCGGCAAAGTTGTGATTAGGGTAAAAAACAATTTTTCTCTTCAATGTTCGGCCAGTGACATTTTTTATCTCTAAAATTTCACATGGAAAAATAAATTACGTTCCTCATCTTCTAAATTTCTAGTAAATTAGGATAATTAATAGAAAAATAACATAACTTTTTGTTAAAATTTATGAGAAAGAATAATTTGTGTTCATTTAACCAAGTGAAAGTAAAGATAGAGGGTAATACTTTAGTATTTATCAGATAAATAATTAAATATTTGTCAAAATATAAGTATAGAAATCAAAAATTATATTATTTTTATATCAATTATCCTAATAGAATTACAATTTAAAAAAATAAAGAATGTGATTTATTTTTTTAAAGACTAAAAATATTTTTTACCCTCAGTCCAATATTACTCCTTAGTAATAAGTTGTATCGCTTATTCATTGGAAGTGAACAACAATGAAATCTAAAATTTCCTCGGAATTGCCAGCTGGTAGAACTTACAGAACTACTATGTACTGAATTTTGTTAGCTGGAGTCGGTCTTTCTTTGAAATGAAACATCTGGTTTCACCAAGACCCTCTTTCCTTTACGATAGAATACAATAATAAGGGTTTTTGGATACATCTTATGTTGGTTCTTGTTTCTATACTAATTAGTCTTGAACCCGTTGGTTTAACGGGAACAATTTATTTCAATTAATAGTAATACAATAAACGTGATTCTCATGAAACGAACACGCCTGCTACTTACTGTACTGGACCTTCGACCAGGCATTCTACCTAAATGGTAATTATCAATTCAATTATTGAGAATTAACAAAAAAATTGAGGAAAATACTCGTAAAGTTTTAAAATTCATGAACTTATAAACCAGTACGAAATAACAATTAAGTGAATTACTTATCACCAAGTCATTAAACCTGTATTATTAATAGAAATATTGGATCTGATTCACGGGTGAAAATATATCAAATAAAGAAAATTAGATAAAAATGTAACAGTACTTACTGATTTGGAAACACAATAAGGAAAGCATATCAGTGTTTCGAAAAAGGTACAATTGATGAATTATAAAATTTCAAATTGGGTGGGCTGTGGGCATTCATCTGGGCAGCCCGTTCCATTTTACTTTCAGCTACTTTCTTTGAAACTGAAAGCTTAGAAAAACTTTTTGACTTTTGTACAATTTTATGATTGTAGGTAGACGGGATCTATAAAGTTGAAACGAAGATATTGAATCAGTCAAGAATAATAAATAATCTATACATATAATCAAGTAGGATGGAAAATTTCACAAATTTCAATTATAGTTTTCCAAGAATGAAAACAAAATTACCAATTCTAAATACATTCAAATTTATTTGCTTCGACATCTCTAACTAAACAAATAGAACTGAATAATAAGTAGTATTTGTTTGCTTAATTAATTCTAGCATAGTTCCATTCCAACCAAAAAAAAAAAAAAAAAAATTCACCAATTTGACTATATAGCTTTTTTCTTTTTTTTTTACACTTAGTGAGGCTTAAAGAAGCTCAAGGCTTAAAGAAGCTAACTTTAATACCGGTATCAATTACAACATAAAACCCAGCAGCAGTGAGAACTCCGCTGAGACCTGGATGTGGTCATTCCGGCGAGGCCCAGAGTCCAATTCAGCCACCATGTTGGACTGTACTTTTTAGGCTTCCTAAACTTGAGCCACATAAAACAAGGATGAGCCAAGGTGACCGGCAAGGCGATTGCACCGACCAGACCGGCTACGCTACTCAAGAATGGAATTGCCACCGCCACAAAGAAGCATCCGTAACCAAACATAGCCCTTATAATAGCCCTGAGCCACCAGGAACATGGTTTCTTGAACCGTTTAGTGTACTCTGATTCCATGTCATCAAACATTGGCATCCCGTAGATTTGGAAGGAGCTTACTGCATTAACTATCACGAAAAAACTCATCAATCCTAGTATGGATCGGGCCACGTCTCGACTGTGGAATGCAAATATTGCTGCTAACATTCCACCGTTTGCTGGAATCTGTCAATGCCAAGTTGCAAACCAATTTTCAGAACAGAACAGAACAATGTTTGTCAGTCTAACAAAATCTTTATTCGAATATAGTCGTACTTACCAGTTACTAATGTTTATGCGGCCGTATGCCCAGTAGCCAGCAATAGCAAGCGGGTATAAGCACATTGCTACAATTAGATATGCAACTTTGACGCCTCTCCACATGGGCACTCGAGAAGGATGTTTCTCGCTAGAAGGCATGGTAGCCTGCATAACAAACAAATTTAGTTACTGTACTGTAATATTTTTACTATTACTCATTAGTATTAAATTGAACATATGCAAAAGACTGAATTTCTTTCGGCGGCCAAGATCACATATGAAAGTCAAATTCCGACAAACAAAAGTCAAATCACTACTGAATGGTCAGTCTAGATTTTTCAACTACACTATATTGGTCTTCATGTATGCATGGAACATTAAGCAACCAGCAATAATACCTACCTATGCAAGTTCCAAATTTCAACATTTTCAGCTTTGTCGTCATCTCTAATTGTTCAAGGAACCTAAGCCAAGCTACTTGTATTCAGAATACTCATATCTCAAAGTTCTACCTCTTTACATATACTTGGTACTAGTATGCATCAAAATTCCAACAACATACTAGTAGTTAACTTCCAATTAATCTATATATCAGAAAGACTTCTTGCCATCTGGGACAGGCTCGAGATGACAAAAGAATGACATCGAATTATCTGCTACATTTTTTAGTATTACACTATATGATGGAGTGAGAGTAATATTTTCTTTTATTAAAAATATACATATTATCCCATGTGACTGTAATACTAAAAAGTAAATACACATGTTATCCCATGCGAGTGTAATACCAAAAGTTATAACAGAAAATATAAATCCGAATTTCGAATACTACTTTGTTATGTAAATACTAATTAATCTTCAACCTATCTAATGTGGACTTTGCTACAAACCATTTTAATGCATAAAAACATATTATTCTTGTTAGTATTATATGCAATCAATTACTTTGTGGTTAAATAATTACCTGTATCTCTAGTATGAGATTGTGTCCTCTAAAAACGAAGGCAAGGATACCGAGTGCGTTGAGAAGATCAAAAACCCTAGTATAGCAACTGCTGTGTTGGCTCTCACAGGATCGTAGGATACATTAGGGAGCCTACCCTTACTGACCGAGACAGCCCACATGAGCGTACAATATCCAACGGCAGTGATGGCACCAATAAGTGATACACCAGCTATAGAATTCAAGTTGGGCAGCTGAGATAGAAGGACTGCCCCGCATGTGAACACCAAATACCATTCCACATTCGTCAATGGCTTGTCCGTGCATCCGCACAAAGTCTGATAGAACATCTTAGATGTTGAGCCCCCTATGACGATCAAGGCCACACAGGTTCCACCCGATAAGTACATGATCGGAAATGCCGCCAGCAACTTGGACAGTTTGTCCCCTGAATTAGTTTTCATCAAGATTCATGAAAAGATCGATCAGCCCTCTAGTTTAGGCTTCTGGGTTGTAACTTGTCAGTAGATTTTGTACAATTTTAATCATCTATGTTAATTTTTCAAATATACTATAGTATATAGTAGTATTAGTTCTTTGAGAGTGCTATAGAGCGTACCAAAAGTTGCACTAGCGAGCTGCATGTATCTGCTGTAGCGGATCCCAGTTTCAGTATTTTCATGGAGATGCACCAGTAGATATAAAGTGTAAAGCTGCCATATGAAGGCTACAGTTAAGCAAATGATACCCCAGGTCCTGCATGTAATTAACCAAGCACATTAATTATATACGAGTTAAAAGCATTCAGTTTGATCATTTGGAAACCATGCATGCATAATATAATAAAGATTGATAATGTAATAATATCACAGTTCAAAAGTCATCAAATTAAAAAGAAAAAGAAAAAAATAATTAACCTTACCATCCAAGAATTGTGAAGGCAACAGGGAGAACAAGGGCTTGAATACCAATCCCGGAGCATAGGGTGTGAAAGGCAGCATAATATGCATTCCCGTTTCTTGATTCGGTGATTGGGAGCCAAGCGTCTTGAGGGTCGAGCTTTGTAAGTCTCAAAGCCTTCCTAAGAGGGCTTCCAATCTCGAGTAATAAACCGACTCAGGTGTGCAGGTCGAGATTTGTTAGGGGTTTTGGTAGCACCTCCGGCTGGATGGTCGGCTGAAGTTAGTAGAGGTGATCGAGACATAGAAGGGGAGTGGAATTGGGAGGGAGGAGCCGATACTATGAGAGGTGTTGGAGCAATGGATGCCTGGGGTCGAGGGGTTATCGGAGCAGAGGTCACTGGGTCGACCTGATGATCAGCTGCTGTACCCATGGTGCCTCTTTTGAGGTTTTCTCGACTTTTTTTTTTGAAGAATTTAAGCTAGGCTAACCTATAAATTGTTTTGTTAATTTGTGGCCTTTTCTTCCCCACTTGCCCACACCAATTAATCAGCCCCAGAGGCTAAGACATTGTTCTACTTATATAGGGATCGATGTTGGATATTAATTGTATGTTGAATATATTCATTCCGTAATTTAGAATAAATACGATAATCGTCATAAAAAAATAAATAAATTTAATTATTATTTAATAATTTAACAATCTATAATATTTATTCTGTATTCTATTCAAAATAAGTAATAAAAAAAATTTCTCATTATTGTGGAGACTGGAGTGCTTTTCACAATAATATATACTAAGAAATTAAAAGGGGGCGGGGTAGTGTAAGTATGCTGACCAGACTAGTTAGGTGTCGACGCCAAGTCATGAGACGACATGCGCTGAATTGTTGACTGGAGGAGATGGTGTACTAGGAGAATTGTAATGGTTTGACATACTTGCATGGCTGCTTATTTATGTGCTTTTCATACTTTGAATGTTGTGGGGGACAGCTTACCTTAAAGGACTAATTTTAAAAACAATCACGTGGGTGACGAAATATAGTTTAAGTAGTAAATTATTTTTTTATTACGGTTTTAAATTTTTTGTGTTATATATTATATTATATTACATAATAGAGTGAGATTTGTTTTTCATTTAATATTTATTTATGGTAATAAGACATAATTATTTTATTATATGGTGTAATATAAAATATAATATTAAAATATATAATAGAGGATTTAAAATTTTTGATGATCTATTGATTATGAGTTTGAGTTACTCAAGAGATAGTGAGAGAGATGATTTTAAAAAAAAAATTGCTAAAAAGAAAAGGAAGAAAAAACAAGTGATTGGTTGGTGCTGAGACGAGAATACATTATATGATGCCCTATCATACACTGAAAATAAGAAAAAATATTGTATTGTTTATAACATTCAAGATTATAAATTATTTATAATTTGACTTAAATATTTTAAATTTATTATTTATACTTAAAAGTTATTGAACAAGCCCAATCCGTGTTATAGTTGAAAGTTATTAAACAAGTGCAATCCTGGGGTGTTATAGTCGGTACGGGTATCAAAGCGAATATGATGCCCCGTTACAATAGACTTTGTGTCGATTAAAACCATTTTTTCTCAACTTGGGTCAACCTCCTTGACCTCCAAATGGGCTCACAACTTTGGGCATTTTATGGTGGGTAGAAAGCTCACTCTGAGGTGAGGCAGTGGCCCGAATATATCTACAGGTTTTGAATGTCTGTTCTAAGATGAGATTTCACCTCGAAAAACAAAAGGAAAGCCTCTTAATTTGGAGATGTCAATGGCAAGCACATAAGAATGTGTCCCATGTCCAGAGTAGAAACATTCCTCGTCCAAGAATAAAGTTATCAAGTAAAGAATGAAAATTTCTTGGCCCGGCCCTAATGCGTGGAATGGGTGGACTCGATCATTTTGTGGATATCCCAGTCCCGGAAAGAAAGAAAGAAAGAAGGAAGGAAGCTTATCAGCTATCTCTGCTGACGATAGGCCATTCCTGATAGAGTGGCTGACACCAACCAAATTTGAAGGGGAGAGAGAAAGAGAAAAGGGCTTTTAAGTTAGAAAATGGGAAGCTTGAAATTGCCGTGCAGGTGGTGGTACTCGTACTCTCCTCTAGAACAGACCAGTTTTGGCGGGAAAGCAGTCCCTTTTCCCGCTTCAAGATTCTGTTGCTTTCTTCCCTCTTCCACTGGTAATTAATTCCTCTTGTATGCATCTCTCTTCATCTTTAGAGCTTGATTATAAATTTTTAATTGTGTTCTTCATTGTTCTGTTGGTATTTGTTTTTTTTTGGAAATACTCAGTAGAAACTAGCTACAATTTGGACATTAATTTTAGCAATAATTCTAATACCCAAGAGGGATTCCAAGATAGAGCCCCAAGAACTGTTCTTTTACTACTAGGAGTATTATTTGCTGGATTAGTTACATAGTTTAGTTTACTTTGTTATAAATGAAATCATCCGACCAAATTCAATTGTCAAAGTTAAGCTTTTACTCAAATTCACTTGTTTTAGCATCATGTGCAAACCTGTCGAGTTCGTCTTACCTTACACCATCAATTGAGAGGAAGAATTTGGAAACATAAGATACAGATGGATATGACTTTCCATTGTGTTTGGATGGTTGGATTTGGATACGGACGTGAGAATAAATTTGAAATGACTAGGTTTTGGAGTGGATTTGAAATTCAAGACTTTTAGCAGTTGAAGTCCATTTCAATTTTGGATGGATTTAAAGAATTTGTCCAACTAATATTTTATCCAAACAGTGGAATGGATTTGGACTGAGGATTTGAAATCAAATCCACCTATCCAAACAGGCTGTTAGCAAATTTCATAAAGCTGAATTATTTGAAATTACAAGATGTGTTTATACTTACTTCAGTTCTCTAAATTATATAGAGAAATTAATACAAGTAGCTCTATTAATTGCTCGTCAAAATCATCAAATTTCAGTAGTTTTGCTCTTGGACTTTCGGTAGTTCGTGTTTCAGATTATGGGGCTCTGATATTTTTATTTATATAACTGCTTGTTTAAATAGCATAGGGATTAATTATGTTATAGTCTTGCTCAAAATATGAGGCAATATAGATCATTTCATTTCCGTATTGTTGTGTGCTTTAAAGTTTAAACAGTTGCCATGAACATTAACAACAGGTTGGAGAAGTTATCCCGGCTTTGTTTTGCACTCACTGGAGCTGGTTCATCCTAAATGCTCCAGTTTTGTAGATTCTACTCGAGGGGTACACTTTACAGCAAGAGGTACAAACTATATTTTCATGTTCTTATCTTGATTATTATCGTCTCCTAAAACTGTAGTTTCTTATCACATATGCTCCATTTCCAGTGGTATAAAAATTTTTAGGGTCTTCATTTCAGCTTCAGTGCAACCCGTGACTAAAGAAATTGTGGAAGATAAAGTTAAGGATCTCCCGACTAGTGGTGACTCCATTCGCCGGCGATTTCTTGAATTTTATGCTGCCAGAGGTCATAAGATTCTTCCTAGTGCTTCCCTTGTGCCAGATGATCCTACAGTCCTACTGACAATTGCTGGAATGCTTCAGTTCAAACCCATATTCCTCGGAAAGGTGTTTGACAATTCTTTTAATATTGGAAAGAATGATAACCTATTAAATTAATGAAGCTGGGAATCCTAAATCCCTTGATACTAGGGAACCTTGACCCCTTTTTACTCCCCCATACAGGATAATGGTCGGGCAAGGAAAATATTATACGACTGAACTTAATCCATAGGAATCTATGATAACTAGTTGAGCTCCTGCATACACCAGTTACTATTTTTCTCTATGTGGAGTTACGTGTATACCAACTTTTTATGTTACTCTTACTTTGTTGCTTCATTGTGCTCAGGTGCCCAGAGAAGTGCCTCGAGCTACAACTTCCCAGAGATGCATTCGTACAAATGATGTTGAGAATGTAGGCCAGACATCTCGTCATCATACTTTTTTCGAGATGCTTGGAAATTTCAGTTTTGGAGATTACTTCAAAAAGGAAGCTATTAAATGGGCCTGGGAGCTCTCAACGATGGAGTAAGAATATAGAATTTTCTTTTCCCTTTTTATTCTTGTTGAACACAACATAAGAAGAGGGGCTCTTTATATTTGGTTTCATGGATAAGTTCTTTCTGTATTCAACTTTCTCCTTCTTGGATCTTTCTACCCTGTTGATATTCATATATTGCTGCTTGTTGGACTTGAAAAAGTAAATTTTTTTTTTTCTTAATTATTAGTTTAATCTAGATTTGTCTACAACATTTTACAATCATTTAAACTCTTTTGTTCGGTATTTACAGGTTTGGATTGCCAGCTGACAGGTTATGGATTAGCGTTTATGAAGATGATGATGAGACTTTTTCAATCTGGCATGATGTAGTATGGCAGAACATTGTGTATATTCAACGTTGTTTTAATTTTCTTCCAAGGATATGCATTTCACATCTTATATATGTGTTATTATTTGTGGATACCTTGCTTCATGAGTTTTTATTCATCAAAGAAGCTTTTACTCATGATTCATAGGAGAATCTATTCTTGTCATGTTAGAGAGATTTTAACCAGTTGTGCTGAATGTCCAACTGCACCACAATACAATGAACGCATGCGCACTAGATAGATCTGAATGGAAGCTGCTTACTTAACTTTATACTCTTTCTTGCTTCAGGTGGGTGTTCCTGCAAAGCGTATCAAAAGACTTGGTGAAGATGACAACTTTTGGAGCAGTGGAGTAACTGGTCACCCTGCGGCCCATGCTCAGAGATTTATTATGATTTTCATCCAGAGAGGGGGGAGTCAAACGTTGTAAGTTTTTGATCAAGTTAAATTTTCATAAACGCCAATTGCATCTTTTTTTCTGTGTTCCTTCTCTTAAGTTTTGATCGTTATTTGTGCAGTAAAAATCAGAATTTATATCTCTATTTACATTTTTCTGCGTCTTTTTTCCTTTTTCTTCTCCAATTATAATCAGGATCTTGGAGATGATACCAGATTTATAGAGTTCTACAATCTTGTTTTCATGCAATACAACAAGACAGATGATGGTTCGCTTGAGCCCTTAAAGCAGAAGAATATAGATACTGGGCTGGGCTTAGAGCGCATGGCTCGAATTCTTCAGAAGGTATAATCTTACCTGAACATTCATTTCCTAAAGAATAACAACTTAGTTGATGTCAAAGAGATGAAATGTCTAGTATCAATTATTAATTTTTTGGTATTAAATCATTTGGCCCTAAAGATCGCTGATATCAAAGTGCGTAACTGGTCTGATCAACTTATTTGTTAGTTGTAACAAATAAAATGGATGACCCGTTTCAGTTTAGCAACTTATTTATTGTTGTAAACTTTGAATCTGCAGGTTCCAAACAATTACGAAACCGACTTAATATTTCCAATTATAGAGAAGGCCTCTGAATTGGCAAATGTATCATATGCTGTTGCGGATGATTGCACACAAAAGTATCTCAAAGTATGTGAAAGAAGAATTTCAAAATTTATTCGGTGATTATGTTTTTTTTTTTTTGTCCTTATCCTTATGGTTGTTCTCTTTTTTCCTCTGGTTTCAGATTATTGGAGATCATATGCGTGCAGTTGTCTATCTTATATCAGATGGGGTCATCCCATCCAATATCGGTAGAGGATACGTTGTACGGAGGCTCATCAGAAGAACTGTTCGAATGGGCAGGTTACTCGGTATTAGGGGAGATGGTCTTGAGAACTTAGAAGGGGCATTTTTACCAGTACTCGCAGAGAAAGTGTAATTCAATTAAGCATGCACATTGATTCAGATGTCAAGAATAGAGCTGCCCGCATTTTTGAGGAATTGAAGAGGGAGGAGCTACGTTTTGTACAGACACTAGAGAGAGGAGAAAAGCTTCTGGAGCAAATGTTAGTTGAGGCATTGCTAGATGCCAAGGGAAGTGGGACTGCTCCTTGTTTGTCTGGCAAGGATGCATTTCTACTGTATGACACATATGGGTTTCCAGTGGAAATAACAAAGGAAGTCGCTGATGGACGTGGTGTAGGAATTGATATGAATGAATTTGATACTGAGATGGAGAATCAGAGACGCCAATCTCAGGCGGCACACAATGTCATAAAACTAGGAGTTGAGAATGGTTCTGATTTGACAGAAAATGTTCCAGACACGGAATTTGTTGGGTATGACACCCTTTCTGCAAATGCAGTAATTGAGGGTCTATTGGTAAACGGAAATCCTGTCATACAAGTTTCTGAAGGAAATGAGGTAGAAGTTCTCAGTCTCAATAGGACCCCATTCTATGCTGAATCAGGTGGTCAAATTGGAGATCATGGTATCTTATTTGTCTCCAAGGCTGGAAACCATAAGAAAGCTGCTGTTGAGATTAATGATGTTAAGAAATCTCTAGGGAACATATTTGTTCATAAAGGCACCGTCACACAAGGTGTTATAGAAGTTGGCTCTGAAGTTGAAGCTGCCGTGGATGCAAAGCTCAGGCAAAGGGCTAAGGTACTGCATATATAGCTGCAAGCAATCATTTGAATTGATGTGGGCACTTTGTAAGCCAATATTGCAGTCAGAAGACTTGGCAGTTTATTGTAGATTGGACCATGAGCCAGTTTTAAATAGCTTTATTTTTATTATTTCACACACTTTTGACAATTTTAGTTCTCTTTAGGTTCATCATACTGCTACACATTTGCTCCAAGCAGCACTGAAACAAGTAATAGGAAAGGAAACATCACAAGCTGGTTCCTTGGTGGCTTTTGATCGCCTTAGATTTTGATTTCAAGTTTCACCGACCCCTACTAGAGAATGAGCTCGTGGAAATTGAAGGACTTATAAATAGATGGATTGCAGATGCAACACTTCTTGAAACAAAAGTTATGCCTTTGACAGATGCTAAAAGAGCAGGGGCTATTGCAATGTTTGGAGAAAAATATGGAGATCAGGTATTTTCTCAAGTATCTCTAATGAAATATTAATGTCAAATTATGAGGAAGTCCCTCCTGATTCCAATTGGGAAAGTAGATTTGGCCTCAATCAGCATGCTGTCTATTAATTTTAACTACCTTCATGACCACAGGTGCGTGTCGTAGAGGTCCCTGGTGTCTCCATGGAACTCTGTGGGGGCACCCACGTCAGCAACACATCTGAGCTCCGTGGGTTCATGGTAATCTCTGAGCAGGGCATTGCAAGCGGAATCAGGCGAATAGAAGCTGTTGCTGGTGATGCTTTTATTGAGTATGTCCTCACCAGAGATAACTATATGAAGCAACTGATAATAGATGGCTCTGGCCTGCTCCACTCTCAAAGTATGCTTTCACTTCTTAAGTTTGAAAGTTTAATTTTATGGCCATGTATTTTTTCACGGAATTGTTTTCATGTCAGACTAACATTTGCCTCCTAATTTATCGTGAAAGTAACACAATGCTCAAGTTTTCATCTTCTTTATTTCTCGTGAATAAATTCTCTCGTTCTGTTTCTGGACTAAATCCCGTGAAGAAGCAAGAAGCTAAATATCATGCCAAGAAGACACGGGCAGTATGCAAAATGCACACGCACTTCTTTACATGCATAAAAAATGTCTGTTTGGTATTTGCTGTTTCCATTTGTTTGAACTAAAACTTGGTCTTTGTGAAGGTAAAAGCTGAAGATGTCACAACAAGAGTGGAAGCGCTTTTGGAAGAATTACGAGTTGCAAGAAATGAAGTTTCTGCTGCACGTGCAAAAGCAGCAATCTACAAAGCCTCAGCAATTACTTGCAAAGCATTTTCTGTTGGAACTTCAAAAGAAATCAGGATAAGTGTGTCATTCTGTAACTACATGCTGACAAATTATTTTGTAGCTGGGCTAATCAAGTGAAGCTATTGTGGAAATCATATAAAAGAATTCTTTAGCTTCAAACTAACAAAGAATTACACTATTTAAAGCATCCAGTTTAACAGAGATACACAACTGGTGCATGAATACCAAGACTGTTCAAAGATTACGAGCTTGAAGACCAAAAGGGTTTCAGTCACATCCAATTAATCATCTAGAGCAATTTGATCAGTGCTGCGTCAGTATAATTCCACCACTTACTCTATGCCAGACATGGATTTCCCATTTTATTTATGTTCACTAGTGTATGAAAAGGAACTGATTCAACAACCCACATGAAGCTTCACAGCAAAAGAACTAGCTGATTCTTCATTCTGTGTCAGGGTGCTAGTGGAATTCATGGATGATGTTGATGCTGATGCATTGAAGAGTGCTGCCGATTATCTATTGGATACATTAGAGGATCCAGCAGCCGTGTTTGCAACTCTTTAGGGTCCTGCCCTGGTGAAGGAAAAGTAAGTCTTGTTGCTGCGTTTAGTCCAGGAGTTGTTGAACTTGGAGTACAGGCAGGGAAATTTATAGGGCCTATAGCTAAGATGTGTGGTGGAGGAGGGGGTGGACGGCCTAATTTTGCTCAGGCAGGTGGAAGGAAGCCTGAGAATTTGTTAGGTGCCCTTGAAAAAGCTCGAGAAGATCTGATAGCAATTATATCTGAAAAGGCAGGTTGAGGTATTGAAGTTGCATCTTGCCAACAAGATAAATACGAGTTCATACTTTACGGTCATGGTAGAATTTCAAGATTTGCATGGATATGGCTTCTAATAAGTTTTCCATTTTCTAAGTGCTAAGATGGAGTTAAATTTGCAATGTTTACTTGTTCATTTTAATATTCTGCTGGGAAGAGGAGAGGAGGAGGGGGAACCAGAATGCCGGAGCGTTATTGGCAGTAGTTGTAGATGTCATTTTCTGTGTAGCGTGTATACCAATTAACTACTGGCTAAAAGGAATAGGCCTTTTAGTAGGTGAACTATCACAGTTGTTGATGTGAATAAATCTTTTTTTTTTTTTTTTTTTTGGAATGTTTTCCATTTCTAAAACATTTTGTTCATTCAAAATTAGTTTAGCTCGCTTTGATGATTTGATCTTCTGGGTGTTGAAATAACCGGTTCTGCACGAACTTTAACATATTACATCTACATGTACGTAGAAAATGACTTACAAACAAGAATAAGGAAAGACTGAACACTAAATTTTTTTTTTTTTTTTCAAAAACAAAAAAACCGAGGTTTGAAATGTTGGTCTTGTATTAGTCAAACAGATTAACCAAAGACTCGATCAAGGAGTCTACATAACTTTGGATTTGAGTTTTACAAAAATGACATGTTACTGCTATTATAAAAATTCGAAGAACAAGCAAACAATTTCTAATCAATTACGTAATACTACTATACAATTTGATGAAATAGGGAGGTGTATTGGTGTGTAAGGTCTCGTTTGGGAGATGTTGGTGACTTATCATAAAACACTTTATTTAATAGAATTTTGAAAAGTGCTTAATTTTTGTTGTTTAGGTATAAACTTGTAAAAATACTTTTTTATATTTAGCAATTTATGATTTTAAATTTTAAAAATATTTCATCTTTATTCAATTATAAATTTATTGTTTTTAACTATTTTAACAAGAAAAGGTAACTCAAAAGCAATAATCTCTAAAAGTGCTTTTGAAACTAAAAAATTTACCCTTAAATTTAAAGATATTATTTACCAAATACTCAAATAAATACTTTTATAGCCTAAAAGTACATTTTATCAAAAGGGTCACAATTTCAAATGGGGCCTAACAACGATTTTAGCGATAGAAGTAGATTGCAACTGCCCAAGTAAAGTGGAAGAAATTTCCAGGCAACACCCACAGCTACAGAGTTACTGTCTTCTTGTCTCTGAGATGTCCTTCTAATTAAGCACCAGCCATAAAATTAAGGAGGATACAAAGTCATTTTAGACCTTAGCAAATCATAACAATGTGTTAGTCATGTTCTTTCTTTGTAGTTCAAAATCAAATGGCTTTGAACCACAATATGCAAATTCATGGAATTGGGATCATGTAATATTTCAACGAGGAAAATATTATTATAAATCTAGTTTTGGACCTTACATGTAGATTTTACGGTCAAAATTAAATTTTATAAAATTTTACTTATATTAACTGATATCATAAATTTTATAATATTTAATTTACATTATAAAATCTATAAATAAAATTATAAATCAGTTCTACCTAAATATTTTTCATTTAACGAATTTTGCATCAGCTTTCAATTGTCGATATCGACTTAGTAGGTCGTCGGTGAAGACTTCCAAGTCAATTCGGCCCCCTAATTTCTTTTTCTACATTCATTTCCATCCGGAAATGACGCGGTTTTTCTATTATGGGAATACTAGACTGACATACCCTCTGAAAACTTTTAGGAGGTGATTGGTTTATAAATACGAGAGGAAATAATAGAAAATGTTTTAAAATTAACGATATCTATAAATGTTATTTGATTAAACACTATAAAAATTATTATATAAAAATAAATGTGTTAAAAAATATCTCATTTCATTTCTCACTTATAACATAGATTTCAAATTAAGTAATTCATTACTATAATGAAATTCATTCCTATTTTAAACTAACTAAGTAAAGGAAATCATATAAACTCATACTAATAGTGAGGTTTGTAATTCCCATCTTGATTGCGATTCTCAAATACGAACCAAACACCTCATTAGTTGTACTTGATACTACTCAATATTAGGGGTATAATTGCATATAAACAAGTCGAACACTCTATTGTCAAGCTTGTTGATTATTTTAATAAATTTGGAAGTTTATTCAAGTTTGACTTGTTTATCCTTGGTGCCAAATTTAAACAAGCTTTTATCGAGTCAAACTTGAATCAAGGTTGAGAAACTTAAAATTTTTACATGTAAATTTAATATTTTTTATTTGTCGAATCAAGTTCGAATCGAAATAACTGACTGCAAAAAATTAACGAACGCTAAATTTATTTAATCTTAACTTGATTATTGACAAATCAGACTCGAACGAACTTTTAACAAGTTGAATTCGATTCGAATATCGAATAATTTGAATTCATTTATATCCTAGTGAATATAGTTAGTTATTCAAACAATCATCATCAAGACTTTAAGCTCACAAGAAACACATCAAAATTTACATATATAACCATGTAGCACAAGGACTGGCACTCTTTATTATTATTTTTTAAAATATTTTTCTGGGAACAATTCTATGTTGAGATAAGATTAGGAGCAGTGGTGGGGCCACATTTAAGTTAGGGGGTTTAAGGTCTAAGAATTTTAGTTTGACAGTGTATAATTGTGCTCCTAAAATTTGTAAACCTTTTGGATTTTTTATTTTTATTTTTATTTTTACTTTGACCCATACAAATCTAAAATCTCTAAATCATACAATTAAAAATAATAACATATACAAAATTAAGAATGAGTTAGTATAACCTAGAAAAATGTGACATGAAAATAAAGACTTTTTCAATACTATAATATTGGTATTAAATCCATTTTCAAGTAAATTGTTGGATACTTTAATATATTTGAGCATGCTATAGTTTCTTCATCTTAAAATAGTCTACTTTACTATTTTTTTTTATTTTAGAAAAAGTTAGGAGACTCGTCAGATTTTTATAATTGCATGTAAAATTATTTATTATGTAAAAAATATACTAATAATTTAACCATTGTTAAATACCCATCAAAGTAAGGATTCTGATTTTACCCCTGGTTGGGAGATTCGACCAATTCAACATATTACTACTCCTACATGTTTGATCAAAATTCTTGACTAAGAAATGAACTTGAACATTGAAATTGTTCAATGATTCAAAATTTCAAAGATGTTGTGGCACAAGTTAAAAGGGAATTCAGAACTTAAGAGTAAAAGTCCAAAAAACTGAAGAAGAGAACAAAAGAAAAGAATTAAACATGAATAAAGAAATGTCTCGTGTGAGAGATATAGTGCCTCGGTTAATTAAGGTGCAAGAAGAGTGGAGAGTGGGGTCAATTAGACTCGCTATTAAAAAAAAAAACCGCGTTAATTAGTTTGCAGCTATCAATCAAACCAAAAGACTTTACTTTTGGACCCTTCTACTGCATACCGGGGAAATTCTTACCTGAATAGGCTCTAGTCTACGTTCATCTACGTTACCGTAAAAAAAATTTATTTTAATGAATTAAAATAATATGAATGAATATAATATAACACAGTCACTGTGAATGGGAATTTCCCTACACACCACTAGCCACTTTATAGTCAGTCGGTCTCTAGTGTTGTGGAAAATTGCATACTACATAATTTCACAACCAACAATCCTATAATAGTATATAAATTTACGTTCGCTTCTATCTCAATTAATTAAACCAGCCACATACTTAAATATAGAAATCCTCTGCTTTCTATAGCGAACTGTATAAAGATGTAGACTAGAAGTTACGGGAATCAGTTAGTATTGTATCAGAATCAATTGTACATTTTATTCCCAGAATGGATGATTATGATGTAGAGCTGCCGGGGTTCAGGTTCCACCCAACAGAAGAGGAGCTTCTTGATTTCTACCTCAAAAACATGGTATTCGGGAAAAAGTTGCACTACGATGTAATTGGTTTTCTCAATATTTATCATCATGATCCGTGGGACTTGCCAGGTATCATTCGTTTTCATCATGATGCATGTGGGAGTCCGTGTGTTTAATTTTGTATAATTTTCTCGAATATATATTCAATCTGTTATTGGATTAAAATTAAGAGCTTTATTAAACAGGGCTGGCAAAGATCGGGGAGAGAGAATGGTACTTTTTTGTGCCTCGGGACAGAAAACATGGGAGTGGAGGAAGGCCCAATCGGATCACTAAAAATGGTTTTTGGAAGGCAACCGGCACAGACCGTAAAATCCCGAGTCTATCCAATCCAAAGAAGATGATCGGATTGAAGAAAACACTGGTATTCTACACAGGCAGAGCACCCCGAGGGTATTGGGTCGGAGCAAGACTGATTGGGTCATGAATGAGTATCGCCTACCTGATCATCATGATCATGATACTTCTAGTACTACTGCTCCTCCTCCGGTGGAGAGCCCCATGATGCAGGGGGCCGCGGTGGTGTTGTGTAAAATATACAGGAAGGCAACTCCAATTAGGGTGTTAGAGCAGAGAGCTGCAGTTGATGTTGATCAACAAGAAATGAAGGCGTTATTGATTCACGATGCTTATTATGCTTCTTGTAAGGGCACAGGAGGGCCAATTTGCAACATCCAACAGGATGACCAGATGTCCTTTGCCATCACTCAAATGAATGATCATTTGAAAAAGGAGGATGAAGAGCTATCATCTGGATTAGTTGCCGTATTAGACAACAAACACAACACTACTAGTACTACTGATGATGATGATGACAACGTCGAGGATGATAAGAATTGCCTGCGGTTGCCAACAACAAGTACAATAGGGTTGAAAGCTAAAGAGCTGGCAGAAATTCAAGTACCAAGAAATTGAGCATGGAGGAGTGGACCCAAGACCCTTTCTGGACTCAGTTACGCAGCCCCTGGCTTGACAACTTAACCACTAACCCCAGTAACTACTACCCCTATGCTAATGTGCTCAACTACTGAAAATCGATGACTGAGATTTGCATGCGCTGCGTTATAGATATATTTGTATTCTGGAGAATATGCAACAATAATCAGTGGTGGGTTGGAGACTTGGAGTAGGATCGTCTTTTAAAGAAAATCAACCCAAATGTTAGAAAGAAAGAATGGCAATGAAATTAATCAGCTGTTTCAATATAATGCTACTTAATTTGCTTGTAATTAATCAACAGTTTTGGGTATTTAATTAAATTGCAGTTTAATTATGATCTGTTCGATCATCTTGCCTGGTAAATTTAATTATGTAAATGAAATCATCAAGTAATATGCATCTTACGTGCTAATCAACTTGTGTACTTAATCCAACCTCAGCTGTATACGAGTTTAAAACAACAAAAAATGAGATCATTTAGTTGTGGAAGAATACTTGGTGGGTTGACAGTTGACTGGAGAAATTCCCATGCGCCAACTCCATTTTTCGTGTCATAATGTCATCTCTCCAGAGACAAATACTCATCTTTTCTTCTTTTTTTTCGTTTTTATAATCACAACTGACAAATTTCCATAATTCAAGTTTCTTTTTCTTTTTCTTTTTTTCCCCATATTAATGTTTTTTTCAGGGAAGACGGAAATAGTCGGAAATCGTATGGTCAGGTCATGAATCTCATAATGGTTTGATAATCAATTCTTTTGCTAGTCGTTACCAATTATTTCTGGTTCCCAATATGCCATACATGAGATTAAAACTAGTTCCATTTATTAAAATCTTTAGATTTCGTTTATTCTCCAATTTTTATTTTTTTTTCCCCTCCTTTTTCTAATACTCAGAGCCATTGGAAAGTGGAATATCCGGAAGATGGCTGTGTCAAGATTGATTGATTGATCGAGTAAAAGCAACTAAGTATGAAACTTGAAATCAAAGAGCACTAAGTAACCAAAAATGTGTAGGAGCAATCTTGTTAATTAATCCTAGTGATTTAAAATTTCTTTCCGAAATTATCCTTACTATAAAATTTAATTACTTTGTTATGTCTCCCAACATGAATATCTTTTTATAATTATTTAGGTTATTTATGTAAATATTCCTAAGAGAATAAAAGAGGAAATAAAACATACTTTTAAGGTTTTATATTAGGAAATAAATTTTATTGAAGTAAATTTCTTTATGTAATATAATATTAGGAATGAGTTTTAGAATTTAGTGATTTAGATTTTTTTTCTGAAGTTACCCTTATTATAAAATTTAATTACTTTGTTATGTCTCCTAACTTGAATACCTTTTTATATTTATTTAGGTTATTTATGCAAATATTTCTAAGAGAATAAAAAAGGAAATAAAACATACTTTTAAGGTTTTATATTAGGAAATAAATTTGATTGAAGTAAATTTTCTTATGTAATATATTATTAGGAATGAGTTCAATTTAGAATTTAGAGAAGACTAGGAAATAACTTTATTGGGATGGATTTTAGACATCAAGAATAATAAAAATAAATAAAATTTACTTGAAAAATAAATTTACATATTTCATTTATATTTTTGGACCCTTAAAAAGTACACAAGAAATAAAATTAAGTATTTCTAGACCTATATCTTACAATTAAGTTTGATTAAAGCAAATTTCCTCATAAAGTATAATTTGGGATAGATTTAAAAATAAAAGATGAATATTAAATAAAGTTATTTAAAAAATTAACTGAATATATACTATAATAAATGAAGGAGTTTGATTTAGTTTTAAATTTTTTTTCCAAGTTACTCTCACTATGAAATTTAATGGCTTTGTTAATGTTCCCGACTTGAATGCATTTTTTATGCTATTTATGTAAATACTTCTAAAAAAAAAAAAGATTATGTAAAATCTACTTTGAAGACTTCATATTAGAAAATAAATATGATTAAAATAAATTTTCTTATGTAATAGAATATTTAAAGGAATGAGTTTTAGTAATTAAAGAAGAGTAAGAAATTTTTTTTGGGATGGGTTTTAGAAATTAAGAAATAATAATCTATATGTGTTTACTTGGAAAATAAATTTACATGTTTCACCAATATTTTTGGATCTTTAAAAAAGGGGGAAAAATCCTAAAAGGTACACATGAAATAAAACTAAGTTTTTGAGATTTCATTTAAAATTAAATTTAATTGAAGTAAATTTTCTCATAAAGCAGAATTCTATGATTGATTCAGAAAATGCATATGAATATTAAATAAAGTTATCAAAAAAAAACTTAATGGAATAAAATTTCTCATTAAATAGAATTATGCATATGATTATTATCAACATATATAGGTTGGTGGATACATTAATAGACTAGACAACACTTATATACAATTAAAGAAACTAATAAATAATTAAAAACTAATAAAAGAAAAAGAAAAATTAGTTTGACAAAAGAAGGAAAATAAGGTTATTTTAATTTCAAAGAGTTAAATACCATTGTTCAATTGACCATTCAAACTAAGTAAAAATCTCAATATGATCTTTCAAATTGAAAAAGTTTAAATTTCAGGCTCCAAATTAATATATATATATATATATTACAATATAGTCAACCAAATTCAAAAATCTCAATTTGGTCCTCAAAACTAAAAGAAATATCCCAATGTGGCCCCTAAAATTGAAAAATTATCAATTGGACCCTTCAAATTGAAAACCTTTTCTACTTGGCCCTCCAAACTGTATTTTGACACAAGAAATACCATTAACCATTTAAAAGTACACAATTTTAAAATATACTTTCAATCTTAATGATTATATTACTATTAAAATAAGATTTTTCTACAAAACAGAGAGTTCCATATGGTATCCATTTTTCAATGATGAATTTTATTAATTATACAAGTATGTAAATCAAATATTTTTTAGGATCAGGAATTAAGTTAAATAATAGTAGGAATTATCTTTAAACAAAAAAAGTAGTATCAAGTATAAACTTTTGGATTCTGTTTGGAGAGAATAATTCTGAAAATTTTTCTATTTTTGATACAAGAAAGAAAAAAAAAAAGAACAAAAGAGACATAAAATTACTTAAAAGGCTCAAGACTAGAGTTGTTCAAACCCAATCTAACCCAACCTAAATGAATTTGGCACTAAATGAGTTGGGTTATCGAGTTTCAGGGTTACTTGGGTTGAGCTACCTAAAACATATTGGGTTGGGTTTCGTTTTTCAGAAATTCTATCCAAACCAATAAGAGACAACACTATATAATATATTTATAATTTTTATTTTTAACTATTTTCCAAAGCGTTTCATATAACTTATACTTTATTTTCTTTTCGTTGTTCACCTAACATTCATTTAATATGTTTTAAAAAAAATTTATTTTCATTCTTGAGTTAACAATTTACTTTTTTACAAAACATAATTCGTAATGAATGATCTTATACTAATGTTTTTAATCAATTTTTTATAAAAATTTTAAACCAAGTAACCCACCTGAATAATACTCGGGTTGGAATTTTTACTTGATTTTTAATAATATTTGGGTTGGATTGGATTTTATTTTTCAGCACAAATATTTGAAAACCCGCCAACCCAATAACCTTAACAACAAACACTCCTACTCATGGCTATCTAAATTTGAATTAAAAAATACATTATTCGTCAAGAATATTGTCAACATTTCCATATTCCTACCACCAGTGCTATTTATTTTTGTTTAGATTTTGTAATGATGAAAGATTCATTGTCCAGAATACGAAAGAATTTGGCTAATTGTATAATGAACTAAATAATTTCTAAATATAAATTCTTTAAATTCTTTCTTTATTATTAAACTGATTGCATGAATAGAAAAGGGGGAAAAAATAATCTATACCTATTTTATTTTTCTTAAAAGAAAATAATTCTTATCTTGCAGTTCTTCCTTGGCTTTTAGTTCTCTTTTTATATGTTGAATAATTAGCATATATTTAATCTAATTTGTGTTTTTCCTATAATTAAAAATTAGTTCTAAAAATTACATTAGCAAATAAAATTCTTAATAGATAATTATTGTTCTCCTACAAAATATTAGATAATATCTAATAATAAATATTAGTAACCGTATAAATTACACACTAAAAAATAGGAATATCAAATTAGTTAGTACTTAGATTTTAACTAAAGTGTATTTATCTAATAAAACCTAAATACTAAATGTTTATTATTACATTTAAATTATTATTATACAAGTTGATAGCTATTGCAGCTATCTGTTGTTGTTGATCTTATTCTATCAAAAAAAAATTATAATATTGAATATATACTTTTTAATTTACTACTATTGAGATTAATAGTTTTAACATAGTGATTTAATCACTAAATTTCACACCGTAAATTGCTAAATGGTGGTAAACTATTTTTCTATTTTCAATATATAATTCCTATAGTTGTACAAACTATATATTTAAAAGAGATTTTATTTCCTAAATTATAAATTGCTATTTAGTATTTGCACATGAATGGTTCCTTCATCAAGTTAGTTCCAAAAGAGACTTGGTATAGGGATTTAAGAATAATCAAATACTCTATTACGCTTGATAAATCCAAAGTTATTAGGATAGAAGTTGAATAATTGAAGAGAATGAAAGGTTTCAATGAACTCTATAAATTGTCAATATTTTCAAGACTATACTACCTTCTTCGATTATTAAACTTACAGAATGGATATAAAAATAAACTCTAATATATTTTCCGTCATACATTGTACTCTAATTTAATGATACTTTAAGCTTTCCTATTTTTGAAGTTAAATAGAGTACCAATGAGTTCATTGTATAATGATTCAATAATTCTCAATCAAAGAAATGACCTTTTTTTTCCATAAATTACAAGGTAGATATATTATTCAAAACACACAATTATTTAATTTTTATGAAACTGTTTGAACTATTAAAAAAAAAAAATACCTTATATTTCTAACAAGGAAAATATTACCATAAACCAGGTCTTGAGTCCCACCTGTAGACTTTGCGGTCAAGATTAAATCTTAAAGAATCTTTATTGCTAACATCAACTGATGTCATAGATTCCATAACATTTAATCTACATCACAAGGTCTACAAGTAGGGTCATAGACCAGATCTACCTAAGTATTTGTCTTCTAACAAAATATATCTAAAGAAAATGTATAAAATCACCTATGACCAAATATTTCTCTAAACTCATACAAATTACAAAAAATTCTTTGACTTAGTTAAACGTTAAACAAAAATTATAGAAGCGAAAAATTAAGTGAACTAAAAAAAAAAATCAAATAGTTAGTATTTCCAAACTGATTTTACTTTTTTATTTATAACAACAAAAATCAAATAATTATTATTTCCAAACATGCAAAGCATGAGCTTTCATACTAGTACTATATTAAAAGAGCCAATGTGATTTAGTGATTTAGATTTTTTTTTTTCCAAAATTATCCTTACTATAAAATTTAATGACTTTATTTTGTTTGCAAACTTGAATGGCTTTTTTTTTTTATTTTTTATTTTTTATAATTGTTTAGGTTATTTATGTAAAATACTCCTTAAAGAGTAAAAGAGGAAATAGAATTTACTTTTTATGCTTCATATTAGGAAATAAATTTGATTGAAGTAAAGTTCTTTATGTAATATAGTAAAATATTAGGAATGAGTTTTATAAATTAAAGAAAAACTAGAAAATAATTTTATTTGGATAGATTTTAGAAATCAAGCAATAATAAAAAATAAAAGTTACTTGAAAAATAAATTTATATATTTTAATTTATGCTTTGGTCCCTTAACGAGAAAAAAAATCCTAAAAGATACACAGGATATAAAACTAAATTTTTTAACCTTATATTTAGGATTAATTTTGACTGAAGTAAATTTCCTCATAGAGTAGAATTTTAGGGTATAACAAATAAAAGATGAATATTAAATAAAATTATTAAAAAAATTAATTGAATATATACTATAATAAATAAAGAAGTTTGATTTAGTTTTAGATTTTTTTTACCAAGTTACCCTTACTATAAAATTTAATGGCTTTGTTATGCTTCAGTCAACTTGAATGTCTTTTTTAAAATTTTTTAAAGGTATTTATATAAATACTCCTCAAAGAGTAAAAGAATAAATAAAATATACTTTTAAGATTTTATATTAGGAAATAAATTTGATTAAAATAATTTTCCTTATGTAATAAAATATTAGAAATGAATTTTAAAAATTAAAGAAGAGTAGGAAATATTTCTTTGGGATGGGTTTTAGAAATCAAGTAATAATAAAAATATAAAATTTGCTTGAAAAATAAATTCACATGTTTCACCTATACTTTTAGAACCTTAATGAGAGAAAAATCCTTAAAAAATACACATGAAAAAAAAACAAAATTTTGAAACTTCATTTAGAATTAAATTTGATTGAAGTCAATTTTCGTATAGAGTATAATTTTGGAATAAATTAGAAATTGAAGATTAATATTAAATAAAATTGTTAAAAAAAATATTATTAACATACATAGGGTATGGATACATTAAGAGAATAGAAAACATTTATATACACATTAAAGAAACTAATAATTTATTAATAACTATTAAAAAAAGAAAAATTCATTTGACAAATAAAAGAAAATAAGGTTTATTTTATTTCCAAGAGTTACATACCATTTTTACCATTCAATATAAGCAAAAATCTCAATATGGCATTTTAAATTAAGTGACCTTGATTTGACCCTCCAAATTAAAAAATTATTCCAATATAATCCTCTAAATTTAAAAAATCTCAATTTTGTCCTCAAAACAAAAATAAATGTCCCAATATAGCCTCTAAAATTGAAAGATTATCAATTGGACCCTCCAAATTAAAATCTGTTCTAATTTATCCTCCAAAATGTATTCCATTATTTTAAAAAAAAATACTATTAACTTTTTATAAGTACACAATTTTAAAATATATTTTCAATCTTAGTGATTACTTTACTGTTAGAATAAAAAAAAATTTATAGACTAGAGAGTTTTATTTGATATCTATTTTTTAAAGATGAATTTTAGAAATTATACAAGTATGCAAGTCAAAAGTTTTTCTGGAATTAGGAATTATGTTAAATAAAAGTTTAGGAATTATCTATAAATAAAAAATAAAATAAAAAAGTAGTATTTATAATGTAAAAACTTTTTGAATCTTTTGAAAGAATAATTTTGAAATCTTTTTCTATTTTTTACACAAAAAAGGAAACAAATAAAAGAACAAAGGAAATATAAAATTAGTTAAAAGTTTCAAGGAAATCTAAACTTGAATTAGCAAAGACATGATCTTTCATAGATATTATCAACATTTTCAATTTCCATCCTCCAATGACATTTATTTTGTTTCTAATGTCGCTATCTAGACTTCTATAATGATGAAAGAAGTTTGTTGTCCAAAATATAAAAAAAATTTGGTTTCTGTGTGATATACTAAAAGATAAATATAATGTCGAATCTATCTTTTTTATTATTAATTGGATGAGTAGAAAAAGCGATGAAAAATATGATCTACACATATTTTATTTTTCTTAAAAGAACATCTTTATCTTGTAATTTTTATAATTTGCCTTTGTTTTCAGTTCTGTTTTCATACATTGAATAGCTGACACATATTTAATCTAATTTATGCTTTTCCTATAATAAAAAATTAGTTCCTAAATTATATTAACTAAAATTCTTAATAGATAATTATTGTCCTTTTACAAAAAATTATTGTTATTATCTTTGGACTATAAATACCTAATGTTAAATATTAATAACCATATAAATTACATACTAAAATATATGAATATCAAATCATGTTACTAATTAGATTTTAAATAAAGTGTACCTTGTCTAATAAAATCTAAATACTAAATGTTTATTATTACTTATGAATTATTACTATACAAGTTGATAGCTATTTTAATTATATATTGTTGATCTTATTCTATGAAATAAAAGTTATAATATTGACTATCTACTTCTTAATTTACTACTATATGAATTGATAGTTTTAACATAATAAATTAGTGACTAAATTTCACATTATAAATTGTTAAATACTGGTAGGCTATTTTTAACTTCTTTTTCTTTTTCTTTTTTTTTTCTGTTTTCATGATATAATTCCTAAAGTTGTGCAAATTATATATAAGAGACATTTTGTTTCCTAAATTAAAAATTGCTATTTAATATTTGCACACGAATGGCTCCTTCATTAAGTTGGTTCCAAAAGAGATATAAGAATTCAAGAATAATCAAATACCCTAATGTACTTAATAAATCTAAAATGGTTAGGATAGAATTTGAATACTTGAAGATAATAAAGAGTTACAATAAACTCTATAAATTGTCAATATTTTTCAAGATTCACTATCATTTTTTATTACTATACTTACATAATAGATATAATAATAAACTTTAATATATTTATTGTCATACATTGTACTCCAATTTGATGATACTTTAAACTTTCCTATTTTTAAAATTAAATAGAGTACCAATGCACTTATTGTAGAATGCTTGAATAATTCTCAATCGAGGAAATAGATTTCTATTTTAACAATTACAAAGTAGATGTATTATTCAAAAGACACAATAAGCCAATTATTTAGTACTTATTATTTGAACTATTAAATTAAACAAATCGGTTATATTTTCAACAAAGTATATCTAAAGAAAATGCATAAAAATCAAGTATGAGTAAATATTTCTCTAAATTTATATGAACTACAAAATATTCTTTGATTTAGTTAAACGGTGAAACAGAAATTATATAATCAAAAAATTAAGTAAATTAAAAAAAAATCAAACAGTTAATATCTCCAAACGCACTTTACTTTTGAATTCACAATAATAAGTATTAAGCAGACAGTATCTGTAAACTAACAAAACACGTGCTCTCGTACTAGTAGTTACAAGTTTATATAAGCGCAGCAAAATTTGGGATGCAAGTAATTTAGTATTATGATAGCATTTGCTTAGTGGTTGAAAATTTAAGGAGGGACACTCTGGAAACGGACAAGCATTCTAGCTATTCCTCAAACACGTAGAATTTAATTAAATCGATAAAAATGGTTAGTACATGTTTAATTACAATACAATAATTTATGTTGTGACATCTTCCAGATAGAAGTTTTATTAACTAAATTACTATATATTATCAGAAGTGAGTGAGTAGAGTTGTAAGTAAAAATAGGATCGATTTCAACAGTAATGTGTAGGTCGTGGCAACATGATTTATAGTTAGTTTACACTGGATGATGATTTAAGAGGAAAAAAAAAAAAGAAAAATTGAACCAGCTGACTTCAAACATATATTAAATTAAGGATAAGAAGAGACCTTAGTATAATCAGTCTTAAGACTTTATTTGAGATTAACGTAGTTTACAAAATGGCCCCAGTGCCCATCTATAGTACGTACTACGTAGTAGAATAAATGTATGATAATGATAGTGGAGAAGATAGAAATAAATAATAATAGCCGCCCTATGATAATATTATATAGTTATGGAATACCACCTCCAAAACCACCACCAGCTCCTCCACCAAATCCAGAACCACCACCAATGCCTCCTCCGCCGCCAAAGCCTCCGCCGAAACCACCGCCAGCACCCACCTATTCCAACCCCACCACCACCACCGAAACCAAACCCGCCGCCACTGCTACCAATGCCACCCCCTCCTCCTCCACCAAACCCACCCCCACCTCCAGAACCAATTCCGCCAATCCCACCTCCAGAACCAAATCCATAACCGCCACCAAAGCCACTGCCCCCATTTACTCCGCCGCCGCCACCACCTCCAAAACCACCTCCACCTCCACCTCCACCACTATTATGAAACAGAGACTTGTTGTCTTTTACGAGATCACCATTTTGGTCCAGGAGTTTCCTTCCAGTGGTGGAGGGGAAAAAAGCACCAAAAAGTACAAGGGCAAGAACAAAAAGCGCATTACTGTTAATGCTAGTACAAGTCATCTTTACAAATGAAGAGCAGTTTAATTTGCTGTGCTGTGAAGGTGACTTGTTTGGGTGGGTTATTATATAGTAGCTGAGAATTTATTTTTTCAAACAGATTCAGAATGTTTCATTACTATGTCTCTTATACACATCTAATCTGTGTATAAGAGACAGATGTGTATAAGAGACAGCATGCAGTTCATTTTAATTAATATGCTTTTTACGTTGGACAATTAATTAAGCTCACTTCTCTCTGCATGACTCTCACATTAACACCCCCACACCCCTTCCAAAAAAAACAAAAAGTACTAAACAGTAAATACTACAAATCTGTACTTATGTTTCAACTCATTAAAAGCAGGATTGGATGAAAACATAAACAAAACATAAATGAAAATGACACATTAATGCTTCTAACATTAACTCCATTATACTTCCAAAAAAAAATATTAACTCCATTATTTTCGAAAAAAACAAAAGCTTGCTACTCAATAACTGTAGAATTTGCGTTGAATTTAGCCCTCAAGAATTTCATTTACTGCAATTAAAACAAAGAATCTTACGAGACCAACTCCTGCTGCTTGTTACCAAACTAACCACAAAGGTGACTTATGAACTGAAAGTACCAGCCTGCAGCAGAGATCCAAGAGAGCCACTCCTGAAACTTCTTTGAGAGACACAGATTGATTAGCCTCGCATAACTTCTACAAATAAGCATGATAATCACCGGGCTGCCTGACATTTCTTGATAGAAAAAAGAAGCTTTATATTAATGCAGGACTGATGATATTCTATGATACAATTTGAATAACAAATAACTTAAGTTTTCTAATAAGATTTTACAGATGAAGAGAGAAGGATAACCAATGAATTTATTTCTTTTAAGATATGGTTTATTCTCGTCATCCTCTTCCGCCTTTCAGCCTTTTCTCTTCCAGCCCAGCAGCCTCATTAAGCATGTCAGCAGCATCCTGGTGCATGTCGAGTTTGGCTAGGGCAACTGACTGCATGTAGAAAGCTGTTGGCCAATCTGGGTAGACACATTGTGCTTGCATTGCATCCCGAAGGGCAGCATCAGGTTGATCACACATGAGATAACATAAACTCCGCCTTGCATAAACAGTTGGAGAAACCATGGTACCCACATCTATAAACTGGAGAGAAAAAGAAAGAAGAACCATAATAAGAACATAGCATCTGCAAATACTATTTTTATTGCTTGGATTTATATACTGCGTTTGCATGATTGGACAGAGGAGCATGGTGCTACAGCACCCTTAAAAAATGATAACGTATAACCTATTCCACCATAAAAACTTTTCCAGATGCAAGGCCATTTAACCACACAAGATTGCTAACAATGACAGGCCTGTACATAAACCACCTCTTGAGCCAAGAGAGGTATCCTCATCGATCCAAAAGCAGTTTCCATTGAGTGACAATTTTTATATGAAGTATCTTATGTTCATACCTGCGAATAACAATCTATGGCAGTTTTAAAATCCCTATCACGGAAAGCAAAGTCTCCACGTTTCCTCGCATCCAACATATCTTTCATTTGCTGGGTCCACTCTTGAAAAGATAACTGAAACAACAATTGTACAATCTTCTAAGAACAGAATCAGAAGACAAGGAACAGAAAGAAACATTACACAGGTCAAATACCTCATTAGTTCTAGATACCTTCATCATCCCGGTAGTGTGTCATAACCAGTATCTGATGGATTGCTGTGAGGTCCGTCCGGGAACATGCCTCTCCCATTGGTGAGAGAGGACGTTGTGGTGTTGGTGGGGCTTCCTCATGCTTAGAAATTCCAAGCATGACATAAGATGGAACCTGAAACTCAATTAGTTTGAGTCACATCTTTAAAGCTTAGAAAACTTTTATTTTAACTAGAAAAAAACAAACAAACAAACAAACCAAGCCTTAATCCTACTAAGTAGGGTCGGCTGCATGAATCCTGCTATGCCATTGCGCTCTATTTTAACTAGCAAAAAACATGAATACAAAAAGAGCAAGCTTGGTAATGCAGCAGAAACTTTGAGGTTTCAGTTCCAAATCCTTACATCAGATTTGGGCTGTAATCGACCAAGTGTAGAAACTAGGTCCTTTGTGCTGGGCCGCTCCCCAGGTTCAGATTGCAAACATTGCGAGGCAAGACCAACAACAATTGTTGCTTCCTCTTAAGCAACAATGTTGAGAACTTTCCCTCCAAATGTGAATCCATTAAAAGAATGATATTTTTACCACGTATCATATCGAGAGCCTGCCGAAGGCACAAAGTATCCAGTTAATAAAGCATCCAGCGAATACCAAAACTGAAGATCTGGATGCAAGTATTTCAGCATATTGTCAAATGTTCTGAAAAATCACTAATCCGCTATTTTGAGATATGTGTGGAAAGGATAAGAATCCAATTACATAATTTAGAATGTGCAACTGCATATCATTCATTTCCAGATTAGGGCAACTATTTGTTGTTACTTTTCGAAGTATTTCTTCCTAGTAAAAGCAATTTGGTATGTTATTGGCTCAAGTATAATGTTATTGTCAAGTTTACTTCTGTTTTTATATTTCAATCTTATGCTATAGAACAGCCCACATTACTTCAACTGATGGCCACATCAGTGGAACCTTTTGTAGATATGATTCACAAAAGACAAAGTGGAGACAAGGTACTTATCCAAATTCATCAAGAGGGAAAGCGAATTTTACTCCTAATACCTAATGGTCCTGTACAAAAACAAATATCTCCAAAAGTTTGCCAAAATTCGAAGGAAATTTGTGCAATTAAGCTGACAAAAGGTATAGTTGACAAATATCTATACTGCCAATGAGCCCAAAAAACACAGAAAGCGGAAGGAATGGCATACATGGCTTGGTGGAATGTGCTTTCCACTTAGCAAATCCAAAAGGACAGTACCAAAGCTGTACATAACACTCTCTGCTGTCACCCTACCTGCAAACATACAATTGAAACTTCAATAAGCCGAATTTATTGTAAGACAACCAAGTCATAGTATCTTGGTGCAGAGATAGATATGCTGCTGACGTTGAACAGAGGAAATGTACACGAGCCATATCAATAACATGCCATAAACTGTAGAACTGAGAAAACAAATAACATTATAGTTGCTAAATGGTAACAAGTAAAAACTTTTTTAAGATGGAGAAGTGATCACCATTTCTTAAATATTCCGTATAGCGGAGTATATGCAAGGTTTGTGCTATAACTTTTTCCATCCCGACTATTCTTCATCAAGCCAAAACATGAGAGTCGTGGATCACCATCCTGCAAAGTGAATTTAAATTCAAAGTCTTAACCTATGTAAAAAATTAAACTGAAGAAAGAAACAGTAGACAAACGTGCAATCAAACATATTAGAAGGCTCAAACTAATTCTAATCCGTTTTAAAAAAGAATAATAATAAGGGTGAATGGTATACCTCGTCAAAGAGAACTCTGTAAGCATTTAGGTCATGGTATAATTGACGTCCTTCATTGCTACAATATTCTAAGGCTTCAGCTATATGAAATGCGACTCTCAGTCGCATGGCCCATTCAATGGTCTGACTCTCCCCTGTCAAGTTTAGAAAAAGCCCACGAATCAATTCCACTCAGACTGGTACTTATCCTATTGCTGCAAATTTGGAAGGCATAAGCACATGAATGGTAAAGGTTGTCTCTTCGAGGAGAATGAAATATGACTTGCTAACCAACGTTTTCTGTGCAACGCGAGAAGTTGCATTCCTAGTTGATAACATAATGCATATTTTAGATTCTGAGATGCCCATATAAGAGAACAGGCTTCTATTTCAATCTTCATTTCCAAGATTAAACCAAATAATTAAGCAATGTCACCAACATTTTGACTAGCCTCAACATATATTAAAAAATGATCCTCCGAATTCAAATAAACCTGTGTTTCGTTAAGCTTGTAATGTTAGCTAAGAGCTGCAGCATACAGGTTATATGATAAAGAACTCCTTTTTACCACTGCTCCCTTCCCTTAACTTTTCAATTACCTTGGCACGTTGATAATTAAAAAGCATTGCAAGTGAAGTAGTAAAGGAAAGCAAATGAAGAAGTAATTGTAAGAAGAGTCTTACAGTGAAACAAGTGCTTAGCAAGCGTATCATTGGGCATGTATTCAGCAACCAACAGTCTCTCATCCCCATCGCAGCAATATCCAATCAAATTAGCCAGCCGACGATGCCTCAGCTTCCCCACACCCCAAGCTTCCTCCTACAACAAACACCATCCATTATTATTATTATTATTATTATAAAAAAAAAAAAAAAGGAAAAAAATGCAAATACAATTTAGAGATGTATGAAAAAACATACCGCAAACTGTTTTGGATCGGGCCAGGCCAATTTGGTGAACTTCTTGACGGCGATCCAGCGGCGGTTCTGGAGACGGCCTCAAGAACAAGATTGGGGGCTTTTTCGCCGCTTTCAGAGACAATAAAGTCGGAGCTGAAGTTGTTGGTGGCAGCTTTGAGGTCTGGCAAAGAAAACTCAGAGAAAGAGGGGGTGCCGGAAAGCGCAGGTTCAGCAGTAGCACAAGGGGTGGTAGTAGGCGGTGGTGGGTGGAGGAATGGTGGGGTTAAATTCAGATGGGGCTTGCTATTGTTATGGTTTTCGTTTTCGTTTTCGTTTTCGTTTTCGTTTTCTGGAAAAGTCTCCGATGGAAGTTTGGATTCACAACACTCTCACCCATGATTATAACAACAACTAGTAAATACTAAGCAGTTTCTTGCAGCAGTATAGTGTAGTGTAGTGTAGTGTAGTGTCTCAAATGTGAATGAAGAAGGGAAAGATTCAATCTTTGGATTGAAAAGTGGGAAGAAATGAAAGAAAGTAAGAAAAAGCAATGAACAATGACTAGCAGTAAAAGAAAAAGAACAGTGGTTTCATTGTTTTATTTTCACCTGCTGTTGCCATAAGTAAATCTTTTTCAGACAGATACAATTGTCTACTGTGGATAGTCATTCATTGAGAGCAGGGAACTCCTATACTAATACTGGGATTTGTTAGAGGACTAGACCAGCAGCTATAAGTGCAGTGGAGATAAATATCCAACTTTCATTCACTCTAAGACAATATTAAAATATCCTTTAATCACTTGAGAAGTTTGGGGAGGGACTTGGTGATAATTGAAGAATGAATGATTAAAAATTTAGAGTGGTAGAGATGCCAGTTTAGTATACTAAATAAAAACTTAGTATATTTAAGCATCCGGACTCACTGGCCAGGCCTGCTGAGTTACAAGAAAAGGCATCTGATGTCTTGGGGATGCCCTACTATTTTTCTAATCAAATTGCCACATGGCAAGAATTATCAGTTAATTACATAGTACTATGATCGACCGTGTTACAACTTTATGATAGTACTAAAAGATTCTTTTTATTGGTTTGCTGCGATAATGTATAGATTTGCGCACAAAGTTGGCTATTTGGCAAATGGCATCAGGCCATGGAATGGAATGGAATGAGATTCAGACGCCTAGTAAATACTAGTAGTAGTAGTAGTATATTATACTCTCAATATTCCTTGGATCAATAATTAATTACTACTACTTTAACTTGAAAAAGGTTGCTTCATTGTGTGGAATATCTTTGACGACCGTGCAAATAATGGCTATCAATTGGAGGCAGCAGCATAATACGGTCGTAATATTAATAAATGCAAATAATATTCTCTCCAGATTGCTTTTTATACTAATTGGCTTTTACTACGACTACTTAATAAATAAAATACTACTCTACTAGAATCATCATGGGATCATTCATTCTTCCACATGATTTACCATTCATTAGTCAAACGTAGTTTCTTAACTGCAGTGCTAACCACATGTACTTAACTGTAGAGAGACTACTAGATTCATTGTATTGTATTGTACCGTTCCCTTGGAAGAAGAAGATGATGATGTGGCATAAAGCTGGATGCATGATTTCACCTTCTCATCAATCTCACAATCATATCATCTGTAAGATTCTTCTTCTTATTTTCTGTCCAAATGCCACCAAACAAAACTACTACTAGTACTAATCACAATGCCATAGCCCCACTACCGTTACCATTAGACATGGTGTAAACATTCCTAAAACTAATCAACTTTCTTCTTTATGCCATTTACCCTTCTTCATTTACGAGTAGTAAAAATAACGTCCAATATGAGGAGGGTATTTTCATTCACATCCGCGTCGTGTGATGTGAGACCAGAATGTATAGTCCAAAAAAAAATTTCAAGAATATCTAACTATTCTTATTATACACGATCTGATACAGATCTCTCATCTCAAAAAAAAAAAATACAATAAATACACACCTGTCGTATCCGGATTATTTTCATGACTTGCGTCACCAAAACAGCAATTCTAATCCAAAAATGAAGTACTACTCTCAGATGCAATTTAGATTCACTTGAAAACCATTTCTTCGGTCACCATCCCCTTTGGCTATAATATTCAAGAGAAGGGACCCCCAACAAGAACACCATTCACCCAACAAATACATATTTCTGCCAGCAGCTACACTTACGCTATTCTTTGTCATTAACACATAGTAGTATATTTTTGAGGGAGCAGTAGAAGACCCAAATACTAACTGCAGCACCACCCCAAAATGTGTACATGAAAACCACATAAAGCTTCCGCAGGCATTCCTCCTTGCCCCAGCTTCAGCAGATTCATAACCACCACATTTGCAAAATTTATACACTTTTGGCTTGCAACTTTCCTAACCAGAAGTTCACCGCTTATTATTTCTACAAAGGAAAAAACAACCAGCAATGCTATTCCATGGAATATAGCCAAAAAATTAATTAACATCTTGAGTTATATGAACCACAACTGATGCCCACCCTTTAATTGATGAAGGGAATGGTCAAGGTGCCAGCAGTTGGAATCCACCAGGCACTACTAGGATAAGAAGCCACAGAAAAGGGAAACCAATTAATTATCAATGGACCTTTAAGCTCCGAATTCTGTTCACACCTAAAACTTCAGTTTTCTTTCACCAGACCGCAAGCTGTGTAACCCATGGAACAATAAGCTCCTTGTTGAAAGAAAGAGAACAAATTTCCAGTTACATGCAGCGCTATGAAACATTTTCGGTCTCTCGAGCAAGATCCTCTTCAATACGTCGCAGCAGCTCCTCGTGGACTTTCAAGGAGTTAGCCATGAACCTCTCCATGGCCTCAAAAATACGTTGCAGACCCACCTGAAGACTACTACTTTTGCTGGTGTCACTCTGATACACAACTTGCCCAGACAGCGAGAGATTGTTATCATCTCCAGCAAACATAACCAACCTTTTGTCTAAGGCCTGAATCTCCTTCTGTAACTTCTGATCTTCCCTCTCAACATTCTTAATCTTTCTTTCCATATCCTTGTTTGCAGTCATCCTTTGCATTTCAAGTTTATCCTGTTCCCAAAGCTGAAGGACACTTGTGGCAAAACCTCGCATGTTATCAAGAACTTCCTTCTCAGAAACTCCACCGAATGCTTGAGACCATTGATTACACATGACAAAAACAGGGGGAGCCCCTATCCTACCAGGAGAAAATGGAGCTATTCCATCAGGTGTTTCTTCAGGCACATATAGAAGACATTTCATGAGCCAGTTATTTAATGCTCTAACATAGCCCTTCTGGGCATCAATCCAACATGAGAATCCTACAGTCCAATTAATAACCTCATGTTCAAGCTGTGAAATGGACTCAATATAATCCTCGCTGGAGTGTGCGCGATTTGTAATGGCATCCAAATGCTTGGCTTCTACAATTGCTTGACACTGGTTATGATGGCACTCAAGCATGGATTTCCACATTCTGACTAACCTAAAACCATTTGTGAAGAAAAAATTTCAACTAAAAGGATAGGAAGACAAAAAACCATGTGCAATATATAAAAGCATGGATCAAAACGTCATTTCCCAAACAAAGCTTGCAGTTCAGAAAAGGTTTCACGGGAAGGCGAAAGAATTTATTATTTAAATCTTACAAAGTTCACTCTTCCACATATGTGCATGCATGTGGATATGTAAGATATTAACCATGACCCAGAAAAAGAATAAAAACAGTCAACTACAAGAGAAAAGCATGACCTTTTTTTTTTTTCTGGGGTTCAAATTGGAAAAGCCTGCCCAATAACCAGGAATAAAGACGTAATATAAATAATATTGTGGCATATACATCGTACATATCTCGACCCTTCTGAAAAGTCATGATCATTGAGACTATTTTCAGCCTTATAAAAAATTACAACAAAATGTTTTTAATGCAGGGGAAAGGGATCAGAAATAAATTAACATAATATACAAGGAATGCGGACTATACTAGCAACATACCCTTGAATGAACTCATGTAGCTGTGGCCACAACTCTTCATCCCTCAATCTATTTATTGTGACAGAGATCTTATCAACAACCTGGATTGCAATTCTAATTTTTGTGGACAGAGACCTGACCATTGCTCTTGTTGCATCAACCTTGTGGGCCTCAGCACCCTTTTCATCTAATCGTTTCAGTTTCCGACATTTCCTCTCGTGGAGAATCCTCATTTTTTCTTCAACCTACAAGCCATTGTGAAAAATATGAAAGTACTGCTAAATATTTAAACAAAAAATGGAATAAAAAATTGAAAAGAGAAAGATAGTATTAGCGTTCATCATACCCAAGAACTGAAGACAAGAGAGGTCATGCTTATGAATCACACAACGGATTTATCACAAAATTCAACAGTGTAGATTGAGTTCAGACAGATAACCCACACAGGAATAGCAGTATACAAATCTTAAATCTCCAGGAATAGCAGTATACAAATTGAAAAATTAAAACAGCAAATAAACAAATGTGTATAAATACATCTAACTATACATTTCATCAACTCCTTGAAACTTTAAACAATTAATCACCCCATCTAACGAAAACCAACCAAAAAGGCATGAAAAGCAGATGCAAGTAGATCAACTTAGCCTAAAGAAGCATCCATACATGGTATACCCAAAGTGGACCACTTTGTTTCAGTACAGGACCACTTTCACAGACATTAGTATTAAAGAATCAGGGTCATGGTAGACCAATTACAGCTGTCTGAGAAAGAGAATAATAACATGGCAAAATTAAACGCTGAAGGACAAATGAGTATTAAGTAGATAATCCAAAAATAAGAGCATACCTTAACTTCTTCATAAAGTTTCTTCTCCCAAAGATACAGCTTTTGCAGGGTAGAAGAAAGATTTAGTAGCTAGACCTCAAATTCAGTTCCCCTTCGGCATCCAATTGAGCTGGGTCAGCCTTTTCAATATGTGTTCCAGAAGTAGAAGGGGCAATTGAGTGCAACATCTTGGAAGAAGCTGTCCAACAAGTACCCAAAAAAAGGGGGAAAAAATGAATCTTGAATAACAAATGTCATTCAAAGCATATAAAAACTGAGCTCAATAAAGGATTTAAAACAATTTTTAGTATTTTACAGGCAAAATGTAATAATTGAAGGAAAGAAAGATTCAACAACTTAACTACCAGTAAAATTCAATGATTACGGATCAACCACTTACTCTTACAAGAGAATCAGTGAGAATAGAACATAATTACCAAGAAAGATTTTTGGTTTACCTTGATAAGCAGCATGTTTACGATTATACGGAAGCTTCCCAACCTCAAGGATTTTTGCAAGCTCATTCCCAGACTCAGAAGCCCTCTCAAATTGAACTTGGATTTCTCTAATAACCTCAGAATCTCCCCCGAAGAATAGCTGGTCGACCTTCTCGAGTCTTGAAGCCAGCCACATTGGACCTATTCCCTGACCTCTCCTCATCATCGACCACTTTCTTATCCATCATATGCACCTCATACTCCGCCGCATCACTCTCCAGACCAACGCTGGGCCTAGCCCGATACAGAGCCTCCGAATTGTCTCCTTTTCCTTCCTCCAGAGCCACCTTGGAATAACTCCCATTTCCCCCACCACCACCACCACTACTGCTGCCGTCCACAGGCTTGTGATTGCCATGAATTTTCTTCACAATTTCTTGCTGGTAATCTTCTTCTTCCAAGTCAGGAATGCCCTCCTCTTCTCTCACGTCCCTGGAACGCCGACTTGGCGTGTAGGGCGGATAATACTTGTCAGAACTCTCAAATGGATTCAAGAACTCCCAAGCTGAAGCTCTCGGAGGAGAAGGCGGAGGATGTAGTTCAGCTCCGACGGTTGGGGCCGATGAAGAACCATAATAAGGCATTGTCGAAGAGCCCCCGTCAGAGCAGCTGGAGTAGTTAGAGAAAGGAGGAGGGTAAAAGCTGGGATTTTGATCGTTATCATAAGAAGTAGAAGCTTCACCACCCATACGTAGAATTTGGGGAGTTGGGGGTCGATGCTGGTAAGTTACGGACGGTGTCGTCTGGTTCCTCATGAAATTCGTGTGCACAAAGGTGCCAAGGCCGAAGCTTTGAGTATCTGGGTAGCCTCCTAATTGACCGTACATATCATGTATGGGAGAGGAGGGGCTGTCGTGGTGGAGGTGGTCATCAGAGGAATCGTTGTCGTCGTCGGAGCGAAAGTGTAGATGAGAGCCGGAATGGGAGTGAGAGTGGTGGTGGGATTTGGGGGGATCGACTGCTTTGCTGTGAGGGGGAAGATTAAGAAGCGGAGAAGAAGAAGGAGCCGACGGCTGGTGTTTGTTATTAGGAAGATGATGATGATGCTGATGCTGATGCTGTTGCTGCAGTGGGTGGAAGAATGTGTTAAGAGAAGCACCGACGGTTTTAAGATAGGAGTGGAAGTAGGCAAGATGGGCCTGAGAGAGGAGGTAGCGCTGGCGGATGGCCTCGTCCAGAACGGCACAGCGGTCCCGGCACAGCGCGACCGCCGGCAAGTCGTCGAGCTTGGAGTTGGTGCACCCCATGAAATAATTATTACAGTAGTATTAGAAAAAAGAAACAGAGAATTTTCCTAAAAGAATATGTATTGGGTGGAGTGAGTGTGGTCGGTGTCTGTAATCTGCGTAGTTGTTTGTGGGTGGAAGGAGACTCAGACGACGGGAATGCTGCAGTTTAGTAGTACGTGTGGTGTGTGTTTGTTTGTATGAGAGAGTGCAAATTAATGGAATGGTCCGTCTCCGTTTGGTGTGTGCGTGTCTATTTGGACTAGAAAAAGTTTTATATGGATTCGGGGAAATGAGATATATTATTTAGTCGTCCAGTAAAAATTTATTTTTAATAAATTAAAATAATATAAATAAATATAGATGAACGGATTTATTTTAATTATAGTAGTATTGAATTCATATAAATTTTTCACATAAATTTTTTTATTTTAAACATTTTTGTTAGACTATATTAGAAGGGAAAGTATTATTATAAATTCAATTTTTGTCTCTTTGTAGATCTAGCAAGTGTAAATTAAATTTTATAGATACTTGCTTACATTAACTTATATTATAGATTTTATAATATTTAATATGCACTATAAGATTTATAAGTGAAATCAAAAACTAAATCTATCTAAATCTTTCCCATAATAACAGGTGTTTCGTTACACTAGATTTTCTTTGCATTTCAGAAAGGAGGAGGAGATTTTATTTGTAGCGGAGGCCGGAGGGTGGTGGTTCGCTCAGTGCTTGGTTGATTGTTTTTTATTTTTTGCTCATTATTTTTTTTGGTTATGAAAATTTTATCCATTTGCAAATACTCAGTGTTTGGATTGGTGAATTTAAATTGAAAGAAAGATTTAAAATGAATGAATTTAAATTTAATGTATTTAAAATGATATGAATTGAGATCAAATTTAAAATTTATTAATTTAATCATTAAAATTACATTTTTACTTATTAATAAATTTTAAATTCATGACTAAATTACAAATCCTTCCATTTAAATACAATCCTAATAAATTACTTTATGGAAAATACGAAGAGTCGTCTCTGATTAAACAGGCCATCATGGGGTCCATTTTAGCTTGATTAAAAGTTAGGAGTATATGCCTTAATTATAAGTTTGAACTTTTAACAATCTTATAATTTATGGTCACGAAAAGGATGGGTTTAAAAAAAAATTTATAAGTGCCCCGGGGGGCCCATACGACAATTATACCTATTTGGGAATTGAAGCAAATTAATAATGCGAAGCCCACCCGCCATCATTTGAGTGGGCTGTAGGGTCTTAGTTTTGGTCCACCTCAAAAATAGATCATTCAGAAGGCCTTTTGGACCTATTATTATTGTCGTAATCATCTGCGGTATTTTTGATGTACGTACTCCGCTTTGGTATTAATAGTAGCAGTAATTATCTAATTAATTACACAAATTAAAAAAAAAAAAAAAAAAGAAAGAAAAAGGTACTCCATATATATTCCTTTACCACCGAAACAAAAAGAAAAACAAAAAGATATCTATTCATGTAGATGTGTATTGGGGGACATGTAGTTGAATGTAGAGAAAAGAAAAAAAAAACAGTGGAGAGTCTCATAAAAGAAAGTAATTTAATCTAATCAGGTATATTATATATATATATATATATGGATAATTCTATAATTTTTTTTTAAGAAATTATTTTCTTAATTTTAAAAATTTGTACAGTACAAATTTTTTAAACACATAATATTGTATTGTATAAGTATTCAAAATATAAATGAGTGTTCCCTAAACAAAATTATAAAATTTTCCTATATTATATAGTATATGGTAATCACATGGTGGAGAAGAAGTTACATACAAGTGGCTGGGTTATATACGACTTTAATTTAGTTTTAAACAATGATTAACAATTAAAGTGTGTACCCCAACAAGTGTTTTTACCCCAACCCCAGCTGAGGGACCGGTGGCGTTGACTGTGGATGTAATTGTATCTGTACAAATAACTCATGATGTTAGTGTACTTTTGTAGTATTATTTACAACACGAATAAGGAAAAAAAAAAAAAAAAAACTCTTTACTGGTAAATATTTGATTAATATAATTTTTTTAATTATTTTTTTAAAATTAAATAATTACTTTATTAATTTAATTATCTTGATTAATAAATAAATAATTTAAAATATTCTCTTATAAATTTATATAAAAATTTATTATGTATCAATTATATTTAAATTTGATTTATACATATTAACAAATCTTTTGTTAAGCAGTTTATAGAGAATAGTAAATTTGGAGTTGCATAAGCCATAAACAAATACAATTAAAAACCAAAGACAATTAATATAATATGATATCTCAGCCAAAATGCATGCCAGTGCCCGGCCATGCATCCCCTCAAAAAGAAAAAGAAAAAGAAAAAGAAAAAGAAAAAGCAAAAAGGATGCCCAATTGAGAAAGAAATAGATGTGGCGAATTCTTGTGCAACAGTCAAATAATTGAAAGAAAAAAGGGATGAACTAACGAGAATATCCATTCCATGCTGTCCTACCAATCTTTATGACCCAAAGTAGTTAATATATATGGAAATCCGGTCCGCTTTAAGTAATTGGTGAATCAAGCAACGCATGCAGGAGTACTACGTAGTACGTACTAGCTAGATGCTACCATGCATCTATCATCATCCACCATTCAAAATTCAATCACATAATTGTTGATAATTTTTTTTAATCACGAAGCACTCATGTCTGTGGGAATATCAGAAAGTTGAGTTGACAAACATCGTCATGATGACTGGTTCGATTACTAAAATTGAATAGAGCTGGCAATTAACGGTCTATAATTCATCTTTTATCTCATATTTTATATTATTTTTTGTTATATTATCTAATGAACTGTCAAGATTATTTTACTATAATTTCTTTATAGAATTTTGATAATTCATCAAATAGTGTGACAAGAACAAGTAACACAAAATATGAGATAAAAAAATCTTATACCCAATAATATGTTTAATTGCCATCAGCGTATTACTACCTCTACTAATCCATGCAATATATATGGTGCCACGGCCACCAGGGAGGTTGCTTATCCATTTGCTCAAGAAAATACTTTTTCTTTTTTTTTTTCTTTCCTTTTTAAGAACCAAAAAATAAATAAAAAATGAAGATCATGTCAGCTTGCAGGCTGCAGGGCGAAAATGAATCAATCACCCAGTGGTCCAACCCTTCTTGTTGGAGCATATATTGTGATTATCGTTTAGTGCAATCCTTCGGATAAATTAATTGCAAGTGACTGATCAACGTTCATTAATGAGTTATGTACTAACTACGGGCGTTCAAAAAGTGAAGTATAGGCTATAGGAGGTGGGCGGTGTGGCGGGTCCGCGCAATAATGACTTTGCCTTATTCTCTTTATGTAATGTGGTAGCCTAATAATGAATCAAATTGGCTTTAATTCAAAAGTTGTTTGGCATAACATAAACGGCTCATTCGCAGTAGTACTTAATTTGAACCTGGTCTTTTTGGCCATGGATTTTTGAACAAAAAGATACATATTCAACTATAGACAAACGATAACATAACGGGCTCCAGTACTAACTACATTTTGGAATTAATGATCCATCTATTTTTGACAAGACATAGATGCACCAAAATAGGAGAGCACGGAGCCCGGCCCACTGTGAATTGAACGAAAAACAAACTAAAGGAACCACCGTGACTGAAGAACAAGTTTCAAACCCACTTAGCTAGTTAAGCCCAATAGAACATGGAATTATATACTGACCCAACCTGAAACCATATCCTGAGAACTGGGCCATCATTTTCTTCTTTTATAATCTCTGTCAGTAGCCAGCAGGTCCATGATAGCCTGTCACAGGGCGAGTTTTAGCGGACTGTATCTTGGGCAGGGCTAGATGTGAATAAGAGACCCGTAACTGGCCCTCGGGTAGGGCCCTGGTTAGCTGGGGCGGGCTGACCCACGTTTTGGCTGATACAATTATGCCGGTTCTCTAATTTAAGTTTTTACTTAAATTTTAAAATTATTTTTTCTAGAAATTTAAATTTTTACTTGTTAATAATTTATATAATTTTAAATTATTACTTATTAATTATTATTTTAAAATTAATAACTTATTAATTTAAAATCATTTACTTACTATTCATTAGTAATTTATTAAATTATAACTTATTAATTCTTCGAATTATTACTTACTAGTTAATAGTACTTTATTAATCCAAATTGATACTTATATATTAGACCAAATTATTAATAATTAAAGTTCAAAATTCAAACTAATACTTATTCGAAGTTAAAGTTCTTAGTTAATATTCAAAAACTAAAGTTCGAAATTAGTTATTAGTACTTTATAATTCCAAATTAGTACTTATTTGATCGAGTTATTTATTGGTTGTATAAGTCAATACTTATTATTATAACTTATTAATTGTTAATCATCTAGTAAAAATATTTAATTAGGAAAAAAATCACCTTGAAATAGTGGGGGGTTTGGCATAAACCCCTACCATGTATATTAATATTATAAAAAAAGATACACAAATGGGGTATTAAACCTTACCTCCAAATTATTACAATTTATAAAACCAATCTAAGAATTTAAATAGAATTAATAATCTATGTACTACATACATAAGGAGGGGCACATAGAACCTTACCTCCAAACAAAAAATTATTAAACATTAAAATCATAGGTATACTATATCAGTTTGGTGAACTACTACTATATTTATTTTCGTCGATATTTTGCATTATTAATCCTTATTTTCTTTCTTTAGTGTCTAACCAATCCTTTAAGCACACTAACATTTCCAAAGTTGCAGGTGTTATTCGAACCCTTCTATTATCTAAAACTCTTCCGCTTGCACTAAAAACACTTTCCGATGCAACCATATAAACTAGAATTGTTAGCAAATCCCGAACAATTTGAGATACAATAGGATATTGGCATTTATGATTTCGCCACCAAGAAAGAATATCAAAATTGGGATTGAACTCGAAGTCGTCTCCTGTATATAGCGGATCACTTAAACATTGAGTTACTTCATTAGTATTTTCAATTCTCGATATTTTTGAAGCAAATAGTAGTTGATGAGGATCAAAATGTGTTCTAACATTTATATGAGGCATAGCATATTGTGAATCTGATGTGGATGAACTAGAAGATGCACCTTGTTGTGTTGGGGAGTTTTCTTTATAAATTTCATATAATTCATGAAAAGATTTTTTAGTAGTTTATACTAGTAACTCTTTGTCTATATGGTATTTGTGGTACTATGATTATTAAAATATTCAATAAAAGCATTTAACTTATACAATTTATTACGTGGATCAACAACACATGCCAAATAATACAACAATGGAATATTTTCATAATACTTGTCAAATTTTTCTTCCATTGTACTAGTCATATCATCAAAAAACTCATTCATTTTATGATTAAAAAAAATAACTTGGAGATATTATAATTTAAGTAGTATGAAAGAAATTATAATTTAAGTAGTACAACTGCGGAAGAAATTATAATAGCACTTGGAGAGTAGAAAGATGAAATTAGAGAAAATAGAGAGAAATTGTTGTGTGATTTGTTGGAAAATTGTGTGGTATTTATAGGAAAATTTTTCCAACATTACCCCCAAAAACTAGCCGTTTTATAGTTATTGGAGGAATAAAACTGTCATTAATAGCATTTTAAAAGAAAAAAAAATTTAAAAAAAAAGTATTATCCGACGGGTGGCCCGCGGGTCCCAACGATCTACCCGACAGGTTGATCGGGAGGCTGAGCCGGTTAGATTTTCGGTCCGGGTCAACGGTTCAACCTACGGGCCGGGCTGGGCTGGGCTAAAACTCCATGATCCAAGCCCAGCCCTACTCCCATTCCTGGGCTAAGGCTGGGTTGGTTGGATCATCTTCCAAATTGGGCCTGGGATATTATCCAACGGTCCCTGCTCGGACTCCGATTAATACCATTAGCCATAAGGTTCATTGATGAAGTAAACCGGGATGTTTTATAGAAGATGGTATGCCCGCGGCCATCTACTGACTACTAGAGGTGACAGTAGGGCGGGCCAATCCATCGACCCACTCCACATTGCGAGCACACCTTACCTCCCACCTGATGCTATTACTTGACTAGTATAGTATTAGTTTAACCACACCAATTAAAGAAGTTACTACTACACAATAAAAGGAACAAAGAGTGTGAACAATTCACTTAACAATGTTGATGTTGTTGAACCCAAAGCCTTTTGCTATATAGGAGAATCACCAAAGAAACATTTCTATAGCATAATATACAATACTTTAATGAACATAAATCTACAAGTTCTCCAAATTGAGTAGCCAAGCACTTTCTTGCAGCAAAATGGCAACTTGGAGGCCAAAACTGAGTTCTCAACTTCATATATAGCCTAAGAAACCCAACCTTTTATATACAGATTATCTTCAGTTTCTTCATGCTATTTTTGGCTGAAACCAAAGAGTATGTCGTTAGAACATGTTACATATTGCAGGTTTACCACGAATGTAAATTTCTCAGCAACTGGTAATAGGCAGGGAAAAGTGCTGGTCTAATTGGTGAATGAAATATGTATCCAGTCAATCAGAGAGCATTTCATCCAGTGTATCTGGCTGATCATGTTTAAGGATGGAGCTAGAATCTGAAACCTTTTTACCAGGCAGCCCTCTTCCTTCTACGGATCCATTTTCATTCTCGACATAATCTGTATCGGCCCAATCTTGTTCATTCTCGTTTAACTGATCGTATTCTAGTTCACCAGCAGCATCTCTCATTGTCACATCTGCCATACCCATCTTATAGCTGATGGTAGCCTTATTTTGAGAAACAAATTCTCTCATATTCTTAGCCTCATCAGAATGTTTGCATATACAGGACGTTGGATTCTCATGAAATCCGCCTGTGCCTGGTCTCACCTCATCTGGCTCTCCCATAAAACCAATTTGATGAATTCGAGTTTGTGAGGCAAATTCTTCCCATGTCATGTTATCCCGATTCACGAATAAACGATGGCTGGAAAGCTTCTTAGCATTCGGACGTATCGTAGCTTTGTACAAAATATGTCCTGAAATAAAATTATGTACCATATAACTAAGTACCAATAGTTACTGATCAATCATCACTATTTGAGGTTGAGGACAAACAGAAGATATATAACTTGCCTTCTTCCAGCCAGTATTTTAGCCATGTTGCCGTTGTTGTTTGTCACAAAAACATCACTCTCATCGCAGACGATAAAATCCAATGCAGCCATACGAGAAGAAAAGGATGAAAAAGGTGCTAGCTCCTCTTTGCTGGCAATAGTGTCTTTTGAATGAAGATTTGGAAAAAGAGATCTTAGGGGAGCCAATGTCTCTTCCCCACCGTATACTTCACCTGATGCAACGTAAATATGAACATCATCACCAAAACCCAGTGCTCTTAGCATAAGACCAATTTCTTCAGGAGTTAGAGGACATTTTCCGTTCCTCCGTTCCCTTTCAGGATCTTTTGCCTGAAAATCAGTTGAAGCGTGATCATCTTTATTAAGCAAAAAGGGTATTTGCACAAATAAGGACTAAAAAAGAACTGTAATCTCACATGTAAGGTCTTCCACCATTTCCTTATCACACTGAATTCATTTCTTTCTTTCTCTCCTCCACCATAATAGCAACCCGAGAATGCTAACATATCAGGTTCAAACCTGTGGAAAGAACATTTTCTAATGTGATCAAAAGTGAAAAAAATTCACAACCTAATTTAGTAGATAGTTGGAAGCACTTTACCTCAAATGCAGTGCAATGAAATGCTTACTTTTCATTCTCATCCTGTCAACCAGTTTTCTGCCCATCCGAAGAATAGGGTCAGTATACTGCAAAGCGTGATAATTAACTCTGCATCTCAGCTTCTGCAAATCTACGTCCAACTGATTTGCAAGCCTAAAATCAAATTTTCTTATCTGCACAGCCTGCACCAAAAGGTAAATGGTTGGGAATTATGATTTCATAGGAGAATAAATTCACAAGCAAACCAGAAGCTAGTGATTGTATACTCACAATCAAAAGCTGAAGTGAATACAACCAATATAACTGGAGCTAAATAACAGGCTTTTGGAAGCGAGACAAAAGGCATAAAATTGTCCTCAAGTCTTCCTACTTATGCAAATTATTTTGGCGGTTAGATCACTCTGCCAGTCCTCATTTTGCAATTTAGAAAAAAATTCGGTGTATTGCACTGGCTCCAAAATCAGACATAAGACCAAATTTGTACGATACAAGTAACTTCTCCTGTTGACTTCATATGCATACAACACAAATTATGGACTGCTAAAGACTAGGTTTTTCAGTATGAGTTTGCTTTAATGTCAATTGCAACTGAAATCAATTAGGCTAAAAGCATCTGCCAGATAATAAGCCACATGCATGAAGACTGCACATAAACACTAGCAAGTAACAAGAATACACATCCACAAACTGCTCCAGTATTTCTAGAGTTCTCACATAGTAGAATTAGATAAAGTTCGACTCAGAACTCAAAATTGGAACCACTCCTCCCAATCAATTAATTCAGTTATGTAAAACACTCACGTTCTTTTTCTTAAGAAGGGGTAAGATGTTAGTTTCATAGCATCTTGGATTACATTTCCTCGGAACACTTGTTCTAACCGGTATCATGACTTTCCCTCCCTCCAGAGGGAGCTGTTTAATGATCTTTATATCTTTGGATAGGTATGATATAAAGCGGTCCACATCAAAGATATCAGAGAAGTTGCTGCAAAAAATAATGCAGAATATCAGTAAGGATTACCTAAAAATATTCCCATGGCTTGTTCATGACACTCAATAAATTGATGAATGAAGTTCAAAATGCAAGAAACCTGCTGTCCTTCCAGTAGGACTTCTGATCCAAAGTTGGGACAACAAGGGTGGCATTTAAGATATAGGCCGCAACAACAGCATCAGTAATCTGCAGTCATCACGAGTTACACACCATTAATCACTAGAGACTGCATATTAATTCATAGTCTGAGATATGTCACACACAAACTCATTAGAAAGATGAGACTGAGTAGATTATCCTGGCCAACATTTATGTTGTCTCAGAATTACATGCATAATAGTAAAACACTCACCCGCTTGGCTCCGGGGCATAGGGAAAATAGACAGTTAAACTTATAATATACTAATCTCTTTGACTTGAAAGGCCTTGCCAAATAAATGAGCAACAAAGACACTTTATTCCATGATAATCAGCATTAAAAAGCCTAACCTGAACTTTGCAGCATGCAAGTGAAGCTGTGGAGCTGGAAAATAATTTCCAGTTCGCTGTCTAACATGCAAGTATACTAAACATAGCCTTAGAGTCAGAAAGCAATTCTCGGCAAATAAGTCTAAGACTAGCTAAGAGAAAGAGAGAATGGGAATGCCAGAATATGTTGCATATCACAGAAACCAGATTTTATCTTCTTTTTTTTTGGGTAATTGTGATGGTTCAAGAGATAGAGAGTTATATACCCCGGTTCTTTGTTGATTCAATCCTCCACTAGTAGCAATTAACAAGTACCTGTTTATGGTACTGGGCTGTGTCTTCATTTCAGAAGCTGCAAGAGATCAGGCACATGATCACCAGTCAACCAAATATCAATTTCATTTTCATAGCCTAAAAATAAAGAATTCACCTAAAATTGTTACTTAATATTCAGTACCAAAACAACATATCCAGAAAATTGTGCGAATGGTACAGTAGTACTATATACTAGTAATACTTTTTAAAAGGATCAAAACAAATGTATAGCATCAAGAACAGGTGAACGCCTTGCACTCAGGTTGTTTCTCCCATATATAAACAAATACAATGGATATATGTAGCATACATGGGAAATTACGAGTGGCGTTACTGCAGCTGTAGTAGCGTGTGGATTGATTTGTAGTCCAGGGGTCAATGGCGGCTAATTCCCCACCCCTCCTCTGCGCAAGTTCCAAAAAACCATTTAAAGAAGCAAAGCAACGCAATGGGGAAAAAAAAAAAGAATTTGAAAAGCCCATCAAAATTAACATTTACTTTGACCTAGAGTAGCTAGTAGAATAGTACTATATATAATGCCTAGTATTATCCGATGGATGAGTTAATTTGAATGCATAATAATAAGGAAGGTTGTCTCTCACCGGAACGCGAAAGACGACGTCTTTTTGGACGTTCATCATCATCGACATCCGGGCCTCGATTCTATTCTTGAGCTGTATGTATGTATGTATACAAATATGGACCAATTAAGTCAAATAAAATAAAACCCAACAAATGAATGAAAGAAAAACAGCAGTATATTGATGGTGCGAGAAGAGATGATGATGATACCAAAAAGGAGACATGGTGGAGGTGTCCAGTTGGTGGTGGTGGGTGGTTGATGAAGGAGGGAGAATGAGAAGGAGTTAGGAAGGAAACGAATGCAAATAGAAATACAAGGCATCCGGCGACGGCGGAAATGAGGGGAAGGACGTGGTGGTAGTGACGGCGGCGGCGGCGGGAATGAGGGAGGAATAAGGCTTGGAAAATGTTTAGTAGCAGACGGAGGGAGAACAAGAGGGAGGAAATCATAATCGGTTAGTATGTTCTCCTCGTTGCCTTGTCATTTTCATGTTCCTCCTCTTGCTGCTGGTAGTAGTATATACTATATATATATATGTGCATGTTGGGCTGTTGGGAGGGAGGGTGTTGAGCCCTCTCTGTCCGTGGTAGGATGAGATGAGGATGTTCTTTAATTGTCTCAACAACACACTAAATCATTTGGTATTACCATATTAAATTCAGTATCAATTATAGGGCAAAGGCAGCACAAGATTCAACAACACTAATTTATACTACTACTACTTAGTTCTGTGTTTCGGAAATAGATAAAAAAGCATTACAAAAACAAATAGTATTAGTACTAAAATTAAACTCCCAACGCAGAGTCTTTAATTTACTACTACTTCCTTTATTCATTCCATCACTGTTTATTTATTGTAGCACACTGGAGACGCTATGTGGCTGACCTCATCCCATCAATCGCGCAGCCCAAACTGCAACGGCCCCCTTTACTACTATGTTTTAAGGCTTTCATGTTACTTCGCCTCATTTCATCCAAAATATATCAACTGAATTTCAATCCTAAATTCCTCGCATCTCATAAATTGCCTTCTTTTTCTAAAAATAAAAATCTTTCCCTTTCGAGCAAATGTACACCCTTTTCAATTGTACTAGTTTACCGTCAGTGACACCAGGTTCACTGACCATATAGAGCTAGCGTACATATTTCCTCTAAACAAATTAAAATTAGTTGCGGCATAAATCTGAGTAGTCGAGTAAATTTATGAACGAATAATTGTTTGTGATTAATTGTCAATTTGACTTTGGCAATCTCAGTTACAAGCCTAAGTCAAAGCTTTCATCTTTTTCCCTGCTTGAGACAGACAGAATGTTATAACATGTTGTAATGTAATGATTCATATGCATATACAAAATATAAGATTGAAGTTTCGAATATATGACGGGTTTCAATGGTCATTTTACACGAGTCTAAATCTTACTATCTACTTTGTTAGTATTATTAGTATATCTTCGTTAATGAAAAAATTCTTTGTTACTTATTTTTTATTATAGAACGAATATTTTAAATCGTTGAATGAGATTGAAAAGTAGTGAGATTACTCTTACTTTTCAATCAATTATCTCAACAATTATCATATTTAATCTGTATTGCAAAGTGAGTAGTCAAGATTTATTCTTCGTTGCAAAGACCTGGTCTTAATCACAAATTAGATCCTTACGTAACAGCTCAACGAACATTAATTTGGTCAATGCTTACTACAAACTGATAACATATAGTATATGCAATATTTCAAGTGCTCAGTATCTGATAAGCACACGAAAACAGTACTTAAAGATGCTAGGTCAACTCTTGCGTTGGTGGTTGGCTCCTGTGGCAGCAAGGATAATAATTACCTAATCATCAGTTGAATTAGCTCAAAGTTAGGATAGGAAAGTCGAGCTGCCGCTATATAGTAGGAGTATTATGGTGACCAACCTTGATCATAAATCTTAATTAACATGGTTGAAAAACAAGGAGCTTGTATTAAGTCTTATAAGCTAGCTAGTTGGATTGGATTGATTTGTTGCAGCCGTTGAAATCATACCGTGTAGTGAAATGGTCTTAATTAAAAAAAGAAAATTAAATCGATAGAGTTAGAGAAATTTTTATATAAATCTCATGTAATTAATACTTAATAAGACATAGTAGTGGTGGTAGTTGCAGTACAATTATAAATCTCCCTCAGGTGGTGGTTGTTTGTTGCAGTATATTTATAAATCTCCCTCGTATGATTGTGGGAAAATTTTTATATGAATCGAATTTGTAATATAGTGTTATAATTTTTTTGATTTGATTTTTTATATTATTTTACATTAATTAGATGGGTGATTTAAAAAAACATGAATTAAAGAATTTATAACGTTATATTATAAATTCGATTCATATAAGAATTTTTGGTAATTGTGCAACAGTTGATCGAGTTGATATACATGATATACATATACTGGTGAGTTAGCTAATCTGTCCATGACTGCGTGCGGGAGAGACGCGTAATCTAAATAAGAGGTCCATGCGACTCATCGGACCACTCTTATTTAGATTAATTTTTCAGCTAAACTAGAGCTTTCTCCATCTTAATAATACTATTAAATTAATTATTATTCTCAATCTCTCTTGCAGTTGCGACTTGAGAGCCAATATCATTTTTGTTTAGTGTAATTATTAATTAGTTGCGTGATCATCAAGATATCTATCTATATATATATATATATGATGGATATATATTCTTTCTAGGAAGGAAAGGCCCGTTACATCTCATCTTACATGTATTTTACAACACAACTGCAAATTAAAATAAAGGAAAGACATATTAAATTCTTGCCTCATTTGCCCGGTCTATGCATGTTGGATGGTTGAACCCAGAAAAATTCAACAAATTGCGTGGAAGGCATAAACAATGCACTGCGCAATTTGAGTAGTAGATTAATATGACAAGTAATTGCGATATTTACTTCATCTCATATCGATGATCATGCTCCGCACTCCTCATCCATCTTGATCATTATGCAATATACTCCTCTAGTCATTAAATACTGGTTGATGTTGATACTATACTACTTGTAATATATATATAGTCTCGTTGAAAGAACATTTCTCTTGACGGTAAGGACTTGTATAGTATAAATTTTTAAAACACATAATATTATACTGTACAATTCCTTAAAAGAATAAAGAAATAGTTTCATAAAGATGACTGTAAAATTATAAGATAAATAATTATTTTCAACCGTTGAAATATTTTACGAATTATAACTATTAATTTATGACTTGTGCAATTAAACCGTTTGTGTAATATTTAAAGTAATAAAATACAAGTCTATAAATTGGAAGAATTTCATTCAATTTGGCTTGAATCTAATGAAATATATATATATATATATATATATATATATATATATATTAGTTTCTTACTGTACTTTAAAAGAAATATTGATTAAAATTGCAAAAATGTCATATGGTATATGAATAAAAAAGCCAAATGAGTTTAGAATATATACACAGATCCCATTGTAGGATAAACAAAAAATTAATTAATTTGTATGAAAATTGTAACATAATGGAAAAATAAATTTATGTATCCTTGTGTGCTTACATTATTTTGTTGTTTAAGTTATCAAACTAGGCATCAAGAGAAACCCTACAACCAATGTTTTGAAAACCGGACCGGCCATTGAACCGGTGGCCTGTCCGGTTCACTAATTTAGGTTTTTTATTTTTTTTATTTTTTATACCAAAGTGTGATATAATTTAAAATGATCTAAAATCTAAAATATAAGTGAAACACTATTTTTGGAGAATTATAGTTCTAATACCCAAAAAAACTAATCAAATTTCTAATAAGAAAGTGAAATTTATACAAAAATAAGTATAAAAAAAATAATAACTTAATAGTTTAGGCTTTGGTGTGTTCAATGTTTTGCCATTTTGGAGTTTATTTCACGATTTTTTAATTTTTCTCTTTATTTAAATCATTTTTATTCTGAAATTTAAAAAATTAATTTTTTACCGGTGTTCGATTTTTACCGGTTATTTTCGGGTTTTTTACCGGTTCTGTCTGGTTTTTTGGACAGACCGGATATATAATTGGACCGGACCTGTGATTTTTTCGGTTCGCAATCCGACCGGTCGAACCGGCCGATCCGGTCCGATTTTCAAAACACTGCCTACAACATAAAAATTATAGAATGGACAATCTCCACAATCATAAATACTAGGACAAATACTTAGGTAGACCCGTTTTTTGACTCCACTTGTAGACAACTCCAATTGTAGACTCTGTGGTGTGGATTAAATCTTAAAGAATTTATGACATCAGCTGATGTAAGTAGGATTCTTTAAGATTTAATCATAACCACGTGATCTACAAGTGGGACCAAAAATCAAGTCTACCTAAGTATGTTCCAAATACTAGTAATTCGACTATTTAATCTAAAAAACAATGGAAAAAACTTACATAAACCCGGTGTTTGGCCCCACCTGTAAGACCCTGCGGTCAAGATTAAATCTTATAGAATCTTGCTTACATCAACTTATGTAATAGATTCCATAACAACATTTAATCCACACCACAAGATCTACAAGTGGGGCCAAAGACCAGGTCTACCTAAATCTTTCCCAAAAACAATTACACACCCATGTATATGAATTATAAAATATTTGATAAAAGGAAACTCATATGTGTATGAATCATAAAATTTGTGATTAGAAAAAAAAAAAAAGTAAACTTTTTCGTTTTAATTAAGTACTTTATTCCCTTAACATTTAGGGTAACTACCACTTTAATCTCTAATATTATTTTGTAGGTATTTAAATCTTTCTATTAAATTTAACTCAACATGCATTATTTTTTTGACAAAAATATCCTTATTATATCTTTTTGTGTTTTTTAATTAATTTTTCTCTCTCCTATTTTGTTAATGTATTTCAATAATTTTTTATCAATCATCACCATGTTAAATATCATCAAATTCTATTTATTGGAAAAAAGATAAAATATTTTAAGTGTCATGAAAAAAGAGGATAAAAATGTTATTTTAGGTAAAAAATTTAATACTATTAATTTTAACGGTCCTAATTTAAGGACTTAATTGATTAAAAGATAAAATTAAAACTAAAGTAATAATAATTTTAAATATTAAGGGGATAAAGTGAAATTGACCTTTAATTGATGTAAATGATCCAATGGCATTGACAAATGGTTTGGGAAAGAGTGGCCTGGATGGCAGTAGTAGTGAGGTGGTTCGGTTGAGTGTGTTATTAATTCGAGCTAAATAATAAAGGGAATCTCCTCCCTCTGTTTCTCTCGCTCCGTCGCCCCCCCACCGGCAACGCAGTCAGGCGACCTCCACTTAAAACATATATTGAAATAAAAGGAGTGGAAGAGATGAGTAAACTAAAAGCATCGAGCTCGGAATTGGATTTGGATCGACCAAATATAGAGGACTATCTGCCATCTGGATCCTCCATCCACGAACCCCCTCACGGCAAACTTCGCCTGTATGTAATATATATATTCCCCTCTTCTTCTTCTTCTTCTTCTTCTTCATCTTATCTCCTCCTTGTGTGGGTAGAAGGAAGTGGTGGTCTTCTTTGATCAATGATTTCTAAATAATTGCAGGCGTGATTTGCTGGACATTTCCCCTACTCTCACTGAGGCTGCTGGTGCCATTGTCGATGTAAACGCCTTTCTCTCCCCGCTTTTCTTTTTCAATTTTTACTGTTATTTAATCATTTACCTTCTTTAATTCTTTATTTTTCTTTATCTGAGCTTCATAACTGCGCTTGCTGCTGCTGCTGCTTTATTTTTTTTTAAAAAATAAAAAATAAAAACCTCCTTGCTACAATTACAGGACAAACTCCTTTACCACTTGCACAACCCAAAAAGAAAAAAAAAAAAAAAAAAAAAACTTTCTGTTTCCAAGTATGAATTTTTTGGGGCTAATGTGTTGATATTTGCATAATACTTGCTATGTTTTACTCATAGTTGGGGTCAAATTTTGCAGAAGTTCTTATTTTTTTTTATTTCCAGTGCCCACTTCATTGAACATCATATCATAGTCGAAAATATGAACTTTTTACATTTATTTGCCCATGTTCTTCTTGTATGACAGGACTCCTTCACACGATGTTTCAAGTCAATTCCTCCAGAACCATGGAACTGGAATATATATCTCTTTCCTTTGTGGTGCATGGGTGTGCTTGTCCGATATTTGATCCTTTTCCCGCTAAGGTTAGTTTTTACTATTTTGTCTGTAACAGTTGATATATTGGAGCCAATCCATTTTGCTTAAACAAATATTTTCATCCTGTATGAAATAGTTCACGGGGTCAGTTGATTTGCTCTTAACCAGCTAAACTCCCCTTTATTTGAATGTTCTTAAATATTTTTGTTGCATTTAACCCACTTCAGAAGATTCTTATGAGATTTTAAGAGAAGTGATAGACCTTCTTAATTTTTTTGTACTTGACTCACTTAATTACAAGAGAGAAATGCTTGTGCATTTATGTAAAGTTATTCATTTTTGCACTTGCTCTTCCTGTCAAATATGGTTAGGTGCAATCAGGGTGATACTTTTGAAGAGGAAGGACGGGGGTGTAGTGTAATTTAAAGTAAACTACCCTTTGCTTCTTTCAAAGTAATCTACATGTCTAGTCAAATGGAGTTTTACTTTGTCGATACCACTTTATTGTAATTCATGATTAAGTAGCTGTTGGAATTCTTGATTTTCTAGTGCTTTGGGTTAGGGGTGTTGAGAAAGAGTCTGTGTCCAAATATCATTACTAGAAGATGTTATGCTACCTCTTAATACTTCTTAGTTTCATTGCAGGGTGATCGTATTGACAGTAGGATGGATAATATTCCTCTCGTGCTATATTCCAGTGCATTTGTTATTAAAAGGACATGACAAGTTGAGAAAAAAATTAGAGGTAGAATTACTTGATATTCTCAGTTCTTTTCCCGAAACCTTTTGGCTCTGTTTGGTTTGCACTCATGCACAAAAAAAAAAAAAAATCCAAAAACTTCTTTTAAATCACTTTTTTTATCACACATATACGCTCTCCAATGAAGTGCTGCAGTAATATTTTCCCAATAATGCAATCCTATGGTAGGCAGTTGGAGCTTTTCTTTCTGTTATATACAGTCAGGTAGACACCATTGTCATTTTGTATTTATTCTATCCTCTCACTATTAGTATAGGCTTTCCAGAACTCTGCAAGCCTCACTTGGAATCGTTAGTTTGATTTACAGTGTCTATGCTTTCTGACCCCTTAGTGGAATACTTGGTATTTTATATATGCTTTCTGACTATCTTATTTTTTTTTTCTTTCTTTTTTCCCCCCCCCAGAGGTGTCTTGTGGAGTTGATTTGCAGTTTCTTTGTGGCATCATGGACTGGGGTTGTCAAGTATCATGGTCCACGTCCCAGTATCCGGCCTAAGCAAGTATGCTGAATACGGTTTTGATCCTCAGTCTATAGATGCATATGAGCACTTTCCATGCTGCTTGTCCAAATTAAACCTATTTTCTTAACTGAAGATTATTTGAATGGTTGGAGCAGGTATTTGTGGCAAATCATACATCAATGATCGATTTCATTATTCTAGAACAGATGACTGCATTTGCTGTAATTATGCAGAAGCATCCAGGGTGGGTCGGTAAGTGTCTTTAACTGGTTTTGAACTTTATGGATGGCTGTAACAGATCTGAATTTTCTTTCTTTTAAATAGAATGGGCCTGTTCATTAAAATTTGACAAGTCCTTTTTGATAACTTGCAATTGTTCCAAACTTCATCACCAGGAATCCATTTTGTGAATAGATTTTTTTTTTTTTTTTATAATTTCTGTTGTCTTTCATTTTTACCTCTCAAATGGTGAAATCTTTTATCTAGAAATTCAGGTAAATGTTTAGTTCAAAGGCTTTTATATTATGTTGTTATGTAAATAGTTCCTGAAATGAGTGCAAAGTTTATGATTGGTTTCTTGGGTAAGAATTTTGTGTTATACTTCATTATACATATTTTAGAACAAAATGGTGTGTATTTATAACATTATGATTTTGGCTTTTGGAGTTTATATGTGTTTCACCTTTGATGAGGGAAAATGTTGTAGCATGTGCCAGAAACAGGATGGAGCGAACTGTAATATGTAATTATATCCCTTGCCTGGTAAAAGAATGAAAAACCAACAATTTTTACAATGTCCTGATTTAGGTCATTTCTGGACGTCATGGGTTGGCTTGCTATGTGCTCTCCTGTATTGCAATGTGCTTTGCGTGCTCGGTAGCATTTTGTTTTAACTCTCCTCGTATCCTTTTTTTCATTTTTCTTCAAACACATTTAAACTAATAAGACTGCAAAATGTATCTGAAATTGTCTGAATAGAGATTCACCTTCTTTTTCTTCAGTACTGCTACCTATATGTTCCAAAAACTTGTTAGTTTGATCCTTTTGCATGTAACATGAAGTGGTACGAAGGTAAAGCTTTGCGACACTGGAAGATAACTTTTTTTTTTTTTTTGGGTGAAAAAGGATTTTTTTTTTTTTGTTGGGGGGGAGGGAGATCAGAGAAACTTAAGTTACGTTATTCTCAGTACCTAGGGTTGGGTGAAATAAAGTGATTTTAGAATATTTTTTGAATGATTTGCAGGGTTGTTGCAAAGCACTATCTTAGAAAGTGTTGGATGTATCTGGTTCAATCGTTCGGAGGCTAAGGACCGTGAAATCGTAGCGAGAAAGTACGTGTTACTGAAGTGGCTCCTGCTTCTTTTTCTTGTCAGATTGGTATTGTAATTTCAATTCTTTATTTTCAGGCTAAGGGAACATGTTGAGGGGGCAGACAACAATCCTCTTCTTATCTTTCCTGAAGGAACGTGTGTAAATAATCATTATACTGTTATGTTCAAGAAGGTAAGTGTTGTCAATTATTTTACGGTTGAGTCTGCTGAAGACATTGAAACTTGGAAATATCTCAAAACGGACTTTTTTCTTCTGTCATTTATCCTCTTGACAACTGTGGTCCAAAATTGTCTTCGCGTTAGTTACTAAATCTTTACGTCCTTTTGTATTCTGCAAGCTGTTGGGTCCCATTTCTGTGTTCAGGTTGGCAATTATATTATTTCAAATTCTGAGAGAAGCTTGTTAGTATCTAACCTCCCTTTTATTTTTATTTTTATTTTTTGTACGTTTCTCTGTTTTCCCTGCAGAGTATTGACCTCCTGTTTCCCCCCATTCACCTTCCTTTGTGCTGTTATTTTGTGAATCTTAACCACATTTGAACACGTTCTTATTTTCTACTAAGTCAATTCTTACATAATCTCTTTTGTGATTGTTAGGGTGCTTTTGAACTTGGTTCCACTGTTTGCCCAATTGCAATCAAGTACAACAAAATATTTGTTGATGCCTTTTGGAATAGTAGAAAGTAAGATATTCTTATCCCGTGTCACACTTTGTTATCTTTCAAATTGTTGATGTTGACTGAGATTCTGATTTCCTGTTGCAATGCTTCTTCTTGATGTTCTCTAATATGCTTTCAGAGATTGCCGCCTTATAGGATAGGATAAAGTTTTACTTTTTAAGCAGAGGTTATGTAATTAAAATGTTTACCACCTACCTTGTACTGAAAATAAAATTAGTCCCATATTTCAGTTACATATAAACTATTATTTATTTATCCAATTTTCAGACAGTCCTTCACAATGCACCTGTTGCAGCTTATGACATCATGGGCTGTTGTTTGTGATGTGTGGTACTTGGAGCCTCAAAATCTGAAACCTGGAGAAACACCTATTGAATTTGCTGAAAGGTAGCTGGGTTTCTTGAATTGTGATTTTTAAACAATATTGCTGGTTTTGGTATGCTATTTTATGTTACTGGAGGCAAACTGTACTAGCTTGAGCTATTGTTTTCACAAAGACAGGCTTCTTTATTGGGACCAATTTTCCTTGGCAGGGTCAGGGACATTATTTCTGTTCGAGCGGGGCTTAAAAAGGTCCCATGGGATGGATATTTGAAATATTCTCGTCCTAGTCAATAAGCACCGTGAGCGAAAGTAAGTTGATAATTTTTTTTATGCCTCCATTAAGGAGTTAGTGCACAAAATTCTCGAGTTGACCTTCATGAGACAAATATGCTAGTCATGGTGTGGAGAAGTTGTCTGTCTTAGCTAAATCTTTTATGCATTTTGTCCTTTACAGGCAACAGAGTTTTGCAGAATCAGTTTTGCGCTGCCTTGAGGAGAAATAGGAATAAGATCCACGCAGTTTTTTCCTCCACATATATAAATGAAGTAGGCTGCCTCAATCAGAGCTCAAATGCTGATAAGAAGCTCGTTTTGTTTTTCTGTTGAACTGAAAGTGTTTGTTTTGATATCTCAGATGACTTGAACTCAATTCTTGTGCAGTCTGCTCTTATGCGTAATTGATTTTAATGTTTTAGTTGAACTCAAATAGTTTTGGGTATAAATGGGAGGAACTTGTAATCTTCATTTGGAGACGGACACTACCCAGTAGGCTAGATGCATTGTTACCTTTTTGTCATTCTTTAATCCGCCCTGTTGCAGTTTTGCTTGGAGACTACAAGGAGGAGAAAATTGTAGTTGAAAATTGGCAAAACTTGTTACTTTTGAAGAAGCAAAGAATTCAATCAGAATAACAGGAATATCCTTGGAGCTGAGTGAAGCCAGCATTGAAGTTACACAGGACCTTCCTTAGAAATTCATTTGCTAGTTGTTCTTGGCACAAAATTGATGACTTAATTTATTGTCTTTTCCATTTTGCTCTTTAGATTTTGTTCTAGGTAGAATTTTGAAACGATCCAGTCGCAGTAACTTGCAGCAGATTGTGCTTGTTGCCTACGCGAACTGGAACTAGCCTAGGTGTGCAAAATGTTAACCAACTTTAGAGCCAAAAATAGCACATTATTGCACGAAATTTTTAGAGCTACGGTCAAGTGGGTGGACTCACTCGTGATGACTCGACCACCTAAGGGATTTTGGCCGAATGAGTTAATTTGCTAAATAATTCGGGAGTCGATTACTTTAAATAATTTATAGTCATAAATTTAATATTATTTTTTAAAATCACTTAATATAATAAAAAATTTTACAGTCTTTTTAATAAATTATTATTTTGACTTTAAAAATTTGTAAAACATATAATATTAAACAATATTTTAAAATATAAGAGGCAGACTGATTTTTAAAAAAAATTATAAATTTTTTTTAATATAATAAAGTACTGTTAAATTATTAATCTTTAATTTTAAATATTCAGGTAAATTTTATTTTATTTTTTTAGAATCAGTGAGCCTTGGTAGACTGTGTCTTTAACGACTCGCTCCACTCAATCCGTGTTTGAAAACATTTTCATAATCGGAAGCATTATTGATCCGAAAAATTCCGGGCCGTGTCCGACACTGGGCAGCAGCAGTAGTATAGTGGTACAATAAAGCCAGCCAACACCAGAAAGTCCAGAACAGAACAGAACAGAACAGAGAGAGTCCTTGGGATATTCGGGAAACATACGAGATTGAGATACCCCCACCCCTACCCTTATCAAATAGACTACACAGTACTACTCCAATCCAAACAGAAAACTTCTTTGGGTATGAACTTTTATCTATCATCTAAGTCTAACCCTTTTTCTTTTCTTTAATTTTCCCTACCTATATAAATCAAAGTAAAGTTTAAAAAAAAAAAAAAAAAAAAAAAATCTTCTTGGCAATTTCAGTTTTGTTCATCCCAACTCAAACTAGTAGTACCTGTACTTGTCAATCTCATCCTTTTCTTTTTGTTTCCATTTGCCACGCGGACACACATAACCCTTTGCATGTTTAGTACTGTATTCGGTGGTTTCTTGTTTTACTAGTCCCATTCCCATATATGATCAACAACCCTCTATTTTTTTCTGTGTTAATTTCTTTATTGCTAGTTATCACAAAATCATTATATTGAGAAGACTCTGAAGACACTTGTTTTACTAGTCCCATTCCCATATATGCTCATGGTATGTTTTTCCTTTCTCCAACCAGGACACTGAAGATACACTAGCATCATCCAAGCTTTTATCTTTTTCCCTTTTTGTTTCTTTGGTGGGATGGCTGCTGCACAATTGAACGCCGGAGGTGTAGTTATTAAGGGGTTGCTAACTGGTAGGACTGGGAATTCGGGTTTGTGGAACCAAGCACCGCCTCATCCATTTATCATTCCGCCGTCCCAGAGTAAATTGCTCATGGAAGACTTGTGCAAATGTTCTTCGCCAATACCCTTTATCGGTTAATGAACCAAAGGGATTATTTTCTTCCAAAACACACACTCAGTGTTTCATTTCTGGGGCCAACCAACAACAATTGAGTTCAGACTACAATCTGCAGTCTTTCAACGGAGAAGAGGATCCTACCATCCTCCAACAAGAACCTGCTACCCCAAGTCCTAATGGAGGCATTCTGTGAGACCCGTCACACTTTTGCTAATTACTATAATTGGATGTCTTAATGTATATGACATACTAGTTTTTATCCTAATTCAACTGGTACTTGTCCAGAGTTATGTGGTCCTTGTACGAATGCCTACCCCCATATAGGACAACCATTCTGTGATAAGAATAGGAGAAAAATCTGTTCTTTATTGACTCTGGTATTGCCATGAGTAATGTTTTAATGGGGAACAATTTGTAATTTTGTTCGTTCTGGCTGTTCATTGTATTTGATATTTGAAACATTGGGAAAAATGTATTCTTTAGTTACTTTGTCTATTAGTACCAGATTTCTGCTTTGGTATTCATGGTGAAAAGAAAAATCTGTCACATTTGAATTTTTAGATGGGTTTATTTGTGGTTAGATAATTGTCTAATGGGTATTGTTTAAAATCCTAGTCATTTTCTTTGCCTCCTTGTTATTGTTGTTAACGACTTTGTTCTTTGGGATTGATTTATTTAGGATTCATAAGACTGAAAATGAGCTGAAAAAGATTCCGTCAAGCCAATCTGATGTAGCGGACATCAGGCGTGAGCTTGTAATGCTATCCTTGCCTGCGATTGCTGGGCAGGCAATTGAGCCTTTGGTACAATTAATGGAGACTGCTTATATTGGCCGTTTTGGTAAGGTGGATACCTTGTATATGTAACGTAATAATCAGTTGATCACCCATATAACTTATTATATTTACAATTGTCTTTCCATGGACGGTTTTTAGCGTGCGTGTGTGTGTATACATATATAGTTCTTTCTGGTATTGTTTGGCGTTGAGAAGCATAAGGATGTAATCGTGCATGTTGCTTTTTGAAATCTTGTTTATAGATCAGTACATATGATGGTATACCTTTTACTGAAAATAGATTTTTATTCAAAACTTACTTATTGGTTGCACCCTAATTCAGTAGTGAGCACAAATTTTTAAAATTTATTCTTCAAGCTGACTGCTAAGAGCACAAGCAAATTGATGCATGAGCTATAAATTTAATCAGGGCTGTTTCCAACAGTTGACTGCTATTGCTTGATTCAGTATCAATCCAAACTACGCGGGAAGACTTCTTTCTTGAGAAATTGGAGCCAAAGCTTTTTTTATTATTATTATTTTTTATTTTTTAAAGAAAGAAGATATTCATCAAAGTAAATATTATGAAAACCAGGATGTATCTTACTATTTATTTTCTCTGAAGTTGTTTGCACATATTTTTTTGGGGTTATGTATCTTGTTAAAGAATTACGAAGGTGCTTGAGTGGCTATGGTAATTTTGTTCATAGGCTCTCTGGAGTTGGCTTCTGCTGGTGTCTCCATAACAGTCTTTAACACTATTTCGAAGTTATTCAATATTCCACTCCTTAGTGTTGCAACTTCTTTTGTCGCTGAGGACATCTCAAAGAACACGATCCGAGTTTCTGCAACAGGTAAAGTGGAACACTTATTATACAGCATCTAAGATGTGTATAAGAGACAGATATTACTCTAACTGCTCACGCCCAAAAGAGAGGAAAAAAGTGGTCGCAGTCTGATTTTCATTTTTGCTATTTTGATGTGTAGAAGTGGAAGACGGTCCCAATCATAAACCATTTGATGGCTCTTGGGGAAGGCAGCAGCTATCTTCTGTATCTACAGCTTTAGTTTTAGCGATTGGCATCGGCATCTTTGAAGCCTTAGCATTGTTATCTGGATCTGGATTTCTTCTCAATCTAATGGGCATACCACGCGTATGTTTCTGCTCATGAATTACCTTCAGTGGTGGTCTGTTTTGTCGGTACACATTGGCTATGTGCTTTCTTCTACTTGTGTTTTGCCTTTTCATCCAAGTAGTGTGGTTCCTGTATCGAATGCAACAACTTGGCATGAAGGTGTTGCTTGATAAAATATTTTCTTGTCTAGCCCTCGCACATAGGGTGATTTATGCATTGTGAATGTACTTTACTCTGTATTCTGTAACTAATTTATGCACATGAAAATGTCCTTGACATCTGCTTTGAGTTATTAGTGATTCAAGGTCAAGGAATTTGCTGTATAAAAGAGAATAAATGTTTCACTGGTATTGAAAATTGAGCAACTGTCCTGAAGCTTGTGCTGTTGCATTTCTTATTTGGTGAAGTTGATTCAAGGTCAAGGAATTTGCTTTATAAAAGAGAGTAAATATTTCTTTGATGTTGTTGAAAATTGACCAACTGTCCTGAAACTTATGATGTTGCATTTCTTATTTGGTGAAGTCTATCAAAAACTAACAAAACTTAATGAAGGCTAGTTTCTTTGTTGTGCCCCTGCAGTAATTTAGGGAGTTTTGAATAATTCCATGTACCATGCATGTGTACGAGCACTCCAGCACATACAGGCACACACAATCAGACACAAACACACATAAACACACTTTTTCATAGATTCTCTTGAATTCAGACACAGTGTGGTACTTGGGTGTGTGTGAATTAGGGGTACTCTACTCGCGAACAAAAAATTGCTTATTATTCAAGCTGTTTTTCAATTCGTATACACATTGTGAATAACTAAAATTCCTATAAATTCCATTTGCCCGTTAATATTTCCTGGAATAGTCAAATGTCACTGAAAAGGTTTTTGACAGGCTTCTCCTATGTGTGCCACAGCACAACAGTTTCTTGCTCTCAGAGCACTTGGTGCTCCTGCTTTTGTTGTTTCTTTGGCTCTTCAAGGCATTTTCCGTGGTTTCAAGGATACAAAGACTCCAGTATTTTGTCTAGGCAAGTGCTTGTTTGAGTTTTAAGGTTATGATTAGGAACAGAAATAATAGAATGCATCCATTCAAGATGTCCAACACCTTATGAGAATCAAATAAAAACATGATTTGGAATCTTAGGCATGTATCTTCTCTTGTTTAAAAATCTATTCAGTTACTTTTAATCTCAACTCACCATTATCTATTCAGAAGAAACAAGTTATGAGGGATATATTGCAAATAATCTCCTAAATCCTAATTACTTTCAGCTCAATAGTTTGTTGCAGCTAATATAATAATGAAGATTCACTTACACTATAAATCTAGCTTCAGTAATCTTACCTCTGATATATTTGTTCTTTTTATTTGATTGTTGACAACACTGCCACATGCAGGTTTTGGCAATTTTACGGCAATACTTTTGTTTCCATTACTTATGTATCATTTTGGATTGGGTGTATCTGGAGCTGCAATCTCTACCATCATATCGCAGTATGTTCCTTTCATGTCTGCTTTTTTGCTGTTTATTTTTCCTTATAGTTGGGATTTTAAACAAGCTTCTAATGTGAGTTGCCATTGTAACAGAAGTATTGATGTTACTCTCTCATGTTTCAGATATATGGTGACCTTTGCTATGATCTATTATTTGAATAAGAGGGTTGTACTACTGCCCCCAAAATTTGGAGAGTTGCAGTTTGGAGGTTATTTGAAATCTGGTGAGTGAAGATATGTTCAACTACTGCTTTAATTGGTCATTGCATTTTCTTCTGAGTTTCAGTGTAGGGAACAGTATAAAAGTTATTAGATAAATTGTGCTTTGCTTTCACCTTAACCTTTCCTCTGAATCTTGGCATTTATAGGTTTTAAGTCTAGGATGACCATTTGGATAGTGGTTCTGATGATTAAGTATAAATAGATGTAAAAGAAGGTCAGATGCTTTGTGTTCTTGATATGGTATTAGTTTATGATTTGAAGATCTTTACATACCTCTCTCTTGAAGTGTTGTATTTGTTAGGGAAGCATTTTTGAGACTTGAACCTTCAAAATTTGTTGTCGAAGGAAATTAGTCCCCTGATGGTCTATTAGCTTAAGATATCTAGTTCTTTGAGTTTATTTGTTCAAAGCAGAAATATTAGGTCCTAGCTGTATGGAAGAGTTTACAAACAAACCAAGCCTTATTACCACTAAGTGGGCTCAGCTGCAACTGCTGTGTGGAAGACTTTGTTCCAGAGTAATACTTTTGGCTCTCTGATTCATGCTTTGTGCATGGATGATTCATGATTGTATAACTTTGGCTCCAATATGTCCCTCCTCTTTTGCCTGACTGGTTCTTCATTAAATAACTTTTTGCAAACTAAACTCTGAATTTTTCTGAACTCCCTTATTATTTTACCCCTTTTTCTAAGTCACATATGAATATACTTCATTGCTTCTTTAGGTGGTTTTCTAATTGGGCGAACCCTTGCTGTCCTTCTGACCATGACACTTGCCACGTCAATGGCTGCTCGTCAAGGTCCTGTGGCAATGGCTGCTCACCAGATATGCTTCCAAGTATGGTTGGCAGTATCTCTGGCCTTACAGATGCACTGGCAGCAGCCTCTCAGGTGTATACAAATATATTTCTGTGGATGTATAAGCTATGGCAGTTCCTTGTGTCTGTTATTCTTCCTTTTTTGCAAATATCTTTTACCATACGTCTCTTTTCTTCTCTCCTACTTTTCTTTTTTGACTTTTTTCCTCAAGTGTTCCACTTAGCAAATACTGAAATTTTGACGAGACTTTTGAATTTGTTTTTTTTCATGGACTAGTTTTACAATACATTTACATGTGTGCTTGTTAGTTTGTCCAACATTACTTATTGATTGCTGTTGTCTAGAAGGAGTAGAGCATTTCAGTTAATAGTGTGATTGACTTAATTGAATTGTAATGTTTCAAAGTGTTGACTGTTAGCAGGTTTGGTGTCTTAGGCCTCTGTATGTTAGCTGCAAATAGTTTTATTGTATATTTGTCTGACAATATTTGATTTGTTGGTTAGGCCTTGATTGCCAGTTATTTATCAAAAGGTGATTATGGAACTGTCATCAAGGAACTTACACAATATGTATTGAAGGTATTTTTTTTACTTCACCTGTTTGTCCTTTTGTTGTGCTGCACTTGATTTTGTGTCAAGTAAAGGTTGCTTTCAATTACTTTCTATTGGAAATCCATTTTCTGGTTATTTTTCATAATTTTGTTGGATAATCTTGTTTTCAGTTAGGAGTATTCACCGGAATCTCTTTAGCTGCGGTTTTGGGTGTTTCTTTTAATTCTTTATCAACTTTCTTCACTAAGGACACAGAAGTATTAAAAATCGTTGCAACTGGTGTACTGGTATGGTTCAAATATCTTAACAGTTATTCATTTGGTTCCTATTTAGTCTAATTAGAGGACATGGATGCTGCTTATATTTCTCTGAAACTGTGCTGCTGAAAACTATGAAAACTTCTGCAGTTTGTCAGCGCCAGTCAGCCTATAAATGCTCTGGCATTTATTTTTGATGGTCTCCATTATGGTGCTTCAGACTTCCCTTATGCTGCTCGATCTTACGTATGGTACGTTAATATAGTTTCCGCAAGTCCTATAAGTGCACTTGCAAACCATTAATTGACTTATAAATCATAGATGCTGGTTGGTGCCATATCTTCTGCATTTCTGCTATATGCTCCAGCAATTTTTGGTCTCCCTGGTGTCTGGTCGGGCTTGACTCTCTTCATGGGATTACGGATGATGGCTGGATTTATCAGGTAAACTATTTCGTGGAATTACAACTTATCACAAATTTCATAGGGGGCATATTTTCAAGGAAGTAAATTTTAAAATCTGCCTCCTTTTTCGTTATTCTAATATTCATGAAGTGAGTTTTGGTTTTCAGAATAATGTCAAAAGACAGCCCATGGTGGTTTCTGCATGGTGACCTGAAAAAAGCCAAGGTTAGTAATCCTTTTTCTTTTGATTGAGTAAGCACTTTTCTTTCCAAAATTCCTTGTAATAATTAAGCCACCCTGGTCCTTTTGAAGTTATTGTTTTTCATGAAGCTATTAAGAGAAGCTTTTTTCAGTGCATTGTGTTTGGCTACATCTCTTATGGGTTTTGAATGACACAAAATTTACCAACATTTCTCAAGATAAGAGGTGGTCAAATTTTATTTTGTTGGTTGAGTACTGGCATAACATGATTTTGATTGTTGTATTAAAAAATAAGTTAAACTTTATAATATTTGGTGTTCTTGAATTTGATATATTCATTTTGTGTGTATATGGTTGTTCAACATGTGTTGAGTGCTTATCTAATCCCTTGACTTCCTGGAAAGCTGGGTAAAACCTGTAATGATAGCAAAGTACGGGGTTGACTTCCTTCTATAGTTTCACTGAGATGAGATATCTTTCCTTCTATTATTGTCAATTACTTAATGTTCCTCTCTTTTGGCAGCAAATTTTAGAAGTAGGATGAATTTGTGACTATTTATTGAGAAGTTATTTCCGTTTCTGTTCAATTTTTAGATGGTATCAGTAGAAAATTGTGTGAACCTCGCAGAACAAGAAATCCATACTACACCCCAAAAACAATTTTGAATAACATAATTACATACTGTCATAGGTTTGAATATGCACACGGTATAAATAATTGCTTTATACATGTCTGACTTGTAATGCATTTCAGCTTGCTGGTTGAGAAGTCTGGACGGAAGTGATCTGGGACTAGATTGCACATTTTTAGATGCTTTTGCAGCACTCAATTACTTTGGTGGTCTGGTCCTGCAGTACCTTCACATGGAAAACAAAGAACGAATGATAACAAGGAGCTGCAGCCATTTTGTGGTCTGGAGTTTTGGGGGAAGGGGATGGCGGGTGAGATGGAGGAGGGAGGGACAGAGGTTAGACATGAGAGGGACAAAGTTACTGAGTTTTGTCAACATTGCTTTATGAACTACAGTAATCGATCTTGAATTCTGCAGTTATAAATTAGTGATCGTGCATTTCAAACATTTCATCTCCAATGGTAGATTGCTATTAGAGAAATTTCTGAAACTGTGCTCGTTTTCAAAATCGTTTTTTTAGTTTCATGTCGATTGGAAACAGGATATCCGGGAGAGGGGAACTCGCATTCAGTGAATGCGAACTCAAATGTTGAAAAAAAAAAAAAAAATTAGGTGAATGCGAGGTCTGAAAAATTAATTTTAAAAAAATATATACACACCCGTCAAACAGTGCGCTATTTAATGAGGTTTCAATATGAATACACATGCAACTTGATGAATATTGCACGGCATGAAGCATTTGGATGGGAAGCAGCAAAAATGGTTCTTTCAAACCCTTCTTCAGATTCTACGGAGGTTTGTCACTTTCGATGGTTAAGATTTTGTAATCTAGGAAGAGTTAACATATCTGTACAAGTTGGATGTACTAGACCACTTGTTGGTGTACTCAATCAGATATAAGGAATCTGAATCCCTGGGAAACCAAAACAGTGTTCAAGTCGTGAAGTAATAAAAGATTTCATTACAAAAACTTCATTCTTAAGACCTTTATATGCAGAAAACCACTAAGTTGCATAATTTGCTGAAAGCCTGGCATCTTCAAAACCTCCTCTCTTTGACAGGACAGGGACAGATATGACATAGAAAAATTTGTATGGTCAAATCACAAACCATGAATTCCTCGGCCTTTGTTAAGCTTGCATGTGAGAATGGGAGATAAGGCATGTGAAATGAAGGTGGTTGGATTTCGAGAATACATGCATCTAGCTGAACGAAACAGAGAGCAATTCCCTCAGTTTTTTTTTTCAAAATAGTTTCATGACCTCGCATTCACTGAATGCGAGGTCATGAAACTATTTTGGAAAAAAAAAATCTTAGACCTCGTATTCACTTAATGCGAGGTCAGAATTTTTTTTTATAAATTTTTCGCCCAAATTAATAATCAATGAAATTGCATTTGGGAGATGCAAGCTCAATGAGCTCGCATTCCCCGAATGCGAGTTCCCCCGCCGGAAATTACATTTTCAATTGACATAAAAAAAGAACGATTTTTGAAACAAACACAGTTTTAGAAATTGCTATTATTCAGATGGCAGTTTAGGCGGATGAATACCAAAGTTGGGTTTAGAAGTTTGCTGCCCTTAATCCTTAGATATGGCAGACTCATTTTGGCATTCTCTCTCGGTGATCAACACAAAAGGGAAATACTATTTTGTTTCAGGCCAATGTCAGTCGGCCCTCATTGCTTAGTGAAGTGAGAATTGCATTGCACCCAAATCATTGGAGATGACGACTCTTTTCTTTTGCAATATAAATATGCACGTTGTAGTTATTGTAGGAAAAGATAAAATTATTACTCTTAGTAGAAGCTTGCGACACTTTTATTGATTACTGTAAATTAAGGCACAACCTTCTAGGTGGTTTATTGAAATGAAAAGGGTTCTCACGAGACGGATAAACAATTGAAGCTATCACATCACACAATCCGGCTGGAGTACTGACAAATAATTGAGGGTGAAAAAGAAAAGAAATGAAATTGATTGGTAAATGCACGCCTACCATCGATATTCAAGGTTGTGCGTAATCCAGTGGTCCATAGGGCTGAAACAGAACACAGTCTGATGGATCTGCAAAGAAACCCTTCTTCCGGTGAGGATTCCAGCCCATGTCCTTGCACAGCTGATCATTATACCATATCTGCAGCGCACCAATACATGATCTTCTGTAGTAATCACCAGAATATTGCTTCATGTACTTGTCCCATGCTTCAATGTCTTTCTCCATTTCCTTGATGCTTGGAAGCTTGAACGCCCCTTTTAGAAGCTCTGCTACCCATCTACAGCTCATTTCCGAGGAGTATAAATTTGAAAGACTTTCTGAGAATCCAATGACTGCCAGTTGTGGGATTCGCGGATGAATGCATTCCCTGATCATCAGAGAGTAATTAATCATGTATGCTTGATCAAATCGAAATAGCTAGTTGCCTGATTCTCTTTTTATGCTTTAGTGTAAAAACCTGTAGAGTGGAACTGCAGCATTATCCGAGCCGCCTATGTAATCTCGGAAGGTTGGAGAGGAGAAAATGTGTTTGAGCTTGTCAATACCCCTGAACCCAGTGCAAAGTATGGATGACGAGATCAACCTCCAGAGGATCTCCATCATCCACCAAAAATCCTTGCTTACAGAAACCAAAGGAATTTTTTGGGCCTAATTTCGTGAGTTGAATGCTTCCCTTATCAACACGGTCGTAGAATCCACGAGGGACTATGGAGATCAAGCAGGAGCTTATCTCCTTTAAGAAACTGTGTTTTGGTACCATCCCGTATTTGTCAAGCCTAAGCTTCCGTTTGATGTGAGTTTCCACAAATTTACAGATTCCCCATCTCTGCTAATTGATTACAGATGCAGCAGCAGCAGCAAGCAATTAAATTAGTAGAGAGAAAGAGATTACTCAGTTTACTAACTAACTAACTAGTGCTACTTAGTTTTATGCATGCGTGCTGCTACTACTTGTGAGTTTTTTTGGAAATTAATAAGAACTACGTACCAGGGGTGAAAGCAAGGTTGCGAGTAGACTAAGCAGAAAACCTTGACGGGGTTTATGGACTAAAAGCTCCGAGAATCGATTGAGGCTCGTATAGGTATGCGATGGGAATCCCCCAGGGATGGTAATCTGGCACGTTCCAATGCTCAGTCCTGTATAATACGGTACATGGATGTTCAACCCCTGCAACCAACCACAAATGAATATCGAACATCATAAAATAATTAATAATGTAGCAGCATACGTACCAGCTAGCTGAATACGTACCATTGATGGTTGAGCACTCCATTGCAATATCCATAGCTGATTTCTGGAATCCAACAACTGCTACTCGCTTCCCTTTAACGAGATCAGCAGCAGCGGCAGGGTCCAACTCAGAGTAGCCCATGGAATGTATGACCTTGCGGCCTTGAAAAGCTTCGGTTGGAAATTCTGGTATATTTGGTACATCACTAAACCTTCCAACACAGAGGATCACAAAGTCGAACTGATGAACCTCCTCTTGCTCCTGCCCCTGCTCCTGCTCCGTGGTGACAACAATAACATTCCAGATTCCTCTGCAGGATCCACCCCAAAGGGTCCATGCTTCCATCTCACTCTGCATCATCATCATCCGTGCCGGGTGGTTCTTGTCCTTGATAGCTCAGGCTGACGACTTTAGTGTTGAACCTGATGTGCCTCACCAAATCGAAGTGATCAGCGTAGGCTTTAAGGTAATCAAGGACCTGATATTGGTTAGGGAAATCTTCTTGGACCTCAGCTGCCCATGCAAAATCTGAAAATTGGTAGTCTGACTTGGGTGTCTGCAACTTAGTGGTCTCGATTGTCTTGGCCCATACTCCTCCGATGCAGCTTCGAGACTCAAAAACCACTGGAGTAAAACCCTTCGAGAGTGCATATTTGCAGGCAAGAAGCCCACTGATACCAGCTCCAACTATCCCTATTCTCTTATTTACTGCTACTACTTCTTCCATCTCTGATTAATTTGCTTAATTACTTTGTCAGTGCCGTGCACCTTATTAATATTACTACAAACCAAACTCAAGTAATAGTCCCGAATCCCATGTATTGGAAATACATGGAACATGAAACTAGCCAATTTTAAACTATATCCATATACTTGCTCCCACATTTTTAAAGGATTTTTGTTGTTTGTTACTTTTTTTTTTTTTTCTCCTTTTTCGGTGCGTGGGTGACTGTTCTGTTTTTCGCCGAAGTGCAATGTCATGCATGCACAAACTTCAACAATTTTATCCCTAACATAGGAGTAATACATAGATAACCCCTAACTACCAACCAAAACCCACACAAATACATCAATGCTTTTACGCATGTAAGATAAGTACAAGACTTGCAATGTTTGTTCCATAGGCCTTCTCATTTGAAATTTGGGGAAAAAACGACAAATACAAATATGGGAGGGTCGGAACTCGGGAGTTTGCAATATATATGAGCCGTCTAATGCTCTGGTCTTCTTTGGTGTTGGTACTAACTATTTAAGTGCTAACCAAGAACCCAGAAGTATAACTACAAAAACGATCATTTATTCAAGTTAATCATGATTTCTCTGTAATATTAGTGGATAATTATACAAAATGTCTTAACACATCTAGAGATAAATAGGAAGTTACATGTTTGTTTCAACATCATAGATAACTTGTTTGCCAAAGTTCTCTCCCCATCCTTACAAGTGAAAGCCCTTCTGTTTGCTTCGTGATGCATGTGATTGACCTCGATCTTCTCTTAAATCTATCTATATAGTATTAGGAATCCTCCATAATAAATCAAGGAAGCATTGCTGGTACTATTAGGGAGACCCATTGAACTTGAGATGTCTACATTTTCCTTTTCTTTAGTTTTGAAGTTCGTCTTTCTGTAACCAATGCATGTATGGCAAAGGTAAACATTGAGATGTTTTCTTTTCTTAATTGATATTATTGGTACTTGAGAGGCCGTGAGAGCCAGGATGACCAAATATAGTATATGTTGTGAAGACTCAAATAGGTTTACTATTTTATATTAATTAAATCTTAATATAATAGTAATTTTAAATTCACAAGTTATTAAGTTGGATTTATAAGTAATTAAATTTTATAAAGGGATTAATCATTAAATAACACTATAAGTAGATATTTATTATATATAGTTAGGGTTAAAAGAGTGTACGATATGTTTTATATTGGGGTTTAGGTTAGGCAGTCTAAGCAAAAGAGGAGAAGAAGGAAAAAGTACTTAATCGATCTCGATGTCTCAAAGTGGAGGTAATTATACTACATTGTTATTGGATTATTTAGCGTGTGTTCATGGATAAAATTATAGAGTTAATTCAAATGTGTTCATGGAATTAGAGTTCGTATTCGGAATTTTTAACATGAGAATTATATTAAATTTTTTATTTGAGATATTCGTAATTATATTGATAAATTGGAAAAAAAAAAAAAAAAAGGAAGAAGAAGAAAGAGGATTGAAACGAAGCAATCGGGCCGCAGCTGTGTGTAAAAGTGGCTTTGAATTCGTCGGTTTTGGCTGTAAATTTTTGATAGATTGCTAAAATAAAAAAAAAAAAATTAGGAGACGAGGCTGCATGGCGACAGCCTGTTTCCAGTTTCGCAAGTGGGTTTTGGCAGCAATGGGTTGCTGCCAATTATGTTAGTGATTATAATAATAATGAAAAATTATTTTATCTTGGTATAATTAATAATAAGTGTCAGTAAAGGTATTAGGTTGTGGGGCATCGTTATCAATGTTCCAATAGTTTGTTTTGTAGGTTATTCATTGTTTTTAGCTCTAAATAAGTTCTTTCTTGTTGTCTTGTATTATCAAATGGAATTTTAGTTAAATTAGCTTGTTGAGTGACTTTTGTTTGAGATTAGTCAAGATGTCGAGTTGGGCACAATTTATAACTTGAGCTTAATGAATCTTTGGTCTGTGGGGCTTTTATTTAGAAAAGTCAAAGGAATAGTTCTATTTTATTTCTTTTAGAAATGATTAATTCATTTTGTTTTATTTTAGGAACTTATTAGATATTATTAGGTTGAGAATTAAATTTTATTATAATTGTGTTATAGGTGACGATAACTCTTTGGGATTTAAATATTTGAGCTAAGTTTAATACTTGGATAAGTCGTTGATCATAGGTAAAGAGTTTTAGTTCTCTTCCATATTTTCAAAAATTCTATGTAAATCTCTTATTTGAAAATTATATTTACGTATTAAATTAGATCAAGTATGATTTACTTTTGGAAAAATTGCTGAAATAGTCCTTAAACTTTTTTACTTTAGCCAAAATAGTCCATCAACTTTTTTTGTAGCCAGAATGGTCCTCCAACTTTTATTTTTTAGCCAAGATAGTCCTTCCATGTGAAATTTATAAAAAAAAATAAAAAATAAAATTCTTCATTAAGGTGACTACACCATATCAGGTCCTGTCTTTTACACATCTAAAAAATAAAAGTTACAGGACTATTCTGGCTAAAAAGAAGGTTGAGGGACTATTCTGGCTAAACTGCAAAAGTTGAGGGACTATTTTGGTGATTTTCCCTTTACTTTTCTTATTTAATTATATAAGAGTATCGTAAGTGGCAATTTGATGTGATAAATTACTCGGGTAATGCATGCTTGATATTTTTGGCTATTATATTATTTTGGCTCTTAGCTATTTTTGGTGAAATTGGTGGGATCTAGTTCCCAGTGTTCTATATGAGTTTTTGTATGGCCCTTTTTTCCAACGGGTTATAGTAGTTGGACGTTGTTATGGCCCTTTTCCTAATGGGTTATAGTAGTTAGGATTGGATATCCAATTTACCAATAAAATTATAGAGAACCTATGAGCCTAATATTGATTATTGTATTGTGTTTGTACTTTTATCATGGATATTTAGTATTGAATTGTAATTATTTGAATTATTAATAATGCCACTTATCTATATATGTACTAGTACCTTACCGCTTTAAAACATTTGCTTATATATATGTATACATGTTACGATGTGTTTGAAACAAGTTTTCAAAATATAAATATTATATATCATACTCGTTTTAGTGGAAGAGAACTCGAATTTCTTACTGAACAATGTGTATGCTCACCCCATTATATAATATTTTTGCTCCCCATTATATAATATTTTTGCAGGTGTTCGTAATTTTCTTAAGGCAAGTGATCGGATATGTACATTAGAGATTTTGAATCATGTGTCTTCGTGGGAAGGTGAGGGTACGATGTGTTATATCCCGATTTTGGGACGTGAAACATGTGACGAGTTAAATCTGAAATCACTGGTGAAAGCCACACTGAATGTCACACCAACCAACACACTGGATCATCTGAAAATAGCTTATTAAGATGACCCAGTTATGGTCTGCAGCCAAATACAACATCCAGAACAATCTAAACCAAGTGAGGCAAAGAATTCGTTCATCCAAACACAGATATCCGTTTCACAAGAAATCAGTACTAGAACATTCATTTTTTGTCAAGTTGGGTAAATCTAGATGAAGCAACTTACAAATTCCACTATCATCAACACTTTCAATCATGTATACATGAATTAAGCAAGCGTGTTGAGCTGACATCCACCATGCAAAGTGGATAACATGAATTTCTACTCAACACAAAAACCTAGTAAAACTTTGTTACTTCATTCTGGTAATACAGACTCAAAAGTTAAGCAGACATTATTTCTATCTTTTAACGAATAGCATATCATCGCAAATGCTGCAATAGACAACGTAATACCGTGGGTCTAGATCGGCCTAACAATTTTTAGGTAAAAACAACAGATTCAAAATATTTAAACTAAATTGTTAGTAACTCATGACCTTGGGTATTATATGTCAATTATATTCGTATATTTTAACCGCGTGGGATCTTATATTCATCCCTCTTTAAGGCCAAGGCTTACATCGGATCACACTCAGTTATGCAAGATTCTAGAGGTGGGTCGTATGGACTCTAAAGATGGCTCCACCTTTCGGTCGACGTAGCATTAGTCCTACATAGCACATAGTTCCTTGACTCTCTTACATAGTCGCCCAATACCACTGCTAGTCTTACCAGTGTAGAGACCACACGAGATTTATCTTATACCAAATGTAACACCCGAGGTCTAGATTGGCCAAACAACTTCTGAGAAGAAACTATGAGTTCAAAATATTTAAACCAAATTGTTAGTAACCCATGATTTTAGATATTTTTCTATGTGTCAATCACATTCCTATACTTTAACCGATGTGGGACCTTAAATATTATATGTTAATCACATTCTTATACTTTAACCGATGTAGGATCTCATTCTTATATTTTGTCCTACATCAAAAGTGGTAGGAGATATTATATTATTTATAACAGTTTGGATTCTGAATTATAAATAATTTGGTTTAAACATTTTGAACCCCTTGTATCTGCTCAAAAGTTGTCGGCCAGCTCAGACCTAGAGTATTACAGTTAGTATTAAAGTGAATCTCGTGTGGTCTCTGTATGGGGGTAAGACTAGGCCAGTAATATTAGACTGTACTACGCAATATATGTAACATATTATTGGCCCCAACTTGGGCTTTACAAGAATGCAAAATCTAAAGGAGGGGTAAATGTGATGTCTCGTTCCACATCGAAAGTGGGAGGAGATATCATATTGTTTATAACACCTTAACTTTTGAATTACAAATAATTTGATTTAAATATTTTGAATCTGTTGTTGGACTTCAATTCAAACTCGAAGTGTTACAGACAACATAAGTAGAAACCTCACAATTGATACAAGGCAAATGTATAATAACTATGTGACAAGAATGATGCTTCCGTTTAATAGTCCGGGGAAGAGCTTGCATTCTCTCAGTTAAGATTTGCAATGACAGCATCCACTACTTCTTGCAATAACATCATTCACCACTTCTTGGGTGTTGTTGACTCCACCAAGATCTTTAGTTTTGTATTTACCATTTACTATTACTCGCTTCACTGTAGTTTCTAATCGATCGGCAAATGATGAAAACTATAGATGTATCAACATCATGGCTGATGAAAGAAGCAAAGCTACAGGGTTCTCTTTCCTTTGCGCTACTGGCTTCTCATTACCCATATTTCCAGCTGAAGCACCTTACTAAAAAATGGCATGATCAGCTCCGACATTACCTATAGTACAAAAAATTATCTTGAAACCTAGTTTTAAGCAAATTTGAAAATGTAAAGCTACCAATTGAAAGATGGTATTTCAACATTAAATCACCCTCAAATGAATCCTAATTCATCAAATATTTGAAACTCCAACAATACCCACTACTGTATTTCCTGTAATATCACGGGTTTTAGATTGGTCCAATAATTTTTGAGCGAAAATAATAGATTCAAAATGTTTAAACTAAGTTGTTAATAGCCTATGACCCAAGGTGTTATAAACAACACAATATCCCCTCTCACTTCCGCTATGAGATAGGGCATTACATTCACCCCTCCTTTAAACTTTGTGTCCTTGCAAAATCCAAGTTGGAATCCAATAACACATGTCACATGCATTGCATAGCAAATCCTAATACCATTGGTCCAGTCTCACCCTGTGCAGAGATTATACAGGATTCATTCTGATATCAACTGCAACAACCCGGACTCTAGGTTGACCCAACAACTTTTGAAAGGAAATAACGGGATCAAAATATTTAAACCAAATTGTTAATAACTCATTATCAAAAATATTATAAATAATACAATATCCCTCTCCTCTTACTTTTTATGTGAGACAGGACATTACATTTGCTACTAGGTTCCAAAGAGATTTGGAGTGGCCTACAAAACACAAATTTGCAGATTATCTATGGGTATAGCATGGAGGAAAGGACATGTACTTTGGGCAACAAAGAGAGATGAATATAATGCACTTGTTCAGGTATGCTATGTATATAGACCGTTTGGTTAACGTATTGTGATTACAGGTTTGCTAATGTATACAAGTTTGCTATGTTTGTGTAAAGAAGTGTTTATGACTTAATTTTTTTTTTTTTTAAAGTTAGAAGTGTTTACGACTTAGTAACGAATTTATCAATATGGTTTATTTGTGGCGGAATGTAAATAGTTTTGTGGATATGGTTATTAAATGCTCTTGTACCAAATCTTGCACACTTAGATGATTTTGAAATGTGACGTGTCATTGTCCAGGGTTGGGGCATGACACTGAGCGATCTTTATATCTATGGCTTGAAGTAGACTGAGTATCTATTGAATTCCGTAGATTTAGATTGTTGTTTTAAGTAAATTGGATGCTTCAGAATATGCATATCCTAGTAATTGCTCAACAAGATAAGAATTATGTCCTTTTCCTAGAAGTGCTCAAATTTTGCTTAGTAAATGGATAACCAATCTATGTGAAAGCAGTACTTCCAAATCCTAAAGCTTGGGAACTTTTCTGATTTTTCAAACTTGCAGCAAATTAAATCAACACCAAACTTTTTTAAGGTCTGCTATTCACAAGACCTAAATAGTCACTACTGCCAGAACTTAAAAAAACACCGTTATTATTAAGAGTAAAGAATATAAGGAGCTACTAAGCTATTCCCACGGTATATTTTAGGTAACTAAACTACTTTTTGTTGGCATAAAAAACACGCAACGGAAGTTAAATTTATTCAACACATATAAAAATATGTGGGAGAAGAGATGGAATTACAAAATAACGCACATTGGACTCTCATATTGAGACCCGCATAAACCCACGGCATAATAGCCTTACCATTACGCTAGAATATCTATTCTAGACTCTCTCAACTCAACTCTTCTCAACTGAATCAACTAAACAAACCCTCTATTTATAGGGTAACAAATTTAACTACTAAGAAACCTAGAAACCTAATTATGATAGGAAATAACAACTCTAAACATAATTGTATTAGAAAACTAAATTACTTAAATAACTAAATTACTTAAATAACTAAATTACCAAAATCTAACAATAACATATTTTCTAATTGATAAGGCTTTTGGTTTAATTATGTCATCAAGAATTTGTCACCAAAGTTTGAGTTTTGTGTGAGAATAAAATAATCAACTTTAGTGTTGGTGTTTTGGTTTATTTGGTTCTTGGCTTTTTAAAATTAAAAATTATTTTAGCTCCTGCAAGTGCTATCAGATTTGCGTTCCGTTGCGTAATTTTTGAGTCTATCAAATTGTTATCAGAGCCAGATTCAAGAGTTTGACCTTGAGGCGTTTGTCAAAAATTGGAGAAAAAAAAAGAGTCCTAGGCTGCGGTTTTGTGACGTGAAGATTGTGGTAGAGTACTCAATTTTTTGAAAATTGGACCACAAGAGAGTTGGTCTTGGAGTATTCGTTTGACAATTAGGGTGTAACGAAATTGACCCTAGTTGGGACAACGATCTGAAAAGAGGTGTCCTGTCATGTTAAATTGTTAGTGTTGGACAACGATCATGAGAAAAAGGACGTGTCAAATTTGCAGTTGAGGAGCAAGGTAGGTCAAGAAATTCAAGAACGAAAAACTTTCAAGGTACGTAAATATTTTTTTTAATTGTGAAGATGGGTAGAGAATTATTAATGGTGAAAATTTTGAAATTTTGCACATGTTTATGGGTAGTGAAGAAAGATTTGAATGGGCAAATATCATGGAAGAATATTTGAAAAGATGTGATTTAGATGATGTCATAGAATTGAGATTATCCAACCCTTTGCCAAAAGAAATTATGAAGAGGAAGGCAAAATTGTTTTTCAAAATTATGCGTAAATCAATGGTCAGAAAATTTTTCAGAAAAAGGGTTATTGTTAATGCTCAATCACCTGATTTTTTTGTTCAAATCTTTTCTATATTTTAATGGAATTTGCGGATGATGATTGTAATTGCAAATATAAATTTGAATTGGAATGGCAAGTTGATTTTGAAAAGGACATGTATGTCGATGATGACATAATTTGTGAAAATTTTTATGAGGACGAAAATTTTGATTTGGATTCATTATTTGAGTTGATTGAGGATGAGGAATTTGTCCATGGAAAAGATAAAATTGTTGAATTGGATGAGGATGAGACGGAAATTTGTCATTTGGTTAGGAAAGGAGGAAAAGAATTTGAAAAAGACACCATTGATGTTTTTGAAAATATTATTCAGAAAAATAATGTGATGGATGAAATTAATTTTCTTGGAGTTGATGAATTAGTTGGAGAAAAGGGTGACCTTAAAATTGTTGTTCAAGATCATAGTGGCGTGGACCAATTAATTGAAGATTGTGGTATTGAAAAAATTGATGGTGCAAAATTGTGGAAAAGAAGAGTACGATTTTTGGTTTTTGGAAATTATTTGGAGGATTGTTGTGTGAAACAAAATGTTAGTGTCTTCAATTGTGATAACACATAGTATGAATCAATTCTTTGATCGAGAAGAGTTAATCATCAAATTGTATGTGAAATGCAAGATCCGTCCACTACCACATATGAAAATAAAGATGAAAACCAACCATAAGTTAGGGTCACATATGGTCTACACAGTGATCGAAATTTCAATGGAGATTGTAGCTTGTGATGGCGTCGGATTGGTTTTCATGAAGGTTCGGTTTAAGGGAGGCAATGTTGGCATATAAACCAAACCTAATTAGGATTTGGAAGTTTTAATTATATTATTTTTAGTAGTTGAGTTTGTAAAGGATTTATTCCCTCATTTATCTAATGTTAGGAAATTGTGTTGGTTAAATCCCTCAAGGATTTAGATTAGTTTGTACCTATTTAAAGGCATTGTGCCTAATTATTTCAATTGAGGAAAATTTTATTGCACTAAAAATGTTGATTAATAAAATTATTTTTGTCCTCCCAAATATTTCTTCTACTTCCCACGATATTCTTTTGTGTGTGTGTGCAAATTATATCAGTAAAGGAAAATCCGCAAGTGTGCGGTGTCGAGAATTTGTCACCAAAGTTTGAGTTTTGTGTGAGAATAAAATAATCAATTTTAGTGTTGGTGTTTTGGTTTATTTGGTTCTTGGCTTTTTTAAATTAAAAATTATTTTAACTCCTGCAAGTGATATTAGATTTGCGTTCCGCTGCGTAATTTTTGACTCTATCACTTTTTGTCTCGAATCCCTTGGTCAAATTCCTGATTGCAAACTTTTGGTCGTTGCCTTAGTAATAATCATGAGTTGTGGTATATTCTGTCAAATTTAGAGGCATACATAGTAATACATAAAAAATCTGAAAATCAAAGGAAAATCAGCAAATTATGGTCCCCAACTCTTTCTCCTTCTTTCCCTAACATCCCCTCCCCTTCCTCTAACATTATATTCATATATATATAGAAAAAAACACATTATTCGCACGTGTAATACTCTTGATTTATTGAATATTTTTATTTTTTAAAAAATAAATAAATAATCATCAAATGATAACATAGAGTACAAAATGTAAATATTTTATTTGTTAATTTTTTTATACAAAAGATATATATATTAAAAAATATATTTAATATTTTTGCACTTTTTTCGTAATTATTCTTTTTTAAAATTTTTCACTATTGTTTACTATTTATTTAATATAGATTTATTTTTACAACATATGACATTATTTGTATAAGATTTTTATATCTCTTCTATATGCTTAGATAATAATTTCTTATAGCGGCATCACTAATTACTTGATTAGTTAAAAATAAAAATATTTTTTATAGTATTGAACTTTTTAAATGTATATGTATATGCTTTGTCATTTCAAAAATACAAAATCATTATCAAGTACCAAATATCATTTTATATATGAAGCATTGATATTCTTTGATTAGCGAAAAATATTTACATGTAACAAATCAAATGATATATGGATAATAATTACAAAAATTAATTATAATTTCAAAAGTAAAAAAAATGAATCTATTTAAAATGTAAAGAACGAATGCATCAAGAGTTATTATAAAAATTTACAATCTAATTAAACTAATATGTTTTGTATATTTTTGATAGATTCACACAGTATGTTAAAACCATTATAAAAAATTAAAATGATAACTTATTCTTTTATGTTGCTCTGAAATGTATTGAATGTTAATAAAAATAATCCTTCATCTTACGATAAAATACATGCAATGCTAATGAAAAAACATATAGTTCTAAAGATGCCCAAAATTATACGTTACTTTAATTGGAATGTTTTATAAATCTCTATCACAATTAATTATCATTAACATATTGTGTAAATATGTATACATATAGTAAATATATTGATATTTTATTATATTTTTTAAACTTATGATAACATCTGTTTTAGTATTTTATTGATACTTGAATTTTGATCTCTTCATTCATATTGAATGATACAAAATGTATTTACTTTTAGTCCAAAATAATTTCTATTTCACGTTTAGGTTCCCAAATTATAACTTATTATAACGACACAACCAATGACTTGATCATTTAAAAATAAAGATTTTTTTTCATAATATTGAACTTTTGAAATGTATTTATATATTCTTTATCTCTATAATTAGATAAAATCATTATCAAGTATCAAACATCATTTTATAGATAAAGCATATTAAAATTCTTTCATTAGGGAAAATATTTACATGAGATCAAATAATATATGGTAATAAATACAAAATGATTAATTAAAATTTTAAAAAATAAGAAAAAATGAACTTAAGAAAAATGTAAATAACAAAGATATTAAACTAAACAATTAAATAAATATATTCTCTATAATATAGATAGGTACCACGTAATATATTAAAGTCGTTATCAAAAGATAAATTAAAAAAGGTTGTTCTTTTATCTTCTTTAAATGTAGAAAACATTAACAAAAAAAAAATCTTTATCTTATCTGTATAATACTCTAAAATAAAAGAAACTGTACTAAAAAATTTTAGTTCTAAATATATCTAAAAAAAAAGTAGTTTTTATATAATTTCGATTGTAATTAATTTTTTAACATATTGTGTAAATATGTATCAAAATATAAAATATATTGGTATTGTTCCAATTATTTTTTAACTTTATGATAACATTCACTTTAGGAATTAATCAGTATTCTAAACTCTTCCCTTCATCCTGAATGGTATTGAGCATGGTTAACTCCAAAATTATATTTTGATATAGTATTTTACTATAAAATTAAAATTTGTATTTATCAAATATATAAAAAATTAATGCTAACAAAAGTGTGTGAATTTTATTTGCATTTTTTGCATACTTTTCTAATCAATTTCTTGTATTGTTTACTAAGATATTTAATCTACATGTTTATTGTTTTGTTAAATAGTGTAAAATTGCACAGTACTTTCCAAAGTTGACGTATAACGGAATGTATATATGTAATTATTTTAGAATATTTAATGATGTTATGATTTTATTTACATAATTCATGTTGTTTTTTACATTACTTACCTACTTATTTTTTATATATGTCATTCCAATAATTTATGTATAGTATTCTTATAGGTTTTACAATAATTATTCTAAATTATTTTGGTAATGCATCATACCATTGGTTGGACTTTTTTTACCTCATCAATAGTTAAACTAAACTAATATTATTTTATTAAATATTGTAATAATTAGTATTGTAGTTTCAAAAATTAATATTTAAACTCAATATATACCAATAAATAGTTAGAATATTTAATACTATGATTTATTTGCATAATATGGATTGTTTCTATATTAATTACTTATTTAAGTTTCTATATTAGCATCATAAATTATGCGTAAAATTATTGTACGTGTTACAATGATTATTTTGAAATATTTTAGGCATTGCATTGCATCATGGGTTGAATTTATTTTTTATCTCATCAATAGTTATTTAAACCAATATTTTACAAAATTATATTCTTAAAGATAAGAATTTTATAATCAAATATTACTATTAAAGATATATAAAATTAACAAATACTTTTATCTTAATTAACAATTGTGAGTTTTCTATTTCGTATTGAGCTTTAGTTTTATTGCTTGGTTAATTTTTTTTTTTCATGTAGGGAAGGGAAAAACAAATTTAAATTAGTCGTAATAAAAAAATTTAAATGAGATAAGAAAATAGCGTTATATACTCTATTATTTTTTTCACTTTTATAAATACTAAATTTTTATTTGTTCGATTATTAATTTTGTGCTTTTATAGTGGAGGAAAACTTTGAAATTAAAATGGCAAAGATAAGCTTAAAGTGAATGAATATATTAACACTAACAAATTTGAAAGTCGATCCAACAATTTAACTTAACTACTATGATGAATGACAAATTAATTATTATATATTGATCATAAACCTCAATAACTTCATGTTATAAATAAAATAAATACATGATTAATCATATTATAATAGAGTCAAAAAATTTATATTTTTATTCACACAAAATAGTTATAAATGTTATTGGCATATGAAAATATATAAATTGAGTCTAATTGACTAACACGAAAGAGCGTACTTGAATAAATAGTTATTGAAAAGAAAATAATTATATGTGAATTAATAATATATAAAATAGTTATAAAAGATAGTTTTTATTAGGAATGTAAAATATAATAATTTGAATATATATAATAGTTATAAAATAATATTTTTATTTATTTTTTACTCATGTATAAATAATTTTTGTACTCTTATAAATTTATATGTTCTTTTTATGTATTTATGCCAAAGTTTCATACTAACTTAGGAAGAAAAAAAAATTTGAATATACATAATAATTATAAGAATTAATTATATTTTATCTTTCATCAAATATAATTTTGTTTTATAAAATAATATTTTTACCATCTTAATATATTTATGTCTAAATTTTCATATATATCTAAAGAATTATATTATAGCAGTTTGAAATATATAATAAATAATAGTATTATTATAAAAGATATAGATACTCTTATTATATTTAATGGAGGGCATATTAGACATAACTAATTTAAATAAGGGTTTCTTAGGCAGGACAAAAAATAAAAAAATAAAATATTATATATCTTGAATAGGATTGTATAACTAAAAAATAGGTGGTAGTTTCCTAAAAAATAGGTAGTTAGATTAGAAGAGGAGTACTTTAGTTATATTTTTTAATGAATTATATTTCATTAAGGGCGAGTATTTTAGGCATTACAAAAAAGAGAGAAACACTCAAAGGAAAGTGTATAAGAGACATTAAAAATAAATCGCATTTATATATAGATAATATATATATATATACACAAAAAAAAAAAAAAAAAATAGGCCAACCATATTTTTTCACTCCCAAGCCTGCCAGAGACCACATTCCCTCAACTTTATACCCCTTCTCTAACATCAGTAATCTCAACAAAAGAATTTTTAGGGGCTCAACAGCTTTGACCAACAAACTACTGTTAGTGTATGCCTTAAAATCAATTTGTTTTAGGGACAGTATAAATTATACTTTTATATTTATATATATTTTTTTATATGACATTTTTTGAATAAAATATATATAGTTTGAAATCATAAATAGTTATGATTTAATTATAATTTATTCGTGTATATCCCTAATCGTAGTGTATGACACCGGTAGATTAGTACATAAGTGTATGTGGATGCTTATTGAGAATAAGTGTATCAGATTGACCTGCTAAAAGTATTCCACATGGATTATTATTTAAATGCCAGTGGATTAATATCTTTGTGATAGTAGTGTAATGATCATTTGACTTGAGATCATGAGTTTATTTAAATGTTCAAAAATTATTTAATAGCATGCTTTTATTTGAAAGAGGTTTAGCACGAATCAATCAAAAAAGGGTTACTTACCAATGTCTCATAGTGTATACCTTTCAAAAGATATATGTCCTAAGCTAGATGTTGAAAGAAATAGCATGAAAATGATCCCATATACTTCAACTATAGGTTCTATAATGTATGTTATATTATGTACTAGTAAGATATTCGATATCTCCTATGCTCTAAGTGTTACGAGCAGGTTTCAATTTAACCCACGGAATGGTCATTGGATAGCAGTCAAGAATATTTTTAAATACTTGAGAAGAACTAAAGATTTATTCTTGATCTATGGTGGGTAAGCATTGACAGTTCGTGAATCCACAGATGTCAACTTTCAATCTGACAAGGATGATAGCAAGTCGCAATTTGGATATGTATTTACTTTTAATGGTGGTGCGGTCAGTTGGGAAAGTTCCAAACATAACACCACGGCTGATTTTACAACAAAAGTCGAATACATTGCAGCTTCAGAAGCAGCAAAAGTAGTTTGGATCAGAAAGTTTGTGGCTGAACTTGGAGTGGTTCCAACCATTAGTGATCCTATACACTTGTATTGTGATAACAATGAAGCTATTGCACAAGCAAAGGAACCTAGGTCTCATAAGCAATCTAACATTTATTATGACGCTATCATTTAATTATAGAGATCATTAATAGAAATAAAATAAAGAGCTCTAGAAAAGATCCCCACGGATGATAACATTGCTGATCCGTTCACAAATCTTATTCCTGAAGAAATATGAGAGTCATGTTAACTCATTCGGTTTTAAGCACATGAATGATTAGTTTTAGTACAAGTGGGAGTTTGTTAGTGTATGCCCTAAAGTCAATTTATTTTAGGGATGAATTACACTTTTATATTTATATATATTTTGTAATATGGTATTTTTCGAATAAAATATATATATATGTAAAATCATAAATAATTATGACGTAATTATATTTTATTCGTGAATATTTTTAATCATAGTGTATGACACGGGTAGATTAGCACATAAATGTATGTGGATGCTTATTGAGAATAAGTGCATCAGATTGAACCGTTAAAAGTATTTCACACATTATTTAATGTTAGTGGATTAATTTCTTTGTGATGATGTAATTATTCTTTAACTTGAGGTCATGATTTTATCTTGATTGTAGATTATTATATTTTGACTCTATTAGTCGTTACTCTTAATTAATCGCACATACTGTAGAGTTCGAATATAGTATGAATCATAATGAGATAAGATATGACCAATAGAGGATTCACCACTCCTTATAATAGGAGAGTATATCCCAATATGACCACTTCTTAAAATACGATTCGAAAATCTTTGCGCAAAATGGAAATAGAATTAAGAGTGTCTTAAATTCTATTTCAAGTGAATTGTATTTTGGAAAGAAATAAATTGAGTAATTCAATAAGAGTTGACATTATATCTATACTTTTGAATTAATCGAGATATAGGTTGGTGAAAAGATAAAAATTACACGAAAACTAAATCACAGATGGGTGATGTCGAACCACTTGACATATCTCAACACTTGGGTGGTCATGATACTTTACTAAAAAGCCAATCTTGATCTATATGTATAAATTAATTAATTGGAGAATTAATGATAAATTAAAGTATTTAATTTATCTAATCCTAATTAATTTAAGATTATAATTTATACTTATTGTCAAACGTGATATAATGGAATCTAAAGGGTCACACACATAAAGATAATTAATTCAGAATTATAACATCTAGATAAGTATAAGATACTTATGAGTTAATTTATGAGACAAATTAACTTTTGGATTAATTATAATAAGTTATAAATCTTAAGATATAATATGTATACATATTAAAAGTCCTAATGATTTTATACTTATTCATATGCCCTTGACGCTAACTAATTAAAATTATTTTAATTCTCTAAATCCAATTTGATAGGAATTTTAAACTATTATATATATTATACTATATATATATATATATATATATATATATATATATATATAGTAGTACTATTAGTTGTAGTAGTACAAGATATACGGCGTTGAGAAAGAAAAAGGCGTGAAAATTTTATTTTAAAAACATGAAAGTCACGTTCGGTAATTTAGAAGTTAGCACTCTGTGACTTGGGTCAATTAATCTTATGAAGATTTCTGATTTAATTATCTATGTAGATACCATTAGAGGCCGGGTACTAGAGATGTGCGACTTGTGGATCGACATCCCAAACATATTAGAGATTTTACTGTGATTTTAAGGTATAATCTCTATACTTTTCTTGTATTTCGTATAAATTAATCAAAGTGATCTGTAATAAGAAAGTAAAAAATTTTAAATCCTACTACGTTATTTGTTTATTAACTTTCTTACAGGAGAGACAGAGGTTAGACATGAGACGGACAAATTTACTGAGTTTTGTCGACTTGGCTTCATGAACTATAGTAACCGATGATGAATTCTGCAGAAATTAGTGATCGTGCATCTCAAATACATCTCCAATGGTAGATTGCTATTATTCAGATGGCAGTTTAGGCGGATGTACCAAAGTTGGGTTTAGAAGTTTGCTGCCCTTAATCCTTAGATATGGCAGACTCATTTTGGCATTCTCTCTTGGTGGTCAACACAAAAGGGAAATACTATTTTGTTTCATCTTCAATGTCAGTCGGCCCTCATTGCTTAGTGAGAATTGCATTGCTCCCAAATATATACTCCTTGGAGATGACGACTCTTTTCTTTTGCAATAAATATGCGCGTTGTAGTTATTGTAGGAAAAGATAAAATTATTACTCTTAGTAGAAGTTTGTGACACTTTTATTGATTACTGTAAATTAAGGCACAACCTTCTAGGTGGTTTTTTGAAATGAAAAGGGTTCTCATGAGACGGATAAACAATTGAAGCTATCACATCACACAATCCGGCTGGAGTACTGACAAATAATTGAGGGTGAAAAAGAAAAGAAATGAAATTGATCGGTAAATGCACGACTACCATCGATATTCAAGGTTGTGCGTAGTCCAGTGGTCCATAGGGCTGAAACAGATCTGCAAAGAAACCCTTCTTCCGGTGAGGATTCCAGCCCATGTCCTTGCACAGCTGATCATTATACCATATGTGCAGCGCACCAATACATGATCTTCTGTAGTACTCGCCAGAATATTGCTTCATGTACTTGTCCCAGGCTGCAATGTCTTTCTCCATTTCCTTGATGCTAAATCATGGAAGCTTGAACGTCCCTTTTAGAAGCTCTGCTACCCATTTACACCTCATTTCCGAGGTGTATAAATTTGAAACACTTTCTGAGAATCCAATGACTGCCAGTTGTGGGATTCGCGGATGAATGCATTCCCTGATCATCATCAGATATATATGGAAAATTAATCATGTATGCTTGATCAAACAAAATAGATAGTCGCCTGATTCTTGTTATGCTTTTTAGTATAAAAACCTGTAGAGTGGAACTGCAGCATTATGCGAGCCAACTATGTAATCTTGGAAGGTTGGAGACGAGAAAATGTGTTTGAGCTTGTCAATCCCCCTGAACCCAGTGCAAAGTATGACGAGATCAACCTCCAGTGGATCACCATCATCCACCAAAATACCTTGCTTACAGAAACCAAAGGAATTATTTTGGCCTAATTTCTTGAGTTGAATGCTTTCCTTATCGACACGGTCGTAGAATCCATCAGGGACTGTAGCGATCAAGCAGGAGCTTAACTTGATCCTTCAAGAAACTATGTTTCGGTACCATCCTGTATTTGTCAAGCCTAAGCTTCCGTTTGATGTGAGTTTCCACAAATTTAGAAATTCCCCATCTCTGTGATGTGAGTTAATTAATTAGTAGTAGATGATACGATCGAGTTAGTGCTGCCGCTGTGCTAAATTAGTAGTACGTAACTACTAAGAATTTTTTATCTCATATCTCGTGTTGCTCCCTATTATACTATCGAATAAATTTAAAATAGGATAGAATATGGAACAGAAAATTTTGTGACGTTTTCAACTTCTATATGCATTAATTAATAAGATTTACGTACCAGGGGTGAAAGCAAGGTTGCGAGGAGACTAAGCAGAAAGCCTTGACGGGGTTTATGGACTAAAAGCTCCGAGAATCGATTGAGGTATAGGTATGCCATGGGAATCCCCCAGGGAAGGTAATCTGGCACGTTCCAATGCTCACTCCTGTATAATACGGTGCATGGATGTTCAACCCCTGCAACCAACCATTTGGACAAATGAATATCTATCATCATGAAATTAATAATAACCAGTTATATTTATCTATCTGTAATCTATAATCTATCTCCTTATTTATAATCTATTGCCGAAGATCTTCTATATCACACTCTATCTCACTCTCCATCACACCTCCGAATAAATTATCAAGCTTAATCCACTAAAATTACTCTACAAAATCTTAACAAAGTGTGACACAAAGATCCTATTGCATAATCTATCTATATCTATATCGATTTTCCCTCCCCCCTTCCTTCTTTTTTTTTTTTTTTGTTTTTGTTTCAACACTTAAGGTGCTCCCCTTTTTTGTTATATCTAAAATATCCGCCATTAATAAAATATAATTTCTAGAAAAAACTTAATTAACTTACTCTTTTATATAATCTAACTGCCTATTTTTTTTGGACACGGCTATTTTTTTTTAGTCATACAATCCTACTCGAAATAATCCATTATTTTTTCTCCATTTTTTTGGTCCTGCCTAGTATACACTTAACTAAATATTCACAGGGGCTGTCAAACATTGACCTGTCTAAAATACTCTCTATCTAATATAATAAGATTATGTATCTTTTATAATAATATTATTTATGATGTATATTTCAAACTGTTATAACATAATTCTTTAAATTTATATGAAAATTTGGACATAAATACATTAAGATAGTAAAAAATTTTATTTATATACAAAATAATTTATTTTTTTAGCAAAAATAAAATAAAAAGTAATTTTTATAGCTATTATGTATATTCAAGTTGTTTCTTCCTTAAATTATTACAAAATTTTGGCATAAATACGTAATAAGAACATATAAATTTTTAAGTAGAAAAAAAATTTATACTTAAGTAAAGAATAAATAAAAATATTATTTTATAACTGTGATTTATGTTGTTCAAATCATTTTTATTTTTTTATTCTTAATAAAAACACAATATTTGATAATTATTTTATATATTATAAATTCACAAATAATTATTTACTATTCTCTAACTGTTTATTCAAGTATACTCTTGTATGTATACTAGTTAATTAGACTCATTTTTATTATTTTATATATTTTTATATGCCAACAACATCTATAACTATCTTAAATAAAAGTATAAAACTTTTGGATCTATTGTAATGTGATTAATTATGTATTTGTTTTGGTTTTGACATGAAGTTATTGAGGTTTAGGATCAATAAATAATAAATAATTCGTTATTTATTGCAGCAGATAAGTTAAAATATTGGACTTTCAAATTTATTAGTGTTAATAGATTCTTTTACTTATGGAATTAAATTTACATTTGCCAAAAAAAGTTCAACCCTATCTAACATTTAACAGAAAAATAAATAAAATAAAAAAATGCCTCTGACAAACTTTATGCATTGTATTTGACTTGATTGGATTTGAATAAAATATTTTTTAATATCAAAGTTTTTCTCCAACTTAAAATTCACAAAATTAATAATCATACAAATAAAAATTTTAATATTTATAAAAGCAAAAAAAAAAATAGTGGATTATATAATACAATTTTCTTATCTCATTTAAATTTTTACAATTAATTTAGATTTGTTTTTTTTCCCCTTACATGAAGAAAAGAAAATTAACCAAACAATGAAAGTAAAGTTCTGGGTGAAATTGAAAACTTACAAATTTTAATTGAGATAAAATTATTTGTTAATTTTATATCTCTTTAATAATAATATTTTATTATAAAATCCTTATCTTTAATAATATCGTTTTGTAAAATATTGTGATTTAAAGTAACTATGGATGAGAAAGAAAATAAATTCAACTCGTGATACGATGCCATGCCCAAAATATTCCAAAGTAATCATTGTAACACATACAAGAATTCTACACATAATTTGTGATGGTAATATTGAAAAAAATACTTAGGTAAGTAATTAATAAAGAAACAACACAAATGATACAAATAAATCATACTATTAAATACTCTTTTACAACTGCTAGGTACATATTGAGTTTAAATATCAACTTTGAGAATTACAATACCAGTTATTATAGTGCTTGACAAAAAAAAAAAAAAAATTGGTTTGGAGTAACTATTGATGAGATAAAAAAAAAATAAAAATTCAACCAATGATACAATACATGCCCAAAATAATTTAGAATAATATTGCAAGACTTATAAGAATATTGCACATAAATTGACATATAGAAAAATAAGTAGGTAAGTAATATAAAAGATAACATAAATTATATAAATAAAATCATACTATTAAATATTCTAAAATAACTATAGATATAGATTGTGTTACACGTCAAATTTGGAAACTATAATGCAATTGTTACACTATTTAAAAAAACATTAAAAATGTAAATTAAATATCTTGGTAAACAATATAAGGAATTAATTGAAAAAGTATGCAAAAAAATAAAAATAAAATTCATACACTTTTATTAGCTTTAATTTTGTTTACATATTTAATAAATACAATTTTCATTTCATTGTAAAATACTATATCAAAATACAGATTTGGATTTTTAACCACGTTTGATACCATTTAGGATGAAGAGAAGTGTTTTAGAACATCTCAATGAAATCTTGAAGTGAATGTTTCAAAGGTTAAGAAATAAGGAATTTTGATACCAATATATTATTATTTTGATACATAATTACAATATGTTAAAAAATTAATTGTGATATCAATTATATAAAAATTATGTGCTATTTTGGATATCTTTAGAACAATGTATTTTTCATTATAATTGCAAGCATTTTGGAGTCAGATAAAAGATTTTTCATTAATGTTCTATACATTTTAGAGCAAAATAAAAGAACTTTTTATTTTCATCTATTCATAATAATTTTAATATACTGTGTGATATCTATCCGTATTATAAAGAATACATTTGTTTAATTTATTTATTTTGATGTTTTTGTTCTTTACTTAGGTCCATTTTTTGTTTTTGAAATTCATTGTGTAATTTTTACAAATTATAACCTATGAATCTGAAACAGAAATAGAAACTATTTTGGATTGGAATCAACCATATTTTGTGCCATCAATATAAATAAAGAGTTCAAATTTTAAAATTAGTCAGTAGAATACTAAAGCGAATGTTATCGTAAGTTTCAAACAATGAAATTTAGTTTAAATGGTAAGACTACATTTCACCTATAATCTATATCATGGGTTCGAGTCACTAAGAGGGTAAGTGGAGATTTGCTGTAGATTTTTTTTTTTTTAAAGTTAAAGAAATATTTTTAAAAAATGCCAATATATTCTCTATATGCATATACATTTACACAATATGTTAATAAAAATTGATTGTGACAGAAATTTATACAATATCCCGAAAGTAACATGTAATTTTGGACATTTATACAACTACATGTTTTTTATTAGCACTACGATATTTCATAGTAAGATAGATTGTTTTTATTAACATTCGGTGCATTTCAGAGCAAAATAGAAGAACAATTTATTAGTTTAATTGTTTATAATGATTTTAATATACTATATGATATATATCAATAATATGGATAATATATTAGTTTGATTATATTTTAATTTTTTATAATGATTTTAATTTTTTGTATAATATTTCTTTTCAAAATTATCCTTATTATAAAATTTAACTTCTTTGTTATGTCTGCTAACTTGAATGCCTTTTTTATAATTATTTATATTATTCATGTAAATACTCTTCAAAAAGTAAAAGAGAAAATAAAATCTACTTTTAAGGCTTTATATTAAGAAATAAATTTGATTGAAGTAAATTTTCTTATGTAATAACATATTAGGAATTAGTTTTAGAATTAAAGAAGAATAGGAAATAATTTTATTGTGATGGATATTAGAAATCAAGTAATAATAAAAAAGTAAAACTAAATACTTTAGACTTATATTTATAATTAACTTTAATTGAAGCAAATTTTTTCATATAATAGAATTTTGGGATAGATTTAGAAATAAAAGATGAATATTAAATAAAGTTATGAAAAATTAATTGAATATATACTACAATAATGAATTTACTTTGACTTAGTTTTAGATTTTTTTTCCCAATTTACTCTCACTATAAAATTTAATGATTTTATTATGTTCCACAGCTTCAATGCCTTTTTTTATATAATTTTTTAGCCTATTCTGTCTCTTATACACATCTAGAACAGTAATAAAAGATATAAAACCTACTCTTAAAACTTTATATTAGGAAATATATTTTTTATTGAAATAGAATATTAAGAATGAATTTTAGAAATTAAAGAAGAGTAGGAATATTTTTTTGGGATGGGTTTTAGAAATCAAACAATAATAAAAATATAAAATTTACTTGAAAAATAAATTTACATATTTCACCTATACTTTTGGACCCTTAAAGGAAAAAAAAAAGAAGGTCCTAAAAAGGTACACATGAAATAAAAACTAACTTTTTGAAATTTTATTTAGAATTAAATTTGATTAAAGTAAATTTTCTCATAGAGTATATAATTCTGAGATAGATTTAGAAATTAAAGATAAATATTAGATAACGTTAATAAAAAAAAATTTAATGGAATAAAATTTCTCGTTAAATAGAATTATACATATGATTATTAGCAACATATATAGGTTATGAATTTATTACAGTAATAGAATAGACAATAGTTATATACAATTAAATAAACTATAGTTTATTAACAATTGTTTAAAAAAAAGAAAAATTTGTTTGACAAATAAAGAAAAAGAAGAAAAATAAGGTTATTTTAATTTGAAAGAGTTAAATACTATTTTAGCCATTCAAACTAAGCAAAAATCTCGACATAGCATTTTAAATTGAAAATATCTCGATTTGACGCTTCAAATTAAAAAAAAAATACTCCAATAGAGTCCTCCAAATTCAAAGAGTCTCAATTTGGTCCTCAAAACTCAAATAAATGTCCCAATGTGCCCCCAAAACTAAAAGATTATCAATTCAATCTTCTAAATTTCAAATCTGTATTAATTTTCTCTCCAAAATGTATTATGATACAAAAAAAAATATTATTAACATTTTAAAATGACACAATTTTAAAGTATGCTTTCGATCATAATATTAATTTACTTTTAGAATAAAATTTTCATTTTTGAATAGATAGTTCTATCTGGTATTCAATTTTAAAGGATGAATTTTAAAAATTATACAAGTATGCAGTTAAAGCTTTTTAAGTTAAAATAATAGTGGAAATTATCTTTAAACAAAAAAGTAGAATTTATCACGTATAAAACTTTTGGGCTCTTTCAAGAGAATAATTTTGAAATCTTTTTCTATTTTTGATACAAAAATGGGAAAAAAAAAAACAAAAAAAAACAAACAAAGGTAACATGATATTGTTTAAAAGCCTCAAGAACAACTAAACTTGAATAACAAAGACATTATCCTTCATAAATATTGTGATCAACATCCTCACCTTTCTTCTGTCAATGCTATTTATTTTGTCTATAATGTTGTTGTTTAGACTTTGTAACGATTAAAGAAACTTGATACCCAAAATATGAAAAGAATTTAGCTTTTGTGTGGTGTATTAAAAAATAAATATAATGTAGAATTTATCTTTTCAATTATTATTAATCTAATTTGATAAGTAAGAAAGGGGTGAAAATTGTGGTCTACAATGCCTAATATTCAATTTATTTTTCTTAAAAAAAACAAAAACAAAAACATAATTTTTATCTTACAATTCTTACTGTACTTTTAGTTCCCTTTTCATGAATTCGAAAATTACGATCTATTTAATCTAAGTTACGCTTTTTCTATAATAGAAAATTAGTTCATAAATTATATTGGCCAAAAATTTAATAGATAATTATTTTACTCCTACAAAAAATTATTTTTATTGTCTTTGAACTTGTAAATATCTAATATTGAATATTAATAACTGTATAAATTATATACTAAAAAAATAGGGATATTAAATCAACTACTCATTAAATTTTAACTAAAATGTACTTTGTCTAATAAAATCTAAATCCTAAATATTTATTGTTACTATTGAATCGTTACTGCACAAGTTGATAGCCACTACAGTTATATGTTATTGATATGCATATTCTATCAAACAAGATTTATAATATTGAATATCGACTTACCTTTTAATTTACTACTATACAGATTCATAACTTTAACATAATGAATTTAATAATCACTAAATTTCACTCTGTAAATTTCTAAATGGTGGTAGACATTTTTCACTTTTTTTCAATTTTCATCATAAAATTCCTATAGTTGTGCAAATTACATATTTAAGAGAGATTTTGTTTCTTATACTAGAAATTCTTATTTAGTATTCGCATATTAATGGTTCCTTCAACATGTTGGTTCCAAAAGAGGTATATAGATTCAAGAATAATCAAATACCTTAATGCATTTGATAAATCTAAATTTGTTAGGATAGAAATTGAATAGAATAAAGTATTCCAACAAATTCTAAAAATTGTCAACATTTTTCAAGACTACAATACCCTATTTGATTACTAAACTTACAGAATAGATATAATAATAAACTCTAATTAATATATTTGTTGTCATATATTATACTCTAATTTGATGATACTTTTAAACTTCCTTATTTTTTAAGTTAAATAGAGTACCAATGAATTCATTGTAGAATGTTTCAATAATTGTCAATTGAGGAAATAGATAAACTTCTATTTTAAAAATTGTTCGATAGATGTGTTATTCATAAGACATAATTATTTACCTTTAATGAATTGTTTGAATTATTAAAATAAACAAACATCTTATATTTCCAACAAAGTATATTAGAGTTTTAATGCATAAAAGTTACTTATGAGCATATATTTGTCTAAACTTATACGAACTATAAAAAATTCTTTAACTTAATTAAACGTTGAAATATAAATTATATAAGTGAACTAAAAAAAAAAATCAAACAGTTAGAATCTCCAAATATACTTTATTTTTTAATTTATAATAATAAAAATCAAATAATTAGTATCTCTAAACGTGCAAAGCACATGTTCCAATACAAATATTTTAACCTATATAATTTATGCATAAAAGAACTCAATAGATAAAATGTTTAATACTTTATGATCTATATTATCATATTCATTTATTTTTTTTAAAATAAAAGTAAAATTTTTTAACAAATTAAAAGTGGGAAAGTACACGATCTTTTTAAGTAATATGAAAGGCAGCACCAGAATATATATGTACGTACCATTGATGGTTGAGCACTCCATTGCGATATCCATAGCTGATTTCTGGAATCCAACAACCGCAACTCGCTTCCCTTTAACGAGATCAGCAGCAGACGCCGTGCCCATCTCAGAGTAGTCCATGGAGTGTATGACCTTGCCGCCTTGAAAAGCTTCGGGACCCATATCAGTTGTAGGAAATTCTGGTATGTTTGGTACATCACTAAACCTGCCAACACAAAGGATCACAAAGTCGAACTGATGAACCTCCTCTTGCTCCTGCTCCGTGGTGACAGTAATAATATTCCAGATTCCTCTGCAGGATCCACCCCAATGGGTCCATGCTTCCATCTCTGCATCACCATTATCATCCGGGCCGGAGGGACCTTGATAGCTCAGGCTGACGACTTTAGTATTGAACCTGATGTGCCTTACCAAATCGAAGTGATTAGCGTAGGCTTTTAGGTAATCAAAGACCTGGTATTGGTTAGGATCTGTCCAGATCTTGGACGTCAGCTGGCCATGGAAAATCTGAAAATTGGTAGGCTGCCCTGGGTGTCTGCAGCTTGGTGGTCTCGATCGTTTTGGTCCAAACTCCTCCAATGCAGCTTCGAGACTCGAAAACAACCGCCGTAAAACCCTTCGAGAGTGCATATTTGCAGGCAAGAAGCCCACTGATACCAGCTCCGACTATCCCTACTCTCTTATTTACTACTTCCATCGCTATTTAATTTGCTTAATTTCCTTACTTTGTTAGTATCAAAGGCAATTTATTAATTACAAAAAAAAAAAAAAAAAGGGCTTAATTTACGACCTCACTCAAAATCCAACTCAAAAACTCAAGTAGTAATTCCCAATCCCAATCCCAATCCCAATCCCAACCCCAACACCATGTATTGGAAAATGGAATATGAAACTTTCCAATATACTAGTACTACTTACAAGGCCAGCTCAAAAATCGATGACCTTTAGCTGTTACTACTATTTTTTTCCCTCTCAAAAGCTCAAAACTGTATATATGAGGTGAAGGATCGTGGTCCGCGCACAATATTTGATTTTTGTTTTTTGTTTTTTTGGGGGGGAGTGGGGAAGAGGTGGTGTTTCTGTTTTTCGTCAAAGTGCAATGTCATGCACAAACTTTAATAATCTAATCTCTTAAGATACTAATAATGGCAAATACTTAAATAGATCTAATTTTTTATTTCACTTGTAAATTCTGTGATGTGAATTAAATTTTAAATAATTTATTACATCAGCTCATGTAAACAAGATTCTTTAAAATTTATTCCCGACCACAGAATCTACAGGTAGAGTAAAAAATCGGATATATCTAAGTATTTTCCATTAATAATTACCAATCAAACGTATATAAAGGCCAATTAAGTTAACTTTATTGTCGTCAAACGTAATACAAATACAACAATACAACAATGCTTTTACACGTGTAACTAGAAGACTTGAGGAATGTAATAGTTGTAGGTTTGTTCCAGAGCCCTTCTCATTTCTTATTTGAAACTGGGAAAACAGGGACAAATACAGATGGGATATGCAATATGAGCTGGACGTCTGCGCTGGTGTTCTTGCAAGCTATTCTTTGGCTGGTTTTGACTGCTAAATGCTGACTTATACAACCAGAAGGATAACTACTTACAAAAATGATAATTTATGTTAGCACAACAAAATAATAATAATAAATTTATTTAACACATAATAATATATACAAAAGATTAGAAGTTATAAAATAACATAAATCATACTTTATCTTTAATATAAAATTTTCTTATTTTAGACTCTCAACTCAATTCTTTTCAATTAAATAATCTCCCAAATCTCTGTTTATAAGCTAAGAGTCTTGACTACTAAGAAATTTTATTAGAATAGAAAATTCCATTGAATTAAGAAATTAACAAATAATTAATGCATAAAACTCTAACGTGAGAAATTACATAACCTATTTTAATAAACTTCTATTATTAAACAGTTTGATTTATATATGCTAACAATGTCTCCTTAAATTAAACTATCTAAAATGGAAGCTATTCACACTATCCACGAACAATCACCTTTTTTACTGGTTTCTCCTTTCTCTCCTATACAATCAAGTATCGCCAATTTGATTTGATCTTTATCTTTTAAATTTTTTAAAAGATCAAAAAATTTGAATAAATAATTTTCGTCGCTCACTTTTTTTTTTTTTAATTTATCAACCGCCTCCATTAATGATAATTGGTATCAAAATTTCCAATTTTGTAAGATAAAGAACAACACTAGAGAATATAGAGATCCTACTTATTTTAAAAGTTTGACAGGGAGTTTAAAGTATTTGACTTTTACGAAACCAAATATCACTTTTGATATTGGTTTCATGCATGTTTATGAAGAATCCGCCAACCACACTTGTAAACAATAAAAAAGATCTTGAGGTATATCAAAGAGATCGCATATTTTATTCAAGAAGTAATCCAGTTGAATTATTTAGTTATACAGAAAATGATTGGATACATGATGCTATTGAAAGGAAGGGTACTTCAAATTCATATGCATTTTTTTACTAGTTTTGGGGTATTTTATTAGAATTCTAAAAAACAAGAAGTGATAGCATTATCTACAGTAAAGACAGAGCGTATTGTATCAGATAACAGTGCTACTCAAATATTATACTTGGTGTTCTTCAAGACAAGCAAGATGATCCTATAAAGATTTATTGTGATTGGAAGTTCGACGTTGAGTTGTCTAAGAATTCAATTATCCATGAGCATAACAAGCACATTGATATCAAATATCACTGCATATGTGATTTGGTTCAAGACAAAGAGATTGAAATTAATTATTACAGAATTAAAGCACAAGCTGCACATAATATCTAAACCAAACCATTATTAGTAATTAATTTAATTAGTGACCACGTGTCTTATCGCTATTAGTTATTTTGAATGGTTTTACCATTAGTCTGGGTGTGTTGCATAGGATGATTTCCCATTCTAGTGGTAGTTAGACTAGTAGTATTAAATTACAGAAAATACTTAGGTAAGTTTAGTCTGAGGAGATTTGACTCCATCAGTAGATCCTGTGGTCAGAATTAAAACTTAAAAAATCTTACTTACATTAATTAATGTCATAGATTCTCTAAAATTTAATTCATATCACAGAGTCTACAAATAAAGCTAAAGATAGGATCCCAAGTCTTTGCCTTAAATTGCCAGCATGGGGCTTGTTTTGAGTTTTTGTTTATTGCATGAGTAAGAGAGAAGCTTTGTCCATTTTATTTGTCTTCTTCCTTATTCTTCGATATTTCGATTGATTTGGGTCCACTTTATTCCAGTAATTCATTCATGCGCACATGACTCGTATAATTTAGACTACAAAATCTCTTACCCGTATTCAAAGCGTATCCATATGCCACCTCATCTCTGATGTAGATTCCCAGGAATCAGGGAGCCTCCTAATCTCACATGGGTATAAGAAAAAAGACGCTATAGAAAGGAAATCAAATGTTTGTTACTCACAAGACTCCTCTTTTAAAGTCTACAGCAAATAATATAGCAACTTCAATGGTAGTGTATATGTAGAGTCTTAACAACAAAATCATTCTACAAAGGTTTCCTGCCCATTCTTACAAGTGAAATGCCAATCGACTTAAATCAGCACAATGTAAACCAAGCGAGGCAAAGAATGCTTTCATCCAAACACAGAAATCCGTTTCATAAGAAATTTGTACTAGAACATTCATTTGTGGTCAAGTTCGGTAAATCTAGATGAAGCAACTTGCAGAGTTCTACAATCATTAACGCTTCAATCATGTAAACATGAAATAAAGAAGTGTGTTGAGTACGATATCCACTATGCAAAATGTAAAGTGAATAACATGAATTTCTACTCAATAACAAACCCAATAAAACTTTGTTACTTCATTCTTATTGCCATAAATCCAAATCAAAAGCTAAGCAGACATTATTCCAAAGAATAGCATATCATTGCAAATGCTACAACAGAGCAACATAAGTAGAAACCTCAAAAATCGATACAAGGCAAATGTGTAATAACTAGATGACAAGAATGATTCTTCCATTTAATAAAGTTGTCCAGTGAAGAGATTGCATACTCTCAGTCAAGATTTGCAATGACAGCATCCGCCACTTCTTGGGTGCTGCTGACTCCACCAAGATCTTTAGTTCTGTATTTACCATCTGCTATTACTCGCTTCACAGCAGTTTCTAGTCGATCGGCAAATGATGGAAACTGCAGATGTCTCAACATCATGGCTGATGAAAGAAGCAAAGCCACGGGGTTTGCCTTCTTTTGCGCCACAAGCTTCTCATTACCCACATTTCCAGCTGATGCACCTTGCTCAAAAATGGCTTGATCAGCTCCAACATTACCTGTAGTACACAAAAAATTATCAGTATAGCACAGGAATTTATATTTGAAACCCAGCTTTGAGCAAATTGAAAATGTAAAGCTGCCGGTCGAAAGATGGTATTCAACATTAAAGTCCCCCTCAAATGAACCCTAATTCATCAAATATTTGAAACAGTAGTTTTTGCAAATCACAATACCACCAGGCATGACACCAGTGCCTCCAAAATAATTGCAATACCAGCTGCTGTATTTGCCACCAGGTTCCCATAGAGATTTGGAGTCACCTACAAAACACAAATTTGCAGATTATTTGTGGGTCTAGCACGGAGGAAGGGACATGTACTTTGGGCAAGAAAGAGAGTTGAATACAATGCACTTGTTAGGGTATGCTCTGTATATAGACCGTTTGGTTAATGTATTCTGATTACAGGTTTACTAGTGTATACAAGTGTGCTATGTTTGTGTAAAGAAGTGTTTACGACTTAATTTTTTTTTTCTTTTTTTTAAATTAGAAGTGTTTAGGACTTAAGACTTATGAATTGTATCAATATGGTTTATTTGTGGCGGAATATAAATGGTTTTGTGGATATGGTCATTAAATGCTCTTGCACCGTGCCTTGCACACTTGGGGTGATCCCGAGGTATGGCGTGTCATTGTCCAGGGCTAGGGGCATGACACTGAGCAACCTTTATCTATGGCTTGAAGTAGACTCACTATCTAATCAAGTTGAATTGTCTGCAAATTATTGCTGTTTTAGGTAAGTTGAACTTCAGAATATGCAGATCCTAGTAATTGCTCAACAAGATAAGAATTATGTCCTTTTCCTAGAAATGCCCAGATTTTACTTAGTACATGGATAACCAGTCTGTGTGAAAGCAGTACTTCCTAATCCTAAAGCTTGGGAACTTTTCTGATTTTTCAAACTTGCAGCAAATTAAATCAACACCAAGCTTTTTAAGGTCTGCTAAGATCTAGATCTAAATAGTCAGTCCTGCCAGAACCGAAAACACCGTTAATATTAAGAGTGAAGAATATAAGAAGCCACTAAGCTATTCCCACATTATATTTTAGGTCACTAAACAACTTTTTGTCCCGAATCCCTTGGTCAAATTCCTGAGTGCAAACTTTTGGTCATTGCCTTAGGCATAATCATGATTTGTCATATCTTCTATCAAATTTAGAGGCATACGTGGTAATACATAAAAAATATGAAAATCAAAACAAAATCAGAAAATTGTGGTCCCCACTCTTTCTCTTTCTTTTCCCTGACGCCGCCTCCCCCACAAAAAAAAACAAAAATCTTCAACCATTTTTATTTTTTTTTCAACTCCCAAGCCTGCCAGAGACCACTTTCCCCCCACCTTACCACCCCTTCTCTAACATCAGCAATCTCAGCAAAACAACTTTCAGGGACTCAGACACCTCTGATCAATAAGCTACACCTACCGCATCTAAGTACCTCCATCCCCCAAATCCACAATGCCCCCATTTCCAGAACACAGAGTCCTTTGTTCTTTCGAAGGTACAACCAGTTTACTACATAAAAACACTAAGCAAAATCTGTAACATCTTAAATGACATTTCGTATTCATGTATCCTTACGCTACATATACCCATTGTGCAAAAAAAATTGAACATTCTAAGACATTTAGATTCAGACAAAACCTAATCATCATCAGTTGGAATACAACTCTTGGATGTTAGTCTTGACGGTTAGACTTTAATTCAAATCTAAGTCCTGCCGTGATAAGTTCAAATAGGTCGGCATGGTGTTGAGAGAAGGGAGAAGTGGCTGGTGTCCGGTTAGACTTTTAATTCAAATTTAAGTCATAATAAATTCAAATAGGCCGCCATGATGTTGTTGGGAGAAGGGAGGAGTGGCGGCCATCCATAAGGATAAGGGGTTGGGATGAAATGGGTTGCATTGGTATTGGGAGAAGAATGAAGGAGATGGGCTTTAGTAGAATCTGGTGTTCCGGACGTACTCAGTGAATGAGGCTGGTGGTAGGGGTGCAGAGGAAACGTTTTCAGGTGCAAGGTCCTTTGTAGGAAGTTGTTCAGTAAACAGAAGCTTCGGAGTTTGGTAAGGATGGGATTCCAAGGAGGTGGCAATTATGAGGTTGGCAGGATAGTTGATGGACGGCTGAGGAGCGGGTGTTGGTGGTGGACGGGCTGGCATGGGCACCAGAAGAAAGAAAATTTTTTGCTACATTTTTTTAATATTAAAGTCCCCTAAAGTTGATAGAGAAAACTGAATTAACATATAAACCTAATGAAACAACAGAAATTTATGGTTTTGGAAGTTGAGGATTGATTTGGACATCCATTATCAATAACCAAAAGTACACTAAAAAAATAGTTTAGTGGCTAGCTAGATCTTCTGCCCACAATATTATAACCTTTCCAAGGAACTAAAGCAATACAATATAAGATTTGTAGTAAGCGGCCATTAATCTCAAATGACACTCCAAATATTCATTCATTCTTCCCCTCTCTTCAGTGCAATAAAATCTTGTGCATGCCAGAGGCAGGTTGCTTAAATAAGAAGTCCTAATTTATCAAAAAATAAGAATCAGATGAAGAGAACAGGAGAAACCAGCAACTGAACAAGGTGTAAAAGCAAATTAGAATAATTTCATACCATAACATCAAATTGCTCAGGCTTTGACACAAGTTGCATGCAACAATTATCCACAATGATCTCATTATACTTGATACTGGGGTATTTACTTGCAACCTCACGACATGAGATAGTTCTAAGAAGAGACCATCTGCAAGCTTCATAATGTTGGCTTTGTGGACAGCAGAAACTTTCTTCCGGTTGTTGAGATAGGCATACTCAAAGGCATATTTAGCAATTCGCTCTGAACAGAACTTTGTCATCACCTAGCAAAGTGAAAGTGGCGGCTAAATGAGAAACAGAAATGCTACAAAATACAGAGAGACAGATACAGACACAAACACAGGCAAACAGATGCAGAAAATTCAAAATTTTCAGGTCCTGTTTGATGAATATCAGCAAAGTAAATCCTAAGTGAAAGGCACAGACAGACAAGACAGAAAAAATAAATGCTAAATCCATATCATGAAAGTTGCCATTTTAAGTACTACAAGAACAAACAAGCAAGTAGTACTACTGTGCTAATATTATACTACTAGGCAAAAAAGAGTAGGGTATCAAAACCTTAAGGCTCTCGACAACGCCGGGAACAACCTCGTGCTCAAGGCCAGAGTATTCGCCTTCAGTATTCTCCCTTGAATGACGACGATATCAACATTATGGTGACGAGTGGGGAGTCCCTGGAGGTTGAAGCAATGGACGAGGGAAGCATAGAGATCGAGATCCTTGCGGAGCTGGACGTTGAGGGAGTGAACCCCACCGCCGACGGGAGTCCTCAAGCCACCTTTGAGGCAGACCTTGTTGTTGCGGATGGAATCGAGGACCTCGGGAGGGACGCTCTTCATATCGCCGTGAATGTCGTATTTCTCGAAGTAAACAGGGGCGTGCATGGCATCCATGACCTGCTCGACGGCGCCGGTAACTAAAGGTCCGATTCCATCGCCAGGAATGAGAGTGACGGCACGGGGGGCGCCGTCGCCGGGACGAGGCATGTAGGTGACGGATCGGGCAGAGGAAAGGGCGGCGAGGAGAGGGTGAACATCGGGGCGGCGGAGGCGGGTGGTGCTTACAAGGAGTTGGTTGAGGATCGGTTTAATTAGGGTTCGTCTGGTCATATTGGATATATACACAACACGCACAAGCGTCCTCCTGAAACAATTTTTTTTTGATAAAAGTTTCCCAGAGAGGAGACCACTACATCTACATTTTGATTTACATCCTACCACCAGTAGTAGTATTATTATTAAAATTTGAGTGAGAGGAGAATGAGGGAAGACCAAAGAAACTGGAAATGAAATATAAAGTCACAGCCCATAAACGGCAATAGGACAACTTGTAATTACTAATTTACCCATGTACCGTATAAAATAATTGCCTCTGTCAAATACTATTATGTATTTCCTTATTTTCCAAGATCACATCAGAAATTATACTAATGCTTAATTTAAATCATTGTCACTCATAAATCCAATTTATCTGTCTAATAACAAACTACTTTTTTTGGTTGAAAATTTCAGAATTGAGTATGAATGATTGGCGACAAAGTTGCTGTTTTGCCAAGAAGCTAGCTCATTATGGACGTAGAATGGATACACACGTTTTCCCAGTTTGGGCTGAAATTGCAGTCTCACATACATAAGGGCAGTGTAGGTGGGAAAAAAAAGAATATGAATGATTAGCAATTGGCAACAATACTAAACAATAATTACCCTCAAGAACTGACACTTCTCACTTGGTCTGGTCGATGCAGCTCATCCAAAGAATTCCTCAAGAAATATCAAACAGAAAACACAGCTAGATGCAACCCCCCCACCAAAAACAAATCCTGATGTCTACGACACACATAGTAGTACATGTAAAGCTGCAACTTACCAAATAACCAACCATTTTCCATGGAAATTCTAAGTACTACACCCAGTTAAGCATTAAATCAATATCATTCCAATAGGCTCTTCTTCTACGATTGATTACATGATGTTCTCAAGACTACCAGTTACCACTAATCCAAGATATATCTCTACTAAAGCAGAAAATCCACAAATGGAGATGACAAGAAGGATAAATAAAAAAGTTACTATTGTATAACTACTGTCAGCAGACATGCTTGTCAAAGAAACAGTACAAATTGTGATCCTCAAAGAATACACTTTATTAGGCTCTCAGCTTGCCAAGGCAACAATTGCAAATTGTCTAATACAAGCAAACCCTCAAATTATTCCCTTTCACATAAGACTCCAGTTACAAGTGGATGGATGTTTCTACCAAAAAGTTCTGGCTGAAATGTAAATTAAAGCTCTGTGACATGATCTTGCCTTTTAATGGGGCCGGAATATGCGAGAAAATAAGTTGTCGGTCACTTTAAGTTCACACCTACACTGGTAGATGAAAGGTAGCAAAAGAAATTAGGATTGCTGGTAGCACAGAAAATGTTTTTTCAAGTCATCAAGTATTGCAACCCTATCATTGTACAATGGTACAGAACAGAAGTGCTTGAACCATGGTACATAAACAGCAGTACTAAATCCCAGGAATTAATCATGGCCCATGAACACCCCAAACTAGTATGAATTAAAGCCTTGGCTTAAAATCAAACATTAGACCAATATGCATCGGGAATATAGAAACAATACTCTGTAGCTGTAGACAAAACTGTAGCATATAGTTCACTCTACTCTATCAGTGATTCCCCCTTTGCATCAATTTTAAAACCAGTAATGATCACGAGATGATGCTTGACCAATTTGAGACTCAGGTCTCTGTCCGCTGAAGCTAAATGGAAGGAGCATCATTAGAAAAACAGGTGTCGTAGAACATGCACGGTCAGAACTTTTTACAGGAAACACCTGAAAACAACAGAAATCATATTGCTACTAAAACTTACACTCCATAAGTTGATAGTAAATGTCTAATTTATACATGTAGCAAGTAGTAGTGTTGGTAGCAGTAATTTACTATCAGCGATTCTACACTTAAGTGCTTCCCATCTTTACTTCTGCTTTCAGGAAAATCCAAATATTTGATTGTCAAATAGCATGATGTGAATTATCCAACATCAACCAAAATGGTGATTGGATCCTATTAAGTTTATTGTCTAAACAGAATTTCTCTATCCTCAGGAATTTTGATGCATCTAGTATAACAATTTCCAGGTCAGACCTAGAAGACTTTACTAGAGCATCAGTGAAGAATGACAAGAACATGATATTCAAGTATAACATCTCTATTTTTAACATAAGAGAAGAAATAAGACATCCGTATCCAAAAAGGTTTAGAGTTGTATGTTGATTTAAAAATAACTTTGACCTTCATTTCTAATAATATCAAACACAGCACAGAAAACTGGAAAGAAAATGTATAAAACCTGCCTACTTTCATCAAAGACCCAAATGGTTCCTTCTACAGCCCACAAGGTAGTTATCAATATCATAATCAACAAAGGGAAGTAATGATGTTGCATTCCTTCTTCTCCATCAATCCTCCGCCAGCAGACAAAGGGAAGTAATGATGTTGCATTCCTTCCTCTCCATCAATCCTCCGCCAGCAGTTCCAAGTATGGAGTGGTATTTACTCCTTGTAGTATCCTCGAAAGGCACATGTTTACCATACGTAAACAACTCGGGACTTCATACAGAAGAAAATCTATGCAAATCTCAATGGGCTGGAGGAGCAGGAGTACAGCACTACTTCCTAATCCCATCTTATGCCCCAGCAATGCAAGCTGCTCCACAAACTCTCCACCTGTGAGAATCTCTGTTGTTCCATAAATAACATGTCTGACTGGCTGCTGGCGGTGAGCAAGCTCTAGCAAACTTCCATACTCCACATAGTTTCCACCGCCAATCATAAACACAATAGCTTCTTTAAATGGTCCTTTCAGGTGACTGCTGCTTGCTCCAGAGCTCGACTTCGGAGCACGAGGATCAAAAGCAAGATAGGATTCGATTTCTGGATTTGGTTTTCCCTCCATTAATGCTTCCACTGTTCTAGCCAAAGCTAACTGATGATCACTAGACAACAGATTCTTCATGCCAGCTGTAACAGCACTAATTGACTGTCCGTAGAGTTTCTCAGCCCAATCAACAATGTTGCTCCTGCTAGCAGAATTTGCGGATGCCAATGAAACATTTAAAGACTTAATCTTCTTGACATACTGAAATGCACTAGTATCAACCTCAGAGCCTAAGGCTCCCTGAGTGCTGATTCAACCATTTCAATTTCTGACTGAGGGATGCTTTCTGTAGAAATAAGATACATGATAGCAAATCGCAGCTTATCTGACTTAGAACCCTTTCCCTTGAGCACTCCTAGGAGCTCATTCCGGTCAATGCTGCCTCTGACCATCATGTCACTCTCTTTTTTGGCATACGAATCAAGAGCCCTCTCCTTGATTTCGCCTAACAATGCAGTAGCAATATTAGTGTGCTTGTCAATAACATTCTTCCTTTCAGTCAACTCTGGAAGGGAATTGACTGCATTCATCAAATGCTTAGTGTTACCGTCAAAGTCCACCTCACCGGTTCCACCGGTCTTCCTGTTCACTTCCTCGACATCATTCTTGTACTTGTTCAACTGAGTCTCAATCTCAACAGCCACATCTGGGAACTCCAATGCTCCATTTGCAACCCAGAAGGGATCAGACGTATCGAGCACATAGGATTTCATGCCACCCTTCTCACCCTGCACATTCTGAGCTTATTCAATCTCAATCCTAGGACATCGTGAACTAACGGCCTGTACCTAAAATCATGCTGAATTGCCACCGACAACTCAAAATTCCTATCGAATATGCACAAGACAGGCCTCTGAAAGGAGGTGGCAAAATTTGCGCCCTCAGAAAACAAATTATTCTTGGCCAATAAATGGTCCTGCAACCGCTGGTCCAACCGAGAAGCCACGAGCTCAGCGGGGCCGCCAGGGGGGCACCTAATAATGGGAACAACAGCAAGGGTAGCCAAGACAGAGAACAAGGCAGAGACAATTTGATGAATAAGAGATTCAATTTCAGCGTCCCCGGCGGAGGGATCGTTCAACTGAACATAACAACTCTTATGAGCAAGGGAAAACAAGTTATCCTCTAAGGAAAGAAATTCCAAATACTGATCGTGGACTTTGGAAATCCTGTGAATGGAGTCAGAATTAACAGTAGCGGAGGCAAGATCTTCGAGCAAGGGCCTGGGAATGGAGGAGGAGTATTTAAATTCAAATGGAAGGAATGGTAAAGAGATCTGGAGGCGTCGAGGATGATGCGGTGGATGTTGTGGGGAGTGGGCTGGACGAAGTAGACGGCGGGGACGTCGGAAACGGGCTTGCGGTCCTTGTCGATGAGGAAGTAAAGGGTGACGCCGTGCTTGCGGAGGTCCTTGACGTGGATGAGTGGAGAAAGGATGTCCTGGCAGAAGCGATCGTAGATGAGGATTTTGTAAACCTCCTCATCGTTGGCGGTGGTGCCGCCGGGATTCAACGGTTGGTTCAGATTCAGCATACGGACAATGCAGTCTGAAGGAAGAAATCATCAGAATTTAATTTACTAAATTACTAACTACTAGTAGTATGTATATCTTTTAAGGGGACTGTGAGAGAGAGAAAGAAATTGCAAAAATATTAAGATCCAGAGAGAGAGAGTGTTACCGGTTTGCTTTTGGCGGAGATTCAGAGCCATTTTTTTCGACGGACGGACGGGATACAGTGAACTTGTAATACAAAGTGTCTTCGAGAGAGAAACCGACCAATGGAGTCCTACTTACTAGTATAAATAAATAAATAAATAAATAAAAATAAAATAGCCTAGAAGAAAAAGAGAGAGAAAATAAAAAAAATAAAAAAATAAAAAAAGGAAATAGTAGTATTGGTATTTAATGACTAGAAAAAGAAAAATAGGAGGAGGAAGGGAAAAACGGCACCGTGATCAGATCAGAGGGAGAGAGCTGCGATGGAAAACAAGGAGGAGATTCTGAGGGAGTGGTACGACCGAGTTGATTCCGACAAAAGCGGCGGCATCACTGCAACTCAGCTCAAGGTGGTTCCGATTTCTTTTTTATTCTTCCGATTTGTTTTCTTAGCAGTATTCAATTTGGATATTTGGAGTTGCAGAGTGCTTTTGCTGTTGGTAACCTACACTTTCCTCTCTCCGTTGTCCACCAAATGATCAGGTTTTGCACTGTAAATGTTTACTTCCTTTGAAAATTTTGCTACTGAGTTTTTCAGTCATTTATCTTTCTTTTTTTTCACTTTATTAGGATGTATGATTTCGACAGAAATGGAACTATGAGCTTCCCAGGTACCCATCCTTATCCTAATTTTAGATTTATTTAGACAATCAATTCACAAAACTTAACTGTATTTCTTATTTATCTCAACAAACAAGCCCTTTTTCTAATTCTTCTTGCTTGTTCCTCGCTGTAATTGTTTGCACTGCTCATTTTAATGGAACCAAATTTGGATCTGTTCTCTGTTCTACTTGATTTTTCTTTCTTTCTTCTGGTCCCGATTCAAATTTGTGTGAATTGCTTTTCTATCAAGACCTAATTTTTTTGGATTCGTGGTTCACTCTGCAATTACCGGACTGACTATCTTTCATCTCTTCTTTTATTTGTCTTTCATTCCTCAGAATTTGTTGAACTCAACAAGTTTCTTTTGAAGGTCAGTTTCTTCTCTTTCATGTACCCTTCAAGTTGTCAAAATTGATTCTGTTGATGTTCCCACAGCACCACAAATGTCCCATAAGTTGAACTCACCAAATTTGGATTAACGTGTGAAATGTAGAAAACGTATCAACCACAAGCACCTGAAAATGGATGATATCTTCACAGCCAAGGATAGGCGCAGTATTAGTTGATCTGATGTAATGAAGACCTATAGAGGCCTATAGTTGCCATCTCCATCTATGTATCATAGTCTAGATTTCAAAGTGACGTGGAATAGATTTCTGGGGGAGCTGTACTAGTTCGAATCTTGACAGGGTTCTTGAATTTCCCCCTTGAAGTTTTCATTTTTGCTACAATTAATTTTTTGAGCTAATGTGTAGTAGTAAAACTGGGCTTGTCATACACTGTTCATTCTTGTAAAAGTTTGTTCTCTGATTTCGTTGTAGGTTCAACAAGCCTTTGCCGACTTGGAGAGGTGATTTGCCATTTGAAAGAATTTTTTTATTCAAAGCTCCAGCTTTATTTTGTCGTCGCTTACTGATGAACTGAAATTTTCTTTTCATTTGACAGGATATCCAATGATTTCTTCAAAAGATTTGTAATTTGGCTTCCTTCGTTCTTGGCTATTATTCATTTCCTGCCATGTTGCTTATTGCTTTATGTGTTATTTTTTAACTTTGGAAAGTATAGAAGTTGAACATGCATAGCTATCTTCTAAAAGGTTTTGTGTGGAGGCACGTTCACTTGGCTATATATGATATTATTGTTGCTGGGAATTGGCCAGAACTGTTCTGTGAATATCTTTTTATACCTCTTCATTAAATAGTTTTCTTCATGGCAGCTAAAAATTTTGTTAGTTTGAAAGAATCTTATCTTTCCGCAAAGTTATTTGTTTGTTTCTAGTATTCATCATTGGGGCTGAATTTCACTGGATTAGATATACGTGATGGTTACCTTATTTGATGCTGTACTATATGGTCCAATCATTACCTTTGTTATTCTATGTAGAACACCTAATGTTTGGAGTATATTTCTATTGCTTCCTAAGATATTAGGTCTTTTTAACATCTTACTAGAGGAGCATGCACGTATTCAGGTTAACTTCTGCTTTAAGACAATATATTATTTTTGTTGCTAGGCCCAATGGATGTAAAAGTTGAGGTTTGAGATACCTCCTCTTAAACTTTATATTCTGCATGGAGGGTTATTCCTGATATTTTATCTGTTTGATTACAGGGGTCATGGATTTCTTGTTCCAGACGATGTCTACAAGGTAATGGCTTGCAAAGGTCCTTCCCTTATTTCCCCCTTTAGAGAAAGTAGTGCATTTAGTTTCAGCTGGGCCCCAAATGTGTTTCTACTATTTTTCTTCCCCCATGCATGGATTTGAGGAGTATTCCTCCTTGATGTTCACATAATGCTTCCAGGGGTTGGTGAAGATTGGAATCTCCCTCGACTCTCCTGCATTCTACACTGTGTGTGAGGTATGAAGATACTGTTATATCATTGAGTGCCTGATTTTTATTTACTCATAGATTTGATTCAAGTTAGGATTTGGAACATTTATAGAAGTTGAGACAGATTCTTAGTAATAAGAGACCATGTATATAAGATATTGATGGCCCTAATTATTAGGATTGATAAGTATAAGCTTCATAAAACAGTTGGACTAATCAAAACAGTAGAAAAGAAACAGAGGGCTAATCAACAGACTGACATTGAAACCTAAATTACATGTGCAAACTTTCTTATATGTTACCTTTGTTTTATGCACAACTACCAGTTTCTCATAATTGAAGAGGATTATGTGTGCATATTGTAAATCTGTTAACTCAATCTTTGAACTACTCTGAAAATCACCTTCATTCTAGAATAGTTATCTTGGTTAGTGTTTTAACAATCCGAGTGTTCAGAGTCAACTTGTGCTTAATGTGGTCTAACTAATTTTATCCGGAGTTTACTTGTACTTGATGTGCTCTTTCTGATTTTATCCTTTTCAATTGTATTTTGTAGAGTTTTGATCAGAAAAGGAGTGGAAGATTCAGACTGGATGATTTCATATCACTTTGTATATTTGTACAGTCTGCACGGTAAGTGGGGAATCTTGGACCTTATAGTGTATATTTTGATTCCCCAGGTGGAGTTATGGAGCATCATGGGGTGAAAAAAGTACCTTGCTGGCAGTTAAAAATGTTGTGCTAGTAACCCATCTATTGTTGATGTATTCAGCTGCTTGTAAATTATTCCCTTCCTTGCTTTGGCCTGTGAGGCTGGATCCAGAAAATGTCATTTCTCTTGTCTAAACCTCTTTTCAAACCATTAGAAGACGATATATATTGTTTTGTCTTTCTTATTTCTGATCATTTGATAGTCCACACCATCTATTTTCTGTTTCTTCAGTTCATTATCTGACCTAAAATACTTGTATCAGACGAGCTTCAGTTCAAATGTTCAGTTACAACATTTACTGGCTTCCACCCCAACATCTAACACATGGCTTCATTTTTTTTTTTTCCTTTTAATTTGTAGCATGATGTTTATAAGTTGACATATATATTTAGAGATTATGGTGCCTAGCATGTAAACTGATTTGTGATGGGGCTTCAATTAGCCTCATTTATTGCTTGCTGCCAATGCCAGAGTTTTGGCATATAGAATTCCTTACTATTTTGTTAGGAGTATTTCACAAAAAGAAACTCTTTCCTTTACTTTTTTTTTTTTTTTGCAGGAACCTGTTTAATTCATTTGATACAAGTAATCAAGGGAGAGTGACTCTTGATTTGAATCAGTTTATTTACTGCAGTGAGTATAAACACTTTATTACCATTTAAATTTGATGATAATTCCCTTTTTTAAGTTTTCTGTTTTGTGGTCTCGATATGGATTTTACACCTCCCTGATACTTACACTTGAGCCAGTTGATATTTTATGGTTTTCTATTTGTGTGTGACATGCATTATAATGCTCTGACACATTCTGTAATCTTTGTTTGGTTTCTCAACTCTTTCCGTGTTTTGTAGCTGCAAATTGCAGAATATGAGGCCGACTGATCTTCAATGGTAAATAAGCATTAGCCACTCGAGGCTAGCAGCACGCAAGCATTTTGATTTAGCCTCCTAATCAGTGTTACAAGTCTTTAAGTTCATTGGTGTTTAGAAAGCCTTATTACATCAAAGAATGTGTATTGAGTGTAGATCCATATTTATTACTGTCAAGTGTATGCATCTCTATTCTTTGAGTAAAAAATATTGTTCAACAGTGCTTTGTACTATGAAATCTCTGGAAATATGATGTTTTGGTTTGGGATCAAATTTTTTTAAAGAACAAGGACAAGATGCATCCTGCTCCAACTTCAGGTTTGGATATGGCCTTCTTTCAAATGGAAGCAAAATTGATAGAAAACAAGCGGTTCCAAGTCGTTGCTAGCGCTGGAAGTGAACTCCTGATTTCAACAAGAACGAAACTTACAAAATCTAACTGAGACTTTAATATGTAAGTGAAAAAGAAAATAGGTTGTCAATATGTCTTCGTATACACATTTGTCCGGTTAAATTTAGTTTAGTTCACCAATTTGATAAATTACCTCACGTACACATATGCAGTTGGAATTTGACCTCTAATTTATTGGTTGTGTCCGCCTTGAGTTGAGTTTCTCCTGTAAAAACAGAAATTGAAGCAAGGATACTTAAAAGTTATGAACTTTCAGGAAAATGATCACGTAATCAGACATGAAAATACCCTATTCATCTCAGCTTCTTTTCATGCTAACCTCTATTACCGTGGAGATGAAAAGAGAACTTCCCCGTACTGGGAACAAATGGCTTGCTGCAAGCCTTCCAATTTAATCGTGTATGTCAAGAATCTCGAACAGAGCATCAGGCACAAGGACAACTTATCAGCTGGGGTTTGTTCCTCTTAAGAACCAACCTAAATAAAGGGCTTTACCTACTTCAACTAGCCAGTCAATTAGTGTGCACTCTGTATTACTAATAATATGATGCTCTGTCTAGAGTATAGAGTCTACAGACGGGCACGAATATAGATCTTCCTGTTCGCTGCTGTAGGTTCTCACAAACTTGATTCTACATTAACATTAGAATCCATAACCAGGAATCGTATTCAAGAAAGGCTTAAAAATTTCTTGTCCGAAAATGGCAAATTGAATATGAAGATAATTGTTTGGTTGAATCACGGTTCGTGCATACCTGGCTTAGGTAGACCATGCCTTTTTCGTTTTCATACTCCAGCTGCAAGCAGCAAATGCAAGTGCTGTTACATATAATAAGCTACCAATAATCCCAACAAGAGCAACATCCATCCTCAAAATGGTGGTAGCGAATTGGATCTCTGATAACAATGCTCCGACTCTCTATTTTTGACACAAGTTTTGCAAAGATATGGCAGTCTCCACAGATCCTAAGGTTTTTCCTGATCCTGATGGTCTTCCCACTAGAAAAGCTCATAATTCCAAAAACAATAGCCAGTTTCTCACTGTGGTAGAGGAGCGAGTCTTCCATCTGCTCCCCTTCGAGATCTTGCAAGACAAAATTTGTGTCGGGAACATAACCTATTTCTTTTAATCTGTGGATTATCTGTTTCAGCTCCTTCTTAATCTCGGTTATCTTTGGGTGTGGAATTGTCTCCCAAAATGAAAGCATGGACACATTTATTCACTTCAATCCAGCTACATCCTGGTTCCTTCTTAATTCCTCTATGCCTCATAGCATTCCTCACTTGTGTTATCTCATCCCATCTTTGTGAATTCGCATAAATATTGGACAGCAATATGTAAGTTCCTGCATCATTTGGGTCATGGATAATTATTTGTTTGGCAGCATAGGCAGCCAGCTCCATGTTACGATGAACTCTGCAAGCACCAAGCAGTGCTCTCCATGTGACAGCATCGGGTTCACATTCCATCTCATGGATCAGTTTTACAGCTGCATCAAGCTTCCCAGCTCTCCCAAGAAGATCAACCATGCAACCATAATGCTCTCTTCCAAGATCAATCCCAAAAAGCTTCTTCATAGAATGGAAGTAATACAGTCCATCATCTACCAATCCGGCATGGCTACAAGCAAACAAAACCCCTAAAATGGTAATGTGATTTGGTTTGATCTTTGAGACTTTCATTGCCTCAAATAATTCCAGAGCTCTCCTGCTAAAACCATTTTGCGCCAAGCCCATGATCATGGTGCTCCAAGATACCACGTCCTTGTCTACCATTCGACTAAAAACACAATCGGAGTCTTTAAGGCTGCCACACTTGCAATACATGTCCAGGAGTGCATTGTTGAGAATCAAGTCCTGGTTATACTTTAGCACATGAACATGAAGTTGTCTCCCTAATTCCAGGAGAGCTAAGCTAGTACAAGCACTCAGAACACTTGTCAGAGTCGACTGATCGACCTGAAAGCCAGCTCCGTTCATTCTTTTATAGAGATGCAATGCCTGATCGCCATCACTATTCTGCGCGAACCCTCCAATGATGGAATTCCAAACAACCCTATCGCCAGTTATCATCTCGCTAAATACGCAAAGTGCATTCTGGCATTCGCCCCATCTGGAATAAACATCAATTAAAGCACTTCTAACGTAGACATCAGATTCCAGACCAACCTTATTGATGCTACAGCTGAATCTGCCTAAGAAGCTGTAGTTCATTGCAGGCCCTCAAAACCGAAGAGTAAGTGAACATGTTGGGGGTGACCCCATCCCTGAGCATCAAAATCAACAACTCCAGGGCCCTGCGTTTGAGGTCAACATTGGAAGATGCAGCATAAGCCGAAATCATGGTGGTCCAGGAGATGACATTTCTCTGGGGCATTTGGTCGAACAAGACTTGCGCTTCGTGGAGCAGCTTGAATTTGACATACATATTGAGGAGATTATTAATGAGAAATGTTTTAGGCACGTAGCCGCCGGAGAAGACGTGAAGGTGAATTCTTTTACCATGTTGGATAGCACGGCGAGCCACGCAGCAATTAATGAGCTGGGAATATGACACGGAGTGGGCAAAAATGTTGCGTTTTTGCATGGATTCTAACGTTTCCATAGCTCTGGGTAAGTCACCTTGGTAGGAGTAATTAATGAAGTTATGGATTATTAAACTATTCTGAGCAGCTGCTGCTGAGTCGACGGGGTAGGTTCATCATAACCAGAGGGAAGGACCGACGACGAGTGGTATAAGCGGAGTACTGGAATTACCCGCACTCTCACCACCGCCCTCATTATTAGTATCTGTTATGTTATTACACTATTGATACGTACTTAATTAATTATCGGACGGCTGGACTCGGACTGGAATGTCACCCACCACCACCACCACCACCACCACCACTATTACCACTATTAACTAGTGGTGGTGGACTCAAATGCTTCTCCACAGTTTCCCAAAGATAGGCATCTAGTAAGATCAATTCAATGATTAAAAATTTTCAATGGCCCCTGAACTCTAACCCCACTTTCATTTTTGGCCCTGAAACTATTTTTTGTTTCGTTTTAATCTTCCCACTGCTAAAAGTGTATTTTAACGAATCCAGGATTAAGTTTCTCATTTTACTATTTCGATTACCAAAAATTCCTAGCCTGTATTTAAAATCAAAAGTACAATTTTTTACCATTATTAGCACAACTATCAATAAATCTCACCTCCCCCTACCTCCTCTATTCATCAGTCGCCACCCACTCCATATTACAGTTTATTCAATTTTTTTAATGTATTTATATAAAATAATAATATTATTAAAGTGTAATTAAATTTGAACAAGAAAAAAAAGAAGAACGATGTCTAAACTTAAAAATTAGTAATTCAATAAAATATTATAATTTGAAGTGATTTTATAAATTAATTTTTTTAATTTTTTATCAACCCAAGAATCATGTCATACTAGTATAAACTATAAGGTTCTAAATTGTTACAATTAATAATTGAATGTACAAAATAAAAATGATGTTCCAATAGTTTAGGGGTACATGTTACAATTAACCCTCTTTTATTGCCTGTATATTATTATTTGAGATACTTTTATTTTATGTATGAATCATTAAAATAAATAAATAAATAAATAAATAAATAAATAAATATTCTGAAGATAGAAGAAGAAAGTAAAGTAGAGAAATTATTTAGTAATAGTTGAATCTACTCGGGATCACAGCAGAGCGCAGTCCTCCTCCAGAGTCTACAGATCAGATCAGATATCTCCGTTTGTTTGACATCAATATTATTCTTCTTCTTCAACCTGGACTTGGCTCCTCCGGACCACCACCGCAATTCACAGGCTTGATACTAGCTAGTTAAAATTGTTATTTGTTCCCATTTCTACTTTGTCAAATACTATTCAGATTAAGTTATTTTCCTCGTAAATCAATTATATGCATCCAACAAATTCTCATAATAATGGAAATATGCGGATGGATATTCATTATTTGATTCCTTGCATATTTTTTTTTTCCCATTATATTATATATTGCCTCTGAATTACCTTTATTCTGAATACCTTATTAGATATGGTTCACCAAACAAACTGATTCTTTTACTAGTTTTCTGGGGAGTATTGGTATATTATTGGTCTCTGCCTAATGCCCATTACTCGATTTTCCGTTATATTATTGATCAACAACTCTCACTGCCCAGTTGCTGCAAGGATTATTAAGATGAAAACCAACCAACAATATTAAGAAACTTTTAATTAGATCAGCAGAACCATTATAATGTTTCTTCGGCCTCCAACTCCATCCCTTTATCACAGAATCAAACTGGATCTACGGGTGATCAGTCTCTTGAAATTTTTTCTGCCACCAAATCATCCTTAACTCGGTGCCTTCTCTCATATTATATTACCCTTTATCGACCACACCCCCAATGTCCCATGACTAATGCTGGGAGTGCCAATCTTGTGTATGTGCGTAGAAAACCAGATTCACATCTAGGTAGATCCCCTGCTTCTTCTTCCGACCACCAATGTGCAGCTGGTCCCGATTGCTCGCATCCGGGGAAAGCTATTGATCAAGACGAGTCTGCTCACAACAAGTCATTACCGTCCAAGGACTCTAGGATTTGTAGCCCTCAAGTTTCGCCAATTCCAAAGCCGCCTTCATTGGGTTTCTCGTCATCAAGGCCTACCGCTTTACCCTCTCTTGGTAACCTAGATCACCTTCAAGATCTCAGACCCCATGCTCAGTTCTCCTACCAAATCGAATACTAAGCATTGGGAAGAGCGATCCTGCAAATTAAATGATTTACTGAAGAAGTTGGACCAATCAGATCAACTGGATTATCTTGAGAGTATGTCTTTTAGCTAGATAAAGTTGTTTGATGCCATTTATCTGACTTTGAAATCATTTTAACCAGTTACATATTTCTGAAAACTCGCTTCTTGTTTTGCAGTTCTACGATCTCTTTCCTCAGTTGAACTTAGTAAGCATGCCGTTGAACTAGAGAAGAGGTCAATTCAGCTTTCACTGGAGGAAGGTAGTATAAAATATGATTGCCCTTTTCTTGCTTCACTATTTTCTGTTTTTATGTCTAACTTTTTGGTGGAAAATGTTGGCCATCGATTAAATTGACAACTTGTTGATATGCATGATGTTTGGTTACGTCGTTTCAAACTTAATGTGTATCAACCCTACCCTATGCAGGGTGTGGCACTAGTTTGTTCTGTTAAGAGTTCTAACAACACTTATACACTTATATGCTTTGCCCTGATAACAATTTTGTTGTTTTTTTCACACCACATGATCATTTTCTTGTGATTCCATGCCCTTAATATGTCCATTATTTTAGATGGGGCACTAGTTTTGGCTCAGTGTGGTAAAATAGAAGCATTTTAATCTTTCCTCTTATATAAATTATGCCACAAGGATTGCCCACTTGAATGTTCTCTGTGTAGTGGAAAATATCCGGTTTGACATTTCTGGGTTTCGTGGGATTGATTGAACTGTTTACTGTAAAGCATGTGTCCCTGTATTAACTCTTAACTTACCTCATTTACTTTAATAAGGTTTTGCATGGACAACATTGATGAGGTCGTTTTCTGCCTTGTAGCAAGGTGAATGTTATGGATCTCTGGCATCTTTTGGATACTTTTGAACGATGGGTATTACCTCCTCCCAATTTCCTTGTCCTTCCCTACCCATTTTTGTCCATTGTGTAAATGTAGAAAGAGCGCAATCACCTGAATTCTGAACCTCCATCGGTTAATCTCTTAGCCTCTCAAGTTTGCTAAGTTTACCATCAGATGAAAAAGCCAAAAGAATCATAAAATCATGCTCTTTGTACTTCCCCAATGATCTGGTTAACAAAGAAAGAATACAATGACAATGAAGAGGAGGCTCCTTTCTCCTCTCTCTAGCAGAGAGACTCAAAATTTGCACCCAAGTAATGTGCTATCGCTTATAATCTCTGCCTTCTTACTCTCTTTTGTGTCCATAAAAATCAATATTGGGATATGGTGCATCACTTTTTCTACCCTCCCATTATAACCCTGGAAATGTGCTTGGACAATCTTACTGCACATTATGACCTGCACTACATGCAAAATTTGCCATTTCATTCCCTCTTTTGTACTTGAACTGGTTTTGCACCCCAGACCTTTGTGTCCAAACTACTGTGCTTTACTATCAACTCATTTGGGTATTTTCTTTTGGGTTTTTCACCCACTTTTTTATTAGTATCAGTGCCAGAAATGAGTGATTTGGTTGACTCTACTCCTGTCATGAATGTCTTTTTAACTTGCGTTTATATATTCGTCTCCAATTCTTCAAGATAATCATTGCTGTTTTTTTTTTTTTTGTGTGTGTGTGTGTCTTCTGCCTTGTCAAATTACACATCATTGTGCCCCATTTTGTTTGGCAAAAGACAGGTCTAAAATCTTCTAACTTTGGTTATTGTTTCTGTGTCTATGAGCATGACTATTTTGCTTTTGGTTTGAGTATTTACTCACAACAATGATACACAGAAACTGTGGGGAGCTAATATCATCTGTTGTCCTAATTGTTTCTTGTGTGGTTCAGCAAAAGAGCTTCATCGAGTTCAAGTCCTCGATGTCTTGGAGAGATACTCAAAGCGCTCTAGAGTACCGTCGACCCAACAGAACATGTAAGAAAAGTTAGGTCAAGATGGACTACCAGTGGTTCTGCTATAGAACTTAGTACTTGACTTCGAATTTGAAGACTCAGCATACACTAATATTCTGATTGCAGTTTCTGTTGTATTCAGATGTTTGTCTGTTAGCTCTGCCCAGTGACATGTGTATATATTGCAAAACAAAAATGTATCAACTGTAACATAATTTTACTAATTGAAATATCTCTCTGTGCCAGTGTTGCACTTATGTGTTTTAATGTTGGGCAAATTTATTCGTCCAAGGTATCAGGCAACTTTAGCTCTTTCTTGGTTTAAGTAACTGGAAAAGATGGGGGATTGGTGTTGTGGTTTCCGAATTCTATTATCCATAATTATTATTATTACTTGTTTTTTTGCTAATGAAAAGAGTGTGGGATTATGTGGATCATGGTTTTTCGGCCTTTTTTAGTGTCGGTATCCTTCCTTGAACTGGATAGGTACTAAGGTAGTGTCTTCATTTGGATCCTCGTCATATTCAACCTGTATATGCATATATTTATGTAAGAATCCTCTCTGGAATCTCGTCACGCTTTTGAATGGTAAAATCAATAATCAGAGTGTATTATAAGGCTTTGACGAAAAACTGCTGACATCCCACCTCCCATTGTTCAATATAGATATATATAGTATATAAATGCCACTCTCGGTGCATGTTAGGCAAATAATATAAAAGTCTGCATTATTGAGAAAAAGGGATACCTTCCTACCAGTAAAAAATAAAAACACAAAGAAATGATTAGAGCCAAAAACATATAGTAATACATAGTATAACCAAGTCATGATATTGGTTGCAAATGAGTGAGTTTTGTAAAAATGGAGATTCATTCGTGCTAGTACTACTCTGCATTATTGCATTAATAATTATCAGCAGATCAGTCGTTGGCATTGACGTACCGTATATACCTAAGAATACGTGTTTGTGTGGGATATACTCAATTAGATCCCTGAGTCGTTTCATTTAATTATATAGGGTGGGTATCTCTATCTCTCTTCTCAAATTCTTCCGTACACTAGTATATACGCCATGTAGAGTTTTGACTTCTTTTTTTATATTGTAGATCAGTTTTATATATTGGTTATGACGATCAACTTCTGACTTTGTTACCCGAAAGAAAAACAACCCATGCCTGGGAAGAATATGGAACTCTAATCTAACATCAATGTTACAGTTGTATTACAACGTCAATAATTAGCGATAAAAGAGATGGAACAGAAATGAATAGATAAACTAGATTAATTCCAGCCGTAATAAATACTCGTATTCCTAATAGGTAGCTGGATATGGAGGATTTACAGGCAAGACTGCCAGATTAATTGATCACTTATCAAATATGATGCACTCAAAATGCCCTATTGATGCTGCACTCAAAATGCAATTAGATCAAGAGAAAATGAATATACTCTACTTGTGGCTATCTATTACGTAAAATCTTTTTTTTTTTTTTTTTCTTTTCAATGAGAGAATAAGTAATCCGGTTTACAACACCGCACAAAGCTGACATTATTATGACAAGGAAACGTTGACATAAATTAGTATTAAACAAACACTTGGCATCAGCAACCCAATACATTGATACAAGTACTAGTAGCTACGTGTACAACAATAATTGTAGTCGTAATATTATTTATACTTGATTAAACAATTCAACAAAAGAAAATAAAAAAATTTTAAAATAAAAAATTAAGGACTTGATTAATAAATCCATCTTTAATTAATTACGTGCAACATCAAAATTAAGCAATGGTTGGCTTTGTAACCTGTGGATTACTACATATATATATAAAGTACAACTAATTAATTAATATACTAGTACTATAATTGAGCGCATATATACTATAGTAGTATGATGGTGCTGAAGAATTCAAGTAGAACAGCGTCAGCTGGCTGAATATTCACAAAGGATTACTATCCGTAGCACAACAAATGAAATATTCACCCAGACTTGCTACTATTACGTAACTGCATATAATATAATAGTAGTAGTAGTACTTAGAATAATAATTAATTAGTGGATTCATGACTCAGCAGCAGCTGATCCCCGGCCCCCACCCTCGGGATGGGACGGGATAATGCAGATCAAGTTCTGGGGTTCGATATATCATCCTCAACTATATCGACCATTGAATTTGATCTATAGTCGGCCCTCCGATGATTCTAGAGCCACCTCAAACTTCGATCCAATTCAAAGCGAAAACCCAACTCCTAACTGTTTATTTATAATACCCTTTTTTTTTAATGTATCTGTTTATTTACTATACATACTACTACTACCTACATGCATGACAGTATTCTTGGTTCCTTTTTAATGTTGCTAGCTAGTAAAGAAAGTTTAGAATAACTCTATGAGAATATTTATACAAAATTATTGAGATATATTAGATTCGGAAAAGGAATAACAAAATTTAACTAAATATCTAAAATTAGATATTGATAATTTTTAATAATATTACCTTTCGACCCAATTATAGTACTTTAAAGAATGTTTTTAAAACACATAAATGTTAGATGACCCGTATTTTAGAATAGGAAGAGATGGGTTTTCTTTGTCTTATAGGGAATACGGACATTTTAGCCATTAAATGTTAGATGAGTAGAGTCTTAGACGTAAAATGAATGATTTAATTTAGGGAATATGGACATTTTAGTCATTAAATGTTAGATGTTTAGAGGTAAAATGTAGGGAATATGGACATTCCATCCACTTTATCTTTCAATCCAAAAGACGTGGGAGTTTAAGATAAATTTTCAAAACACATAGTTGTTTATGCTATTATACCCTAAACACTAGTACTAGCTTTGCATACACACTTTTTTTTTCCTTAAATAACATATTCTAAATGTAATTAAGAGTCATTGTCTTCTTTGCACCCATGCATGAGAGTGTTTCATTTATAAGTATAAGAGAAAAGAATGAGAATCAAAATTAATAATGGCTATAGATGTTATTTGATTGATCATTATGAAAACTATTTTATGAGAATCATTTTATGGGAATGAAAATATTATAAAATATTCATTTTTATTCCATACTTGTAACTTAGATTTCAAACATAATCAAACTCATCCAATTCCTTATTCAAATGAATTAAACTAGCAAGAGTGTTAAAATGACATAAATCTATATCTATAAAGGAATATGTGATTCTCATCTTCATATTAATTTAGATTCCTGAATACGGTTTGGATTTTGTTTTAGTTTTCTTGCATTGAGAATCGAAAGAAAACAAAAAATATTTAACCGAATAATCAAAAACCAACCGATGAACACTCCTCACCACAGGTGATAAATTAGGGGGCACAATGAAAATCGATGATAGTTGAGGGGTCATTCTGCAGTTGACCCCTAAATAAAATATATTTTGTTGGGATATTCTTCTTCAAATTGGCGCACACTGGATTCGTTTCATTCATTTCGTTGCCACATAGCCAGAATATAGCTAGGCAAAGGTACAAAGTAGTAGCGCTACTCCCAGTCCCCACACAAGTAGCTGCTAATTAGTACTCCACTACTTCCAAACCCAAAGAAGAGTCGCTATAGTTTCTTGAGCATTAATGGTTGTTGCGGCTATTGTCGGTCTCAGAGATTCTTGAAGGGATATTAACAAACCTGATAAGTCTACCCAGAAACAGAAAGTCTCACACTTGATGTAACTTGTCTTTGTTCATATATTTTGGTGAATTGGGGTTTATCACCAAATGTTTTCTAGTTGCTGATACTCCTCTAAACACTACAACAAGCCTGCTGCTGCTACTGCTGCTTCTTCTGCTTATAATAAAGGTGTTTCCCCAAAGAATCGTGAGTCACTTGTTTCTTCCTCCTCATTAGAAGCTTTCATTGGAGTAATTTCTGTCTGTTCTGATTATCTTGAAGTGAACAACATGTTTTTTTTTTTTTTTTTTTTAAAAAAAAAAAAATTCAACATGGGCTGGGTTGGTACCTTCTGTTTTTACTTTTTGGTTTTGCATGATGATATCATCTCGTCTATATTAATATACTACTAGTAGTAATCTTCATTATAATGGAACTATGGTTTCTGACATCATACCAAAACTGGGACTTTTCACTTTAGGTTGTCTTGCTATTGACAAGATCGATAACTAAATAAATATTCGATTCTTTTTATCAATGAATGTTTTTAGGTAAAGGTTGGATTATTTATTGTCTGCTTTTTGTCTCTTGCTCATATTAGACTTTCCAGAAATTATATTCATTGTACAGAGATAGCTTCTACCCTCTTTCTTGTCCGGAGCCTTGGGTTTCTCCACAACTCTCTCCTCCACTAAATTCTAAAACATCTCTTTTTTCTTCAAAGCCTTTTCTTTGGGTTCTCTGCGTTTGGGGAATAACCACCCTGATGATTATTGACTGACCTCTTTGGGTGATAAAATCTGCTGCACTGTGTAGTTTGCACTTTCATGGAGACTGCTTTCAACTTTCTATATGTAAGTATGATTAATATGCTAATTCTCTTTAGTGAAATTGCATGTGCTACTGCGGTTTCTGTCCTCTGAAATGCATCTGTGATTGCAGTTGATCAAAGATACATACATAATATATTGACGATGTTTGTGCCTCTCGGGTTGATTGGCTTTTGGAAGACTAGCGAAACAAATCCTTCCTGGAAGTCCCTCTTCACTTGTTTTTCATATTCACGCTACTCCTCTACTTTGGTTCATGATATTTTTGCATTTTCGATGATTTTATTAGGATTTTTGTGTTAAAATTAAAATGGAGGTTTGAGAGAGCATTCCATGCCATTATGGGAGATGGTGCATTCACGCTTAATAACATGGGAACACTTTCTGACAACATCATGGATTTCAACCTCATGGATGAACTCTTGTTTGATGGTTTTTGGTTAGAAACTACAGAGGAATCCAGCTTTTGGCAGCCTGGTCCGTCTACTTCCAGTGCTTTAGATTTCCCTTCAAACTATTCCCTTACACCAGAGATTAACATTGGTCATTTCAGTTCGAACCTAGATCAGGCAAGCATTTCGGAAGGGACGAAAACATCTGATTTCGTTGACAATAAATCTCTTGTTCGAACTCAAATGGATGAATTTGGGGCAAGACACACAGAAAACCTGGAAGCTGCCCTTCAGTCAGCATCTTCGCGCCAACCTGAAAATTTTCTCTGGTAGAAGGCAGCAAAATGAACACAAGGTTATGGGTTGGACCAAATAGAGATCCAACTCCAAATAACTCAGTGAGAAAGAGACTGGTGCAAGCGATTGATTACCTGAAGAAGTCCGCTAGAGATAAACATGTTCTAATTCAAATCTGGGTACCTGTAAAAAGAGGAGGCAGACATGTTCTTATGACCAAAAATCAACCTTTCTTCCTTGATCCAAATTGCAAAAGTCTTGCAGAATACAGACACGTTTCCAGAAACTATCAATTTGCCGCTGAGGAGGACTCCAAGGAGCTTGTTGGATTGCCTGGCCGTGTTTTCTTAAAGAAGTTGCCGGAGTGGACACCTGATGTTCGTTTTTTTAAGAGAGAGGAGTATCCACGTGTTAATCATGCCCAGCAGCACAATGTTAGAGGGTCACTTGCACTTCCTGTTTTTCAACAAGGAAGTGGAACTTGCTTAGGTGTTGTTGAAATTGTCTCAACTGCTCAGAAAGTTAATTATCGCCCTGAACTTGAAAATGTTTGCAAAGCTCTTGAGGTACGTTCCTGTCCTGATTCCTTATGGTTAATATGATTTTAAATAGCAGTTACTTTCTTCCACAGACTTAATATGTTTTTGAAGTATTATTGAGTCTAAGTTGGCATGCTGACTTTCAAATCTTGGTCCATTCTCCAAGGCATGATAAGATAAGTTTTCATGGAGCGGGCATTTTTGCCCAACCAGTTAACTGCACTTTGCTTCTAGTTGCACTTATTGTAGCCTATACATTGTATGCTGTCACCTTTTTACTGTACTAAAAATGTTCTTTAGTTTGAATTGCATTATGAACATCAACTGATCTCTTAGATTTTACACTATCATTTTAACTTTAGTCACATGCAGTTGTATTGTTCTCTCAACTTCTTTTGTCCCAAATGCATCTTTTTTCCCTTGCGTTTCTGAGCAGAAATTCATTCTTTCAGGCTGTTGATTTGCGAAGCTCAAATATCTCAATTTCTCCCAAAGTAATAGCAAGGTACACATTAAAAGCTTCTGGTACCTAAATAATGAAATTTACAATTGGAAGTTCATTCCTGATGTCATTATATGCTTCTGTCAGGATTTTGACGAGTCCTACCAAGTTGCTTTAGCAGACATTCTATCTGTGTTAAAATGTGTCTGTGACATGAATAAATTGCCTCTGGCTCAAACTTGGGCCCCTTGTAGCCAGCAAGGTAAAGGCGGATGCAGGCACTCTGAGGACAACTATCTTCATTGTGTTTCTACTGTTGACTCTGCTTGCTATGTGCGTGATCCACAAGTTATGGATTTCCATGTGGCATGCTCTGAGCACCACTTGCTTAAAGGTGAAGGTGTGCCCGGGGGAGCATTCACGACAAATCAACCATGTTTTGCTACTGATATAACAGCCTTCAGCAAGACAGAATACCCTCTTTCTCACCATGCCAAAGTATTTGGACTGCGTGCTGCTGTAGCAATACGCCTTCGAAGTATCTACACTGGATCGGCTGAATTATTGTTGTTCTGGAGTTCTTTCTACCAATTGATTGCAAAGATGCTGAGGACCAGAAGCAGATGCTGAACACATTATCTTCTGCAATAGAAAAAATTTGCCACACTTTGCATGTTGTTACAGACCAAGAGTTTAGAGAAGAAACAACTTTTTCTGATGATGGAAAGCCAAGCTCTTCAATCAGTAAATCGGAAAAACAGGAATCTTCTTCAGGTTTTGTATCTTCTACTAAGGAATCATCTCTGCGTGCTTCATCGTGGATTGCACCCATGGCGGATGAGTCAAGGAAGGGTAAAAATATAGCTTTCTCTCTGGATAGTCACAGCGAGAAGCCCGAAGAAGAGTTCAAGTTGACAACCTGGTGGGATAATGATAAGATGGAGTTACATGATATGCCTGCATTTCCCGAGGTTACTCGGATTCAACATGGTTCTGGACTCAAAGGAACTGCTGTGGGTAGTGAAGATGTTTCTGCTATTAAGGATCATCAATCCGCAAGTAATAGAAGCATTGGTGAAAGAAAGAGGACTAAGAATGAGAAGAGTATCAGCTTGCAAGTTCTCCGACAGTACTTCTCTGGTACCCTGAAAGATGCTGCAAAGAGTATTGGAGGTAGGAAACACTTTCACAACTGAAAAGTTGGGGGGGAAAAAAAATTTTTTCATATCCAGTTTATATAACACTTTCCCTACCCTTGGGAGGTTTTATTTGCTTAGTTTCAGCTTTTAAAAATTAAAATTTTGTTGGTTTATATTTCCTTCAATACATATTGATAGTATCTACTAAGTCAAAATCTTAGATTCATAATAACTTGATAAAATTAGTCTGAAACTTAAAAAGAATTGATGGATTCTTAAATGTTGACAGCAAGCATACTTTTTTTTTTTTTGACTTCAGTACAATATCATGAATGTATAACTATCTTGAATTGTTTGATTTGTTGGAAATTTGACAGAAGAAGTTTGATGCTTCTCCCTGTGGTGCAAAGTTATTGCAGTTAAGAGTTTCCAATGTGGGATCCTCTGTGCATTTCCTTCTTTGTTGATGCTGATAAAAGCCAATTTTTCTTCCTCATAATAATTTTGTTGCTAAATTTTGTAGACATAGTTATTCGGTTTTATCTAGTATCGAGTTGAAAATATTATATTAGGTAAATCTTGTAGGATTACTTACATGAGCAGTTCCAGGCTAAACCTAGTTTGAAAGATTCTTTGGGTTGCTTCAAAGAGTTGGGGCTAGTATATTACTTTCACTGAGGCTAAACTTTGTTTTCTCTCGCTGGAAGAGATTCTCTCTTTCTACATTGCTATGCACTTCTCCCATTCATAATTTTAGCCTCTTGCCTGATCACAATAGGGGAAAAAAAAGACAAGTTACCTTTTCTAGCTAGTTAGTGCTATTAATTTCCTGCAAATTACATTCAATAGCATAGGAAATTACTTGCTGAAAAAAAGTTCAATATGTTGATCTTGCAGTATGTCCCACAACCTTAAAAAGAATATGCAGACAACATGGAATGTCATGCACTAGGTGGCCTTCTCGAAAGATAAAGAAGGTTGGCCACTCATTAAGAAAGCTTCAACTTGTGATTGATTCAGTCCAGGGTGCTGAGGGTGCTATTCAACTGAATTCTTTCTATAACAACTTCCCCGAACTCAATTCTACAGATTTAGCAAGTCCTAGCAACTTGTCACTTTCAAAAGGGAGTGATCGATTGCAGCAATTGACCACTCAACCTGAGGGTAGCATCTTAAGCCCTGGTACCACTGCCTCAAAATCAACTTCTTCTGGTAGTCATAGCTCCAGCTCAAGTTTCTGTTGTTCTGCTGGGGCAATGCAGTCTCTTTCTGTCCATGTGCCCGGTGCTCAAGATGCTTCATCAGCAGAACAGTGCAATTTAACTCTGAAGAGAGTATGCAGTGATGCAGAGTTGCATGATCTGGTTAAAGAAGAAACGAAGCTTCTTGTGAGATCTCGAAGCCAAAAGATTTTTAGGGATGATGTTTCTCCTGATACTCTACCTCTTTCCCTTGCCCCACAGAAGCAGCCAGATTTCACTGTGTGGAAGCTCTTTTAGGGTAAAAGCAACTTTTGGGGAGGAAAAGATCCGGTTTAGTCTACAACCTCATTGGGGATTTGAAGATTTATTACAAGAAGTAAAGAGGCGCTTTAATATAGACAATCTCATTAAGATTGATCTTAAATACTTGGATGATGACTCGGAATGGGTGCTTTTGACATGTGATGATGATCTTGAAGAATGTATTGACATATACAAATCCTCTAACAGCTGCATGATCAGATTGTCCCTCCACCAACCCTATCTTTTGAAGTTTGGAAGTTCATTTGGTAGCCATGGCTCATCATAGATGAGGCAGGTATCATTTTCGTGCAGCAATTGCTTGCTTTAGTTGTGGGGTCGGCTTTTGTCTACTCTCGTGAATGTAGGCTCGTCAATTGTTTGGCACAAGTTGAACATAAATAAGGTTTGTTGGTTGTGGAACACTGGACTTGTAACCCATGGTTGCCAGACTGATCCATCCGCCACTACCATTACAATGTCACATGAGAGGTTGAAATATATTTCAATGAAAAGATACTCTCGCTGAAAACCGAAGTGAGCTATTTTGACGCTTGCTAGTATATTTGGACTACTTGTGCTCTTTATCTTGCTTCTAAGATTAGACGGCATAGGCATTTAACAGTAAATTCTTAAGCGGACCAAATTCATGGTAGGTGTCATAGAATCGTTGGTTCATAGTATCACTTTATGTTTATAGGTAATGTGAGTGAATGTAGACCAAGAAAGAATTTACCATCATTCAACTGATACGAGTCCATTAAAATAGGTATGATAACATCTCACCTCTAAACACATTCGAGCACATTTCTGGAGTACTAGGTATAATTTACTAGATCCACTGAAACGAGTTCTCTTTCTGATCGGCAAAATATGGTAGAGTCAGTCCAAACAAATACCAAATCCCTCGCAGTCCCTATTGCCTAGCAAGCTTGGACCCAAAAAAAACCTATTATAGTCTCATAGCATATAACTCCCTGGGAACTACATACAACTACCATTCGTATATGTAACTATTTCGTCAGCCTACCAACAACTAATTTACACGTGAAACAGGCAAAACTGTACACGAACAATTTGTTAATCTAGGCATATTGTGCTATGTCCTTTATAATTTTGTACTGTAGCGAATGCATAGTAGAATTTCAATATTAAGGATACAGCTTTTTGATCTATAGAGACTCTGCAATTTATACACAACCATAGCAAAGGACAGCCAATGCCTTGAAAACTCTATGCCAGTAAAACAATCAGAGAAAAATTTCAACGAGTTCCAGATAAATGATGAACATGTGAATTCACTACTCGTCAATGTTGCAAAGGCGAAGGTAAGGATTATCAAACATTACATATCTAGACCAATAAGACTTGTACTTGGCAATAGCAAGATCCAACCATGGTTTATAGTTTCCGTTGTAATGCACAACAGCTGCGTTCTCAATTGCTGTTTGATTGATGCGTGCAGGATCATACCCAAGCCCCAACACATGCCAGCTCCTTTCAAGGGGATAGGTTAAGTTATAAAAGGTGATCAGCCCTGGTGGCAGCGTTCCAAGTTTCCAAAGAGTTCTGTCCTCATTCTGAAAATAATAGCAGTAACCAAAAACAAAAAAGATACAAACAAATTATTTATGTGAGGTATACAATAAATCATTCCTAAAACTGATGCTGCTGAATCATGGAGTATGCATCTTTGAATTCTTAAACTCCACAGTGAAACAGATAACACCAGGACAAGTTGCATTCCCCAAAGCAGCATATCAATAGACATACAAACACTTTGCCTGTTCATAACTTGATAAAAGATTTTAAAGCATATTGTTGGTTGTATATGCTAATAAACCATTTTACAGAAACGAATATTAGAGCTCAAATATGTCTCATTGACCAGAAACCCTAAAGTTAAGGGCAAGAAGAATGTACAGTGGAGACTTACCATTTCCTGCCAGTGGTGATATATTCCATACCGTAATGTTGCGCTTTCTCCATTCCTTCAAATCAAAGACATTCATTCCAAAAGCCCAGCCACAAGCATTTGGATCAAAATTTTCAGATATCTTTGGATTAGAAAAGTTCAGGTATTTGTCAAATCTGTGAAAGCTTTCCTTGCAAGTCTCCACAGCCCCATTTACCCTCCCATGCAAATCAACAGACCAAAGTGGTGTCAGATCCTTCTGAACAACAATATCATCATCCAGAAACAATATCTTATCCAGCTTTGGATAAACCTCGGGAAGGTAAAATCGAAGGTGATTTAACATGGACAAGTATTTTGGATTTCTATATTTGTATAGATTGTCTGCACCAGCTGTGAGCGAAGAGGCTTGATGTGCCTTAAAGTAATATTCTATCATTTTGGCTGATTCAAGCTGACGTAAAACAGGGCAATAAGAGGAATTGAGCCATGTAAACTCATCTACATTTTCAACTAGGATTGCTGCACCAGCTGGAGGGTTGACCAGAAACCAGACTGTCATTGTCATCGCCACAAAGTTTAACTTATCTGTTACTATATGGAAAACATGTTTTTCAGGCTCCTTAGCATGCAACACTGTTGAGTTTACGACTACAGATGTTGCAAGTACATTGTCAGAAAAGATAGCATAATGGTATAAAGAAGGATCTTCAAGCTTTTCTTTGTTAGGGAAGTCTTTGTCCTGATATCCATGTAGGTAATAGTCTGTTGTCAGAAGCAGTGGAATACAATGCATAGGTTTGGGGACAGTTTTGGCAGCTAACTGTATAAGAAATGCACTTTTTTTCTTCTTTCCATTTAGACTCCCTTCAGCATACTGGAGCATGGCCCTTAACTTCCTTGCCATTGTTATACAATCATATAGCTGGTCCTTTGCTGTAGCCAGAATATGACCCATTTGTTTTGCTCTATCAAGTGCACTATAAAGAAAAGAAAGAAACACCGTATCAAAACCAAGGGCCTTCATTTAAACATTACAAAAGCTTAAAACGTCAGATGGTTATTTACCTTGGCTGAAGTTCAATATCAGATGTTGCTTCTCCAATTGCAAATTGACTTTCTCTAGAATGCTTGATGAGAGAATCATATAGAACAGTCTCATTCTTAGCTTTTGCTATCGTTGCATAAGCTCTTGCCATTATGATCTGATCACGGATTAGTTTCAATGTAGATTCAGAGTTAGGATTTTCGTACTCTTTCCTCCATATACTGTATTTACCCTTGACAGTGGTGTCAAATTCTCTTGCTCGTTGAATGGCAGCTTCTTGCATTTCATTATCAATCTCTTTACTTTGTTGAATCAGTTCTGCAGCCCGTCGTTCTCTCCTTTCTTGACGTAACATCTAAAGCACAAGAAATTATCGTTGTATCAGACAGACTAAGTGGAACCTAATAAAATGAACAAAAGAAGAACTTGATACGTCACCCGCCGCTTGAGTTTCGAAGGATGCACTGAAGACACTAGTAGATGTGGTGTTTCACTCCCGTATTTACGTCCTTCACGAGGAGGGTTGATTGCTTTCATTTAAACTAATTTCACGTTTCGGTGGATCCCCGAGCACCTGAATGTAATAAATCAATGCTTGAGATCACGGTAATGGCTGAAATTTACATGCCAACCAGTTGAAGCAGAAAGAATGGGCGGAATGGCTGATATGTCCTTTGCCACATACCTTCGAACTCAAAGTTTGATCACTAATTACATCGCTAGGGTCTTTCCATACCCAAGAAGCAGATAGTTGTCTAGATTTCACAGTCCTAATTTTAATAGCACCAGAAGGGTCATTATATGTCACAATTATGTCAATATCCTGCATGACATTAGTAAAAACAATCACAATCTCAATCTCACTTCCAAGAAGAAAGCAAAAAGTTGATCACCTTTTTCTCCGGGTGACTGGCAGATTCTAATTGCACTTGTTCCTGCAACCCCACCATTTACCCCATATTAATGTATATGTAACACATGCTTTACTCTAGGTTCTCACTGACACTATGTTAGAGAGGATAAAAATATAAGACTTGCAAAGAAAATGTGAATTAAACATTTTACGGGTTCAAAGTGTTGATAATTTCACAAATGTAGAAGATAGGATTTGTATCCTAATGACTTAATATCATACATTAATTTGTCTGTAAGATTTATTCAGCTAGCATGGAATTTTCCCTTTCATGTGATATCACTAAATTGTATAAGTTCACAGGCACACTAAACATCCTTTTGACTGATGCCTTTAAGCATTTTAAGGCAATAACCCAAACCCCAATCAATCACAAACCAAATCAGTAAAATGCAAGCAAGAACAACACTACCTAGATAAAGAAACAAATTCTCTTCACAATCTTCTGGTCATCCCAAAAGGAAGCGAAAAGTCATTCGAGTCATATCCAGTTGCAGGTTCTCATAGCTAGATAACAGAGACGACGGATCAAATACTAGGTATATGACCTCCTTTTCCTTGAATAAAAATTCAAGAGAACCTTATGAAGCAAACTGTAAACTACAGCTCTCTGAACCAAAAAGAAAAATACAGAAATAACAATACTAACACACCACAATGGAAGAAAAAAAGAAAGAAAGAGGAATGAGGTCCTTCTCAAGCCCAGAACTCAAGTGTCACGAGATATCTATCAGAGTAAAACCTGAAATCAAGGCAAATTTCCTTCTAGATTACCATCTCTTACACTAAATCCCAAGTATGACAGCCATGTATTCGTGGCAGCTATGTCCGAAAGCAACATCCCAACAATGGAGCTTGATTTTTAGAAATCAGTGGACAAAAGCTGTGAGATTTACTTACATATTGAAAGGGAAGATGATACTGACCCTTGTGTGAATACATTGTGGACAATCATACAGCTGCGAAAAATGTTGGCTGCTCTTTCTTTGACTGTAGATAATAAGGAAAGAAACAATGAAATAGAATACCCCAAAAAAGCAGCAGCAACAATTGCAATTATTTATGACAATGAAACAGTAAAAGTCCAAAAAGAAAAATGCGCTTGATGTATCTGAATACAACTTGGAAGTAGTTTCTGCTTTAACTAGAAGAAGGTGTACCATCACCTGCATTAAAAATATCAGTAGCATAGGGATCAACGCAGCAGATGTATAAGTGAAAAGTGCCCATAAGAAAACAATGCAGCAAGAAGAGATTTTTCCAGATAAGTGTAATCAAAGGTGAAGACATAATAATTCAAGAAACAGCGATTGAAAGTGACCGGGTTCTTATGGAGTTGCGTAGTATTTTTCAGGGTGGCCGGGGGGCAAAGAAACTGCAATATAAGGATCAGGGATGGCAATGAAAGGAAATGGAATCCAGACCTTGAATAATTTGCTTACCATATTAAAATGGAAGATTTGGGGTCAAAACATAAGTTGCAATACCCGTATCAATGAATACTAGTACTAGTAGTAGTATAAGTTACCAGGAATGAGAATATGGTTAGCAGAGATGGTGACATGGATGATAATCCACCACGAGCTGCGGTAGTAGGAGACATGCCGGAAAACCCAACCCCAACGCCGGAAAAATTGGCAAATAATCTTCTTGTACTGGTATAATCTAGTAGATGAGAATAACATCCTAATTAATCTTCCTATCTTTACATATTTTATCTCTCTCTCTCTCTCTGTGTCTTCTGTAAAATCGAAGGAGATCCAGCACCCCAAGGTGGAGGTTTGTTTATTTCGGCAGACAAAACTAGGACGGTTAATAGGTTGGGTCAGCCCGAATTCGGCCCGTCAGATTCGACAAATAAAAAGCCAAATTTTATATTAAAGTGGATTGGGTTGAGTTTGAAATTAAATATTCATATCAATTTAGATGTGAGTCGAGTTTAGATTTCACAAGGTTTAACTCGAATAAAATCCAACCGGAATAAGTAAATGAATGAATATGTATGTATATAAACACTAATTGGGTTACTGATTTAATTCTATACTAATTAATTTATTAATTATGCAAACAACCACATAGTCATAATAACTTATTCCAAGTATATTTTTTGCAACTTTTGTATGTTATATAGTAGATATTACTAGTTATTAAGAAAGTATTGTTTTTTATGTAACTTATTCCAAGTACATTTTTTTCAACTTTTATATGTACAGATATTACTAATTATTGAGAAAGTATTGTTTTGTATACTTTAGTTATTAGTATTGAAATTTGAAATATTTTTTTTATATTTTGTTTCTTAATGATGTATGTACTGTAAATTTAGGCCACCAATCCGATTAAAACTCAAAAATCTAATATGAATAGCATATTTGTGAATTTAGTTCAATCTTATTAAAGTTAACTATTCGAATAATTGTGTGAATCAAATTTGGGTTTTACAAAAGTCTATTTACAAAGCCCAGTTAACAATCCTAGACAAAACACTAGGTTCTAGGAATGCTAACTTCTACATGCGTATTATTTTTTGTTACATTTAAATGTGGGAAAAAAAAAACCCCGCATGCTCCATCTCGATCCGAAAAAGCTCAATTTTTAACCGAGGTAATTGATATTTATATTTTTTAGATCAAGTACAAGGTCAGGGTTTTAAAATATATAGGATCTTCTATATATTCTGTATTATTTGTTATCATACCACTTAATGAACGATCAAAATTAAGTGGTGTGATTTTAGAAAAGTAATCTTACCCGTTCATTAGGTAGTGTGACAAAAAGTGACATAAAATGTGAGATAAAATATACTTAGCGTTACGTGATTATTCGATTTGACCTTCATGTATCATTTTTTTTTTTTCAAATTTTTAAGTAAACAAGTCATTCATTCAATTTCAAAATATTTATTTGTAATTGTACTTAATTTATCTAGCTTTTTTGGAAAAAAATATTATACTACTTTTGTTTTTTCTTTATAGTTTCAAGAATTGATGTGATTTTTTAAATTAAATTTTGTTTAAGTTTTTTCTTGGATGAAGTTAATATTAATTTTTTTTCTCCATTTATTTTAATGGATTTTATGTAGAATACTTATTAGTCATAAAAAAAACAAAAAACAAAATTTGGTGTCAAAGTGATATTAATTTAGTTTTTGGATTTTTTTTTTTTTTTTTGAAAAATTAATGATGATAGGATAGAGTCAAGTATTTGTAATAGGTACCTGATTTGCAAGTACCCGATGGCATGAAGGGTGGGTTAAAGTAAAAAAAAATGACTGATTAGACAAGTGATGATCGGGTCAGTCAAATCCTTTAAGGGGCGGGTAACCGTTCCGTGTCCACCCTAGTTATATTCTATTGAACCAATACTAAATTATATACAACCAAATATATTCTAGTATGAGTAGATGCCTAACAATGTTCATTATTCATTATTTAATCCGTCCCATTAAAAGTGTCATAGTTTTTATTTTGAGACGTTTTAAAATATTTGTCATGTTCCTAAAGTCAAAAGAATTTCTATCTTTTTTTTCTTTTTTTTTCAATATTGTCCACCCTTCAATTTTTTGTAATACTACAGTCAAATTTGAAATTTGAAATTTTGGGGGCAATATTGAAAACTAAAGTAATAACATCACAATCAAATCACTATTGTTAATAAGTTGAATTTTCAAAATATGATAAAAAATATAGGGTAGAGAGAGTATTTTTACATAATATTTTACAGTCATTTATATGTATATGTATATATATATATACACACACTAGAAAATTGCACTTGTATATATTTATTGAAAATATTCATTTTCTAAAAAATAAATGAATAATTAGTGAATGATAACCAACTATAAAAATTTTACATGTTGAGTTTTTTATACAAGATTATATATTTTAAATATAGTCTTATATCTTTTCTTTTTCATTGTAATTAATTTCACCTATCTTTTTTTTGTTATTTTTTTCAATATTGTTATTTGTTAAAATATTATATATAAATTTTATTTTTTACAAAAAATTAAATCAATTTTCTCTTTTATGAGAACAACGTATGATAATTGTATTTTCTTATACAATTGTATTTGTATGATTATTAGTCTTATAATTTAAATTGAAACAAAATTTTGATATTAAAAAGAGATTTTATTGAATTTAAATCAAATAAAGTAAAACATAATGCATAAATTTATCAAGGGCATTTCCTATTTCTTTACTATTTAGCAAAACAATTAAGATGTAGATTAAATGTTTTGGTAAATAATAAAATGAATTAATCGAAAAAGTATGAAAAATAAAAAAAATAAATCCATACATTGTTATTAGCCTTCATTTTGTTTATGTATTTAACAAATTCAAATTTAATTTCATACTAAAATACTATATCAAAATATAATGTATAAGTTAACCACATTCAATGCCATTCAAGATAAATAGAAGAGTTCAGAACATCAATAACTACATGTCACCACCAAACTTTAAACTCTTTATTATCTTTATTGGTATAAAATATAGTTTACTCCAATTTAAAATAGTTTTTGTTTTTCTTTTAGGTTACTAAGTTATAATTTTTATAATGATACCGCCAATAATTTGATCAATTATAGATGAAGACTTTTTCCATAAAATTAAACTTTTTTTTAGATATATATATATATTCTTCATCATTAGTAAAAGATAAAATAATTACACAATATCAAGTAGTATCAAATATCATTTAATAGATGAAATATGTTACCTTTTGAATATTACCCTATTACGATTACTTTATTTAAAATTTGTTTTCTCCTAAACTTAGTAGAGTCGAGTCAAAAAATATTTGTTATTGTTTTAACTCAGGGAAACAAATTTAATAGGTTCTCACATTTTACATTTGTATTTTTTAAGTCATCACATTTAAAATGATGTATTTTAATCTTTCACAAATATAAAACGTACCATATTGGTCTCTTTGACACAATTACAAGCATATTTTGGTTTAAAATATTCATATGCGTTTTGAATTTTATATTTTTCATGGATAAAATTTCATGGACAAAATTAACAACACATAAATTTTAAATACACAATGACACTACCTAAATCCTTATCTATCACATCCCAAAATTCTCACCTACCATTACCGCCCATATTCCCGCTTTTCCTCCATTATCCTTATTCCAATAACTTCAATCATTTTCTTTTTTAGATAATTTAGAATCTTTTATATTTAAAATTATGTATTATCAATTTTGTCCATGAAAATATGTTATATTCGAAACGCGCGTGAGTATTTTGTCCAAAATAGTTCCATGATTGCATTGAGAAACCAAAATGGTTCGTTTTAAATTTGTAAGGGATTAAAATGCATCATTTTAAATGTAAAGAATTAAAAAAGTATAAATGTAATGTGAAGTACTATTAAAGTCATTTTCCCTTTTAACTTATTCCTAAATGACTTGTAGTCGAGAAATTTGTTGGGTTACACATAACCGGTAGGATTGTCAATAGGATCGGGTCGACCCGAGTTCAGGCCTAACAAATAAAGGGCCGAACCTAATATTAAAGTAAAATGGGTTGAGTTTGGATCCAAATATTAGATGTGATTAAATTGTGAGTTGAATTTGGGATTTATTAGGTTCGACCCGATTAAACCCCGACCCACACACACACATATATATATATATATAATGCTGATTTTATCCTAAATTAAATAGTACGGCTTAATTTTATGTTTGGATAATGGTTAATTATTCTAGTATTCTATTAACTTAAATAAAATCGGATGACTAAAAATAATAATATAATATCATTAGCCAATTTAGTTGAAATGTTGTGCCTTAATAATATAATTAATAGTTGTTTATTAACATAAGTAGTACATTTTATGTTGATCGGGTGTAAAAAAATAAAATTTTAACAAATAAATTATAAAAAATTTTACTGAATAATGTGAGTTTGGGTCAGTCTGATTAGAGTCTGAAACCTGAATAATTTTGTAAGTCGAGTATGAGCTTTATATTTGTGAGATTGGGTTGGCTCGATTAATGCTCGAAACCCAAATAAATTTGTGAGTCAAGTTTGGGTTTTGCGAAACCTGGCTCACAAACACCTATTGACAGTATTAATAACGGATAGAAAAATTCTTATGAATCCGATCCATGATAAGTGGGATAGACCCTATTGATTTACATTCATTAACATCACTTTAACTTATTAAAATAAAAATTTTCAAGATAATATTCAATTATGAATATAAACTAAAGATTCATTCATCCTATCATAAATCGAATCTATGTAAAAAAAATTTCTGATCTATATGGCACTGATTGGGCAAGGGAATTACCGTAATAAAATGCATGGGTAGCAACTCCTAGTCCTACCTACCCACCATTTGTCAGTTTATGATGTTGATTTCCATCCTTCCTCATCAATTATGCAAACAAATTACCTCTCAGAAAAAAAAAATTTATGGTGATTATTGAATAATTAATAATATTTTAATAATTATTTAATAATTAATGGATTAAAGTCATTTGTACTGGACGATCCGTTTTATTACAAATAGAAGAGATATATTTTGTCTAAATAAAAGTTTTTTATTAATTTTTAAACAACTATTAAAATGTCAAATAATTAATCAATAACTACAATAAATTTTGCCCTTGCAAGAAGCTAATGGTAGCAAGTACTACTATCATTACCAATTTGCCATATACTTCTATTCGTAGCATATGTGTGGAAGATGTTATCCGTTATCAGCTCAACTATTCCCCCAACCCCAATTGTGAAAAAAGGGCTGCCCTTGTTCCTTCTCACTATTGTGTATGGTTTACTTTGAAAGAGCAGAAGTGAATACTTCTCTTTTAGGACAGAGCCAAGTCAATTGCCAATGGTGGCTTTGTCCAAAGGGCAAGCAGGCGTTGGGGATTGTCATCAGATATATTAACAAATCTGGTATAGCCAATTAACGCTGGCAGGAGACATACAGCATTCCAAGACTATCTTCATAATAATAGATGGGGTTTTGAGGCTTGCAAGTAAACAGGATTAATTGAGGGAATGCTGCCATATCCTGACCAACCAAGTGCTCCTCAGATCCACCAAAGGATGTATCCAGAATTTTATTGTCTTCAAAAGTCATTTGCACCAACTTTTTGGCCAACGCTCCTGCGCCATATCCTTTCTGATAAAAGTTGTTTGCGAGCAAAATCTTTCGCAGCAAACAGGTGACTTTGTTCTACCAGAGTAATACCATTGGTTATTTCCTAGAGTAGGTAATTGGAAGCTATATACTGAGCGGGAGCTCCAAGGGTGGCAGTACATCCGGAACAGGTAAGCGCCAGTGGATCATATAATTTATACATAGCAGAAGCAAATGCACCAAACTAAGATAAATGTGCTAGCTATATATATTCCTGCACACAGATTGTAAAGCCTTGGCTCACCACATTATTGTCAAGCATACATATGAAATCTTCTCCATGTACAAAGGTATATTTCCTAAAAATACTCGAGCTCATTTTCACTTCATTAACAAAAATAACTGACAAGAGATCAGCTCAAAATTTCCCATCTCTTTTTGTGATTTGTAACACTACCATTAATAAACAAACTCCTTACCATTATGAATAGGAGGGATTCTAACGGATTAGGAAACAGCTGTATGAGAGCAAAATTGCACCTATTATGCACGTTGTGGGAGTGGATAGGTTGGATGTCCTCCGTTCCTTGGATGAAGTGCAGAACGATTGTGCAACTGTCAGAAAGGTTGCTGACTATGTTGATAAGCTGTCTGGCGCATCTTACTTACCCGAGGTTCTTTTGGTTTTTCCTTAGCAGATTCAATGCGTTCTAGAGTGTCCACAACTTCTTTCATTGATGGTCTATTTTTATGTTCAGGCGCAAGACATGTTAGAGCAAGCTGAGCTAATTGTACAGCTGCTTTTGAAGGATATTTGCCTTCTAACCGGGAATCCATCATGTTCTTTAACTTTCTTCTGTCAGACAAATGAGGCTTGATCCAATCAGTCAAGTTGTGTTGCCCATTTGGACGATTAGTATCTAGTGCTCGTAGAGCTGTTAGCATTTCGACCAATACCACACCAAAACCAAACACATCACTCTTCACGTATAAGTGCCCTGTTAAACATGAATGAACAAAAATTATGACCTTGCATATCTGTTGGCATCTTGTTCGACGTTCTTTTAATCATGTTTACTCAAGTTTTGAGTTTGATCAGTACTGCTAAACTTCGTGTACTGAACAATAAGCTCTAGAGATCTAGCAATATTACCTGTTGCAACGTACTCAGGAGCAGCATAGCCATATGTTCCCATAACACGTGTCGTCACATGTGATTGACTTGCTGTGGGACCCATCTTTGCCAAGCCAAAGTCCGATATTTTGGCATTGTAAGACTGGAGGAAAAAAAAGAGTCCCGCCAACGTTAAAAGAATAAGAAGTCGTCTAATAACATCTTCTCATCAGTCATTTTGATTAAATTGGTAAGTAATGACTAAGATTAAGTTTAAGCAAATCCTCCAAGATATAGCATTGTTATTAAAAGACCAAATTCCATACGAATAAGTTTGTCTGGTGAATATGTTTTAGTATTGGTTAGTTAGCAATATCTAACTTACACCATCAAGCAATATGTTTGAGGCCTTGAAATCTCGATATATGACTTGTCGTTCTGATGCATGCAAGAATGCGAGACCTCGAGCTGCTCCAATTGAGATCTTAAGCCTTATGTCCCATGGAAGTGGCTGACATACAGCTGAGCCCCCTGAAGACATAAACCCAAAATGAAGTAAATTATTAGAAGCTCATTATGGAGCTAGACCAACCAAACTGGAATTAATGCACAAACAGGCTCTGTACTAAGAAAAAGGTGGTTCTCCAAGCTACCCTTTTGCATAAACTCATACACAAGGAGTAGTTCTTTCTTATTAACTCCCAACAGTACCCAATTAGTTTGACAAGGTTGGGATGAGAAAGTGTACCAAGGAAGTTTACCTCGGACTGCAAAAAACAAGGTGAAACAATCATTTTGGACAATTTTCTTCTGCACCAGGATCTTAATAGGGCAAGAAACGTAATTATACCACCCACATAAGCCAACCATTTTCCCTCCTTTCTTAATACATAAGTAAGCACAACGAAAGCAGGAGCTATGGGAACTCTTTTCCTTCAGCTGAAAGTCAATATCTAATTTATATGCCATTCAAATCATGAGTCGTGAATGAACAAAATTAAAAGTGCATGGAGGGACCCGTGATGTACTAAAAGATAAATTAGAACATTGATGAAGTTGAAAACACTGTACCTCAAATAAGATAAAAGGTTTGAATTACCTGCCACTCTTGAAAACCTTGCACACTTTCAGAGTTCAATTTCTTAACAGCAATTACTGTTCCGCTACCATTCTTGGACGTGGATTTTTCATCAAGCCAACCTTTGAAAACTTTACCAAATCCACCCTCTCCCAGCACCGTATCGGTTCTGAAATTTCTGGTGGCAGCTTTGAGCTCCGAAAATGAGAAAATCCTTAAATTGGGATGAGGCAGGATTTGACCATTTGGATAAACGTCGTCACCGGCACTTGCAGCAGAGAATCGGCTGTTCCCTGAGATGTTGCCACTGCTGCGTGAAGATGAAGTGTTGGCGGTGGTGCTACTGCTGTCTGAAGATGAAGTGTTGGCGGTGGTTGCCTGTGATAGCCCTGCTTCAAGATAAACTTGAAAATGATCACACATTTCCAGTACTTAACTGCCTAAGTAAGTGTATAAGAAAGAAAGAAACTACAGGAGAACCTAGGTGCTGCAGCCCCCTCCCAACTTGGGGCCAGGGGTGGGGCTACTCACTCTGCATTTATGAATTGGATCACATAACTTTTGTTCATTCATTTAACCGTCGTTAGCAAAGAATATTTTCGCATGATGATGTTGGATAGAATACAGATTACGTAGTAAAAGCAAGATAAGAAAATAGTAGCTGAAAAGTATGAGAGCAGTGGAGGGAGCCTAAAAAGGAAAGGATGAAGGATAATCGCGTTTATGAATAATAACAGAAAGATTGAACCTTTACTTATACTGTCCTCTAGGATTATGAGACTATAAATAGAATAGATGTGCTTGAGACTTGAGAATGGATCAAAAGTAGAAGAAATTGTAATCAGAAATGAAAACGACAGAAATAATGATAATATCAATTGCCAAATAATAATAAAACAGTTGGGTACCGGAACTGAAATTGGCAGAAGTGGTGGCGCTGTGAGTAGGGGCAGGAGAAGAAGAACTGCAGCAATTCCCCATACCAATTTTATTACTAGCAATATAGAAATTGAACTCCCGTCTCCTCCAAACTTAAATAAAGCGATCCTCAGCTACATATGTTTCCTCCTAGGAATCTGCTGAAATGACGATCAAATCTTTTCTTCTTTTTTTTCAGATGCCTGCGGAATCTAACTTCTCCTTCTCCCTCTTCAATCCTTGATGTTGTTTTTGTTGCTCTTCTTTTCCTACGAAACAGCTGTCCCTCTACTCATACGTTCCTTTCAAACCCAGTTGTTAAAGGGATTTTTGACTCAGCTGGTTTGGTTTGGTTTGGTTTGGTTTACGTGGATATTTTTTTCAATCTACAGTGCTCCTACTTGTCTAGTTTTGTGTAAATCCATCCCATCCCATCCCATCCCATCCCATCCCAAAATTCATACGTATACAAAGAAATTAAACAAAATGGAATAATAGGAGGAACCTTCCTCCCTCTAGATTGTGTATGTGTAATCTAAAAATCTTAAATAAAAAGGACTCGCAACAAAGTCATTCATGGATGGCCACTGAACAACTGTACTGCGTGCCAACCAAGTCAAACACCCGCGCCACGCGCCCACGAATAGTCAAAGTCGTACCGGCGTGTATTACAAGCCAGTCAATGCTCGATTTGTCAGCACCATCTCATTTTTTACATTTTGCATTTTGCTTCCTTCCTTTCCTTCTTTCTTCTTGGTTCCTACTCCCCCTTCATTTGGACCAGTTGACCCGGTTCATTAGAGTACCCACACCTATGAGTATTAGGGTTAATAGCATTTTGTTCCCCTAAACTATAAACTATGTAGTAATTACACTTTACTTCTAAAAATTATAAAAATATATATTTTACCCTTCATCCACGTTATTTATTCTTTAAAATTTTTGAAATATTAAGAAATTTAGTTAAATAATTGAAGTACCTTTAATATTATATTTTGATTTTCATGTATATAATTTATTTTTGATAATTCTAAAAGAATGAAGAAACGAAATATAATATAATATAACATATTGATATTTTTGACTTTAGAGAGTGAAAATATAAAAAAAATTTGAATTATATTATATCCGACATCGCAATAAATCGAATATTAAAAGTGTAAAATACTAATAGATATCAAAAAAATCACAAAATTTTATTCAAAAAAAAGTATTTTCATACAATACCTTTAAATTACAATTATCAATAGAACATAAGTCTCTTTAGAAATTATTCTATCACTATAGTTAAATATTCAAATTTGAAATAATATAAAATGAAATTTAAAAATTTGACCAATAAATATATTGATATATATTATATTGAAATATTATATAATTTATTTTTACTTATTTTTTAAAATAATTATCACATCACTATCAAATTTTGAATATATAAATATTCAAAATATAGTACCAAGAATATTTTAATAATTTAACTAGATAATCTTAATAAATATAAGAAAATTCTACGGTCCCTTTTAGGGAACCATTCTCTTGTACTTTAAGGGCTTGTACATGTAGTACAACACTACGTGTTTTAAAAACTTGTACTGTACAAGTCCTTAAAGTCAGGGGAATGGTTCCCTCAATGGGATTGTAGAATTCCCCATAATTATAATGTTAGTAATAGATGAATAGAATTAATGTAGACAAATGTATATTTTTATAGTTTAAAAATACAAAGTGTATTTATTCACCTAATTAGAGGATAGAGTATTATTATCCCTTAGTATTATATAGAACGGTACCCAATGTACTCAAATAATCATATACTTTTATGTAGGAAATTTTTTACATGAATCCCGTAAGTAGAATAAATTTTTTGATTCATATTTATCTATATTATTTTAAAAAAATTTATTTTTAATGAGTTAAAGTAATATAGATAAATATAGGCGAAGAAATTTATTCCACTTACTGTAAATCGGATCCATATAAAAATTTTATTTTTTGTATATGAACAAAGTATCGAATGATTTTTTCGCTAGTCCACTCCCTCAAAATGTCCAATGTTTATGGATTTTTTTTATATATAAATATTTTTGCTCAAATAATTGCAAGCATGACTGAATTATCTTTTTACCTTAGCCAAACAGGTTTGTGGGTAAAATTTTGATGTTTTGAGTGATATCTCCAGGGATTAATAAAATTGAATCATAATAGTGAGTTTGTATTATTATTATCAGGTCGGATAATGGGTTGAGAATTTGCGATCCGTTAAGTACTTGACCCAATCCATATACATGAATAATTTTCTAATTTTGCATATTATGACATTATATTAATAGATTTTTTCTCTCTCCTTTCCTATTTATAGGGATATATATGTAATTAATAGTCATTTTATAACTTTTTAAAAAAAGTTTTGACACAAAAAATGTAATATTAGAATGGGTTAGATATATTAGACTTTTTTTTTTTTCTTTTTTCTCTAGATATCGTATAACATGATGGAGTCCGGAAATGACTATATGAACTAGGTATTCAATTCATGAACAAATAAAATATGCCAAGATCATTAAACTTTTTTTTTTTTTTTCTTTTTAGAAAAACTTAGAATATGTTCTCTTCGTATTCAAAAATCAAAATTATAAATCATAACCCATTATAAATATGAGTTTGTGTAATCCCTTAACTTATTTGATTTAAAAGATGAATGAATTTTATTATGTTAATAAATTAATTAATTTGAGAAAACCTAATCACACAAAGGCATGAAAAGAACATCTTAAAATTCTCATATATTAATTCACATAATCCCTATAAATCAAACAATCCCTTAAATTGTACAGTGTTAATGGTATTAATTTTTTTTAAAAAATAGTTAGTTAGATTATGATCTTTAATTTTATTTATAAATTTTAAATTAAATATTATAAAATAACATAGACATATATATATAAAAGTAAAATTTTAGTTGTAAGATTGACTATAAAATTAATTTCCCTATTTTTACGGTACTTATTTAACCTGACCACGTCCACGACAGAACAGGCTAGCAACGACCGCCGGAAAGTGGAGGAGGAGGCCACCCGAAACGCATAATTGGACGTCCACCGCCCTCCCAGCCCCTCGGGAGAAGCCACCAATTAATAATATAAAATAAACGATACAGTTCAATTATTACTATTTAAGTGGTGACAGACAAAGGGAGGCAGCTGCTGAGGAGAGCCAAAGATAAAGAAATGGGAAAATGGTGGTGCGATATCCGGTATCTTCTCCTGCTGGCTGTGATCCCTTTCATCTACATTCAGGTCTCTCCCTCTCTATAATAAACCCTCAATCTCATTCTAATTCACTACCGTATCCGTATTCATACCCCTTGGGTTATGTATTCTCAGATGCGGCTCTTTACCACCCAGTCTCAGTATGCTGATCGCCTGGCTGTTGCTGTATGTATGCCTCTCCTCAGTTTACCTCAAACCATCCCCTGCCCCATCCTATTTATTTCCTTTTTTTTTTTTAAAGGGTTATTGGGGGTTTTGTGTGCTAAATTCCAGGCCGATTAATTGGCAAAATGAGAGATGCATATGTTGTGCTACTAGAACTTGTTGATAAAATACGTATGTATTTGGATCGATGAATTTGTGGAAATATTTTTCCAATTTGTTGGAAGGATTTATAAAGTCAAAATAGATGAATTTCAAATCCACTCAAATTAGAAAGTTATTTGAAATCCTTCATTTCAAATCGGGTGGATTTGAAATTCTTGCATTTTAGTCTTACAAATCCCTCAAAGAATGGGTGGATTTCAAATCTTTCACCATCCAAACACATAGAATATTCAAAAGTCTCCTTATTCCAAGCCAACACTGGCTTCATTCTGTCAATTAAGGCTTCTATACTATGTCTCCAAGATGGAATCTTGAGTACATTTAGTTTGCATTTGGATGGGTGGATTTGAACTCTAGGAAAAATTTTACTTGAACAAATTTGAAATTGGTGGATTTGAAATGGTACGAAATTTGGGTGAATTTGAAATTTAGTCATTTCAACCATTACATTCCCACTCTCACTTGTTGTGGGATTTCAGATTCCTAACTAAATTCCTTAACCTGTTTGGTGATAACCTCCATCCAAACTCAACCATATTTTCTTCCAAAATTTGTACCTCAGATATGCTAATCTATTTATGACAATAGGTAGAAGCAGAAAACCATTGCACAAGCCAGACTCGGTTACTAATTGATCAGATTAGCATGCAACAAGGAAGGATTGTGGCCCTTGAAGGTATGCTCTTCTTTTCACGTTGTTCTTAATTCTTGTTATTTTAGTAATTTTGTTTGTTATGCATTCTGTGTTCTTGGAAGTTTTGTAATCCTATCTGCCAATATTTGCAAAAGGAATTTTATTGTAGTAGCTAGCAGCACAAGGATTTAGATAAACAAACGTTCTGCATCAAACATGGTAGGATCGATTTTTGTGTTCTGTCCTGTCACGAAGGACAATGCCTTAAGCCAGATTTCTTCCCTCCCATGTTTTTGATGATATTTGTTTCCTCTTCATCCTTTCCTGAAACCATATGTTGATGATGTTTAATTTATGCATTATGGTTTGAAGTCTGCTCTTCTTGATTTTTACTTGCTTCAACTATTGAAGAGAATATTGAAATTTTTATTTGGCCTACATGAACTGAGTTTTTGCTACCATTTCAGAAGAAAGCATCCGTCGAGACCAGGAATGCAGACAATTGAGGGCACTTGTTCAAGATCTTCAGAGTATGTTTATACTACTATCTACTGTTTCTTTGTGCCTTGTAAACAGTATTCTTTCTTGTCATTATTAAATAGATTTTCTTTTCGATAATAATGGATAGGATAATAAAGGATAGGATAATAAAGGGCTAGATTTTTTTGCTTCGAAGAACCCACAACACACCCATTGCATATAATTGAAAGTCCTGTATGTGATCTTGGCACTGTCTTTTCAGAAATTTATTCAGGAGTGCCTTGGAGTGGTATGAAATTCTCTTTAGGGGAAATTAAAATCAAGCATAAATGCAAAACTAAGTGGGATGACAAAGTAAATGTTCCAACTGACTTGAGAGAGGGGGGGGGGCAGGGAACGTTACTGTTGGTTTTTCACACTTTGGGTCTGCCTGATAAATTAACCATTTTTTTTCTCAAAATTTATATGAAGATTAGCACATATCTGGGGGCTAGTCGTGTTTTATATTTCTGAGTTCATAAATTAGTGCATGTTTGTTACAAGAACTTTGTAGTATCTCATAGATCATTTGAAACCGATAAGAACTCATACTCACATCCATGTGTATATGAATAAATTTATTGGTTTGTGCATGATGGATAATACCTATGTTCTCTTGTCGCAGGGAAGGGTCTGAAGAAGTTAATTAGCAATGTGCAGGTTTGCAGTTGACAAAGGAACTTTTGTTATAGGCTATTGTCAAAGATTGTAGCTTACTGTATTTGAACCATCTTACTGTGTAAATCAGGTTCCAGTAGCAGCTGTTGTAGTTATGGCTTGCAATCGTGCTGATTATCTGGAAAGGACCATCAAATCTATCCTGAAGTATGTTTGTGTTTTTAGGCACCTTTTGGATTGATGGAGTTGCAGTGAAAAGAAAAGGAAAGGAATAGGAGGGATTAAATATTTTGTGTTTGGATTGATTTTTGATGGGGATAGAAAAGGAGAGAAGATTAGTTTTAAAACACAAGTTCATTTCCGTACAAAAGTGCGTGGACAGGGAGGGAATGGGACATTGATTAATGTTTTTGAAAGTACCTAAAGTACCCTAATTTTGAAACAGAAACTTCAGTACTTGTTTTCTTTCATTTCCATTCCTTTCTACCTTTTACCAAAGAATAATATCAACCTTTTCCTTTCTTTTCCTTCCGTATCTATACAATCGAAATAAAGGAATGTTACTTTACTTTCTTTTCCACCAGCATCTCTGCCTTCCCTTTCCTTTCTTTTCCTTTCATTTCTTTCAATCCCAATGGTGCCCAAGCATTTTTCTAGTGCTTATTAAAGTCAACATGGTTTTAGCTGACCATTATGGGCGCATTCTTCATGTCAACCAGATATCAAAAGTCTGTTGCATCAAAATTTCCTGTAACAAATTCCTCATATCACAGGTACATTCATGAATTCTTCTCGTTCCTAGTGTAGATTCTCTTCTATTTGATATTTCACGTTTAATGATATTATTGAGATATCCTGCAGTTACATTTTTTTTTCCTGTGGGCAGGATGGTTCAGATCCAAATGTGAAAAATATGGCTTTGAGTTATGATCAGCTGACATACATGCAGGTATTTTTTGTTGTTTGTTGTTTGTGGCAGCTCTATCATAAGTTAATTATATACAGTTCTCAAGTCAAATTAGGGCCTGTGATTTTCCAAAATTTAGCTCCTTTCTCCAATATTAACACAAACCTGAATCGTGATACACTAGAAATTGTGAGTGAGTTTATTTGTCAAATTGTCCTTACTTGTAGCATTGGCTTGTTCCTATTGCTTAGTGAACTCTACAAATACTCTTTAGATGAGTTTGCTTCTCAATTGTTTTAATTGTTGGCTGTTGCAGCACTTGGATTATGAACCTGTCCAAACGGATAGACCTGGGGGAGTTAATTGCCTACTACAAGATTGCACGTAAGGCTGATTTGATGTCTTCTTTTAATGACATTTAAATCCACCTCTTACCTTTGAGTAATGGTGTAGGTCATTACAAATGGGCATTGGATCAGTTGTTTTACAAGCACAATTTCAGCCGAGTCATCATACTTGAGGGTGCTGACATCTCCTTTTTGAATACTTCAACTGTCTTCTCTTGCTTTCACTAAGATACAGTACTCATGAATTGCAGATGATATGGAGATTGCCCCAGATTTTTTTGCCTATTTTGAGGCTGGAGCGGTGCTTCTTGACAATGACAAGTTAGTTTCTTTTGAAGAAAGTCAAGTTGTTGCAAAGTATGTTACTTAATCTATGTATTCTGCAAACTTTTGACAATAGGTCCATCATGGCTATATCTTCATGGAATGACAATGGACAAAAGCAATTTGTGCAAGATCCTTGTAAGATTCTCATCCTTCTTTTGTTTTGACTGTTCAACGTTGCAAAGCTTGAATTAGTTAGCTGTATTGAATAGCATAATGCTGTTAACCGGAACAATGATTTCAGTAGTCTTTTGGGCTGTTTGAGGTATTTTACTGATGAAAACCATAATGCATTTCAGACATGATATGTCATGTTCGTCTATTAAAAGGAATTGTCTGATTCTGCTTATAAACCATGATGCTCTTTGCAGATGCTCTCTACCGCACGGACTTTTTCCCAGGTCTTGGATGGATGCTCGCTAAATCTACTTGGGATGAATTATCTCCAAAGTGGCCAAAGGCATATCCTTCTGGACATTGGTGTTTGATTCATGCACATCACTCACATACATAGATGGACTTATATTATTTTATGTCTATATTCATGTTCTCATTTACATCACACAAAAGTATGTGGTGCATCTTTTGAGCATTTTCTTGACCAAATATTCACTTACTGGGATGATTGGTTGAGACTAAAGCAGAATCACAAAGGTCGACAGTTTGTTCGACCAGAAGTGTGTAGAACATGATCAGATACTTTTGGCGAGCATGTAAGTATAATAACTTTACGGATTTCTTATGTTTAGCATTGTTCAGGTTGTCTTGTACTGATAAAAGAGCATGTATTTGATGATGATGATGTCCTATCATCCATGGCTGAGTTTGTCTCTGGATATATTGTCATCTATGATCGAATCTATCTTCTATTTTGACGACACATGGAGTCATGGCTAAGATCTAAGTTTTGATATAAATGCTATAGAATGTTGTTGTCATTTGCGTCTATCTTGATTCTGAACAAGTTGCGGGAGCTGCTTACCTCTGCAGTCTCCACTCTTTTAAAGTTTTACTTCTTTTGTTACCTTATCTGTAGAGTTTACATTAGTATATGGTTAAATATTTATCATCTCTCTCTCTCTCTCTCCTCTCTCTCTCTCTGGTCTTTTATTTAATATTGCATCTTTCCTCTTTCAGTTCATTTTTCTAAATTACCCCACTGCTTCCAATCCTCTTGGCTTATGATCTGGTTTCTGGGAATCTTATTCATTTATTTACAGGGTTCTAGTCTGGGGCAGTTCTTCAAACAATATCTTGAACCCATTAAGCTGAATGATGTACAGGTATATATGTATTGATATTGCTTCGTTCTTTGTTTTCTCTTTCTTCATGGCCTGCTTCTAGACTCACTTTATCTGATATTATGTTTATTATTCTTTTCCTGGCCATAGGTTGATTGGATGTCTATGGATTTGAGCTATCTGACGGAGGTATTAGTTACACCTTAAACTGAAATTTGTTTAATGAGAGAGAAATTCAGAAAGACATTACATAAAGAAATTTAAGTTGTCCAGATGTTAGTTGTTGATTCTAATTTCAAATTTTCAGGACAAGTATGTGAAGCATTTGGCTAAGATGGTTAAAGATGCTAAACCAGTATATGGAGCTGATGTTGTTCTAAAAGCATATAATATAGATGGTGATGTGCGCATTCAGTACAAAGACCAAATCGATTTTGAGCTCATTGCTCGTCAATTTGAAGGCATTTTTGAAGAATGGAAGGTAATAATATGGATTTGGGGTTCATTTTTTCATTTCCTAGATGATGATGTTAGATTTATTTACCTGTTTAATCCAACTTTGAACTAGAACTTAATCAGAACTTCAATGTCTGGAGTGAGTATGTGGTGAAGTTATCAATCTTCTATTCCATACCTTACAGACATTTCTAAGACTCAGAAAACACATTTAACTCTCTCACGATCTTTGGTTCATAAACTTGTATTAATTTTCTCTCGCCTATTACTTCTCTACTTGTTGATGTTCTTTGGTTCACGCCTAAATTCACTTTAAGTTCTATGAGCCCACGACATCAACACTTTTATTTCCCCCATGAAAGTACGGAAAAAGAAGTGAATCAGCCTACTTTTGTATTGATATTTACGTGTTTTGTAGGCCTTTCTGGTGGTCATTGACTTTGCCTAAATATTGAATGTTTGATCTGTTAACGATCGCTGTCATTCTGTTTTCTTTGGTTTTGCAGCTGATGGGATACCAAGGGCGTCCTACAAAGGAGTAGTTGTTTTCCGGTATCAAACCCCAAGACGTGTATTCCTTGTTGGTCCTGATTCCCTTCAGCGGATTGGGATTGGAGACACCTAGAGGTAAGAAGCATCTACTGTTTTCCAACTTCTTTTCAATTGAAACAGCTTAAAGTATAAGTGCATTAAAAGTTGCTCAAGGGATCTATATTCTTGTATTATTTTTTTCCACATTTAAGATTGCCTGTTTTAGTGTCTTGGTATATGTGGCATTCATCACCAGATAACTGATAGAACTAGCCGAAAAATATAGGATTTATGAGTATGGCTCTTCCACTATTAGGTAGCTAATGCCTGATGCCCTAGAATAGTTGAACAAATAAGAGCTAAGATGTTTGATTATCTTTCCACTTAAATATAGCATGTCTAGATTTATTGACGAACAGATATCTCTATTTTTCTCTCTGAGCAGAGTTGTAGAAGAGCCAGTATTTTCAAATGAAGATTGGGTTTAGTGACGTGAAAATGAATTGCTTTGAAACCAAGCAGACTAGTTATTGTGGGTAATTTTATATATCCAATTTATTTTAGAGAGGAGGTGAATTGGTACTTCACAGTCGCATGTTTCTTGAAGTGTTCACGAGGGTTAACATTCAAGTGTGCTGCTAACAGATGCATTATTGAGTAGAGAGGAGGATGAATCATGACTTCCTTTCATGAGCTGAAATAGACAGTATTATTGCTCATATGGGCCCCTTATTTCCTTCGAGTAAAGAGGGAGGTCATATAACTTTTTGAAGGCTATAGAACTTAATTAAATCACAGATAATGTTTTCATTAGATATTTTAGAGCCTCGACAGTCATGTAAAATACGAGCTGTGCATTTGAGACATTGTATCATATTGCAAAAACATCATTTCTACGTTGCATAAAAACTCACTTGGAAATTCCAACGCATTAGTTTGGTTGTAGTTCTACCTTTGGCGATTACTTTGTTTCTAACGCCGTTCTTCGCCAACAAGTATGCAAGTACTACATGGCTAAATTTGATGGTAACACATGGTTATTGCGTTTATTCTCAATTTATTGGAATAACAAGCCCCAAACATTAGCATTGATATACAGGAGAGAGTTGCAACTGGAATGTAGAACACAGGACTGTTGCATCTTAGCAACACAACACAAAGGGGGAAGTTGAAGTAAAGGTTCAAATCCAGAATAGGGATGTTAGCATCAAAACAAATATCCACGTGTAGACTAATCAAGAAGAAGAAAGGTGGCCTTGCTCCACCAGGGATGCGATGCAATCGTGGAACATTTCTGTGATTGATCTGAACTTTTTGAATCCCAAGGCCTGCAACTTTGATGTATTCAAATCATAAGACGGTCTGCCATCGAGTCTGTTAAACCTGAAACAGCAGAAGCCCCAGCCATTTGCATCACCAGAGTCTTAATCAATCGCATGAGCCTCGTAATTCATATTAATTGGAAATTACCTTTTGGGAATGGGGGAGGTGAGGGTAGCGTGCGGATAGAATGGAAGCAAGCTCATCATTGTGAACCACAGTTGAAGAACAGAGGTAGCGACCTTTAGCCTCTCTACGTTCATAGACGAGGATGTGGCACAGCGCTACATCATCAATATGCACATATCCCATTCTTCCATGCCATTCGAATTTCTGCGTCTCTCCTGTACATCAAGTTTATATTCAGATGATGGCAGTTGTAGTGTAGGAGTAGGACTACAGTGCTATTACCTTTGAGCAGTCCGAGGACGTCTGCAGCTGTGGAACATAACTCTGGAGACAAACTTGGTCCAATCACAAACGAGGGGAGAAGGGTGACCAGATCAATCTTGTTTTCTTGGCAGAATTTCCATGCAGCTTTCTCCGCCAGTGTTTTTGATAAAACATACCACAACTTGAGCCTCTCGCAGAGTGTCTCGGAGCTCCAAGATGATTCGTCCAGGGGTATATTGGGATCATAATCCTCTCTTGCCCTCATAGTCGTGTCTAGAACAAGAAGACGAGGTCAGAACTACACGCTTCAGATATGGATTCTTCTTGCAAGAACGTAGCACGTTAAGCGTACCCTCAACCGCAGGCTTCAATATTTCAGCCTTTGGATCAGATGCCGGTCGGCCTAAAACAGGGGAAGCAGTATGAAAGACACCTTCACAGCCCATAACTGCTTCATCAAAGCTGCCTTCCACCAATAACTCGCCCTTCACGACCGTCAGTCTCTCTTTGGCTCCCTCCAGCCTCCAAAGATGTGCTACCTTCTTTGCATTTTCTGCTTAATCATAATAATAATATGTCAAAACTGAGGCATGCGTAGTAAGTACTACTACTACTTATTACGTACCTGGATCTCTGACTGTCCCAGTTACTTGATATCCAGACAGCAGCAGTCGTTTGATCAGCCAAGATGCCAGAAATCCAGATGCTCCTGTCACGCATACTTTACCCTTCACTTCAACATTTTCCCCCATCTCTTTTTTTTCCCCTCTCTCTGTTTTTGGTGTCTTCTAAGATGGATGGATGGATGCCTTTGTTTGTAACCATATACTTACTAAATTATCATACATATTTATATATGCATAATTAATCCAGACATCCAATGTTTGTGAAGCATCTATCTAAGTTACAACTACTACTTAATAGAAGGTAAGTCATCTAAGGTTTGTGATGCATCCTCTTGACAGCTAACATTGAGAGTAGAGATCTCAGTTACTCCCAAGGCCGCCAGTTATAAAGTAGTAACATGCTTTAGATACATGGTTTTGTATCTGGAACGACCTTCAATCCAAATTTAAGATGCCATGTCATTCTATATGCATTCTAAAATATGAACTAAAATTATAATATAAATCTTAATTTTAGTTAGTTAATACTTTAAAACTAATTTAAAACAACTAATATTTATAATTTTTCATCTTTTTTTATTTATTTATAATTTTAGACAAATTTAATGTTTGATATGACCGACATATCGATACCATAACTTTAAATCATGTTTAAATAATATTTTCTTGAAAAAGCTTTACTATGCATCCTTCGTTCTAGTAAAAGCTTTCTATTTTGCCAGTCGAAGCATAATTTTATACATTTTTAAATACAAAAGTATAGATAATATTGTATATTTAACGATTTTATGTGTACACGACTAGCTATTTAATTTGTGTTTTACTATCGTATTCTGTTTCACAGTTAATTATCAAATATAAACAAAATTCTCAATTTTATAAACTAAACATTGATATTTTTCAACATGGAGCCACCACTTGGTGGTGCCATCCCAGAACCATTCCCCAACACAACGAAAGGACATGCACGTCACTTAGTGATGTTAGTTGCATCTCCTCCAAAAGCTTCTGGGTCGATCTTTAATTAGTTTGTATAACCAAAAAAACAAAGGGACGGGCTTCATTTGGCCCAGCAAAATCCCAATAATAGTACAGTAAAAATGCAATATCCTAGTGCATGTTGTTCTCTAATCTCTATGACATATGCTGACGTAGTACAGCATGCGAGAATCGATTGCCCTAATGTACTTCGGCTGGCCAAACCATGGTGCAAATTATTACTGAACTTGCAACTTCAACAATCACTTGTCCTATTACACTTCAGCTGGCCAAATCCTGGTGCCAAACATTAATGAACTTGCATCTTAAAAGTTGTCAAACATGATTCGCGAGTGGTCACTTTTTGATGTCAAAAAGATCGGAATGTCGGGTAATTGCTCAATGATGAAAGCCCCGTACCTCCTGCAGCAATAAGTTGCGCACCAAAAGAAGGGAGCTAAGAGAAATTTACAGAACTTTTCTACTATAGGAGACGTTGACGTTTGGGTTCTTTGGAAGTATTCACAGCTCTATTGTCATCATTGATAGCAACAGGCTCCTTATCGTTGAAATCAAAACTCCAACCAGGGAAATCAGATTCTGAGAACAAAGAGGTTGGAATGGCTTTATAAAATGCCAAAGGGACTTGTTTGACCCTTCGTCTAATCTGCAAGGTTATTGATTAGTACAAAGTTAATAACATAATAATACTACCAAAAGTTGATCCAATCAATGATCAAATTGGTTTTTTAAACACCTGCCCCCTCTCACCAAAAAAGTCATTAACAAAAACACCACATTTAGCAATCAAATAATAACATGCTACAAAAAAGGTCATCAAAAAAACACCAGATTTAGCAATCAAGGACACTACAAATGATTTTTAAAAAATTAGGCAAACAACAAACATAAAAGGGGATAACAGAAGACACCATATTTCTGAGGCCCACTAAAGGATGCATGGCTTGAACCGCAAGTACAAAAATTGACACCACAATATTACCTCCTCACTAAACAACAAACATAAATGGGAGACACTATATTTCTGAGGCCCACTAAAGGATGCATGGCATGAACTGCAAGTAAAAAAATTGACACCACAACATTACCTCCTCACCAAAAATAGTTGCATATGATCCAGATCTAGATGTGTATAAGAGACAGCTGTATGATGGCTCTAATTGTTAGGACCATGCATGTGTATAAATTGACAAGTTAAGCAAGTTTAAAAAAAAATTCAGAGCCAAAATCATAGAACATAATCTGAAATGTATACCTTGACACTGGTGGGCAATAGTGATGCCGGAGAGTATCAATCTCCCACAAAGAGCTTCCTGCCAATAATTGCTGGTCAGCACTCAGCAACTCGAAACAATTTTTTGCTTTACAAAGTATTCCGCACGATATTGGTTGTGGATTCAGATGACTTTATGTTATATAAGGAGAATAAAATGTTGAAAAGGGTATAAAGTCAAGAATGCAAAGCTTAGATAAGAAAATGGTGGTCTTCATATAGATAGATATAGGATCTATGGGGAAATTACTTAGAAGTACATTTTGTGCTACAGCCCTTCCTATCTGATAGAAAAGGATCCCATGATCCTGAACCGATCTTACCTGGGATCGCAAATCCCAAGTTTGTCTATAAAGAGCGGATCGAATTGTATTAGTCGAATTATCGGATCATATCATCCTAATTGATTTCTTCTGTGTAATACTAATCGATAGGGCCTCATTGGTAAGTGCTACAAGTTATATGAATCCACAACAGAAACTTTTATCCAACTAATTTGGCCCCAAAAGAAATAAACTTTCTTGCTTTTTATATCAAGGTGAATGTGACCTTTAACATCAGAGTTAGTAAACCTTTTCTTCACAAAATTTGAAAACAGATAAATATTATAAAAATGAACACTCAAATCTTACTCATAGCATTAGTTTTTATAGGATCACTCTGCTCATCATCAAAATGATCAATGCCTTTTTTGTTAGCAGAATTCGTGCCATCAATACCGTCAACACCACTATTGTCTGCTCCTGAAGTTTCTTTAGCAGTCTCATCAACACATCCCTGCAGCATACAGTCTCTGATTTTATTACACGGAAACACTTTAGCAGATACAGTGAGGTGAAAGAATTGCCACGTTAAAGACCTTTCCTAGTCACCCACCAAGTCTGAAAGCCTAAGCTAGTGCGATCATATCTTGCATGCACGAATCGACTCCCACAACATAAATAAGTTTGGCAATTGAATGCAAGTTATTCGTAATGCAGATATTGTATAGTTACCTGGTGCACCAAGAAGTTAATTGAAGGATGTCTCCGGAGAAGATTGTGAACTAAAGCAATGATGATCAAAGCTCCCGAAGGTGGAACAGAAAGTGCAAGTCTACTCAGTTTCTTACAGAAAGATGCAGCCAAATATGCTGGAAGAAGAGGTGATTTTAAGCAAGAATCAATAAGCTGCAAATAGAGCATAGAGTCAGTGAGAAGATGACATAGATAAAACATTAACAGAGACGAGCTGAACACTGAACTTCAATGATCCAAGTAAAAGACTATATTCTGGTCAATCAAATCTAGAGTTATCATGATTTACCAATATTACTCTGAACCCCACTGAGAACAGACACTATAGACTCCAATGTCTGACTAAGATTCATACCATATAGAGTTGAATGGAGGAACATCATTAATTTAAAAACTATACCTCAGCCTGTCAGCTGTTGTCACTTTCCTTTTCCTTCTCAGGCTGCTAGTCTCATTCTCTCGAACCCACATGAACCTTAGAAGACTCCCTCCTACACCCCGATTCCTTCCTTCCCTGGTTCTGGGATGGCACCACCAAGTGGTGGCTCCATGTTAGAAAAATATCAATGTTTAGTTTTCAAACTGTCTCTTATATCACATCTCTATGTCATAAGAGACAGGGTGTCAGTCCCTGATAGGGAACTACACGTGTATAAGTTGTACCCTCACATACTATCATCTACAAATCTGACCAAAGAAACAAATCTAATGCACCAGCCCACCACAGATTTTTTCCCTTCAGTCTTTGGTTGTCACTTTTTCGATTATGAATTTATTGTGACATTGTAATGGGAGTTCAACAAAATATGGAAGTTTTACTATTTAGAATCATATGTGAAAATACTACACTTGGTTTTGGATGTCTGTATTTTATGTATGCATAATGTGTATAAGCCCTAGAAACCTTAAAAGTGAGTCATGATGTCTGACCGTGAGTATTGTGACTGTGTTGGTGTAATGTGTGTTTTGCATTTTCAATAAGTTTAAAGAGATGATGGTCAAGTTGGTGGAACACTTCCATTTGCTTACATTCATTGCAGTGCGGCATACTGAAGATGCAGGTAAAAGTGAAAGAGAGTGAAGCATCAACGAAGAATTTGGTGCATATTACAAATTATAATTAACTTTAGAACACCTTCATAACATGGCAACTTTAAAAACTAGAGGTAATTAAACTCCAAAAATTGCGTCAGATAAGACCATTTTCATCACTTAATTGGTGAAGCTAAAACATCCAAAAAACCTAAGATCAAGCAAGCAATGCCCAGTTCCTTCCCTCTGAATTATTCATTGAAGCAAAATTGCAATGCTGAGAAGCATTAGTCGCATCTATGATGCATAGACATGTGGTTCCCCAAACTGCACGCACCAAAACAGGGAAAGATGAAAAAAAATCTACATCAGATGCATAGCATGGTAAAGTTAATAAGAGGAAAAAAGTTGCAACTCATATGCACGATTGCGTCCAGACACAAGACCTAATCTACAAACCAAGGCAGAAAACAGTAAGAAAATTATTGGTCAGTTGCAAAAGTACTTCTCATCTAGCATTCAGCTCTTACTTAATCATATTAACAATGAACATCAATTTGGCTATAATATGAAGCATACTTGAAAGAATATGACCAGTTACCACTAAACTTCTTAAGCCAAAATCAGTAGATCTCACATATCAAAGAACACAGAAACCCAAAACATACAGAAGTACCTGAAAAAATTTTGCTCGATATTTAGCCATAAAAATAGAAGGCTCCAACAGTGCATAAAGCTTCTCATAGAAATTTGGATATTCAAGACCATGTTGTGTCATAAGGACATAGAGACTGCTGAGAGCCATTACACTGACAACACCTCCAATATCATAAGATCTTGTCAAGAAATCACTGCAATTTATAAGGAAAACATCAATTGTAGAAATGTTGATGTTTGTAAAAGAGTAAGATATCAATAAGGTACAAAGAAATCAAAAGAGCTCTTAATAAATTACCATAGCATGATGGGATTAGACAGATACGGAATGACAGTCTGATGAAGAGTAGCAAGAACCTAAGCCACAGGAAGCGACAGCATGAGGAGATCACGAATTACAACACAGAACAAATGAAATAAACAGAAACAACCCCCCAAAAGATATGACACCAGTAATGAGTTTAAGAACCTGCAAGTGCAGTTTTAGATAAAAGTAGCAGCATATTATAATCAGGTAAGATGGTGCAATTAATTCTTTCTCAAGGGATGTACAATTTTATAATTCCAAGCAAATTACCTTCAGGAGGCCATGCAAACACTATATGTACTAGATCATTCATCAGAAAAAATATAAAAGTTCTCTCTGTCATCCATCTCATTTTTTTTTTTTTTTCCAGAGAGTAAAAGATTCATGTATTGGATATGTACCAAATCGTGTACATCATTCGTGAAAGTGAAATCACATATTTCTAAACAGAGAAACAGAAATAGCTTGAACAATGAAGGATTTCAGTGTTGGAATAAATATTCTAAAATGCAAGATGCACATCCAACTAGTAAATGATCAGGATACCTCCTTGTATACATCAAGTGGAAGCGGCAACCTAAGAAATGATATCCATGCTTTGCTAAACTTTAGTTTCATCTTTTTAGTAACACTGGCTGCAGAAAAATTCTGATAAAAACAAGAGTGGAATCTCAGGTAGAAGTGATAAATTGACATAATTTCAATACTAATGGTGATTTTCCAAGTTAAAAAAAATGGCAGCCAAAAGCAAATGACAAATTTCTAAAAGTTCATATCGTCCAAACCTTGTCATCATGTAATCCAGATTTCTGCTGTTTATCCTTCACATACGAAAGCTGATCATGGTTTTTCTTGTTGGCACTTCTAGTAAAAATCCCTATTCATATGATTACAAATCAATACCAATATAGGGTCAATACCAGGAAATTACATCAGGTGACTGTTATCATCCAAAGATTACAGATGTAACAAAAGAAATTGTGAAGATAAGGTGGCAAACAATACGCCTAGTTCTTCAGAAAATCAAAGGCACTTTTTATATGATCCAATCCAATGGAGTTCAAATTTAAATTAAAGTATTAGGATCAGCAAGGGATGTGAGTATGGAGCATATTAAGTTCATTATAAAGTAGAAAACATCTACAACCTTGAACATTTAAATAATAAATAAATTCATAAATCCCAAATATTTTTTACATCAGAACCAGAATCAATAAATCAAAATCATGCGAAAGCAAGCTAGATGTCAAAGTAATCGAGTAGCACTATCAGAGAACAAACATAACCTTTTAGTCCAATACATCAGTTGAGATAATGTCATGCAAAGAATCAGATATTAAGTAATTCATGAATAACACGGGGGAAATTGTTCAACAAGACAAAGATCTAGAAATTCACCCAAAATATCATCCAAATCTAGGCAGGCATAGAAGTATGAAAGTACTTCCAACTCCAACATAAGATATTCTTCTATCCCAAATTCATTATCTTAGTTTGACTCCAAATGATGGGAGGGTATCTAGATCCCCTCCAAGATTTTAAGGGATGCAAGGAGGAAACACAACTTCCGGCCCCAGCTACAATTGTTCAGTAAGACCAAGAAACAAAAAGTAAATGGTCAATGACCACTTGCCATGCGTACAAGCTAGGTATTGCAGCTTATATAAACACAACGATCAATCATACAGGATTTATCAGCAGGAAAAGTGAAGAGAAATTCTTGAACAAACAGAAGTCAAGGTAGAAATGAAAGCACCGCTTACCAACACTATTCCACATTTCATAATTAGTCTCCTTATCCGAACCTTCTAATGGAGGGATGCGCGATAGCAAGTGATATATCTTCTGAATAGAAACCTCCATGCTACAACCAAGTACACACGGTCCAAATTTAGTAATAGTGAAACTCCTATAATCATGTGGAAAAAAATAGTTCAAAGAAGCGCTGTAATGTGGTTCACACAGAAACTACAGATTGAAGATTTGCTAAGTTTGAGCCAATATATAGGCTTCAACTCCAAATGTAAATTTCTAACCAACCATAATTACTAAAATGAAAAACAAACACATCAAAGGAACACAAACCCCCCAAGGGGGGAGGGGGAGGGAGAGAGATAGAGAAACCAAATGTACATCTGTATCACCCAAAACCTATAAAAGGGAAACCAAAAGAAAAAGGAAAGAAAAAGGGTTATCCACACATGCACACAGAGAGAGAGAGAGAGAAAAACTGTAAATCGGCAAACTCATATCCTCTGAAAGTTAAAACAGAATAAAAAGGAAACACATAGAGATGCCTCAACAAACACATACACACACACACACACAGAGAAAGAGAGGGCTACTAAGCCTGGGCTCTAAAATAGCAAAGAGATCTTGTTACAACAATAACAAAGCAACTTTTTAGTGTTGCATTTTTTATCCTTATCTCTTACATGCAGCCATCTCTAGAAAATGTGGCTTGCACAATATTCCACACGAGCAAATTCATCATACAAGCAAATGAGATGGAATTGAAGTGTTCTAGTAATACAAAAATGAAAATAGCTTCTAATTAGCTCATTTTATTATGTAGAGTGACCTTGGCGGTACAGCGAGAATTAAAATGATTTGTGTGAAACAAAAAGCCAGTGTGGACATAAACAAATCTATAGGTACCTTGGTATTGACTGATTATGGGACTCTGCAGTTGCACCTTTATCATCTGAAGGACAAACAGGTCAAGGAAGTAAAAAAACAGAGTGTACTAGTTTTGCTTTCTTTTTGGGGGGGTAAGACGGGGTAAAGTCAGCATTGACCTCATACTGATAAATTAACATTTTATTAAAGGGCATATTCAAGAGGGTCCATAACCAAATTAACAAGTACCAGATGTATCTTCAGGCTCCAAAGTTCGAACCATCTTTTCCAAGCTGATATACGTGAAATAGCTGGAGCAGAGGATAGGAAGTCTCTAGAAATATAGGTTCAAATGCAAGACAATGTTCTGGAGTTGGAATGGCTAACAAATATATCATGTTGCAAAGGAAACAAGACTTTTTTCTGCAGGTCAATGATAGAGAAATTGACAGAATCCAATCAAGTAGTAATTAGTTTGATGAAGGGTGTTAAGTAAGCTCACATAGAAATTTAGGCATGAATGTAATGGAATGTATCTTTTGATTTGTTGGGTTGGGTTTAAATATTGAATATATAATAGGAGAACATGTTAACAACAAGAATAGACATCATCATTACCGGACATCAATATACTTGAAGTACTTGGACACAAGTAACTCTAACAGCATATCATTGACGCCCAATGTGGAGTGAACCTACAAATGCAACCAAAAAAAAAAATTTAATTAGTACTGATTAATCGAGCCAAAAAAAAAGAAGCATTCTAATAGAGAGATGTAGAAAGTGAAAAATGAAGAGAAATAAGTTAAGTTATAAGTAGGAGTAGTTACGATAGTATGGAGTTGAATCGGTGATAGATAGAGGAGTGGAAGCTGCCGGCATTGGCTACCTTCACGAACTCCATGATAGTCTCCAACACAACTTCCTAGTCAAACGGAAAAGAACCCAGTGAGATGTTGTTGTTCAAATAGAAACCCAAAGATTTAAAAAATCATAAATTGAAACTTAGATACCCTTAGAGTTGGGTCGGAAAGGGAAGATGTAGAGATGGAGAATAAAGAATGAAGGAAGTCGTGGAACTTGGAGCGGAGCCATGTCAAGTAAACGAATTGGGCGGCGGCGGCGGCGTCGGCGGCGGCGTCGGAAGAAGAGACGGTGTCTGCACAAGAGAGGTCCGGTAGAAGGGGAGTGAAGAAGGATTGGAGAGAGAGGAGGGATTCGAGTGCGTAGGCCGGGTCCGGGTCTTTCAGACAATCGATAGGCGAGGGAGGTTGTTTATGTGGGACCTCGAAGACAGTAGCTGCTCCCCTAGGGTTTTCAACTCCCCCAGACTCAACTGTTCCTCTTATCTTCGTACTCTTCTTCTTCTTCATCATCATAACACTACTTCAAATTCAAAACTTTGTATGTATGCCTATGCTCCGCCGCCTCCAAACCCCCCCAACACTCGGTCCTATATATGCAGTTGTGTTGTGGGTGAAGAAGCTAAAGCAAGTGTTTGAGTTGATTTTATAATTTAAATTTCAAGACCCCCTAAATATGTAAAATTTGTATTTGACACTCTTTGATGTATAAAGACAGTTTCGATTTTAACCCTCAAATTAAACATGTACATAGTATTCAAATGCTAATGTGGCCCTTCCATTTAAATACATCATTTAATTTGATTTTTCAACTAAAATAAGATTTTACTGAATCAAAATACAAAACATACATATATCCCAAAAAGGGATCGAAGCAGCACTCCAACCATACGTGCAATAAATCCGACTGCGTTGGCATTAAAGGAAGAAAAAGAAAATAGAAAAAGGTAATCAGACATTGGAAGTTTTGGGGAAAAACAAATTATAAACCATACATCTACATACGTTTGTAGTACACAGTTGACCCTTGATTAACCAATCAAATGTTGCAGTTTGAATGAATTTAGATAGAACTGGATGAAAGGACGTACTTGCTGGGTCAAATAAAAACTTGTTTCAGTTAGGAAATCCGTGTCTCAGTAATTTTTCTTTCCTTTGGAGAAAAAGAATTTGTGGGCATTGGGAAATCCCTGATCTAGATCAAAGTAGCCAACCGGTAACACCTTTCTTCGTATATGCCAAAATTTGTTCAATTTGCCCCCCTTCTCTTCTTTACTGGTTCTGAATGTTTTAGTGAGAACAAATGGTACATGCATAACTTGGACATATTTAACACACCTGCGGCAAGGCAGGGGGGTGATTGCCTCGCAACATTTTAATCTAAGCTCCAATTCCAAATAAAAGTATAACGGACCAACCAAAACTGGACACTCAATTTACAGTACAAATCAAAACTCAAAACCATCAGTTGTTCTTGGCAATAGCAGCCTGCTTTGCACAGATAGGCAAGAGAAAAGAACTCACTGATCACCTCCAGAGGCATGCCCTTAGTTTCTGGAACCTTCAAGAAGACAAAAAACCAGGAGATGATGCACACCACTGCATATATCCCAAAAACACCACCAAGCCCAATCGAAGACAGCATCACAGGCAGTGTATAAGTAACAATGATGTCGCCAATCCAAAATGTGAGGGCACAGATGGCAATGCAGATGCCTCGCACGCGGGTTGGAAATATCTCTGCACAAAGTATGTTGGGAATAGGACCAAATCCCATGACAAAAAAGCAGAAGTAGAGCACTACGCTAACAGTTGAAATAGCTGCATCTGCTAACTTGCCTATGTTAACTAGGCTTCCAATAACCAAAATGACCAGTGTTATGATGAGGACAGGAATGGTGCTGAGCAACAAACTCCTGAAACAAATGGGGCAAGTAGAAAGTGTGAGATAACAAGTAGTTAGAACTGCAAACCACTCTTATCAATCATAATAATCTATTGCACCTTTGTCTACAGTAGGTGAGAAGTGCTAGGGATAACCAAAAAACCACGCCAACTGATAATAATATATTGTAAACACGAGGAGAATTGACTACCATGAACTTCTGATGGCGGAGAATGAAGATCGCCATTTGGACTAATCAAACAGATGGAAGTGATATGAAGTTACTTTGATTTCAAAATGTGTGCGTGTATGTGTGCGTATATATGTATGTATGTATGCACATATGTATGTATCCATAGCCTCTGGAAATCAATCTTGAGTTGCACAAGTAAAACCACTCAGTATGTGGTAAAGAACTGAAACGACCAACAAAAAATTTAAAAACCTACCTTCTGCCAGATATATCCATAAGCCGCATTGCAATAGCTATAGAAGGCAACATCAACAAAGTAGTAACGACACTAATAAGCAGAGATGCAGATGCTGAACTAATGCCCATATTTGACAGAAGCACTCCAACGCCTGCCTGCTCAAGAATCTGGGGAGTGTAGTACAGCACACCATTTATTCTCACCTGAGAACTACACATAATGAATCAAATTAAAGCCTGAAAATGATGCAATGTCGACACTCATAAAGTGCGTTTAATGAGTGTTCACCAAAAGCCTCTCTGCATATTTCCATTTAAGAAAATTTTTCTATGGAAATTAACCTGCATGAGCTTATGGTTACCTGGGTGCATCCAGTGAACATCAGGTAATCAAATAAAGCAGTTTCATTCAATGTGGCAGCACCAAATTTCAGATACGAATCACTATCACTTTGACAAATTCAGATACACAACAGGTACAGCAATCAGCACATGTAATGATGTAAATACATCCAAGAATAACTGAGTCACCCGGAAAAAAAAAATAATAATTGACTCAAAATTTTTATATTAATGGTTTATATATCAAGCTAGGATACTAAGAGCTTGTTCTCATCAGCTTATTGAAAGCTTCTTATAGCTTTTTTGAAATTGAAAATAGTTTTCTTAAAAGAATTTGTTGACAAAAACTAACAAAATGTTTTAGTTGTATATGTGTTTTTCATGTTTATAAAGGCTAAACACTTTTTTCAAAAGCAGCTCTGGACCTGCTTTTCCAAAATTGCTTTTTTCAATTCCAAAAAGCAGCTTATAGCTTTTCATAAGCAGTTGAGTACAAGGCCTAATCAAATGCAGGAAATCCTTGATATTGTCCTTAACTTCATGGCTTGCCTTTTCCTTCTTCAGGGCTTGAAGAAGGAACAAACACTGAAAATGATTTTAGGGGATTGGGATGACAGTGCTATATGTTGATTCTTACTGACAACACAAATGGAAGTTTTTTCAGAACCAATCCAAATATTACGTGTTTTTATGACAAAGGAAGAATGACAGATGATACTCTTCAGCATAATAGTATACTTCATAAAATTTCTAAAAAACTTATAGGCTAAAGCTGATAAACTGCAAATTCACAAAGCAAAAGTGTTCATATCCTAAACATCAAACTCTGCTAGAAATTGATACTCACAGAAAATATCACAACAAAAATCCCCAAACTATCTAGGATATAAAAGAAGAAGACAAACATCCAGACACTTTTCATAGGAAAACAGATACCTGCTGAAGTATTTGAATTCCGATTCCAACGACCAATGCACGCTTAACTCCTGGCTCAAGTAGGTCTTTCCAACTTGGCCCTTTTGCGGCAGTTTCAGAGGGATGGATCATCGCTGGTCCAACAGGAAGCTGTTGAAGGCTATAGAGGGAGGTCATATAACTTTTTGAAGGCTATAGAACTTAATTAAATCACAGATAATGTTTTCATTAGATATTTTAGAGCCTCGACAGTCATGTAAAATACGAGCTGTGCATTTGAGACATTGTATCATATTGCAAAAACATCATTTCTACGTTGCATAAAAACTCACTTGGAAATTCCAACGCATTAGTTTGGTTGTAGTTCTACCTTTGGCGATTACTTTGTTTCTAACGCCTTCTTCGCCAACAAGTATGCAAGTACTACATGGCTAAATTTGATGGTAACACATGGTTATTGCGTTTAATTCTCAATTTATTGGAATAACAAGCCCCAAACATTAGCATTGATATACAGGAGAGAGTTGCAACTGGAATGTAGAACACAGGACTGTTGCATCTTAGCAACACAACACAAAGGGGGAAGTTGAAGTAAAGGTTCAAATCCAGAATAGGGATGTTAGCATCAAAACAAATATCCACGTGTAGACTAATCAAGAAGAAGAAAGGTGGCCTTGCTCCACCAGGGATGCGATGCAATCGTGGAACATTTCTGTGATTGATCTGAACTTTTTGAATCCCAAGGCCTGCAACTTTGATGTATTCAAATCATAAGACGGTCTGCCATCGAGTCTGTTAAACCTGAAACAGCAGAAGCCCCAGCCATTTGCATCACCAGAGTCTTAATCAATCGCATGAGCCTCGTAATTCATATTAATTGGAAATTACCTTTTGGGAATGGGGAGGTGAGGGTAGCGTGCGGATAGAATGGAAGCAAGCTCATCATTGTGAACCACAGTTGAAGAACATTTTGAGGTAGCGACCTTTAGCCTCTCTACGTTCATAGACGAGGATGTGGCACAGCGCTACATCATCAATATGCACATATCCCATTCTTCCATGCCATTCGAATTTCTGCGTCTCTCCTGTACATCAAGTTTATATTCAGATGATGGCAGTTGTAGTGTAGGAGTAGGACTACAGTGCTATTACCTTTGAGCAGTCCGAGGACGTCTGCAGCTGTGGAACATAACTCTGGAGACAAACTTGGTCCAATCACAAACGAGGGAGAAGGGTGACCAGATCAATCTTGTTTTCTTGGCAGAATTTCCATGCAGCTTTCTCCGCCAGTGTTTTTGATAAAACATACCACAACTTGAGCCTCTCGCAGAGTGTCTCGGAGCTCCAAGATGATTCGTCCAGGGGTATATTGGGATCATAATCCTCTCTTGCCCTCATAGTCGAAGAAGACGAGGTCAGAACTACACGCTTCAGATATGGATTCTTCTTGCAAGAACGTAGCACGTTAAGCGTAAATACCCTCAACCGCAGGCTTCAATATTTCAGCCTTTGGATCAGATGCCGGTCGGCCTAAAACAGGGGAAGCAGTATGAAAGACACCTTCACAGCCCATAACTGCTTCATCAAAGCTGCCTTCCACCAATAACTCGCCCTTCACGACCGTCAGTCTCTCTTTGGCTCCCTCCAGCCTCCAAAGATGTGCTACCTTCTTTGCATTTTCTGCTTAATCATAATAATAATATGTCAAAACTGAGGCATGCGTAGTAAGTACTACTACTACTTATTACGTACCTGGATCTCTGACTGTCCCAGTTACTTGATATCCAGACAGCAGCAGTCGTTTGATCAGCCAAGATGCCAGAAATCCAGATGCTCCTGTCACGCATACTTTACCCTTCACTTCAACATTTTCCCCCATCTCTTTTTTTTCCCCTCTCTCTGTTTTTGGTGTTCTAAGATGGATGGATGGATGCCTTTGTTTGTAACCATATACTTACTAAATTATCATACATATTTATATTTTCTCGCTATGCATAATTAATCCAGACATCCAATGTTTGTGAAGCATCTATCTAAGTTACAACTACTACTTAATAGAAGGTAAGTCATCTAAGGTTTGTGATGCATCCTCTTGACAGCTAACATTGAGAGTAGAGATCTCAGTTACTCCCAAGGCCGCCAGTTATAAAGTAGTAACATGCTTTAGATACATGGTTTTGTATCTGGAACGACCTTCAATCCAAATTTAAGATGCCATGTCATTCTATATGCATTCTAAAATATGAACTAAAATTATAATATAAATCTTAATTTTAGTTAGTTAATACTTTAAAACTAATTTAAAACAACTAATATTTATAATTTTTCATCTTTTTTTATTTATTTATAATTTTAGACAAATTTAATGTTTGATATGACCGACATATCGATACCATAACTTTAAATCATGTTTAAATAATATTCTTGAAAAAGCTTTACTATGCATCCTTCGTTCTAGTAAAAGCTTTCTATTTTGCCAGTCGAAGCATAGTATTTTATACATTTTTAAATACAAAAGTATAGATAATATTGTATATTTAACGATTTTATGTGTACACGACTAGCTATTTAATTTGTGTTTTACTATCGTATTCTGTTTCACAGTTAATTATCAAATATAAACAAAATTCTCAATTTTATAAACTAAACATTGATATTTTTCAACATGGAGCCACCACTTGGTGGTGCCATCCCAGAACCATTCCCCAACACAACGAAAGGACATGCACGTCACTTAGTGATGTTAGTTGCATCTCCTCCAAAAGCTTCTGGGTCGATCTTTAATTAGTTTGTATAACCAAAAAAACAAAGGGACGGGCTTCATTTGGCCCAGCAAAATCCCAATAATAGTACAGTAAAAATGCAATATCCTAGTGCATGTTGTTCTCTAATCTCTATGACATATGCTGACGTAGTACAGCATGCAATCGATTGCCCTAATGTACTTCGGCTGGCCAAACCATGGTGCAAATTATTACTGAACTTGCAACTTCATTATACAATCACTTGTCCTATTACACTTCAGCTGGCCAAATCCTGGTGCCAAACATTAATGAACTTGCATCTTAAAAGTTGTCAAACATGATTCGCGAGTGGTCACTTTTTGATGTCAAAAAGATCGGAATGTCGGGTAATTGCTCAATGATGAAAGCCCCGTACCTCCTGCAGCAATAAGTTGCGCACCAAAAGAAGGGAGCTAAGAGAAATTTACAGAACTTTTCTACTATAGGAGACGTTGACGTTTGGGTTCTTTGGAAGTATTCACAGCTCTATTGTCAGGTCATTGATAATGTAACAGGCTCCTTATCGTTGAAACACATTACTAGATACACATGTTATTATTTGATTGCTATGAGGTTGGAATGGTATTTGTAGCAAATGTCAGACAGCTCTTATGTTTGACCCTTCGTCTAATCTGCAAGGTTATTGATTGGAGACAGTTAATAACATAATAATACTACCAAAAGTTGATCCAATCAATGATCAAATTGGTTTTTTAAACACCTGCCCCCCCCCCCCCTCTCACCAAAAAAAGTCATTAACAAAAAACACCACATTTAGCAATCAAATAATAACATGCTACAAAAAAAGGTCATCAAGAAAAAACACCAGATTTAGCAATCAAGGACACTACAAATGATTTTTAAAAAATTAGGCAAACAACAAACATAAAAGGGGATAACAGAAGACACCATATTTCTGAGGCCCACTAAAGGATGCATGGCTTGAACCGCAAGTACAAAAATTGACACCACAATATTACCTCCTCACTAAACAACAAACATAAATGGGAGACACTATATTTCTGAGGCCCACTAAAGGATGCATGGCATGAACTGCAAGTAAAAAAATTGACACCACAACATTACCTCCTCACCAAAAATAGTTGCATATGATCCAGAACTGAAATCTTTAACTGCAACTTCAGCTGTTTTGGCTCTAATTGTTAAATCATTCTCGAGGGACATAACAAATCTAGTACACGAGAAAATTGACAAGTTAAGCAAGTTTAAAAAAAAATTGTCAGAGCCAAAATCATAGAACATAATCTGAAATGTATACCTTGACACTGGTGGGCAATAGTGATGCCGGAGAGTATCAATCTCCCACAAAGAGCTTCCTGCCAATAATTGCTGGTCAGCACTCAGCAACTCGAAACAATTTTTTGCTTTACAAAGTATTCCGCACGATATTGGTTGTGGATTCAGATGACTTTATGTTATATAAGGAGAATAAAATGTTGAAAAGGGTATAAAGTCAAGAATGCAAAGCTTAGATAAGAAAATGGTGGTCTTCATATAGATAGATATAGGATCTATGGGGAAATTACTTAGAAGTACATTTTGTGCTACAGCCCTTCCTATCTGATAGAAAAGGATCCCATGATCCTGAACCGATCTTACCTGGGATCGCAAATCCCAAGTTTGTCTATAAAGAGCGGATCGAATTGTATTAGGGTCTATAATTGATTTCTTCTGTGTAATACTAATCGATAGGGCCTCATTGGTAAGTGCTACAAGTTATGATCAATATGAATCCACAACAGAAACTTTTATCCAACTAATTTGGCCCCAAAAAGAAATAAACTTTCTTGCTTTTTATATCAAGGTGAATGTGACCTTTAACATCAGAGTTAGTAAACCTTTTCTTCACAAAATTTGAAAACAGATAAATATTATAAAAATGAACACTCAAATCTTACTCATAGCATTAGTTTTTATAGGATCACTCTGCTCATCATCAAAATGATCAATGCCTTTTTTGTTAGCAGAATTCGTGCCATCAATACCGTCAACACCACTATTGTCTGCTCCTGAAGTTTCTTTAGCAGTCTCATCAACACATCCCTGCAGCATACAGTCTCTGATTTTATTACACGGAAACACTTTAGCAGATACAGTGAGGTGAAAGAATTGCCACGTTAAAGACCTTTCCTAGTCACCCACCAAGTCTGAAAGCCTAAGCTAGTGCCATATCTTGCATGCACGAATCGACTCCCACAACATAAATAAGTTTGGCAATTGAATGCAAATGTTATTCGTAATGCAGATATTGTATAGTTACCTGGTGCACCAAGAAGTTAATTGAAGGATGTCTCCGGAGAAGATTGTGAACTAAAGCAATGATGATCAAAGCTCCCGAAGGTGGAACAGAAAGTGCAAGTCTACTCAGTTTCTTACAGAAAGATGCAGCCAAATATGCTGGAAGAAGAGGTGATTTTAAGCAAGAATCAATAAGCTGCAAATAGAGCATAGAGTCAGTGAGAAGATGACATAGATAAAACATTAACAGAGACGAGCTGAACACTGAACTTCAATGATCCAAGTAAAAGACTATATTCTGGTCAATCAAATCTAGAGTTATCATGATTTACCAATATTACTCTGAACCCCACTGAGAACAGACACTATAGACTCCAATGTCTGACTAAGATTCATACCATATAGAGTTGAATGGAGGAACATCATTAATTACTATACCTCAGCCTGTCAGCTGTTGTCACTTTCCTTTTCCTTCTCAGGCTGCTAGTCTCATTCTCTCGAACCCACATCTAACCTTATTCACTCCCTCCTACACCCCGATTCCTTCCTTCCCCTGCATCCTCCTCCCACCAACTCTAGTTTCCTCAATCTCACACCCCATCATTTCTCAATCTTCACACCCAACAGGGTCATCCCATCTCCCTCTCACCTTTTTCCCTCGTGTCAGTCCCTATCAAAACTACACCTGTACAGTTGTACCCCTCCCAGTACTATCATCTACAAATCTGACCAAAGAAACAAATCTAATGCACCAGCCCACCACAGATTTTTTCCCTTCAGTCTTTGGTTGTCACTTTTTCGATTATGAATTTATTGTGACATTGTAATGGGAGTTCAACAAAATATGGAAGTTTTACTATTTAGAATCATATGTGAAAATACTACACTTGGTTTTGGATGTCTGTATTTTATGTATGCATAACAGGTAAATCTCCCTAGAAACCTTAAAAGTGAGTCATGATGTCTGACCGTGAGTATTGTGACTGTGTTGTCGTGTAATGTGTGTTTTGCATTTTCAATAAGTTTAAAGAGATGATGGTCAAGTTGGTGGAACACTTCCATTTGCTTACATTCATTGCAGTGCGGCATACTGAAGATGCAGGTAAAAGTGAAAGAGAGTGAAGCATCAACGAAGAATTTGGTGCATATTACAAATTATAATTAACTTTAGAACACCTTCATAACATGGCAACTTTAAAAACTAGAGGTAATTAAACTGTAAAAATTGCGTCAGATAAGACCATTTTCATCACTTAATTGGTGAAGCTAAAACATCCAAAAAACCTAAGATCAAGCAAGCAATGCCCAGTTCCTTCCCTCTGAATTATTCATTGAAGCAAAATTGCAATGCTGAGAAGCATTAGTCGCATCTATGATGCATAGACATGTGGTTCCCCAAACTGCACGCACCAAAACAGGGAAAGATGAAAAAAAATCTAAGATGCATAGCATGGTAAAGTTAATAAGAGGAAAAAAGTTGCAACTCATATGCACGAGGTTGCGTCCAGACACAAGACCTAATCTACAAACCAAGGCAGAAAACAGTAAGAAAATTATTGGTCAGTTGCAAAAGTACTTCTCATCTAGCATTCAGCTCTTACTTAATCATATTAACAATGAACATCAATTTGGCTATAATATGAAGCATACTTGAAAGAATATGACCAGTTACCACTAAACTTCTTAAGCCAAAATCAGTAGATCTCACATATCAAAGAACACAGAAACCCAAAACATACAGAAGTACCTGAAAAAATTTTGCTCGATATTTAGCCATAAAAATAGAAGGCTCCAACAGTGCATAAAGCTTCTCATAGAAATTTGGATATTCAAGACCATGTTGTGTCATAAGGACATAGAGACTGCTGAGAGCCATTACACTGACAACACCTCCAATATCATAAGATCTTGTCAAGAAATCACTGCAATTTATAAGGAAAACCAATTGTAGAAATGTTGATGTTTGTAAAAGAGTAAGATATCAATAAGGTACAAAGAAGACGCATCAAAAGAGCTCTTAATAAATTACCATAGCATGATGGGATTAGACAGATACGGAATGACAGTCTGATGAAGAGTAGCAAGAACCTAAGCCACAGGAAGCGACAGCATGAGGAGATCACGAATTACAACACAGAACAAATGAAATAAACAGAAACAACCCCCCAAAAGATATGACACCAGTAATGAGTTTAAGAACCTGCAAGTGCAGTTTTAGATAAAAGTAGCAGCATATTATAATCAGGTAAGATGGTGCAATTAATTCTTTCTCAAGGGATGTACAATTTTATAATTCCAAGCAAATTACCTTCAGGAGGCCATGCAAACACTATATGTACTAGATCATTCATCAGAAAAAATATAAAAGTTCTCTCTGTCATCCATCTCATTTTTTTTTTTTTTTCCAGAGAGTAAAAGATTCATGTATTGGATATGTACCAAATCGTGTACAATTCGTGAAAGTGAAATCACATATTTCTAAACAGAGAAACAGAAATAGCTTGAACAAGAGTATGAAGGATTTCAGTGTTGGAATAAATATTCTAAAATGCAAGATGCACATCCAACTAGTAAATGATCAGGATACCTCCTTGTATACATCAAGTGGAAGCGGCAACCTAAGAAATGATATCCATGCTTTGCTAAACTTTAGTTTCATCTTTTTAGTAACACTGGCTGCAGAAAAATTCTGATAAAAACAAGAGTGGAATCTCAGGTAGAAGTGATAAATTGACATAATTTCAATACTAATGGTGATTTTCCAAGTTAAAAAAAATGGCAGCCAAAAGCAAATGACAAATTTCTAAAAGTTCATATCGTCCAAACCTTGTCATCATGTAATCCAGATTTCTGCTGTTTATCCTTCACATACGAAAGCTGATCATGGTTTTTCTTGTTGGCACTTCTAGTAAAAATCCCTATTCATATGATTACAAATCAATACCAATATAGGGTCAACAGGAAATTACATCAGGTGACTGTTATCATCCAAAGATTACAGATGTAACAAAAGAATATTGTGAAGATAAGGTGGCAAACAATACGCCTAGTTCTTAAGAAAATCAAAGGGACTTCTCCGGAGACATAATTCAATCCAATGGAGTTCAAATTTAAATTAAAGTATTAGGATCAGCAAGGGATGTGAGTATGGAGCATATTAAGTTCATTATAAAGTAGAAAACATCTACAACCTTGAACATTTAAATAATAAATAAATTCATAAATCCCAAATATTTTTTACATCAGAACCAGAATCAATAAATCAAAATCTAGAAAGCAAGCTAGATGTCAAAGTAATCGAGTAGCACTATCAGAGAACAAACATAACCTTTTAGTCCAATACATCAGTTGAGATAATGTCATGCAAAGAATCAGATATTAAGTAATTCATGAATAACACGGGGGAAATTGTTCAACAAGACAAAGATCTAGAAATTCACCCAAAATATCATCCAAATCTAGGCAAGTATGAAAGTACTTCCAACTCCAACATAAGATATTCTTCTATCCCAAATTCATTATGACACTTAGTTTGACTCCAAATGATGGGAGGGGATTAGATACCCAAGAGTCCCTTAACTTGGGATGCAAGGAGGAAACACAACTTCCGGCCCCAGCTACAATTGTTCAGTAAGACCAAGAAACAAAAAGTAAATGGTCAATGACCACTTGCCATGCGTACAAGCTAGGTATTGCAGCTTATATAAACACAACGATCAATCATACAGGATTTATCAGCAGGAAAAGTGAAGAGAAATTCTTGAACAAACAGAAGTCAAGGTAGAAATGAAAGCACCGCTTACCAACACTATTCCACATTTCATAATTAGTCTCCTTATCCGAACCTTCTAATGGAGGGATGCGCGATAGCAAGTGATATATCTTCTGAATAGAAACCTCCATGCTACAACCAAGTACACACGGTCCAAATTTAGTAATAGTGAAACTCCTATAATCATGTGGAAAAAAATAAAGAAGCGCTGTAATGTGGTTCACACAGAAACTACAGATTGAAGATTTGCTAAGTTGCTATACTTTTGAGCCAATATATAGGCTTCAACTCCAAATGTAAATTTCTAACCAACCATAATTACTAAAATGAAAAACAAACACATCAAAGGAACACAAACCCCCCAAGGGGGGAGGGGGAGGGAGAGAGATAGAGAAACCAAATGTACATCTGTATCACCCAAAACCTATAAAAGGGAAACCAAAAGAAAAAGGAAAGAAAAAGGGTTATCCACACATGCACACAGAGAGAGAGAGAGAGAAAAACTGTAAATCGGCAAACTCATATCCTCTGAAAGTTAAAACAGAATAAAAAGGAAACACATAGAGATGCCTCAACAAACACATACACACACACACACACAGAGAAAGAGAGGGCTACTAAGCCTGGGCTCTAAAATAGCAAAGAGATCTTGTTACAACAATAACAAAGCAACTTTTTAGTGTTGCATTTTTTATCCTTATCTCTTACATGCAGCCAAGAAAATGTGGCTTGCACAATATTCCACACGAGCAAATTCATCATACAAGCAAATGCAGATGGAATTGAAGTGTTCTAGTAATACAAAAATGAAAATAGCTTCTAATTAGCTCATTTTATTATGTAGAGTGACCTTGGCGGTACAGCGAGAATTAAAATGATTTGTGTGAAACAAAAAGCCAGTGTGGACATAAACAAATCTATAGGTACCTTGGTATTGACTGATTATGGGACTCTGCAGTTGCACCTTTATCATCTGAAGGACAAACAGGTCAAGGAAGTAAAAACAGAGTGTACTAGTTTTGCTTTCTTTTTGGGGGTAAGACGGGTAAAGTCAGCATTGACCTCATACTGATAAATTAACATTTTATTAAAGGGCATATTCAAGAGGGTCCATAACCAAATTAACAAGTACCAGATGTATCTTCAGGCTCCAAAGTTCGAACCATCTTTTCCAAGCTGATATACGTGAAATAGCTGGAGCAGAGGATAGGAAGTCAGAAATATAGGTTCAAATGCAAGACAATGTTCTGGAGTTGGAATGGCTAACAAATATATCTCATGTTGCAAAGGAAACAAGACTTTTTTGCAGGTAAAAAGATAGAGAAATTGACAGAATCCAATCAAGTAGTAATTAGTTTGATGAAGGGTGTTAAGTAAGCTCACATAGAAATTTAGGCATGAATGTAATGGAATGTATCTTTTGATTTGTTGGGTTGGGTTTAAATATTGAATATATAATAGGAGAACATGTTAACAACAAGAATAGACATCATCATTACCGGACATCAATATACTTGAAGTACTTGGACACAAGTAACTCTAACAGCATATCATTGACGCCCAATGTGGAGTGAACCTACAAATGCAACCAAAAAAAAAAATTTAATTAGTACTGATTAATCGAGCCAAAAAAAAAGAAGCATTCTAATAGAGAGATGTAGAAAGTGAAAAATGAAGAGAAATAAGTTAAGTTATAAGTAGGAGTAGTTACGATAGTATGGAGGAATCGGTGATAGATAGAGGAGTGGAAGCTGCCGGCATTGGCTACCTTCACGAACTCCATGATAGTCTCCAACACAACTTCCTAGTCAAACGGAAAAGAACCCAGTGAGATGTTGTTGTTCAAATAGAAACCCAAAGATTTAAAAATCCTGAGATTCCACTCTTGCGGTCTCTTATACACATCTAGATGTGTATAAGAGACAGATCCAAGCTTCTCGATAAACCTTTACATATTTCCGCTCCAAGTCCACATCTTCCCTTTCCCTGTCTCTTATACACATCTAGATGTGGCGGCGTCGGAAGAAGAGACACATCTAGTCTGTATAAGAGACAGTCATTACATGGGGAGTGATTAAGAGTACAGAGAGGATGGATCAGCTTCCTGTTGGACCGGTCCGGGTCTTTCGGACAATCGAGGAGGCGAGGAGGTTGTTTATGTGGGACCTCGAAGACAGTAGCTGCTCCCTAGGGTTTTCAACTCCCCCAGACTCAACTGTTCCTTCTTCGTACTCTTCTTCTTCTTCATCATCATAACACTACTTCAAATTCAAAACTTTGTATGTATGGACCTATGCTCCGCCGCCTCCAAACCCCCCCAACACTCGGTCCTATATATGCAGTTGTGTTGTGGGTGAAGAAGCTAAAGCAAGTGTTTGAGTTGATTTTATAATTTAAATTTCAAGACCCCCTAAATATGTAAAATTTGTATTTGACTCTCCAAGTTAAAAAATAGTTTCGATTTTAACCCTCCAAATTATCATGTACATAGTATTCCAAATGCTAACGTGGCCCTTCCATTTAAATACATCATTTAATTTGATTTTTCAACTAAAATAAGATTTTACTGAATCAAAATACAAAACATACATATATCCCAAAAAGGGATCGAAGCAGCACTCCAACCATACGTGCAATAAATCCGACTGCGTTGGCATTAAAGGAAGAAAAAGAAAATAGAAAAAGGTAATCAGACATTGGAAGTTTTGGGGAAAAACAAATTATAAACCTACATCTACATACGTTTGTAGTACACAGTTGACCCTTGATTAACCAATCAAATGTTGCAGTTTGTCAGAAAATGAATTTAGATAGAACTGGATGAAAGGACGTACTTGCTGGGTCAAATAAAAACTTGTTTCAGTTAGGAAATCCGAATCAGTAATTTTTGCATCCTTTGGAGGGCCAAATTTGTGGGAATTGGGAAATCCCCTAACCGTGCAAAGTAGCCAACCGGTAACACCTTTCTTCGTATATGCCAAAATTTGTTCAATTTGCCCCCCTTCTCTTCTTTACTGGTTCTGAATGTTTTAGTGAGAACAAATGGTACATGCATAACTTGGACATATTTAACACACCTGCGGCAAGGCAGGGGGGTGATTGCCTCGCAACATTTTAATCTAAGCTCCAATTCCAAATAAAAGTATAACGGACCAACCAAAACTGGACACTCAATTTACAGTACAAATCAAAACTCAAAACCATCAGTTGTTCTTGGCAATAGCAGCCTGCTTTGCACCAAGAGAAAAGAACTCACTGATCACCTCCAGAGGCATGCCCTTAGTTTCTGGAACCTTCAAGAAAGACAAAAAACCAGGAGATGATGCACACCACTGCATATATCCCAAAAACACCACCAAGCCCAATCGAAGACAGCATCACAGGCAGTGTATAAGTAACAATGATGTCGCCAATCCAAAATGTGAGGGCACAGATGGCAATGCAGATGCCTCGCACGCGGGTTGGAAATATCTCTGCACAAAGTATGTTGGGAATAGGACCAAATCCCATGACAAAAAAGCAGAAGTAGAGCACTACGCTAACAGTTGAAATAGCTGCATCTGCTAACTTGCCTATGTTAACTAGGCTTCCAATAACCAAAATGACCAGTGTTATGATGAGGACAGGAATGGTGCTGAGCAACAAACTCCTGAAACAAATGGGGCAAGTAGAAAGTGTGAGATAACAAGTAGTTAGAACTGCAAACCACTCTTATCAATCATAATAATCTATTGCACCTTTTACAGTAGGTGAGAAGTGCTAGGGATAACCAAAAAACCACGCCAACTGATAATAATATATTGTATTGTTTAACACGAGGAGAATTGACTACCATGAACTTCTGATGGCGGAGAATGAAGATCGCCATTTGGACTAATCAAACAGATGGAAGTGATATGAAGTTACTTTGATTTCAAAATGTGTGCGTGTATGTGTGCGTATATATGTATGTATGTATGCACATATGTATGTATCCATAGCCTCTGGAAATCAATCTTGAGTTGCACAAGTAAAACCACTCAGTATGTGGTAAAGAACTGAAACGACCAACAAAAAATTTAAAAACCTACCTTCTGCCAGATATATCCATAAGCCGCATTGCAATAGCTATAGAAGGCAACATCAACAAAGTAGTAACGACACTAATAAGCAGAGATGCAGATGCTGAACTAATGCCCATATTTGACAGAAGCACTCCAACGCCTGCCTGCTCAAGAATCTGGGGAGTGTAGTACAGCACACCATTTATACCTGAGAACTACACATAATGAATCAAATTAAAGCCTGAAAATGATGCAATGTCGACACTCATTTAAAAGTGCGTTTAATGAGTGTTCACCAAAAGCCTCTCTGCATATTTCCATTTAAGAAAATTTTTCTATGGAAATTAACCTGCATGAGCTTATGGTTACCTGGGTGCATCCAGTGAACATCAGGTAATCAAATAAAGCAGTTTCATTCAATGTGGCAGCACCAAATTTCAGATACGAATCACTATCACTTTGACAAATTCAGATACACAACAGGTACAGCAATCAGCACATGTAATGATGTAAATACATCCAAGAATAACTGAGTCACCCGGAAAAAAAAAATAATAATTGACTCAAAATTTTTATATTAATGGTTTATATATCAAGCTAGGATACTAAGAGCTTGTTCTCATCAGCTTATTGAAAGCTTCTTATAGCTTTTTTGAAATTGAAAATAGTTTTCTTAAAAGAATTTGTTGACAAAAACTAACAAAATGTTTTTGTTTTTCATGTTTATAAAGGCTAAACACTTTTTTCAAAAGCAGCTCTGGACCTGCTTTTCCAACCTTTATAAAATTGAAGCTTTTCATAAGCAGTTGAAGAGTACAAGGCCTAATCAAATGCAGGAAATCCTTGATATTGTCCTTAACTTCATGGCTTGCCTTTTCCTTCTTCAGGGCTTGAAGAAGGAACAAACACTGAAAATGATTTTAGGGGATTGGGATGACAGTGCTATATGTTGATTCTTACTGACAACACAAATGGAAGTTTTTTCAGAACCAATCCAAATATTACGTGTTTTTATGACAAAGGAAGAATGACAGATGATAGTTTCAGCATAATAGTACACTTCATAAAATTTCTAAAAAACTTATAGGCTAAAGCTGATAAACTGCAAATTCACAAAGCAAAAGTGTTCATATCCTAAACATCAAACTCTGCTAGAAATTGATACTCACAGAAAATATCAGAACAAAAATCCCCAAACTAAGGATATAAAAGAAGAAGACAAACATCCAGACACTTTTCATAGGAAAACAGATACCTGCTGAAGGTCTATTTGAATTCTGATTCCAACGACCAATGCACGCTTAACTCCTGGCTCAAGTAGGTCTTTCCAACTTGGCCCTTTTGCGGCAGTTTCAGAGGGATGGATCATCGCTGGTCCAACAGGAAGCTGATCCATTAGCTCCTTCGAATACAGAGCTGGCTCGCTCACCAAAGCGGCTGCTTGTATGAATTCGCCACCTGCAGGCACATCACCACCATGAACTGAAACTAGAGAACCTCTGCGAGATGCTGGGACACCACCCTCATGCAAATAAATTCTCTTAAACCCTCCTTCCTTCTTTCCATCTTGACCTTCTCTCTCCATCCACTTCCATGCCAGCTGCCACCCACCACCAATGCCTGTACTACCTGCCGTTTCCCCATCGGCCCCTCGAAGAGCACTACCCTGCCTCATGCTCAAAATACTTCCCGGTAAAGGAGGCCCAGCCATCTCTTTTTCTATGCTGGTTGTCTGACGTGATATTAACGGGCTCTGTAAATTGTCATCCGTCCTTTAGATTCAACTCCAGCAGCATCAGATGTATAACCCTCTTCCTCTCTGCCAAGGCTCTCTTCATCCCATTCTTCATTTCTAGGTTGATTTCCTGCTACACTAAACAAGCTGCCTAAGTGTGGAAAATACATGCTTCCTTTGCTCCCAGCATCTGGAAGTTTCTCGTGAATACTTCCGAAAAGGGTCACCAGAGGATCCATAAGGGGGACATTCTGGTTCACTAAGCTTCCTTGTCGAGATAACAGACTAAGAGCACTCTGCCCGGTAAAAGGTCGAGCAACCCAGGACACTCCTTCTTCAGGACCATATAACCTTATCTGCTCTTTCTCTGCACTTGGCTCCTGATCTTCAGTCAATTCATTTGCAGGGCCAATTATGTACTCCTCGATATATGTTTCACCACCGATGCCAAGGCCTTCAACTAACAATGCCATTTCACCTGTTTTACGAAAATATATGTTATCGACATGGAAAAATACAAGGTTCAACAAATTTGCCTGTGTTTATACAACAACGAGCCAACTTTGTTAGGGTCATGCAACGGGAGAAGGACAAATTTGTGTAGCTATTATACCACAGTATTAAACCATAAGCACAAATGTTTGTTATTGGGTTCGAGAAGCTATGACCACAAATTCCTACAGAAAGGAGGAGGAAGTAGAAGAGAAAAGGTTCAAATCAAAAATTGAAAAGCAGGGGCATAGCTCATTAATTAAGACTGCTCCGGGGGTTTATATCTCACATGGTATTAAAAAAAAAAACGAAAAAATTGTTTTAATAGGATGGTCCATTACTAAAAAAAGAAGACTATTGAACATAAACTCAGTCCTCCTCTCATATCAAGAACAACTGCAGATCAAAACAACTGAAAAACTGATGTCATCTTAAATTTTCAGCAGACATTGACAGATGTTTTCTGTAATATACTGCATTATATCAACCTCCGACACATAATTGTAAAGCCATGAACACCAAGAAAAACTCACCAGCTACATCTTCTCTGCCACGGAGCTTATCTCTGCAAAACCTGCTTGGCCTCAATCATCCGCCCTTTACTAACAAGCCATCTTGGAGACTCAGGCAAATAAAGCACTGCTAAAGCAAAATAAATGATGGAAGGAATGGAAAGAACACCAAGCATTAATCGCCAACTAGGTGAGCTCGTCAAAGACATTCCAAATACCATGCAATATGACACAAACATTCCCAGCGAACCAGTAAACTGAGGCAAAGTGTTCAATAAACCTCTTATTTCCGGTGGTGATGTCTCAGATATGTAGATAGGAACTAGAGTAACAGCCAAACCAATTCCAAACCCATCAAGCAGCCTCCCCAAGAGCAGGACATACACATTAGGAGACCACAACATCACAAGACCACTCACAAAATAAAGGACAGATGAGATTATGAGCATAGGACGACGACCAAGCCAATCAGCAATGCCACCAGAAACCGTAGTAATCAATGTGGCACCAATTAACGACATGGCCACAATTAAACCTTCTACAGTAGGCTCAGGTTAACTGTGTCCAATTTGAATTCCCTCTTTATGTATAGTACAGCCCCTGTGATTTTTATGAGAATAAAGAAAGTCACAAGTAAATATTTCTGTCTCGACCAGAAAATAAAGGTAAAAGCAATCATGCGTAAAACTGTATAAAATTCTCTAGATGCTCTAAAAATTTCAAGTTCGGAAGTACAGAATTTGAATAAAACAAATTGTGAAAAAGTTTAAAGGTTTTAACTGCAAACCTATGAATACTAAAAATGTAGAGCTATATTCTGCAACAGAAAAGCTGAAAAGGATGACCCCTCTCAGACTTGGACAAAATAAGTTGTAGCTATATTTTTAAAAAAAAAATGTTGTAGACTACAAAATACATGTAGCGTTTAGAAAAACTTGGACAAATAAAAGCATTTAGAAAAACTTAGACAAATATTGGTTTATGTTTTCCTTGTCTTTCATGATTTTGTATTTCTATTCGTTATGAAACTAATTATTTAATTCTACAGTTCGGTAACAAGACTCTTAGGTTTTTCTTCGATACTTCAACAATTTATAAAGCAGGAAATGTCATCCTCTTTGTACACAAACACGTGCTATTTCTGTGACTTCTGACCATCTCTTCTTGCAGAATTTGGGATTTCCAAACCCTTGTACTGCTAAAAGTCAAGCCTCGATTGAAGCTTTAGAGCACTTGAAATTAATGCAACCTACATACATTTGCACATAATTTGTCAGTAAATTCTGTCTGCATAAGTCAAGGGCCGGCTAAATCCATGTATTTATTAAGACAGAAATTGCTAGGGCAGGTTTTTCAGAGAATATCTTCTACTTGTCAGCCAAATGCCTTCAGGACTATATCTTTATATCACCTAACAGGGGCACTAAGAAGCATTACTAATGGCATAATGCCATTGCTGATGAAGTTCCTGGAATTTTGATTTGCACAACCTAAACTGCTATGTTCCGTTAATATATACTTTGAGAGTGAAGTACACATATTTAATTCTAAACAAATGATTGATACTAGACATCTTTAATATATACTTTGAGAGTGAAGTACACATATTTAATTCTTATTCTCCAAATTGATATCTCCACTAACAGAAGACATAAGAACTGTCGTTTGAAAACCAAAAGGAAAAAGAAGAAGAAGAAGACGAACAAGGATTTTCATGTGTTTGCAGCTCAATTTTGCAGGCCAAGCGGCATCTTACACAGGTTGGCATACTAATATAAGTATGCGTACACGTTCACGTTCACGTTCACACACCCATAGGCCATAATTAGCAAAGATATAACTAGATGACGAGAAACAATTACCAGCAATAGTGGCGTTATCCCATCCTTGCAATAGGTTACCAATTGCAGCACCAATAGCTACAAGCAGTGCTCCGCTCATCTTCCTTCAACACCAAAACCAACGACTGTGATCAAGAAGTGTTAATTAAACCGCCCAAACCGCTTTCATGGGATTGGGAGAAATTTCTTTTCGACAGGACTAAATTCATCAAGCTTGATAACCAGAGCAATGTAATATAGCACTAGATTTGCTGATTTGAAGAATGTCAAAATATAAGCAAGGATAACCAAGATAAGATTTTTCACTGCAAAAGACAACCAAAGTGAGTACTTGGAATGCAGTCGGTTAGCAACACTAGTCCAGATAAAGATTTTATTCCCCCAGCGAAAGTGTGAACGCTGGACCCTTGATCTTTTGACAAGCTAAATTTACAGATAAATATTATCCAAACTAGGAGTAAGCAGAAGCTAGAAGTTTATACTGAGGTTTGGAAACTACAATAGCCTCATTTACTCCATTTTTATTTCATTAGTTCTGGAAGGTGGACGTTACAATCCATACCAAGTAAGAGAAATTGAATTACCAACCATGAAACTACGGAGAGACCTGGGAAATAGACAAACCCATGATGTCAGACACCATAATATAACCTTTTATCATTAAATCCACCATCTTTGATTCGCATTCATCCTTTAGATTACATAAACACGATGTATAGACTGACACGTAAACTAGCAAGCTGCGTGAGCAACAGTTGAGAATGACATTTGGCCAATAAGTATGCATCCACTAGTATCAATAGGTTTAAAGGAAGAATCCATAAAAATTGTAGTATCGATGGAGCCTGTAATTCATAATCAGATGAACATTGGGGAAAGACTGAAAATATGGATAGTAGATAAAAGGGTCATGAGGATGGTGATGAGGAAATTGAAGCATCATAATGATTTCATTTCTAATGAAATGGTAAAGACCACACCAATAAACAGCTTAAAACAAACATAACAGAGAATCATACTGAAATAAAATAAGGGGAAAATTGGATGGAACAAAAAACAATTTACAAATAAAGAAACTTTTTTTTTTTTTACCTCTTTTCTCCTGAAAGGCTGAAATAGTGTTGTTGAAGGCGGGTGGGTGGGTTTGAGAGACAGAATGGTTGTGTTTGTAGGCGTTGGCGAGTTATGATGCAAAGAAGAGTGAGAGTGATACAGCGAAAGAGTGCTAGTGTTCGCTGTGTAGTCTTTTTTTAAGGAAACTACCACCGAATGAATATAACACGCTAATATAATACTAGTATAGGATTAAAGTAACTCTCTTCTCTTGCCGTTTGGGAAAAAATAAAAATTAAAGTACCCTTTGATGTTGATGATGATGATGATGATGATGATGATGGTGATGGAGGCAGGAGGAAGATTGATTGATGAGATCCAACAAACAAACTAACCCCAAAATTACATCAAACGAACTACCCTTCCTTCATAAGTGGAGCTGCTGCTGTTGTTGATGCTGGGTCTGGGCATCTGGCTCTCGCACTAGAAACTTGTACTGTACTTTTCTTTCTCCTATTCCCTTTACCCTTGCATCATTGATTGTGGTGACTAATGCTACTTTTTAGTACAATACTACTACATTTGTAAAAATAAAAAAAATAAAACTGGCCCTCCCACTTTCGAAGACTCCGTATATTTCAAACATATATAAATTTATTTAACTAATATTATCTAACTTGTACAATAACTATACAACGATTAATCATTATATACAGTAAATATTCAATACACAAAATATATTATATATTTCACGTTTCATATCCTTGCAAAAAAAAAAACAGAATATGTATGCATATATTATTCGGGACGAGTATTAGATGGGTTGAGTTTAGTGTAATTTAAATTCAACTCACAATAAAATTAGATCAAATTTTTAAACCTAAATTTATGGCAATTCACTTTATTTAAAATTGAACTTACTCTTTTAAAGTTAAATAGACAAATTTAAATCGACTCAACCCAATTAATGATCTTAATTAGAATTTAGGAGGGTGGAAAATTGTGTAGTAGTAATAGACTGGTACTGAGTCGCTAGGTGCCAAATGCCAACACTTCATGGAAGGGTGTAGATTTTTTTTTTTCTCCTTCTTCCACTCAATAATAGGACACCTTTCCTTCCTTCGATTCGCCACTCTTCTAAACATTTTGCCATCTAATCCGTCATCCACGACGAGGCTGATGCATAGATCCCGAATTAGAATGGGATATATTTTTCAATTGATACTGAATTTGATTAATTAAATTGAATTTGGGTCAGTTTGATTTGGTTAAATTTTTGTATACAAAAATATTTTTCTCAAATAAAAATTTATAGTTTTGTTTAACTTCTATCATATATTTTTTCGATGTGTGTGATTTTTATTAATTAATCTAATAAAAATATGTAAAAAAAAAATTGATATCGTGTAATTTAATTTAATAACTAATAATATAATTATTTATAAAATTATAATATCATGTGAGTTGTAAGTATTAATATTCTATCTACAAATCACTATTAATATAATTATATATGAAATTTTATTATTTAATATATTAAAAATATAATAATATAAGAATAAAATTAATACATCTTAAGACAAATTAAAACATTTATTTAGATGTAATATTAAACTTAGGAAATCTAGAACCTAAATTATAGACTGCAGCTTGGTGTCGTTGTCGTTATTCTTTCAATTTGACACTATTAAAGCAAACTAAACTAATGTAGAGTACATTACATGTAAATAGTTGGTAAATTTTTTTCATTAAAATCAAAATAGTTTCTCAATGTAATTTTAGTCGATTCAATATTTCAACTAAATATGATCACTCGGTTCGCTAAAAGTATTAAATTTTATATTATTTATTTTGAAAATTAATAATTTCACGACTCTGGTCCTTTTTAAGATATTACTATTTTCCTCAATTTATATTGAATAATATATGAAATAAAGACAGAGCTATAAAACTGTACGAATAAAAATAAGCATACATTTGTGGGGAATAATCATTATTCTCAAAATCAGTATTTGATGCATTCCAAAGATACACAGAGATAAATATTTTTGAATTCCCACAAGAAAACATTCCTAAAAGAGCCCTATGCCATTTCATGATAAAATTCAAAATACCATGGTGCTCTTATTGGAAATTATAAATTGGATATAATCATACTACAAACATTCATGAAATCAGAAAAAAAAATTTATGACAAAATGGTGGCTTAAGTGCGACAGGCCAGATTTCAACAGTCTAAACATCCATCCAATACGCATTCCTTCATTAATACAGCCAGAAAGACATACTATTGAGGCAAGTTCATCACAATAGCAGGTAAACCTAAAAAAGCTACAAAGATACATCTCAGCAATGGAAGATTTTCAAACACAAAATCCTTTTTTTCAATTGGAATAAGATTCCCAATATCCAAACGATGTGGAATAAATTGATATTCAAACACTTCTCAAACAAGTAGAATAAATGACAAAAATTGTAAAGACTATTGAAGTTATTGCAAAAAAGAAATTATTCTCTGATTCATAAAAGGAAAAGGACAAAACATCCAGCTCATCCTCAAACTCTTTCACACCGGCCAAAAAACAAGACTTTTAGAAAAAAGAAAAGATGAGGTAAGAAAAAGTTACTTTATTAAAGTTATTTTACCAAAAATTGATGTCTTTTCATACTATTCACAAACTGGACAAATATTACATTTTCTATTATAAATAGGCTAGACAAACAAACTTAGAGGGCATAGTACTTTCGATTTTCTTTCCTCCTCTCTTCTCTTGTAATTCTCTTCTCACTGTTGTAAAATTATTCTTTTTAAGGAATAAAGTGCTCAAGCTTTCAGTTTCCAAGAAATTTTGAAGATTTATATTCTTGTAAGTTTCTCTTATTATTCTTAATTTTAAAGATTATTAGTTTATTTGTTATGAATTTTGCATTAATCGTTCTGTTTAGCAGATCTTTTTTTTTTTTTGGATTGGATATGTTATCCATTGTAAAACTTTGTTTAAAGGTTTGTAATTAATTACAAGTCTGAGGGTTTCTCTTTCTATTTTTGAATTTTTATTTACATAAAAAGCAGTACAACTCCAAGGAGAATGAGATTTTCTTATAATATTTTTGTGTAATAGATCATTTATTTATTTTTTACAATATTCAACCATTTCAAAATTCATTTGAGACGGTCTGGCTTTTGTGGGAATATCTTTTTCTTTAAAATATTTTTCATAAAGTAATTCAACAATATGTTGTTTTCTTGTGCCAAAAGACATTTGGTAAATCACTACAAATTTGACCAATAATTTTTTGTGTAATATCTTTAATTTTTATTTGATTTTCTGGTAATTACAATTGTTCTTCTATAGTTGGTGATTTAACTTCATCTTGTAGAAAAGCAATTTGATTAGTTTTTAATTTAATATTTTCTTTAATAGAATTTATAGAAAATTTGTTTAAATAGTGAGGTTTTTCAATAGTAACAAAATTAAAAGTAAGTTGATTTTCTTTGATTAATTTCTTGTTTTAAAACAGGTTTATTATATGCAGAATATGATGCATGGTTCATAACATCTTATATGGTAAAAGAATTTTGCATACTTGTTAGTTTTTCCTTAATTTTTTCTGGCATAGTTTTATACTCATCTCGAGATTTTTTATTTTCATTTAATAGAATTTCTTTGTACTATGTAATATACTGCTTTTTAATTTATCTATCTGGTATGTGTTCTAGTAATTCAAAAAATAATTCTTGATTTTCGGTTAGAGTATTAATTCTTTGACAAGTACAATCATAATCTTCTTCATTTTCGGAATAATCAATTTGGTATATTTCATTTTCACTTTCACTGTCTTGTCTTACACAAAAAATAAAGAAATAATTGAATTTGATAATTTAGAACAAACTTTAAAAATTTGAAGCTTACCTAAAAAATAAAAATCTGAAATATATAAAGTAGACTTTGCTAACTTTAAACTTCAAACTAAGTATAAGATAAAATCTGTAGAAAAAACCATTCCTATAGGAAATAATTTTGAACATTTACAATTAATTAAACCCAAAGTTATAGAAGAAATACTTTATAAAAAATTTAAATATATGCATATAGGCTTAGTCCAAATAGCCTTATAAACATTAAATAGACAAGGTCTTAATACTTCAGCTTGCATAGCACTTAGAGATGCAAGACATAATAAATTTATAGATTCCTTACTTGGTTTAGTAGAAACTTCTCTTTTTAATGGTCCAATTTATTTTAATAGTTTTTCACTATAATTTATCTGTTTCTGTAACAGATAAAAACTTAGTTGAAACTCTTACTTTAAATATAAATACTAAAGGACATGATATGAAATCTATATATGAAAATATTAATATTACATACAGAATATTTTATAAATTAATGAATACATTAAGTCCTGGATTAGCATAACTTTCAATTAAAGAAAATATTACAAATCAATTTCGTTGTACTCCTCTTATAGAAACAAATTTAACATACAAATATAGAATTACCTGTGTATAATAAATTGGAATCAAGTAGATATCATATAAAACTAATAATTATTTAGATATTTATTTCCTAGAATGTATGGATAAAAGCAAATATCACTTGTAGAAAATGTGTTTCTGTAACAGATAAAAACTTAGTTGAAACTCTTACTTTAAATATAAATACTAAAGGATATGATATGAAATATGTATATGAAAATATTAATATTACATACAGAATATTTTATAAATTAATGAATACATTAAGTCCTTGATTAGCATAAGGAATTTTTCAATTAAAGAAAATATTACAAATCAATTTCGTTGTACTCCTCTTATAGAAACAAATTTAACAAGATCAAATATAGAATTACCTCAAATAATAAATTGGAATCAAGTAGATATCATATAAAACTAATAATTATTTAGATATTTATTTCCTAGAATGTATGGATAAAAACAAATATCACTTGTAGAAAATGTGGAAAGAATGGACATTATGCAAACCAGCAGATTTCAGTTTTCTTTCCTCCTCTCTTCTCTTGTAATTCTCCTCTCACTCTTGTAAAATTAATGAATACATTAAGTTATGGATTATAAAAATATAATAATATAAGAATAAAGTTAAAAAGATTAAGACAAATTAAAACATTTTATTAATATAAAACATTTATTTAGATGTAATATTAAACAAGAGGAAAACCAAACCTAAATTATAGATTGCAGCTTGGTGTCGTTGTCGTTATTCTTTCAATCTGACACTATTAAAGCAAACTAAACTAATGTAGCCAGTTCATTACGTAAATAGTTGGTAAATTTTTTTCATTAAAATCAAAATAGTTTCTCAATTTAATTTTAGTCGATTCAATATTTCAACTAAATATGATCACTCTGTTCGATAAAGGTATTAAATTTTATATTATTTATTTTGAAGATTAATAATTTCATGACTCTGGTCCTTTTTGAGATATTATTATTCTCTTCAATTTATATTGAATAATATATGAAATAAAGACAGAACTATAAAACTGTATGAATAAAAATAAAGCATACATTTGTTGGGTAAGTAAGTTGGTTCTTATGTTTATTTTACTAAGTACTAACCATATTACATAAGTTTATTTTATCCCATATGTTTCAATTATAAATTTAAGTGGAATAAGTAATTTCATGCTAAAAAAAATTAATTGAATAATGAGGTAGACAGGATATTAATCCAACCTAACCCTAAAATAACCAAATGATTCCTTATAGTTATGCTTAGGGTGTTCGGATTTAATCGAAAAAATTGACCATCTGACTCTGACTCTAGTTTAATTTTTAGACAATTGGTATGTGGTTAAATGGAATAAAAACAAAATATAAAATTTTGATTTAGTTATAAATAATAGAAGTTTTAGATTTATTCGTTATATATTTAAAAAAAAATAAAAATTATAACGATTGTAATAAATATTTGACAAATAATTATAATAAACAAAATATTAATTTTGTTTAAAATTAATACTGTAATGGTAAAGTGTAGATGATCATGAATTAATAAATGTGGAGTTGGGGATGATATTAGTATTAATTTTCTGTTAGTATTATTCTTCTGGCACTGGAATCGTGAACGTGGACGCATCTGCTAACAAACGATCAACTGCCACCCAACCCACTGCGAGTAAGTGGTAGTGTACTACTAGTTATTCATTTCACAATTCGGAACTCGTACTAAAAGGTTTTTCCACAGTTCCACCTCCTTCCTTCGAATATGCATCAATTTTGATTTATTATTAGTGCTGGTAAGGGAGTTTGAGAAATCAATTTTGAAGTTTATTATTAGTGCTGGGAAGGGAGTTTGAGAATAGAGAGGAAATGATGTCAGGTGGTGGGGTAGCTGCCGATGCTGAAGAAGACAGGAGGAGGAGGAGGTGGTGGTGGTTTAAGGAGTTCTCAGCTGGATATTACGGGCTGTGTGCCGTGGGCGGAATGCTCAGCGCTGGTACTGCCCATCTCGCCATCACCCCTTTCGATGTCTTGAAGGTCAATGTGCAGGTGGTGGATGGATATTAATTAATTAATTATTTAATCGGTTATATACGACACCTGTTTGCTCTTCTTTTGTTCTCTGTGTTTCTTTCATCTGCAATATGAATAGTCATAATTATTTCCCTTTTCTTGTTTTTCATTGCCATTGACCTGGAGTCCTCTTTAGTAATTACTATGTGCTGTTTGGAATATATAAGATGATTTTATGTATCAGTTCCTTGATTATCTGATATCTCTTTTTGGTAGATCAATCATCTGATGAAGTTAAAAACCCTAAATTTTTTTTGAAGGTCAACCCAACCAAATACGGTGGCATTTTCTCAGGGTTTACTATTCTGTCAGAGAGCAAGGCCCTTCTGCTCTTTGGAGAGGTTGGTCTGGCAAGTTCTTTGGATATGGTCTTCAAGGTGGATGCAAATTTGGCCTCTATGAATATTTTAAAAGGTCTTACGCTGATGCATTGCTCAATCAAAACAACACTACTATATTCTTCCTTAGCAGCGCCTCTGCTCAAATATTTGCTGATATAGTGCTCTCTCCATTTGAAGCTGTCAAGGTTCGAGTTCAAACTCAGCCTTATTTTGCAAAGGGATTGCTTGATGGTTTCCCAAAATTATATGCCACTGAAGGGTTTTATGGGTCAGTTCAAGAACAGTTGTTATCTTTTAATGAATCTGCTTTCTATATCTGCCATTTTTATCATGTTCAAGTTGTAACGCCTTCTCCCCTCCTCCCTCTCTATTGGTTACAGCTTTTTCAGGGGAATCTTTCCACTTTGGGGTCGTAATCTTCCATGTAACATCTCTATTTCTTAAGCTTCTTTCTGGTTGTTTTGAAAGTATGATTGCTCGAAATTTATATTCTTTTCAGCTGTTGGCGTGAAACCATTGTTCTGTTCTGTTCTGTAACTTGTCAATGTGGTTCAAAACTAGAACTCTATCGGATATATGGTTAACAAACTAATCAAATGGATGACTAACCTACCACTTCTACTACATCTTACTATTTTTCTGGGGCATTTAGCACTCAATTTCTACATTTGGTAGATCATGTGTTGCTTTTCATTTGTTGACTTATTTTCCTTCTTGTATCACTTATCAGTATCGGATTTCCTGTTTTCCCTTGTGAATACTTTAATTTCTATCTTTATATGCTTGAGCTGCTCATGCATACAGTTCAATGATTTGTTGCTTAGGGTGAGGGCAATTAACATCACTAAAAGCCTACAGGTTCCCAGATTTTGTATGTTTATGCAACCAATTTCGTATAAACCTTCTTTTATGGTCTTCGATGCTGATACTTTCCTACCTAGCCTTGTTGGTGTGATGAACCATTGTTCACGAACCATAATTCATCTAAATATGCACCTGGAAGATAAATGTAACCAATTCATGGAGCACAATGAGAGGATGGCCCAGAGCTTTGATATTTGAAAATCTTTGATAGAAGAGCTTCTATGGAAATAATTAGATAATTACTTTTAACCTCATAAAAATTATGTTATACTGGGTTAAGAGGTTATGTATAAACAGATAATGCATGATATTCTACAGATGAAGTATGGTCTAAATTCTCCCTTCAGCTGATTCTCTTTTAAATTGTTATGTGACATTGCATCCAATAATAAAAGGGATACATTATTACCAAATTTGCATCAAATAAAGACAAATGAACCAGTTATTTGAGTAAGATCTGCCCATTATTGGTAGTCTTTTTGGTACAGAAGTGGGACTTATAAGTTGTGTAAATGAGATGTGCTTATCCTGCTCTGGAAGTAGAGGAAGTTCTCTGCACATGCCCATTATGTCACATGTTAAATTTTGGTAAAAGTTCAATTGCATATTGGCTCTTTATTTTCAGTTTATCATGTGATTATAAAGTCATGATGGTATGGACGTCATGACTCTAACTCGTTAGGCTAGGTGAATGTTACCTATTAACCCCTAGGAAAAGTTAATACACAATTTGTAAAGAGGTTGTTTAGGAATATGATACACAAATTTTTGTTTATCGTGAGAATTTGCATGTGGAGATTATAGCCACATTCTCAAGCACACACAAGATTAGGTTATAAGTTCAGAGTCAGAAATCTTAATAGTGCCTGGGAGCTCACTAAATATGAACTGAATTGCATCTTCACCTGATCACAGTTATGACACAAACTTTTGACTTGGTTAATCTTTTGTAGTTTCTATGGTTATGTTTTCGACGTTTGAGCATTCGGTGGATCTGATATATCGCACTGTTATTCAAAAGAGGAAAGAAGATTGCTCAAGAGTCCAACAACTTAGTGTGTGTTGACATGTTTAGCTGGCTATACTGCTGGAGCTGTTGGTACTGTAATATCTAATCCTGCTGATAATATAGTTTCATTCCTTTACAACAGGAAGGCTGAAACAGTAATCCAGGTAGCTAAGTAGTTCTTATGGTACATGATTTATTATTATCCTTTTTCTCAATTTGGTTGGGCTGGATTTCACTTGCTGTAAATTTTCAGGCTGCAAAGAACATAGGATTTGTCAATTTGTTTACTAGAAGTCTTCCTGTTCGAATGACCATTGTGGGGCCAGTTGTCACTCTACAGTGGTTTTTCTATGACAGCATCAAGGTGCTTAGTGGACTGTAAGTGTTGTTTTCTGTTTACCTTCCAGTTTTGGTGTTCATTTAACTTTTATATACCTCCCTGGCCCAAACCCAATTTAGTCCTCGAGTTTGCTATTTTCACTGTGTAATCAAATCACTTGTAAAAGGAGAAAGAAAAGGAGTTCTGTGCAAAAATTGAGAATGCTGCTGGTAGAAAAGGCCTTTGATCATCTGTGCCTTAATTGATTGTTGTTTATCTGGATACATGAACATGTTCAACTGTCTGTCAAATGGCAATGACAATGTTATTTGTCAAATTTCTCTTCTTTTTCTCAAAAATAGCAGTTAATTTTCTCCTATCCTTGTTGTTGTCATTGAAGTGAATAGGGATGCGCTGTAAATTTGTGTTTTTGACATTCGGAGGCTAATTTTATTGTAGACTAGGATGGATTAAGAAACAAATACATAGTCTAAAACGGGAAAAGTTAGATGCTAGATGAGGTCTCTTTACCATGAACTGCTATTGTAAGACTAAAATGCATTTGTGTGGCCGTTCCATTTTGTTCTTTTTCTTTTTGGGGAAAGGAGAGAGGGGGGATGATAATTGCAGCATACATTTATGTGTTGTCAGAATCTCCTTCTTCGATATTTGAGGGCCTCCTTTTGTCATTTTGTGTTAGAAATCATTTCAGCTCTGTGTCGTAATTATCTTTGTATTTTTAAAGAAAACATGTAGACCTAGTAGTGGAGGGCGTAACAAGCGTCTAAAAGATACGACGATGTCAACTTGCTAGGATGAACTAACAGTTGATTGGCAAACAGAGGCAATCCAGCATACTTGAAGGGACGTCCATGGTTTCTCGAGTTATATGTGACAAAGTGTTAAGTTGACGGTTACACGGACATACCATGTTAACTGGCTTTTTCATCAGGTTGTCATTATACAGTCAAAATTAGATGCTACTACTGTTGATTTCTGGTGGCAAAAAGTAAAGCTTGGTAATATTTGTAATTTAATTTATTGAGATAGAGTTTGTAGGAATAGGAAATCAACTCTGAACATGAATGTTTATCCTTTAGAAGGTTGCATGTAGATGCAGCACTGGATAGGCAATCCATAATTTAGTATTTTGATGACAATCCAGAAAGTTGCATCAGTTCTGTTGAGGGCTTACGGCTCTTGAGTCTTGAAAGAATGGTATCATGATTTTGCTAAGACACTGTTATTGCTTGCTAAATGATCTCCTCAATAGATTTCTTGAAACCCTGCTCTGGAATAGTTGTGATGTTATTCTGGTTTCTGTTGATATATATATATATCAGTATGTCTCCCAGATCAACTATAAATGGCGCTGCCCCTGAACGGTTAACAATCCAGTTCAGGCCCAGGATCTGTAATTTTATTGGAGGCCGATGCATCCGGAACATACATTCAATATGTGCCTTTTTTAGATGAGAACTTAGAGGTGGAGTGGTAGTAGTAGTCTGATGGAACTTAGCTTAGCTGGGTGATTTTCATGTTGCAATAATGCAGGCCATCTATTGCCAAACTCTATAATTAAGTGTAAGAAGGGTGCAAAAGCTTCATTTCATGAAATTGAGGCTGAAAATCAAAATCTTAGACAAGTCAAGTATTTACGTTTTTGAGATGTCATCCGAGATTCGTCCTCGCACACAGATTTGGACGAAGCAATTTCGTGGGAGTATGATATGAGCCGCCTGAGTGATGTGACGAGAAAATTCGGGCAAAGTCATATTTGGGTTGCCAACCTTGATTCACATATTCATAACAGGGGCTTCCGTTCAATTTAAACTAACACCCTCGATTTGGTAAATTGCTGTAATTATTAGGAAAGGGTGACCCAAAAAAAAGTAATAGAAAATGAACTAACAACACAAATAATAACTTTATCTAGGTGGTGAATTTGTGAATTACATATTTATACGTTATGATAGGTATGTCGATCTCTAATATTTCTCTTTTTTCTTATAATTTTATTTTCTTTATTTATGATGTGTTTGGTTTATGAATACGTGAGAAAATAATGAAAATTAAAATTAATGATATTTATATCGTAGATATTATTTGCTTAACTGTGATGAGAATTATTTGATGAGAGTAAAAGTATTAGAAAATACCTAATTTTATTATCTATTTGTAGATTGAGTTTCAAATTAATTTAATTGATGAATATGATAAAATTTATTCTTTGTTTAAAGCAAATAAATAAGTTTAAAAGATGATGATATAAATTTATATCAATAGTAAGTTTGTGATTCTCATTTCATTTATGAGTTTCCAATACAAACCAAACATCCCCTTGCCCCAACGGAGTCACCAAAAAAAATAAAAGAAAGCAGCTATGGATTAACGAAGGCTTTGCTAGGCTGGTCAGCACTCAATTTGAATAAGAAAAAGAAAACGACTGATGATGTTTCTAGTCAAGAGGCGACGCAGCAGCCAGCCAGCCAGCCATTTGTCTTTTTCAACCCACTTTAATAGAAGACTTACGAACGAATTAATGGGTAATAGAGAAGCAAATTAATCCTAATCTTGATAACTCCGTTTAGAGTTACGGTACTAAAATATTTTATACACCAATTAAAGTTTTGAAAAAAAAATACTTGGTGACTACTTAATTTTATTATCTGGGAGTAAAATAGTACAAGTACTTTTTTTAATATATATGTGATAATGTATAATTTTAAATTTTTCATGAGTATTTTTATATTTATTTAATTTTAAAGATTAATGACAAAATAGTCAAACTTTAACTTTAATTGCTTTAAAAATAAAAAATTAACTGAAAAGCATTAATTTTTAACTTGAGTTAAAAGTACTTTTAAAATAAAAAAACTCTAATATTAAAATTGGAAAATAATGTTTACTAAATATTTTAGAAGTGCTTTTATCATTTAAAAACACATTTTTAACAAAAGTACCATAAGTTCAAACGGGGCATAAGGTCCCGAATGGGTTGTAATGACTTATCACAAGCCACTTTAATCGATAGAATTTTAAATAAAATGCTTAATAAGCACTTAATTTTTGTTGTTTGGGTAAAAATTTATAAAAGTAATTTTTTTATAATATTTAGTAATGTATGATTTTAAATTTTAACACTATTCTATCTTTATTCAATTATAAAAAAATGGCAACCCCAAACAAGACTTAATTAATTCTATACCTTTATCTAGGCTTTGATAAATATTTTTTTAATCTATCTTATTATTATCTCATGGAAAATATTTACACGATAGATCCGATCTTTGATTTTACCTATAAATTCTGCGGTCAAAATTAAATCTTATAAAATCTGCTTACATCAACTTATATAATATTTAATATACACCACAAGATCTACAAGTAGGATCAAAAACCATATCTACCTAAGTCTTTCCCTTATCTCAAAACTCTATGCATTCTTGGTACTCCTGTTAGTTTTCTGTTTTTATTTTTATTTTGGTAAGAAAAAAAAAAAAAAAAAGAAAACAAAGAAAAGAAAAAACACAGAAATACGACCCGTTTTGACATAATAGTTTTTTTATTATGTTTTAATAATATTTCATAATAAAAACTTTAATTATTTTTTTATTCACATATATTCAATTTAAAAAGTTCTTATAATAATTATTTCAATAATATTTTAAATTGGGCCAATTTTTTCGCTTTTTCTTTAAAAATAAATGAATATGGAGAGGGGAAAAAAATATAGGAGGACATGAATTAACCACCACCATCAACGTGATGATTCTTCTAATCCTCTCATTCTGATGATGATCGTCGTCGTGGTGGCCGTTGCACTCGCTTCTTTCTTCCTCCGACCTCATACGTGATTCAATATCCAACCAACCAACGAGGTTCGACTCCAACAAATCTCTTTTAGCTGCTAAATTTGAATAAGAAATACAGATCTCATTAGCTGCTAATCAATCAGCTCTTCTCATCTTTAATGTTAAGTTATGCTGCTGCTTATTATTTCTTCTTTTCTTACCCTCTACAATAATAATAATAATTTGTGCCTTGTGGATTTGGAATCTGAAATCTTATCTCTGTCTTTTTCTTTTTTTTTTTCTTTACACATTTGCTAACATCTGCTCCTGTTCCTTATTATCACCGTTTATATCTCGTATCTGTTCTTTTGTCTTTTTTTTTTTAATAAATAAAAAAAAAATTTCTCCCTTGCTTTTTATTTTGTTTTTTATTTAAAAAAAAAAAAAAATGTAGATAGAGTAAAAAATAGTAGACTAATTTGATCAAGATTTCTCTTCTGTTTATGATCAGATGAGGAATTGAATGGGATCTGATTTTTTATTACCATTTTTTATGAGGAGACAGCTACTTTATCACTGTATTAGCAGTTAAAAATATATATTACATTTTTTGAGGCTGAGAAGTTGGGATTGGAAGTTCTGATTGTTTCATGGGCAATACATGCCGTGGATCTTTCGGAGGCAAACATTTTCAGGGCTACGCCACCCCCGAAGACCATTCCAACTCCAAGCGTAACCCTTCCTCCACCACCACCACCACCACCGCTCCCTCTCATCATTCTTCTTCTGACAATTTCTCTCCCACCAGCTTAGCAACTCAACACCTCATTGCTCAAGAATTTTCCAACAATACTCACCACCCCCACCCAAACACTCACCAGGACAACCACAACCCCAATCATAATCTCACCCTTGTTAGTCCCAAGAAAGAGACCATCATGAGTCGTGCCAATAACTCTCAGGCTTACTACGTACTAGGTCACAAGACTGCTAACATCCGCGACCATTACATATTAGGACCGTAAATTAGGACAAGGTCAGTTTGGTACTACTTATTTGTGCACTTGCATTTCCACTGGTGTTGAATATGCCTGTAAATCAATCTCCAAGAGGAAGTTAATTTCAAAAGAAGATGTAGAGGATGTTAGGAGGGAGATTCAGATCATGCATCATTTGGCAGGACAGAAGCATATTGTCACCATTAAGGGAGCTTATGAAGACCCTTTGTATGTTCATATCGTCATGGAGCTGTGTGCTGGTGGTGAATTGTTTGACCGTATTATTCAAAGGGGACACTACAGTGAGAGAAAGGCAGCGCAATTAACTAAAATTATCGTAGGGGTTGTTGAAGCATGCCATTCACTTGGAGTTATGCATAGAGATCTAAAGCCAGAGAATTTCTTGTTGATTAACAAGGATGATGATTTCTCTCTGAAAGCCATTGACTTTGGACTCTCAGTGTTCTTCAAGCCAGGTATATGAATCATTGTTTTCTAAATTGACCAAAAAGTAGAAAAAAGTAGAATTCTTCCAATTTTTTTCTTCCAATTTTTTTCTTTCATTCTTTCAGAGTCGCTCATTGTATGATCAGATTAGAAATGTACAAGCATGAAGTATGGTGCAAGGCATATGGTCGGTTGACTTTTGTCTGTCTCTAATTGTTTCAGGCCAGGTATTCACTGATGTGGTTGGAAGCCCATATTATGTTGCTCCAGAGGTGCTTTTAAAGCATTATGGTCCAGAAGCAGATGTATGGACAGCAGGGGTCATTCTGTACATTTTGCTTAGTGGTGTACCACCCTTTTGGGCTGGTATGGAATCTTACTCCCTACCAGACATTTATGTTCCTTTCTCTACTATATGGTGAAGACTCATGCTGCTATTTCTACAGAAACACAACAAGGGATATTTGATGCAGTTTTGAAGGGACACATTGACTTTGAATCTGACCCATGGCCGTTAATATCTGACAGTGGTAAAGATCTTATTCGAAGGATGTTATGCATGCGACCTTCAGAGCGCTTAGATAATTACAGAAGAAGTAATTTACTGCTCATGAAGTATTATGTAAGTCTGGTTCCATGTAGTAAAAGCAACCAATTTGTTTTGATGTTCCTATATGGATGAATTTGTTGACCCTTCAATTACTTATACCAACGTTTTAGTCAATGCAATCATCGTTAAAGCTAAGAGTTCTTGTTTGAATAGATTGAGTGCACTTGATACGTGTGTGCTAGATACTAAAATGCGGCTCCATGCATGGAGTAACTTTGTTGTGACTAAAATTTCTACTGGTTAATTCTTTTAAAGTGCCTTTGACAAAAGTTGTGGTTCGCTGTTTCTATATGTTTCATATGCATCATATGCATCATATGCATTTTTGTGCAAAGGATAAATGCTTGTGTTAACTTTTATTTTGCCTATTGTACTTTGCCTAACTACCCTTTGGGCGTCCATTTCTTTATACAAGTTACTGAACTGTTTTATGTGGTACTTATGTCTTTACCTCAACCTTGATAGGTCATCCTTGGATATGTGAAAACGGCGTCTGCTCCTGACAGAGCTTTAGATTCAGCTGTACTTTCTCGTCTTAAGAACTTTTCTGCAATGAATAAGTTAAAGAAGATGGCTTTGCGGGTATGTAGTACATAAACAGCATCTTGGATTATGATCTTTTGAATGTTTTCTTGTGTGGAGTTGGTTGTGATGTTCGTCTAAGTGCTATTTCAGCTTTCTCTGGGCAATTGGGCTTGTTGTCTCAGAAACAATAACAATTGTTTATTTCTTTCATGTGTAGCACACTGTGCATGAATTTATTGAATAACTCGTACATTATAGTTGTTTTGTGATATATATCTTGCTTCATCAATGTGCATGATTCTTGTTTTGCTAAGTTGTTGATCTAGTATCTCAGAGCATTACAGAACCGTTTCTTGTCCAAGAAACATAATAATGTCTATGAGAAAACTAGTTATATTGGTAGGGCTAGCCAATTGTTCAAAATCTGTGATATATACATCTGCTGCTTGTTCTCTCTCTCTCTCTCTCTATGCCCCCCCTCCTATCTCTCTGCCGGTAAACTATAGTGCATTGTGGTTAAAATTGATCTACCTCTGGTTATTTGTTTCCAGGTAATAGCTGAAAGCCTGTCTGAAGAGGAGATTGCTGGCTTAAGAGAGATGTTTAAGGCAATGGATACTGATAACAGTGGTGCAATTACATTTGATGAACTCAAAGCTGGACTGAGAAAATATGGATCTACCTTAAAAGATACAGAGATACGTGACCTGATGGATGCGGTGAGAAATTGTTTCCTAGCACGTATCATATTCCATAACAGCACTAAACTAGTCAGCTTTAAATCTGGGATATTTGCTTGAAACCTACTGAGGTTAAGAAATTGATTTAGCACTACTAATGATTGACAGTTATTTAAACTTGCTCTTATACATTAGGAACTTTGGAAGCTATATTCATGTAGAACAGTATCAGATTATTCTTGTAGGAATCCCTTGACATGGGTGCAGATTTTGAGTTTAGATTTATAAATTCTTGCTTGTGCTATATGTATTACAATGCAAGTTTTGTCAGCAACATAATGGCTGAAGCCTGTAGCTAATAAAGAAAGCTTGTCTGATTTCTGGTTGAACTTTTAGCTCACTTTACATGGAAAATTCATACTTCTTTTGGCCTGGTTTCATTTTCTTGCATTTGACAAGCCACTGCAATGTCTTAAAGATGTTGACCAGTAATAGTGTGTTCTCATCTGTCACCTGTCAGATGTTTGTCATGCTAATTTATGCACCCACTGAAACTAAAAAAACCATTCTCTGATTTTCAGGCTGATGTGGATAACAGTGGGACCATTGATTATGGAGAATTTATTGCGGCAACAATTCACCTGAACAAATTAGAACGCGAGGAACATCTCGTGGCAGCCTTTCAATATTTTGACAAGGATGGAAGTGGTTATATTACAGTTGATGAACTCCAGCAAGCTTGTGCTGAACATAATATGACAGATGTTTTCCTTGAAGATATTATCAGAGAAGTTGATTTATCAAGATAATGTAAGTCTTCCTCCCATCTTCTTACCCCAGTGCGATCAATAATAGGATTGGAGGGGTTTAAAATTGATAACCTGAACTACTTCATTCCTTATTTGGTCAGAATTACCAACATGATCCTTTTTCCCAGTCTAATCGGTGTTAAGTAATCTTTTTTTTTTTCATCTCTTTCTTTTGGTTGGAATGTGTACACTTACTGTGCTTAATCATGTATAATAATTTCAGGATGGAAGGATTGATTATGGGGAATTTGTCGCAATGATGCAAAAAGGCAATGCAGGCATTGGAAGGCGAACAATGCGAAACAGTCTCAATATTAGCATGAGAGATGCTGCAGGAGCTCCTTAATCATTACTAGCCTAAACAGGCACCTCATTTATTACTTCTCGTCAACTTGTGTCTTTACAAGTGTCCCATTCTTTAGTTTCATGGAGCAATGAAAGATCAGGAAGATGTGAGGATATCCTTGGTTGTCAGTGTAATTATACAGTTACATTATTATCAACACGACACTTGTCTGCAAATCTGTTTTTGAGCAATTATATCTGTTGCTTGTTCTAATATTCTCCTTAATCAAGCTGAGGAGGTAAAAATGTTGAGCTCTGTGTAAAATCTTGTATCGTCTCTTTAGTGCCAGTGTTTGATAGCACATTGCTTGAGATTTGGACTGTTCAAGATGAATTTGTTGAGCTTCACCCTTCTAGCACATTGCTTGAGATTTGTGCAATTACATCTGTTGCTTGTTCTAATATTCTCCTTAATCGAGCTGAGGAGGTGAAAATGTTGAGCTCTGTGTGAAGTCTTGTGTCGTCTCTCCAGTGCCATTGTTTGATAGCACATTGCTTGAGATTTGGACTGTTCAAGATGAATTTGTTGAGCTTCACCCTTCTTGCCATGCCATGATGTGATTGTTAATCTGGGGAGAATGCTGTAAGCGTGTGACTTTTGGTCTTTCAACTAGTTCCGCTGTTTACGGCCACTAATTTATGCTGGTGTTCATTAGACTAGAACGCTTAGTGCTCATTCTTTGGAGAGGTTGATATGCAGATTTTTATCCAGAATCGGTCTTTTGTTTCTCATTTATTTATCCATTTTGTTGAATTATGTATTTGCTTTCGTATTGCAAACACACACAAATGGTTTTAAACTCTCAAGATTTCCCTTTTTTTCTCTATGCCAATTTAAGTGTGTTGTTTCCTGAATATTTTTATGCTTGATACCGATGCCAATAGAACAGGATATTATGCATTATGCTATCCCTCTTAATTTATCACAAACCTACTTCTATATGGTTAGAAAATACTTAGATAGATTCGGTATTTTATTCCACCTATAGATCATATGGTTAAAATTAAATTTTAAATAATTTTACTTACATCACTTGTCATCACCGATAGACCACAACCTTCTTTTTCTCCCTTCCCTCCTCCCACCACCTTCTAGAAACCTCCCCCTTTCCCCTTAGCAGCAGCCCTCGTCCCCCTCTTTGGCATGGCAATGATTTAGGGGGAGTGTTAGGCCCGATCTTTGATCACACTTATAGACCCTGTGGTGTGGATTAAATTTTAAAAAATTTATGACATCAATTGATGTAAGCAAGATTATTTAAGATTTAATCCTGATCACAGAGTCTACAGGTGAGATCAAAAATCGGGTCTACCTAAATATTTTCTCTTTGGGTATTTTGTGTGCCCCGTGTTGAAATTTAGTTGGGCGTTTATTGGGTTTTGGAAGATTTTAAATTTGCATTTGAATTGTACTCAAAACATGGAATAAATAAGTATTTTTGTGAGTTATTTTAGAGGGGTTGCGAAATTTAATTCAAAATTGCACGTTAGTTCCACTATTTTTTATATATTTTATCTGAGGGATGTCAGCTAGGGATAAACAAGCAATTTTATTGAAAGCTGTCAATTAAGATAATTTACATAATTTCATTCACTTTATCCTTTAGCTTAAATTATACAGAAGTTTAAAATATATTTATAAAGCATATGAAGCCTATGAGCAAGAAAGACATTAGTTGTCCACGTAAATTTAAAATATATGAAGTTTATGAGTAAGAAAGACATTATCACGTGGGAATTTTTGATATTTTATTCTTTCTCTTGGCTTTTGTCGATAACAAGTGAAAACATAATTATATACAGAATCTACAAGTTGAGTCAAAAATCGAGTTTATGTAAGTTGTTTCCCATAAAGTTTGGCTGGTGTATCAATATATTGCGGAGCATGTTGCTACATTTATGTACTAGTAGTACAGGAAAATATTTAGGTATGTTTAATCTACATTTTTAAGTGTAGATTTTATGATTATTATAAAAGTTTCATAAAAATGTGATGTCGGATAACATCATTCATATAGGGTATGTAGATGTCATTTAACATCATAGTACTTAAATTTTGATTACACCGATTAATATCATAAATTTTATAATATTTAATTTATATCACAGGATTTACAAGTACTTAAGGAATATATATGCACCGACGGTATTTCTAAATGGCAACGCACCTAATTTCTCGTGAATGGATCCTAATGATCTTGGGGAATCATTTATTCATCATACCATATGCATGCCAGCCTAGCCAAAGCCACGTATATTAGTAAAAAATAATCGATGTGATTAGTAAGTGATGCTGATGCACACCAAACCAAAATGATAGTAGTCATAGATAGTTAATACGCGGAAAGAAAAAGAAAAAACGCCAGTGCGTAGAAAAGAAAGGACCAGCTACAAATTGCTATCCAGTGATCCCAAGTGTTTAAAGTTATGTTTTTTTCTCTTTCAAATTCTTTAAATGATTATTATTATACTATTATAAAAACCAACGCTCCCGATAAATAAATTCACAAATTTACTAGTAACTCAAAATTAAAGGGAAATTAAGAAATGGTGTCTGTGAGAGAGACCAGAAACAAAAGGTTAGGAAACGAGGTGTGATATAGCTCTCTTCCAGCCTGTTTTAAGAAAATTTTGATGGGATAAAATAAATAATTTTAAATTTTCTATATAGAATTCGTAATTTTTTTAAAATGTAAGGGGGTGAGCTATTGACTACACGGTATTTGTCATATTCATTTGGGTAAATTATATTTACCTTCCCTTAAATTTGACCATATTACTAAATAAATCTTGTAGTTGGATTAATTACGAATTTTCCCCTGTCAATAATTTCAGAAAAAATTCTTATATGTACTTAGTCCACAATAAGTGGGAGGGACGTTTTGGTTCATATTTATCTACATCACCTTCAAAATGTTAGTTTATTTTTAATTGGTTAGAAAGACGATGATGAATGTACATTAAAGAGTCCATTCTACCTATTGTGAATCGAATTCATATAAAAATTTTACTAATATCGACTCAAAAGATTATGTTAGCCTTGTTGATTAATTTTTGTTATTTTCTTAATCAAAAACAAAATATTAATTGACGAAACTCCCTTAAACTACCCTAATCTGATGCCATTTCTCCCAACCCGCTAGCCTAAAGTCCACCTGCTGTCTTTTTTCACTCTTCCCAAGCCCTCTTCTTCCCGTCTCTTACTATACCTTCCAAAAATTCCATGAATAGTCTTATCCTAATCACAATTTTAGTCTCTTTTTTCTACATCTCTTAATCACAATCTACATCTTTTTTTTACATCTTCTAATCTCAATTTTAACCTCTTTTTTCTCTTTCAAATCAAATTCTTTCTCACTTATTGTTAGCATAAAAAACACGGAATGTAAGATAAATTTATTCAATACATAAAAAATATGTGGGAGAAGAAGATGAGTTACAAAATAACGTACATCGGACTCTCATATTGAGACCCACATAAACTCACAACATAATAGCTTTACCATTAATCTAGAATCTCTCTATTCTAGACTCTCTCAACTCAACTCTTCTCAACTGCATAAACTAAACAAACCCTCTATTTATAGGGTAACAAATTTAACTATCAAGAAACCTAAAAATCTAATTAGAATAGGAAATAACAACTCCAAATATAATTGTATTAGGAAACTAAATTACTTAAATAACTAAATTACCAAAACCTAACAATAATCTATGTCATATTTTTTAATTGATAAGGAGTTTGGTTTAATTATGCCATCAATGCCTCCCTTAAACCAAACTTTCCATGAGGGTAGATCCACACCATGCAATATTAAGACGGTCAAAAATTTTCATGCAATTTTTTCTACCACAATTTGGCATTATTAATTTGATTTAATCTTCATCTTCAAAATTTTTCAAACGATCCACATATCTGGAATGATAAATTTTCGTCGTACAATTTTCTTCAATTTATCAACCTCCATGAATTTCATGATAACTGGTATCAAATTTTTCAATTTTTGTAAATCAATCACAATCTATTTTGTAGGATTTTTTTCCTGCATCACTGCTCAACACCAATAAAAACAATCACGACAGGATCATTCTTTTCAGATCTCTGTTCAATTAGGGCCAATTTCGTTACACCCTAATTGTCAAATAAGTACCCCAAGACCAACTTCTCTTGTGGTCCAAATTTTTCAATGTTCGAGTACTCCAATAAAAAACTTTTTCTTCAATATTAAGTTTCAACAAATATCCCAAAATCAAACTCTTGAATCTAGAGATACAAAATAACGCACATCACACTCTCATATTGAGACTCACATAAACCCACGGTATAATAGCCTTACCATTAGGTTAGAATCTCTCTATTTCAGATTCTCTCAACTCAACTCTTCTCAAGTGCATAAACTAAACAAACCCTCTACTTATAGGGTAACAAATTTAACTATCAAGAAACCTAGAAACTTAATTAGAATAGGAAATAACAACTCCAAAAACACAATTGTATTAGGAACTAAATTACTTAAATAACTAAATTACCAAAACCTAACAATAACATATTTCTTAATTGATAAGAAGTTTGGTTTAATTATACCATCTCTTATCCTTATTAATTTCTTAATTTTGAAATAAATTTGATTTCTGAAAGAACCGATCACTATTTTCTCCTCAGATGTCACTTATCCTTATTAATTTCTTAATTTTGAAATAAATTTGATTTCTGAAAGAATCGATCACTATTTTAACTCCTCAGATGTCACTTATCCTTATTAATTTCTTAATTTTGAAATAAATTTGATTTATAAAAGAATCAATCACTATTTTCTCCTTAGATGGAACCATTGTTATTTGGTATGGTGGCGATGGCAAAGATGTGAACGTCCATATCCGAAGTGAGAGAAGAGGAAGATGCATGTGGGACCACAACCATGCCACCATATGCTATATATAAAATTTTCATTGGGCTAGTTAGAATGGCTTTAAAGTAAAATAAAGAAAAATATTAGGGTTAATAACACTCTACTTCCTAAACTAGATAGATAATTACACTTTATTATCCTAAACTAAAAATATATATATTTTACATCTACATTATTCAACTTTTAAAAATTTTAGAACATCAAAAGAAAAACTATTTATATGACTCAAATACCATTAGTATTATATTTTGATTTTTTATATATTTGATTTTGATGTTCGATAGTTATAAAATAAACGAAAAAAATAACATATAATAATAAATTGATAAGATCTTTGACTTTGGGAGTGAAAATATGAGAAAATATTGAACTAAATTAACAATATAATTTCCAGTGTTTTGAAAGCCGGACCGAACCGGCCGGTTCGACCGGTAGGACCGCGAACCTGAAGAACCACCGGTCCGGTCCAACTACCTATCTGGTCTGTCCAAAAAACCGGACAGAACCGGTAAAAAATCGATTTTTTAAATTTCAGAATAAAAAATAATTTAAATAAAGAAAAAAATTAAAAAATCGTGAAAATAAACTCCAAAATAGCAAAACATTGAACACACCAAAGACTAAACTATTAAGTTATTATTATTTTCATCTTTTTTATACTTATTTTTGTATAAATTTCACTTTTCTTATTACAAATGTAATTAGTAATTTTGGGTATTAGGACTATAATTATCCAAAAATAGTGTTTCACTTATATTTTAGATTTTATATAAATATATTTTAGGTCATTTTAAATTATATCACACTTTGGTATAAAATAAAAAAAAATAAAAAAAACCTTAATTAGTCATCGGTGAACCGACCAGTTGAACCGCGAACCGGATAGGCCACCGGTTCAATGGCCGGTCCGGTTTTCAAAACATTGACAATTTCCACAGGTTAAACCAAATATTAAAAATGTAAAATATTAAGATACATCAAAAAATAAAAAATAAAAAAAAGTTTTATAGAAAATATATTATCACACAATACCCTTAGAGAAATTTTCAATGGAAAATAAGTTCGTTTGGAAATTGTTTTAACACTATAGCTAAACATTCAAAATCGAAATAATATCAAATGAAATCCAAAAATTAAAAAAAGTTTGAGCAAGAAATATATTGATAAAGATAATCTTCAAATATTATATAGTTTATTTTTTCTTATTATTAACTATCAAATATTATATAGTTTATTTTTTCTTATTTTTAACTAATTATCAAATCACTATCAAAATTTAAGTACATAAAAAATCAAAATATGGTACAAAGGATATTTTAGTCATTTAACTAAATTATCTTGATATTTTAAAATTGTTAATAACAGATGGAATAATATCAATGGGGGTAAAGTATATATTATTTTAGTTTAGGGGATAAAGTATAATTATCCACCTAGTTCAAGGGGACAAAGTATTATTAAACCCAAAAGATTATTGAAGAGAAAGATTGATTAATGCTTTCTTCCTAAATTTTGCCTTTATTTTTTAGGAAATTTGAGGATTTATATCACAGAAAATTTAGAGGATTTGTGGGATTGTGTTTGATTAATTAGGGATGATTTTTTTGTGATCGATCAATGAAGAGTGATGATTAGCTTCTATGATTTGACTGGAGTTTTTATGATATTGATTACTAATCTTTCACTTGTTATGTACAAAACTACAAGCCAATAATCACGATGGATGTGGGCATAGTTATTAAATTCGGTTTGAGGAGGAATCCAATTAGAGAGGTGGGTGAGTGGGTTACTGGTTCAATCATCGGGTTATTGGTTCAACCAGTGAGTCACTAAAATATATTATTTTATTAATATATAATGCTTTACTTGAAATTAAAATATTCATGAATTATGTCATATCAACTTTTAGTTAATTATGAATAATTTAGCTAAAAGTTATAATTAATATATGAAAATACTTTATTTAATTTTAAGCTATTATACAAGTAATTTTAATATGAGCAAATGCATAGAAAATGATCTTTTCATTATTTATTAAATGGTGACTTTACTATAATATTATATTTTATTAAAAAGCTTGTTTGTTTATATTTTTTATACTATATTTCATTCACAAAGTTTTAGTGGTACAATGTTTCGTGAATTACTTTTTTGTTGTAAAAAAAAAAAAAAAAACATAATATTGTTTTGCTATTTGTGTATATATTTCGTATTTAAATATTTATTATTTTTTTTAAGTTAGTGACTATCTTATTTAATGGAGGATAAAAGATATATTAAATATAATAAATGATGACTTTAACACCATCTTATGGTGTAGTGTTAGACCCTTTGGCAAACTTTCACGCATCAGCAAGGCTGCGTGCAGGCCTGGCCCAAAACACATCTAGGCCATGCGTATGCACATCGGCCAGGCAGACTGCCTGTTGCAAGCTTTTAAATGAATTAAAGTGTTGCAAGGGTTGGCCTGGGGCCGTAATTCGTTTGTGTACCGTTTACTTACGTTTTGTTGTGCTTTGCTCTTACGGGTTGACTGAAAATCCGATTCCGGGTGTTTGAGTAAGTGCTTGTTTACGAAACGAGTGAAAACTAAACACGAGTGTGTGAGGCTGACCAGAGTTTGCTGGGTGAATTTTGGTGCCGATGCGAGCTTCTTATTCCGCCTTGGCACATTGGATTCGTGTCAAGTAGAAGTTTCGTGACAATTTTGGTATCAGAGCACTGGTTGTAATGTTCTGTACGTTCCTCCAATGGCTATAAGCACGGTGGAACGAGTTCACCGGTTGGAAGTGCTGGTAGACCAACTGATACACATCTAGGTGAACTGCCATAAGAGACATGTGCTGCGGTCTTCCCTTGACGAGACCAGGGATGTAGTTGAGGTCGTTCGTGATCATTTCTAGCAGCTTGAGCATAGGCATGGGATGCCAAGTTTGTGGCTCTTGAACGGGTTCAAGAGGACATAGCCGTTTTGAAGAAGGCCGTTGCTGGAGTGGAATTTGGTGGTTCCACTGGCCATTCTTCGATGGCAAGGGTGAAGGTTCCAGACTCGAAATACTTCGACGGGGCACGGAGTGCAAAGGAATTGGAGAATTTTCTTTGGGACATGGAGCAATACTTCAAGGCAGCGGCTGTGCCTGAAGAAGAGAAGGTGTCAATAACCAGTATGTACCTCGCTGGTGATGCCAAACTGTGGTGGAGGACTCGGGTAAGTGATGAAACCGTTCCTCAAATCTCAACTTGGGAAGGGTTGAGAACGGAACTGATACGGCAGTTGCTTCCTACCAATACTTCGTGTCTCTGCAAGGGAGGCACTGTGAAGGTTGAAACACACGGGTGGAGTTCGTGAAGGAATAAGTTCCAGGCTCCTTGGACATTCGGGGCATGTCCGAAGACAACAAGTTGTTCAATTTTATGGCGGGTTTGCAGCAGTGGGCTCAAACGGAGTTGCAAAGGCAGGGTGTCCAGAATTTACAACAAGCCATAATGGCGGCAGATAGGTTGGTGGATTTCCAAATGAACAGAACCAACGATGCTGGCCAGGGTGGGAACAACATGAGTAAGGACCCGAAGAATGGCAATGCCAGGCATAAGATGAAAAAGAAGGCTGTGGTGACCGAAACCGTGACAGGTAAGGCTCATTTGAATTATGAAAAGTCTAAATTTGGTGGCTGTTTCATTTGCAAAGGTCCTCACTTGGCAAGGGAGTGTCCAAAACGGAAACAGCTTAGTATTGTCAAAGTCGACGAGGACGGTCTGTCTTGTGCCAGGATGGGTTCTTTACAGTTGGTGTGCGACGCCAACGATCCCCAGCTTTCTTGAAGTACTGGTAAGTACAGGGGTCTCTTGGGTAAGGGGCAATGGCAGTAGGGACTGCCGGGTGCTAAGTAGAGGTGGGCTACTTAGTTCAGGAAAGTATTTGCATGGCAGTGGGTGGCTGTCGGGCAAAACGAGTACATGGCAGTGGGTGGCTGTCAGGCAGAAAAATGCTAGCAGTGTGTGTCTGCTAAGCAGAAATGGGCATACGATGCTTGTTGTTGGCACAGTTGGGAAACGTAGCAAAACTTAGCTTGGGCAGAAATCAGTCGGGCATGGGGCCTTGTTGATTGTGGAAGCCAAAAAACAAGTGGGGAAATGTGCTATGTTGCTGTGTTGGTCTTGGTTTCGGGGAAAACCAAGGCAAGTCTTTTGTGCGACAAAGGGCGGGCATTGAGTATGATTCCTTTGGCTGAAAAATGTTTGGCCAGTGACAAGGTTGGTGAAAACGGAGGCAGGCCATGTTGGGTTAGTTGCCAAGTCCGGGAGGCTAGTGCATGCGGTCTCATGTTGCGAAAATTGACAGTTCCTAGGGTGGAACGTAAGTGGTAACGTGCTTCTGTCCTTGTTTAAATTATGCAAGTTTCGTTTTACTTGTTTAATTTCTGGTTGGCACGGGTGGGTGCCAAAGTGACTGATAATTAGTTATGCTAAAGTGTTAGCAGTACTTTGTACTTCGTTTTTTGCCTGTTTACTTTGTTAAGACTAAGACAGTGGTACTAGACAAGGTGAAACAACTTGATGGAGATCAAGTTGGGCAGCAACGCAGCTTAAATGAAGCCTAATCAGAAAGTGAGGCTTGCAGTCACAACGTAACCACGACGAACGAAAGTTGTTGAAGGCCGTGCAGAAAACGGGCAGTGGCCTATGTGGGCATTGATGAGGGCATCAATCTATTCAAGTGGGGGAGGTTTGTTAGACCCTTTGGCAGAGTTTCACGCATCGGCAAGGCTGCGTTCAGGCCTGGCCCAAAACAGCCTGCACGTCGGCCAGGCAGACTGCCTGTCAGCAAGGCAGTGTGCGAGTTCGTCAAAACAGAGGTGGGCCGATTTGAGCCGTTGACGTGCGAAGTGCTTCAAAACTATGCAATGGTGTGCTGGAAGTCCTTTGGCAAATGTTGGCTTCGGGACGTTGGCAAACGTTGGTTGTGGACAGCTCAAGACATGAACGAGCTGGGCAAACGGTGGCTAAGCAGCGGCAGCAGACCCGTGCACACATGCACACGAGATTGGCATAGCTTGTGACACAATCTTGGGCATTGCTGGGAGCCCAAGTAAAGCCTTGTGGGTGGCAAGGCTGGTCGGCAAGAGTGTTGTCCGAGGAACGTAGGCAACCGGGTTGCCGACGTGCTGGACAGTGCGGGAAACGGCTAGGCAGCTGCACGTCGGGTAAGTGCACTCGCACAGGTGTGGTGATCAGCAGAAGTTGGACTTCGTGTGGCTGAGTGGGACTGCTTGGCCGAGTTCCCGGCTGCATATGCGAGAAAATGGATGGAAACGTAGGCAGCAGGTACACCAGTGCTTAGTGGGCGGTTGTGGTGAATACACATCTAAGGGACAGCAGTTAGAAACTTGGCATAAAAAGGAATCTGTTTTGGATTTAGGCCAAGAGTGTTCTGCACACCAAGTGTTTGTAAAAAGTCCTGTTGCAAGCTTTTAACAGAATTAAAGTGTTGCAAGGGTTGGCCTGGGGCCGTAATTCGTTTGTGTACCGTTTACTTACGTTTTGTTGTGCTTTGCTCTTACGGGTTGCCTAAAATCCGATTCCGGGTGTTTGAGTGAGTGCTTGTTTGCGAAACGAGTGAAAACTAAACACGAGTGTGTGAGGCTGACCAGAGTTTGCTAGGCGAATTTTGGTGTCGGTGCGAGCTTCTTATTCCGCCTTGGCATGTTGGGTTCGTGTCAAGTAGAAGTTTCGTGACATGTAGCCTAGTGGTTGGAGGCACCTCATTTGAAGAGAGGTCATGGGATCCAATCCGTGTGTCAACAAAACGCAACATTTTTTGAACAACCTCTTCAATCAACAATCCGATGAATCGTGGTTGAACCCAGTCGGATACTCAATTTTTTCGGTTAGGTGTGTATCAACCGTCGAGTCGCTGAAAAGTCAATGGGTGACTTCCTTATCTGGTTATGGTCCCACTAAGTGGCCGGTTCACCTAGTTTACTAGTTGAATCGTCAGGCCGGGGCGGATTTATAACCATGGATGTGGGGTTGATTTTTTTTCTTGGGTAATAATGGTGGCAAATTTTCACCACGGAAGAACAAAGAAGAACAATTTTTTCTAAATTTCATCCTTGAGATCATCTCGACTGCTAGAATATTTAGCTTTTAATTTTTATTTTGATTGTTGAATATTTTATGTCAACTTTAGTGTGAAAATAGTATTTTTGGGATCAAAAAATTATGTTGGCTCTCTCGATGGCATTTTTGGTCACTCACAGTAACTTTTTGCTAGCATCGGTGATATTCTAACAATGTATAACAGAGAGGAGTTTATTTGTTAAACATTTGGAAATTCAAGAGCGTAGATCATAATTTAGCCAAATCACAAGGTTCGTTTAGTTATATGATCAAACTTCATGGAAGATAAGTAAATGTAATTAACCCTATTCATTTTTACTTATTATTTGCAATATTTGTGTATTATTCAAACTATTTACTAATTGTATCATCCAGTATTTGCAATTGTAAATGCCACAGCAACTCACGAAAGTGGTGAATATGCTGTTTTTCAATTTGTTATAAGAGGATTATAAAGAACACTTTAGATTACATTATCAAGAAGGTTAACAGGAAATTGCTTGATGGAAGGTTGTCTCCTTTCATTTGTTGATAGGAAAGCAATTATAAAAACAAGTTTCCTCTATCATTCCTTCATTCCATAACCATTGTATCCTGACTAAAAAAACAACGTGAGGATATTAATAACATCTAAAAATAAATTCTTAAGAGACTCTTCTAAAGCCTCGAGAAAAGTGCATATTGTAAATTGGGATTCTGTCCTCAAGTCTAAAAATTTCAGTGAAATTGTCATCATAAAAAACTGCTATTATCAAATTTTCTCACTTATTGGTCTTATTGGAGAGACATTAACAATGCGTTCCACTTTGGAAGTAAGAGATCCAAAAATAAATAAACAAATAAATAAGGGGAGGGAGGACATTTCATTCATCTGGGAGTTTTTTCAGAGAAGGGAAGAAGAGAAAAGGAAGGAAACGCGAGGATCAAATTGGATACTAAAGTCAAAAAATCGTTTCCTCCTAGAATGGATGGAAACAAAAGGAAACAAGACTAATACTTACTGAAAATTTTGGGTAAACTATACAGAACCTCTTATGATTTGGCTACCTACTGGTATTGAAATATACATCCACCTCCTATGGTTTGTTCTTTTTTTCCAAAAAAAAAAAAAAAAAATGGGAAGGAGGTTCCCGTTACAAAATTAAGTTAAAAGTCTAAAATGTCCCAACCCCCAATTAGGAATTAATACTCCAGCAGCTGCTCTCCTCTCCCCCCACTCAGCCACCAATACACTCAACCCCTATCTCCACACCAATCACCTATCCCACCACTACCAGCCACTCTCAACCTCCTTTTGGTCCTTTCTCTGTCTTCCGTGTATAAGTGCATTCACATTCATCTTCTACCTCTCAAATTCAAAGAAAACGATAAAAATTGACAAAATAATTCCCATTTGCCCTTGAAAAAAAAAAACCTCACTCTACTTGTCACGTTTTCAAAACGGGACAATGACACGCCGTAATTCAGGATCACTCCAATCATACAAAACACAGTACAAGAGCAATAAATAAGCCATAATACATGTCATTAAATCTCAAGATTAGTCCAGACAAAACCACAAGGGGTATAGTCAATGATCATAACCATAACCAAATCACACTTATATACAAATATCAAACCACAAACGAAATAACAATCAGAAATTCGATATACATGACAATTCTAACGACTCCTTAAGCACACAGACCTAAATACATGAACAAATCTGACACTAAGATGGTGAATAAAAAACTCTAACTATAGTAACTGGGTTCGCACTATAATTCTTTCCCAGGTCAGCACTCGATTCAAGACTTACTATCGCCTCCTTTTGGTCATCGACTGTAGAGTCTTACATATTATAACAAAAGAGGAAAACAATGAAGAGGTAAGTATATAATGCTTAGTAAATGAATCCAATATAAATAATACATATATAATCAGTGCAGGGTATAATATACAAGACATTTCAATAATTAAAATGCAAATGCCAATCAATGAGCTCATACATCACAAAAGTCTTCCCAACACTAGATCCAAGTCTACCTATTATTTGTCCGAGTAGACAAGGCATAACGGAGTGTCTATCACTCGTCTTCCCGATAGATTGGGTATAATATTTATAAAATAGAGTACTCAGTATATCATTTTATTCATTCACTCATAGCCAAGTCTACTTAAGTGACCTATTGAACTCCTCACAATAATCATTCATTAACACATAGTGCAATAATGAACAAATAATACATTACATAGCAAACACATAAGTTATAAACGTATTTACCTCATTAACATTACTAAAAATAAGTATACTTACCTTAATATCAATTATTCTTTGGTTGCAAAACCAACCATATACATGGAATATCAATAAAAAGATATAAACGTTACTTATCTCGAAAATTGATTTCGGTGACATAATTTCGACGGTCTAAAATTCTAACTCCAAATCACCTAAATCAAGAAAATGTTATATCATTAGGATAAAAATCGAGGTAGAAGTTTACTTTTGGACGTCACTCAAATTCTTAAATCAGGCAATGATCAAAGAAAAATAAGTAGGGGTTGACTTAAATTCGTAAAAATAAGATAAAGTCTAAAAATTAGGATTCATAACTTGAAATGTATCACTAGGTTAGAAATTGTCAAAACCTTCATTCAAATCTTACCAAAATAATAGTTAAAAAGTCATTTCAAATCACAAAAAAAGTTCCAGTAACTCATAAACATATTTGGTAATAAAATCAAATCACAAATAACAAAAATTAAACAAATTAATTTCTTGAGAAAGTTGAAATTTAACATGAAAATCATGCAAAAATTGGAGTAAAACTTGCTTGTGAAGTTGGATTAAAGGTCTAAGAGTATTTCATGGTCACTAATTTGATTTAGAGGAAAAAATTTCTAAACTGATTATAGGATTGGAATTTGGGTTGATGAGGTTTTCACAAGAGTTCAATGGATATGCTTTTGCTTAGGAAAAGAAATGAATTGGAAATTTGAAGTATAAGACTTCGTGAAGAATCTTGTATATTTTTTAAAATTTACACCTTAGTCTCTCAAATTTTAATAAATTATACTTTGACCCCATAAATTTTAAAAATATTTAAAAAGAGTAGAGCGATTGTTTAACACTTGAAAGAGATATTAACAAGTATTTAAAAGGATAAGATCAAGTACGAAAATACGTAAAATAAGTAAAAAAATTCGGATATTACACTACTTGTCTATCAAAATTCTTCTGCAATTACTTTTCATTTTATTTATAAGTTTCTCTCTCTTTCTCTCTTTTCTTAATTAATGGCAGTGTTTGACACACACTCTCTCTGTGGATGTGGCTTGTCAGCAACAGTAAAGTGCATTATGTGTAGTTGTATTGTTCTTCTAGTTGTCCCCCTCTTTCAATTGCCGCTTCATACAACCAATTTGAGAATGTATTCAGTTTCAAATTTTGATATGTTTGTCCATGACGAATCAATTCGAAAGGACAACAAGAAGAAATTTGTCGAGGTAGTTGCTACAAAATTAGAAGAAGAGGAGAGGAGGAAGCTGGGTAGGCGAGGTTGATTTGGAATTGTGGGAAGAGAGGACTAAGGCGACGGGTAGTGGAGAGAGGACATCTGGATATGGGAGATGGGAAATGGGTTGAGGAGGAGTTGGCTGGTGGTGCTGGGCTGGTGTGGAGATGGGATTTGAGGGTGGCGGTGGTTGGGTAGAGAAGAAGAGGGTGACGGTTGTGAAGGAAGGAAAGGAAGGTGATAGAGTTGTTTGATTTTTTTAATATAAATTTTAATGTAACCATATTTTATTTTTAATTTGACCTAAAAAATATGTGATTCACATTGATGAGGGTAAAAAGATAATTTCACGTTTGCCTTCTTTTAAAGTTGAAATCAACTCCAACACGCATATATAATGCGTCCTTCTGTTTGTTTTAAAGTTAAATGTTTATTTCAACATCAAGGATAATATGTATGTTAGTCAAATTTCAAGGGATTCCGTATAATTTATCTTAAAATTTTTTAAAATCCTTATTTTATCCCCTTAGACGACGAATGATAATTTTTATTTTCTATTATATCCCATATCATTTCACTTATTTTCAAAACTCTTAAACAATATTAAAATCTCTTCCTTCCCTTCCTTTCCCTCACAACTCAAAATTTTTTTCTCTTCCCCTTTCATCTCTCCTTTACTCCCAAACGCAACCTAACAAATCCAAGGAGACTGGTTCTCTCTCTTTAAAAAGAAGCCAGGGGTCTATGAACTTCAAATGCTTGAAAAAAGGAACTGATCTCTTCAATCGGCGAGTTATTTGAACAGTGACAGAGAGAAACGACGAGGCTCTGGCGGAACAATTGGATAGGATCAGACTTGTAAAGATCTGACCTCTGGTGGTTGGGATCTAAATACAATCTCTTTCCAGTTTCCTAAGAATCACAAAGTATACACTAAGATGTAACAGATATGCAAAGTATACACTAAGAATCAAAAGGTGTAAAAATTCCCCTCATGGCAAGTTCTCAGATTAGTCGGCTCACAAGATGCTGATCCCCTAAAATTTAATGCAGAGGAGCCTTGTGTAAGTTGGGTATGGAAGATCAGAAATAGCGATATAACAAAGTATTTCCTTTGGCTGGCATATCAGGATAAGCTCCTCACTCACTTAGTCTTCATCACACACATATTACCTAAGATCTGTTTTGTCACATTAGCGGGAACAATTAAAGAAGATTAGTGGGAAAGACTGTGTATAATTTTTAAAAAATAATTACTTAATAAATATGAAAAAATTTTGTAGGGCGACTATGGGTGGGAGTTTTAAATTAACTCAAGAAGAACAAAACAAGAAAATATATAAAATAATATTACACCAAACTCCGTGCTCGACTCATCCGTCTACGAGCGTTACTAAGATTTTTGGAACAAGTTAACATCAAACGTGTCAGTTTCTAGCCTAGACAGTGAATTTTGATACAATGCCTTTGGATATTGGGGATTTGTTAGTAGATGTTCTAAGGAGAGTCTCATTCCTCATTCCCCAGATATGTAAACGGTTAACTGCTTGGTTCTCTTTAGATATTTATGATTAATTTCCTTTTCCTACCAAAACAAGAATGCACACAAGCGAGGTTCGTAATGAGAGAAAACAGACAAAACTGGACCCGCACGGTGGATGTTTCCACATTTCCACTTTTCCATAGCACTTCAACTTCGGCGAGCCGAATAGCTACTTAACTGTTATACCCCAGGTCCCTAACTAAATTTATGAGACATTTGAAGAAGCCTGTTGAAAATGGAAAAGAGTGCTAGCATGCACACATGAAAAAGGAAGAGGGCGCGTGCACGCACAAGACAGCTAGAGAGGGCAGTTTCTAATGCCAGACTGCTCTTTGTAAGTAATCCTCCCATAATTGGAAGTAAATTATCAGGTAAGTATTCTAGGGGGGCACAAGATACCTCCATATTTCTGTCATAATTTAACTTTCATCTGCCCATATTTGAGTCCCAAATTTAATAATGAAGTTAGTTCCACTCACAACAATATGTTATTAACCTAAAACTTCATTGTACTTGAAAACACAGTCATATAGCCTTCCTCCAAGGAACTGAGCAACCTCAGGGTGCTTCACCTGAAAAGTTAAATTGTGAAGAACAATAGTGTCATGTATGAAAAAAAAAAATGCTCATATTCACTTTCTTTTTATCATAAGCACTTAAGACGATATTGTAGGAGGAATTACCATTCCAATCTTGAGGGAGTCACATTTAAATTGAGCATAAAGGTTAGTTTCAATTCCACGGCCCTGCAACAAAAATAATATCAAAAGAACAAGAAAACAAGATAACAAATGTAACACAATCAACATCCATAGAGATCATAAAGAAAACATGCCAACTCATGTATGAATGGATAAGCGACATTATTGTTTCCACAAGGATAGCAATCGTGATAAAACTCTTGAAACAGAATCAGAAATTAAAGGTTATACAGCATATAATGACAAAGGGAATCTAGAACAGCTAGAGCTATGATAATATATTCATGCAGTCTCATCCTGAATCATTTTCCTATCTCCCGGTTTCCTTGGGATATTTGCAATCTTAACTAACTAATATGTCAATGAATACACTCCCCACTTTGCAAAGGACATCTAGGGTCTCCAATTCATTGACGGAATAAATTGCTCGTATGTTACATCACACAAACATGGAAAGTATATTCTAGAATAAATAAACTTTTGTTTTGAAGTTTTTCATCCTCTAAGGGAAAATAAGTTACATACTTAAGTGAGAATTATTCAATTTCATAACCACCAAAAAAAAAAATACAAACACCCACCTATACCAAATTTCTTAACTCCAATATTTACACATTTGTGATCAAGAATATTTTATCACTTACAATACATTCTATGAATATAATTATTCCATCATTCACCATTATCACTAGTCAAATTCTTGTTAATGTCATGTATTAATAATTTTAGACACCAAATTGAGCCCAAAACATAATTTGGAAACAATTTTCAGTTTTAGGAAACTGAACTTATGTAAAAAGTTTTCTGGAAAGGTAAATTATTCAAGCGAACAATCGCGTTACTTTAATAATGCATATATTAGTCATAAACATGTATGCAGTTTGAATGTAAAAGCAACCAACTTTCTTAAGTAAGATTTCACTAAATTCCTGTCAGATATTCTCTAAATTGAGAAAGAAAAAGGCCACAAACAACTTCATCTCCCACAACTAAATATAAAAAGTCCAAGATCTCATTCATATCTCAATAATCCACTCTTGTTCTCATTTATGCAGGTATGTAAACATGTATATGCATATTGTCAAGCAACATAAAAGTTCGTTGAAACGAATCTTTGAAAAAATGTACAGGAGCAAAGTAACTACATATAAAGTCTTTTATCCAGATCAATTCAACAACTCATTCCAATTAAAAGCATCTTTCAAAGAAAAAGCCACATAAGGAATTCAATGAACATCAAAATCAAATTCGTGCATGCCTATATGTATATGTGTATATACTTCCTCCGTCCCATTTTATTTGGCACGGTCAACCTTGCACATAGTTTAAGAAAAGTTAATATTAAACCAATTAGTAGAATAGTTTTTCCATTATTGTCCCTCAATTAAAATTTAGAATTTGTTAGTTGGTTTTGGGTTTTCAAAATTTGAAATGGTTTATGAGAGTAGTTAATGTTGAAACATGACATTAATGCTCTTTTTTTGCACTTGCATGAAGGGCAAATTAGGTAAATTTGTATTTATTTATTTGCCTTTTTAAGGAGTGACAAATAATTTAGGACAAACTAAAATAGAAAGTGGAACAAATAAAATGGGACGGAGGGAATATTTTTAGAAAAGATGCTACTACTTCTGAGGTAACTGGGCCAGCACTTACCATTCACTTCCAAAATAACCAGGTCCGCACCACTTGCCAGATACGCAAGCTCTTGTGATATTCTTGTGAGGTCAATAACCTGCCATGGGATATGACATCATGATTCGACAATAACCGAGCAATTTGATTCTAGCAATTTGTCTTGACGTGACAAGCCAAAAAAATGTTACCAATGATTATGAAGTGTATCACTAAATTATTTGGTTCTTACCGGCAAATCATTACCAGAATTAGCAATAAAAAGATTTGAAGTATCTACTCCCACAAGCTTCCCATGGTCATCCTTCAACTGTCAAAGAACAATTGAATTCGTCAGAGTCATATTAGTTTGGTAGGATCATAGTGTTTCAAATATGTTTTACAAATATGACATGTTTTACCACCTTTGATACAATCTCAATTAGCTCAGGGTATGTCACATCGTTTATAGAGGGCAAGTCATTAGCTGCCAATACAACCTGCAATGAAACAAGATTGTAGTAACAGAAATTGCAGGTGCTTGAGATAGGGAAACCAAGCAGAAGGTGGATTATAATGCTAATGGGGGAAATATAGGCTGTTATCTCAGACAAATGCGTACAACATTTCAATCATCAAAACCACAATATGCCACCTACAAAACATGATGGTGGTGCCCTGTGGAACCTCCTTACAGAATTTTTAATAGGCGACAGCATGCAGCTTCTTTCTAACAGCTAAACGATGGAGATCAAGTATAATCAAGATTGCCTTGCAAATAGAAGTCTCTATGCTAGTCATTTTGTCATGGTTATCAAAGCCAGTGAAGTTCTGTATTTGAACAAGGGTGGATCAACTTGCATTAGACGGAAGTAAATTTACGTAGCTTGATGGCTTTCTATAGATGTTAAAGTTTAGTGGTCCACTATTGGAACACATTGTGTTTATGTTATCTTCATGCCGACAAGTTCCAAGAACCATTGAAATACGATATATATCATATCACAGAAGTATCACAATATTGTATTCTAAATTATGTAATGGAATTGTGAATGTCTTTAATTAACTACTGCTTGTCTCTATTTTTCTTCAAAATCAATGGATAAGATCTACACAGCAAAAGTTGAAAGATATATGTTGTATAATTTGCTCCTATCTCCTGAAAAATTCCACGCCTTTTTCTTTTCTTCTTTTTTTTTTTTTTTATATTGATCAGATAATTAATTTCCTTGTAAATCAAGTAGCAGGCTTGGAAGTATCACAAATTCCATGTTTTGGGGTGGCATTTAAATTTCACATGTTTTATATTTCTCTTTAGCAGAAAGGAAGGCTATAGCCACTAGAAGTGCCTCAACCAGAGCCATGCGTAATATTTAACACAAGAATTTTGCACAACCTGTTCCACGCTCAATAGATGACGGCACTGTAGGAACATGTCAAACGGAAACTTCATGCGAAACTCAAACATGAAGATGACCGTGATTTTAGACAAAATCACTGCCGAGTTTAGATACTGCTGCTACAGGTCGGAAATACCATACATGGAACAACTAAGATATGGTCTTAGCTCTATGAATGAAGTGGGAAACAATCACGTCCTATCACCAGGTACTAACTGCATAGCTGGAAACAAGATTTAATAGAAAAATAATAAGACCACTCAGGTTACAAGTATTTTGTTTTCTCTTACAAATTATAAATACTGTAGCAAAAGTAGAAAACAGAGAATAAAATATCACTGTATTGCTAAAATTCTAAATACAGTACACCCCTCCCACCCCACATCTAAAAAAAAAAAAGGAGAAAACAAGAGAATAGCATAATATTTGTTTGAGCACAACCAAAAACAGCGAATAAAATGAAGCAAGTAATTAGGAAGAGTGAGGGCAGGGACACTGACAGAGCAAATGCAGTAGGATTCAACAAATACGACATATGAGATTAAGGTCTCCTTATGTATAGTTTGTTGTCCATGGATAAGGGGCAAATGATACGTGAGTTATCAGCAGGTAGAACATATGAGACACATGAGGTAGGAAAGGTCAAACTTTCTCAAAATGTTTCATGAAACAATTAACTATTCAAATTTTAAGGATATTGTATTGTTGCTGAAAATCATGGACAGTCACAAAGTAGTCTTTCAAAAGGTCCCACAAACTTTTCTTAAAATTCATTTAAGAACAGATCCGAGACACAAGGAGACAGAAAATAACTCTTCATCAAGAAAACCAAAAGAGCACTTTACTTTTGGTCTTTATCGTTAGACATGCATGAACTTTTCAGGATTCACCTTCTCATTGAAAGACAGGTCAAGATTTTACAATTGATCTACAATTCATTTTCAGTGGTAGACAGAAACATCCTAATTCTGGGCTCAGAGGGGTCTGATCATCACAGTGGCAAATTGCTAATTTAGGAAAACTCTTCCTTCTCCTAATGCAATGTTTGTAAGTTCACATACAGGTATCCCGTATCATAAGTTAATGACATCACTAAGGTCCTTGAGAAGCCCAATTTTATTCAAATTAAAGGCCAATTAATTTACCACATACCAAGTTAATAGATATGCATCCCTTGCAAACACATAAGAAATTTCAAGAAAATCAGGTGATGGGTTGTTAAAAGGAACCTGTGTCCCACAATACAGTAACTCCCGTGCAAATGGCAATATTCCTAAAATTATATCTGCACCAGAGTTGTCCACAAAGATTACAGCCTGCGTTAAAGATAAGGAGATTAGTGCAGGCACATCATATTTAGCCCAAAAAAAAAAAGAAAAAGAAAAAGAGAAAAACATTAGAGGAGGGAAAAGGAATCTCCAACATTTCAAACGGCTCACTTTCTTCCATGCTTTTCTGCTCCACTTAGCAATAAAAGCATCCAAATCATCAACTACCCAGGGTCGTGGGACCAGGTTTTGACAACTAGCCAGGAAGGACATACCATCCTTTGAAAACAGCTCTGCAAGCTTCAAGAGTAAAAATGGAAATCAATTAGTGGTTACTGAATTTGAAATTTAAGTAATCATTTTTTTTCAACTTAAATTTGTACTTAAACATAAATAGTTCAAATCTGATAGTCAAATAAACAGCTCAGCAGGATTCAGTTAACATATACATTTTATTTTTTTTTATCTGCTTAACTATGAAAGCATGTCAAAAGCGAGTGCGAGTGTGTCAGATACAGAGAGGGAGAGCAGCAATGAATCATGACACAATTAACCCCTCTGATTGTTGACATGCAACAGCTGTGATTATCTTACATATGCCCATTCATGAACTTCAGAATTGTTCAGACGAGAAGAAAGTCTCATAAACCACAACGTTATTATTACTATAGATCCCAAAGCATAAAGTACCTTTGCAGATCCAAGATCAAAGATATTTCCTGCAAATATTCCTCTAACCAAATTTTCCACTCGCTTGCTTACATCCTCGATGGCATCATTAAGGCGAACTACATCTTCAAACAAGGATATAGCCTTGGCATTTTCTTCATCCTAGTATGAAAACCAGTCATAAGCAGAATGCCCTGTTCTTTTGACAAGCAAGCCCCATGGAGATTCAGTAAATGACACAAAACCTCATTCTCACCTTAACCTTTTTAAAGATGTCACTGAACCCCAGTTCTCGGAGGACTTGCTCGCGAAGCTGACAAAGAAGCTAAAAAAAGGATTAAAAGGAAAAGGTGAGAAATTCAGTGAACAACACTCTGTGCCAAAACAGAAGTGCATAAATAGCTGCAAATGGTGACAATACTATGCAATCAGGTGGGCCTCCGTGACTTTCAGGATCTTTCTTGAGGTCCTCCAGTATCTCAGCATACCTTTTGGGCAGGGAAGCAAAAATATATTTTAGGATAAGGTGTGGACGCCCAAAAAAAAACCATCAATAGAATTGGATATTAATCTAGGATAGAAGATATACTGCAGCTCTTCAAAAGCGAAGAGCACATCCATAGAGAAAAACAGGTGGAAAAGGATACTCGATAAATAAATAAATATAAACGAGAAGAAGAAGAAGATTACCTTAGAGCAAATTTCTCAGCCCTTGCAGGAGCATGTGGTACTGTATCATCGCAGCTCTCCGCCCGTTTCCTGTATGATGTATGAATCATCAGAAACGAATGGAATGATTCTTTTACCCCATTAAAATACATATTATGCCATCATATTAAAAGAATGAAATAAACATAAAAGAAATTATGAAAGGGAAATTTAGGAACTCCCAAGTCCTAACTGCTATTGCATTCATAAGGTGGTTTTGGATTGCTGATTCAAAATAAACCGACTAACAAATAAAAAGGAAAAAAAAAAATCTACCGGAAAGAAGGAATGGAGCTGAGGAAAAGGTCAATCCAGGAGAGCTCGGTTGGGGTGGGCTTCTTGGGATTGTCTGAGGGGAATCTGTAAGGTATGGTACAGGTCCTGTAATTGGACTCGATCGGCGTCGTCAACAACGGAAATGCCACCAGTTCGCCGGCGCTCTCCATTTCCGCCGCCCCTTAATCCTTCTATGGGAATTTTTTTTTTTTTTTTTAATTGCAATCCTTCTATGGTATTACTAAGGATACCTTAATTATATCCAGTATAATATCTTTTTGATTTTATGTTGTACTACTAGTGTTGTTTCAAAAAAATAATTCATACGTTTGATTTGCACGCATAACATGCAATTAATGAAAATTTAAATAAAAGAATTTAAGAATAAATTAAAAATTATTAGCTACAGAAAATTTTTATTTTGATATAGGACAACTATTTGGCATATTTTCATAATGCTGTATTTTAGCCTGAATATATATATATATATATATATATATATATATATATATATATATATAGAAGATCGTCCGTTTCGGATAATCATTCTTCTAATTTTAAAAATTTGTATATTATATATATATAAATATGTAATACTTGATTTTTTTACTTTATTTCACGTATTTTCATAATTGATCATATCTCTTTAAATATACATAATTATCATTTTTAAGTAATAAATAATTATTTTATCTTTTTAAATATTTTTTAAAATTTTTAGATAAAAATATAATTTTATAAAACTTAACAACTAAAATAAAATTTTAAAATTTCACCAGTTCAGACTTCTTAACGAAATCATTGACCCTAGTTGTTCTTATCTCATTCTTACTCAAGCTTAAGGAAATAAACGTCCGGAGAACATTACCTTCAAATCCCTTTATCTCAACTCTCAAATCCTATATTTAGTTTATAAAATTTTACTCTCAAATCAAATTGGTGATTCAATAAAAACCTTTAATCCAATTTCAAAAGTAAGTTTTATTTCAAGATTTGCATGTTTTTATGTTAAATTTCAAATTTCTCAATAAATTAATTCGTTTAATTTTGTTGTTTGTGAATTGATTTTGTTACCAAATATATTTATGAGTTATTGGGACTTTATTTATGGTTTGAAATTATTTTTTAATTATTGTTTTTGTGAAATTTGAATAAGGGTTTGACAATTCCTAATCTGGTAATAGACTTGAAATTATGAATCTAATTTTTAGATTTTTATCTTATTTTTACGAATTTAAATCAATCCTTACTTATTTGTGTTCGATTATTGTCAAATTTGAGATGGATTTGGGTAATACTCAAAAGTGAACCCCTATATCTGTTTTTATCCTAACGGTATAACACTCTCCTGGTTTAAGTGATTTGTGACTAGAGTTTTAGACCGTTGAAATTAGAATACGTCTACGGAATCGATTTTCAAACTAAGTAACATTTATGCGTTTTTATCGATACCCTGTATATGATTGGTTTTGCAACCCTATAATAATTGATATCACTGTGAAAAGGGTCAATAGGTCACTTTAGTATACTTGAAATGATATACTGAGTACTCTACTTCATAAATGTTATACCAGTCTATCAGGAAGACGAGTAATAGACACTCCGTTATGCATTGTCTACTCAGACAGATAATAGGTAGATTTGGATCCAGTGTTGATAAGACTTTTGTGAACCATGAGCTTATTAATTGGCATTTGCATTTTAAATATTGATAATGTTTCGTATAATGTGCCCTACACTGATTATATGCATGTTATCTATGATTAGATTTAAAGGTTATTTACTAAACTTAATAAGTAAAATCTATGTGCTTATTCCGTTATTATTTTTCTCATTTGTTTGCAATTGAGAATCAATAGGAGACGATAGCAGATTTTGAGTCGAGTGTTGTCTTGGGAGGAGGTTACAGTACGGATCACAATTACTGGAGATAGAGTTTTTCTATTTACTATATTAGTATAGGTTGGTTCTTATGCTTAGGCCTGTGTGCCTATGGACTTATTAGATTTGTCTTGTGATCGTACTTCTGACTGTTGTTTGGGTTGTAGTTTGATACTTATATATAAGTGTAAATTTGGTTATCGTAGATTGTTATACACATGGTTATTGAATATATTTTTGTGGTCTTATTTTAGTTGATCTTGAGATCTAATGACCGGTATTATGATAGGTATTATATTTTGATTATTGCTTTTGTACTATGTCTTGTATGTTCGGAGTGATCCCGAAGTACGGCATGTCATTATCCCATTTTGAGAGGGTGACAATATATATATATATATATATTGAAGGTCTTTAGCCCTAATATTTAGCATCACTCATAATCTTTAAGTTTTTTTTTTTGTTTCTAATTTTACAAAACGTATAAATTATTTGTTTTTAACATTGTCTAGCTAACTAGTAAAATATCATAACTAAAATGAGTTAAATGATAAAAGTGATACAAGATTATTAATATGATAAAATTATATCAAATTATCGATCCTGTTTTAAAGTACTTGTGTGATGTGAATTTTATTATGACACATCAATTCTTTATACAAGTGATAACGATCATCCAGTATTAAGTTGCTTGGCAACATGTAAGTAGCCCTATCCTTCCATGGCCGGATAGGTTCTCGTTCTTTTTCCCCTTTTTTGCTCACACATGCTCCCTTCGAATGTGTATAACAACAATAATGGTACACCAAGAAATTATATTAATTTGAGAATTGCAATTTTAGAAATAACTGATCAGTGGATGTAAATAATTTCAGGACCACATTATAATCAAGTAATTTCTTATGGGGCAAATTGAAATCAACTGTAAATATATATTGTACTCCAAATAGAAAACCTAAACATATTTCAAGGCGGCCATTTCCACTAGCTTTGGAAACTTGATTGAATAGGTTGAAACTTAACAATGAGCTGACAGTTCAGAGATCTAGCTCAAGAAATGGGATGCCTCAACTTCCAAGATGTCGTGCTGCACCTAGCAAGAAATAATATCAACATGAACACGCAAGGAAAACAATTGTTTTCTGTCTTCCCAAAGTATTTGCTTTGTCCTAGAATGCGCAGCAGAAGAATTAGATAATATTCAAACAAATATCATTCTCCAACGAAATGTTCAATTTCCAGGTGGTGCACTTCAGATCAATGAGATAAACTTTCAGATAAGAAAATAATTAAATATTGGCCTTTGTCACGCATTCTCCTCTCCTTTCTTGAACATTGGTTTACAAACCTTAGACGTACAAGAACAATGCATTTGATCAAATGGGCTAAATGGGCAGACCTGCAACCCCAAGCATATTACTTCTTTGCTTTAGCAAACCTAAGGCAACGGTACTTCTCGCCACTAACGGTAATTTCAAGAGCTCCATCTTGATTATCTTGATTTGATGCAGTTCCCATTAGGACACTTTTTTCTTTCTCAAGGTTTTCTCTTTCCATCTTTAATCTAGCTTCTTGTCGGGCAATCTCTGCCTGAAATCAGGTAAGAAATTAACAATGCTACAATGCAAAACCCTAAAAGATACAGTAATTTTATGCAAATTTTGGTAAGCCACTAGGAAAATTGAATTCTAGTCCTTCTGTTTCAAAATAACTGTCGCTTTAAGCAACTTGTCTTATTTCAGCTTTAGAAAATTAAGGAAGTATTAAATGATATTTTTTCAACTTTTATCCTTAGTGCCATATCAACAGAGGGAGGATTATGTTGCTGGAATATTAATGTAAAAGGATAATTTAGTCACTTCTAACTATCTTTCCATAAAATTGACACAATTAAATAGCTTCTTTAATCCGTGCGAATGTGACAATATCAAATGGAGGGAGCGTTTGAAAAAGTAACACGGATATCAAATGGTGATGCAGAAAGATAACAGAAGAACGGGTGGGTTTTCATACAACCAAGCATAATTCGAACTGATTGGCTATCAGCTATCCAAGAGTTTGAAAATTATTACATGACATAGAAGACTATGAGCAGGATATTGCAATATCCCAACCCGACTCTCGTCTACCCTTCTGCTTATTTCCTACGACAATGTATTGTCATAAGATACTTACCATTACTAAATTAGGCATTTGCTTAGGAGGAGTCTTTCTTAATTCTATTTCTTTTTTCTGTGAAAACATTAGTCTAAGTATTTGGAAAGATTTCTGCAGAAAGTGAAAACTTCTAATCTGCTTAAAGAAGCATGCTTTTGAGGATGCCACTAATGGCTTCTGGAAAAGTCCAGTAATCATGTTCTCCTGCAATATAATTCTGTCCCGAACATAATTTTGTCAAATATTTTAGTTTTCCTAGTGTATACTATAAAGACTTGGTCCTAACTTATAAAGCTAAAACTGGGACTCTTCTCCCATAACTCAACCTGTTTATTTCTTCCTGTAAAAGAAAAGAAGTACCGTTTAAGTATGAGTGGCTTGAAATTAAATTCCTCTATTCAGGAGTTAGGTGTTAGGAACAGGGTCACTGAGGGGCTGTTTAGCTATCAAAGTTGGAATGGATACCATATACTAGAGAATTTGAAGGGATTTTGATCAAAACCATTTAAAAAACTATTGGATTCCCATTCTATTGCTTTGTCATCTTTCAACTCTTTTTATCCCTCATTCCTTCTCTTCCTCCGCAACAAACCTGAGTTGCAGCATGTCGCCAAAACATCACCGGCAGCCCTCTCAATCACTTGGAACCACCACCTTCAGGAAAGTTATACCGAACAAAAGCACATCAATCGACTCTATAGAGTCCAAATTGTTTAAATATAAGATGAGAATCAACAAAAACCAACCAAAAACGGCCAACAAAAAATTGAACCATTTTCGGAAACGATTCCACCATAACGGTGCTATCTCCATTCCAACCTCCAAAAATATCTGCATATAACAGGTCCCCTATCACTCTAAAAAAAAACAGTCAAAAGCGTCGGGGAGAAGTCGAGGGGTTTCAGAACTCTATGTTCTGTTTCCCTGGTGGTAATATTTTATAGCCACACTTTTATTAGGGTGTGAATTGGGGATCAGAAAATATCGTCCTCCTATTAAGAAGGTGTGGGTGTGATCTGTATAGATGATAAATGGGAAATCGAGGGGAGAAGGGACTAGGGGTAGGGGTAGGGGTAGGGAGGTACCTCGCGACGAGAGAGTTCAGCCTTCCAAGCGGCTTCACGCTCGGCGACCTCGCGTTCCCGCTCCTCAATATAACTCTGCATCTCCCTCTCCTTCATCAGCCGGTCCTGTATGTCCGCATCCAGAGCCTCCTTTAGCTCCTCCACAAATTTATCCACCACCGCCTTTATTCTCAGAGACATAATAATAATAATAATCCCAAGCCGCTTCTTTGGCTTTTTTTTTTTTTTTTTTTTTTTACGAGGACAATAAACTATATGAACTAATTTCGGAGGCCGGCCACAAATGATACGACGAATCAGTCGGAAAGTTGTTCTCGACTTTTCCTCCTCCTCCTTGACAGCAGCAAGTAGTGTAACAATACTAATTAATTAACACAAGATAACAGTACTAATATTAATACCCATAATCCGAAATATGAGGATCCAATTCATTAATAAATACGTACTAATAATCTTCCTTACCCGGCAGGCCATATACTTCCCCACCACAAATTTTACAGCCTTGTCTTCCAATGCTAAATTCTAAATTAAACCCAAATAGTGCCGGGCCATGCAAGAATGGCCCGTAATAGTCCATCCCTGTTTATGGTGGCCCAAACTTATTTTTCTCGCATTTTTTCTTCTCCTCCTTTTTCTCTCGAGTTCTCTCCTCTACAATCACTTTGATTTCTCTCCTCTACAATCTATATAAAGTATATATCATACACTTACAAGTTAAGTTAAACCCTAAATTAATCTATAAATTCAACAAAAACAAGCAAATTTACTTTGTTGTAAAGCTTAAACATAAGTGCTGCTGTCCTTGATGTTTTAATATTTCCATACCCCATGGAGTATGTTATTTCTAATTGGAATCCAAATTTGGATGTGGGCGAAAAAGCACACGAAAAGAACGAAGATGAAGGGGGGAAAAAGAACTTAAATGATGGGAAATTTTTGTCCATCTCTGCACCTACGTAAATCAGCAGTACTAAACAAGTTGGGGATTTAGACTAAAAGTAGAACGAAAATCATATCTTAACCCATAAACCTAATATCACTCTTCACTACCTCATAAATGTCAATTTACAATACCCATTATATTCAAATCATCACGCCAATTCAATTATACTCTTGACACCTATTCTCCTACAATTGTGTTGGCGTGTTTTTAAATCCCGGAATAGTGTCATGTTTGGATCCATATCCTACCCACTCCAAAATTTACATCAAAGCGAAGTTGCATTAAATCAGGAAATAACAGAGAAAGATCCAAAAAAAAAAAAGGTGCTCGAAGCAGAATCTGTATTTTATGGCAGGGAAAGGATGTCAACCCTGATGAATTAACCATCATGCGACCTTTGTGCATGCCCCATCAGTAAGACTTCACATTTTGGCTTATATCTAGATAGCTCCTAGTAAGCTCGATGTAGAGCAAGTGCAAGAAATTTCTCCTAACTGGACAACAAATGCCAAACGTTTGCAACGGGAGGTGCAATAAGGTTATGCTCCAGCAGCTCCTGAAGGTGTAACAAAATCAGTATAAGCTCAATCTGTAATCTTCTCAATCTTCTTTCCCTTGAAAATTCAGAGATTGACCGAAATATTTCTCGGCTTCCAGCTGTAAAATTGCTGAAAGACTTACTTCCCCATTTGATTCTAAACCATTTATTAATATTTTGTAGGACAACTTATCCAGGTCACATCCTGTAGATTTCATCAGGTGGAAGCACTCAACCGCTAGTCCTTGAGTGAGGTTGAAGTTTGCCAGATTCTCCAGCAATGCATTAAAGCCCTTAATATCAGGCTCTAAATAATGTTCCTTCTTCAATTTAATGAAAATAATTTCAACCTCTTCAAGAAACCCATTGCTTCCCAAAAGTGAAATCAATTCAGCATACAATGATATTTGAGGCTTATACCAGTGCTCCTTCTGAATTTCTTCAAAAACCTAATACAGGCAAGGAAGGACATCAATACATCAGACAGCATAATTATATGCTAACTTATATAATTTTCTGAAATAAAAAAAAAAAAATCAAATCTCGAGTTTCCAAGAACAGTTTCAAGCAAAGAAGGACATTAATACATCAGACAACATCATCATATGCTAATTTTATAATTTTCTGAAATGAAAATGAAAATCAAATCTCCTGTTCCCAAGAACAGTTACAGTAATGCCTCGAAAACCACAAGAAGCAAAGCCAACCAAGAGTGGTCTAAGCATCCCACTTTCAAAGCCCCAAATATCAAGACCAAGAAAGAGGATGTGAATGCATAATCAACATTTACTGGTCACTGTAATTTTTTTTTCTTTTTGCAAGGGCAAGAAGGCAGGGTCAGTTCTCGTTGAAATTTGAGCCTCAAGTTAGTCCTTTTTTTTTTTTTTTTCTTTTGTTTTTTTGGCAGATAAAACAGGGAGATAAGTAATTTACATTCTTGCATGATCTTGTTTTCAACTAAAAATCAGTATACATTGTGATTGAACTAGACAAGCAACTTAAAATTTAAAAGTGATTAGAAATAGTGTAATCATATTAAGTAACATGCCTGCTCCACAAATGTTGGTTGACTTGGGCAGAAAATTTTGCAGATCTCGTGCAAGTATTAAGAGGTTCCATGTCAATAACTCAGTTGATTCCCACAAAATACGAGTAATTTTTGGGAGCTGATCCTACATAGCTACACAAAACTTAAGTAGATCACAACTATAAGACAAGTGTTTCCCAAGATTGTATCTCACATCATGAGATTAAAGGACAGGTGAGATCTTGAATCATAACATAGCTACACAGTTATTTATTAGGGCAGTGGCCCAAAACCTTGCTAATTGATCTGTATGGTGTGTGTCCTCTAGTTTACTCCACAGAAAAAGGTAGCAAGGTATGTTACTATCTTTTTCTTCACATTACGACTTGCATGATTAAAAAATACTTTTTGAAAAGCAAGTGAAGAGTTGATTTTAATAACAACTTTTAGCTTCTCTAAACATGAAAAATAAAATATTATTTTAGTTTCTGTCAACAAATTCATTTTTAAAGAGTTGTTTTTCTACTTCAAGAAAACTTTTAAAGAGTTTGTTTTTCAACTTCGAGAAACTATAAGCAATTTTAATTTTTAAAGAGTTGTTATTCAACTTCAAGAAAATTATAAGCGATTTTCAATAAACTGTTGAAAACAAGGCCTATATATTGCTGTAACTCGAAGAATGTTTCAGTTTAGGCTACCTAACTGGATATCCCCAAAAAAAAGACGTAATTAGGTCCAATAATCAGCACTTTGGGCTAAGAAAGCAATGCATCGGTATCATCATCATCCTTTGCAACTTTGGACTAACAAAGAAATGCATCTGATCAGCATCATACTATATATGCTTATCTCCAGTATTATTAATTGGGACCGAATTGAGGACTATAATTAACCACCAAACCTTAAGAGCCAAATAACATTGGTTCTGGCGAATGAGTTCACGAAGAACGGCCAACATATCGAGCTTGAGCAAACGCCTAAAGCTGGTCTCAAGGGCAGGCTCCAACTCCAGCGGACCACTACTATGGGCTTTGACCCGCTTGAGTGCCTGAACCATTTGAATGGCTTAAGATGCAGAGATTCCGGCCTTTCTGCAGCGGCTTCCTGTTATTGCTTCTGCGAGGATCTTTACCACAACCAGTGTGTTGTTAATTTTTCCATTCATTCTGCTGCTGCTTGCTGCACGTCCTACTCTTAGCCCTAGGCCTCTTAAATCCCCAACCCGATTGGAACTAAGGCTGCATGGAACTTTGTAGTGCGCCATATCTGGGTCATACCCGAGTTCATCGAGGACAAGGACAGGGAAAGGATAATAGCAGGGAAGTTACATTTACTATTGCAAATAGTAGTAGTAAAGGGTAATTACACTTTTTTAAGCATTAATTTTTTTTAATTAATGGTCAATTTAACACCGTTTAAAATTTTTATTAAATAGATAAATATATTCTTTAATTAATTCACTAACACTTTATATAAAATTGAAAAACTCGAATATTACTATTTAAGAGATCATTTTGAATATTAATTAGATAAAATAACTTTTTAAACACTGGCTTCGTAAAAAATGTTCTATAATATCGAATTGGAGTGTTGTAGATATGCATTGTTTAAAGGGTTAACAACACTTGCATTGTTTAAAGGGTTAATAACACTTTGTCCTTAGTAATGTAATAAATAACAATCCAAACAAATCGAATAAAACGAAAGAGTAGTGATTAAATAAATCAGATTGAATTTGTGGCCACTGAATTAGCTGTCCGCAATATCCAGAGGTGCAAACCATTTCCATTTAAGTATCATAACCATGTAAAGCATTGGGATATACTCCTAATTGGTATTATAACATAGGAGAAGATTTAACTAAGGGGCAAACTTGTCAATTAAAGTAAAATAAGGACGACACTGTAATTTGTTATAGCAGCTGCCTGTCATCAAATAGATGGATGTGCACAAACTTCCCTCTCCCCGGGAATCATACTTCCAACCAACACCGCCCGTCAAACTCCGAGCGAAGCACATGCCAAACTTGAGAAAACACACGTCTGAAAGAATTTCATTCACATGCGAACACCATTATCCTGTTAAGAAGGTAACCGAAGAAGAGAGAAGGAAAGAAGCCGGATAATGTGTTGAAGAAAGTCTCCCATCAACAACTGCAGCACAAATTCGACCTAAACTAGACTATAACGCTTCACGCTTGTACACATCATAAACCTCTGAAATAGATAAGGTAAAAGAGTTGCAAGAGCATGATATACAATCAGGCATAGGCTTTCAGAATGGACAACAGAGACAAAATGAACAAAATGACTGATCAGTAAGCTAAGGAGCAGTGGTAGCCGACTGCAACACAGGCTGATCATTTTGAAAGGATGTCCATTCAACCTCTCTCAGCAACTTAAACCTTTGATCCAAAGTCACAAACTCAACTTGAGGTGCTACAGCACCCGACTTTCCAGCCTTGTACAGTAGAAGTACAGTAGATCCCATATCAGGTCCATGGAGCTTCCCAGTTAGCAACACCCGGAGAGGCATAAAAAGAGATTTTCCCTGGCATGGACACAAAAATGTTGAAATAGAACTTCATAGGCAACAAAAGATACCAGTAAGGAAGTAACCACTAACATAGTAAAACAAACCTTGCGTTTCAGCAATTTACCAAAGCTCTTTACCCACTTCTGCCAGCCAGTTTGGCCTTCTTCCAGGGCACCAAGCAATTCACCACTATCAAGGGCTGCCAACAATCTAGCAGCAACTTCTGGGAGCCCATCGTCTAAGACAGGTTTACACTTAGGACTGCAGATGGCAAGGTGGAAGTCATTTTTTTTTGGTTTCTAAATGAAGAGAAAACTGTAAATACTGTTCATCGGCTGTTATTGTTGCACGCACTTAAAATCAATAAACATTCTCCAATATACGAGAACTATAACCTTGACATCAACATAACATATCCGCAGTGAACACATCATTGCCCTTTCAAATACAAAGCATTATCCTTCCGTGGATTCATATATTAGCACAATCTACTTTGACATATTCAAAATTGAACATTTGCTGTTACAGACTACTGCCAAATTTGCTTAAGACCTTCACAGCTGCCTAGTCAAGTGTCATTCATCCATCGAAAATCTGAGTCATGCAAACTTCCTTATAGCTTCGCAAACCTTTCAGTAACTGACTATTCAATTTTATTTTACTGGGGTTGGTGGCTTGAATTTCCAAATTAAAAACTTATTTTATAACGTAAGGTCAAAACTGCAAACAATGAAAATGTCAATTGAATGCAGTAAACAAACAATACTCAGGAAAGTAAATATAAAGGCTGGGAAGAATAAAAGGAGAGAAGGATAAGAAAATAAGGTTTCACAAACTAACATGTCGACAAAAGCTTCATTATATACATGCAAAACATCAAATTACCTTGTTAGAGTTGCATACAGAGGATATGACAGCAAGCTCAAAAGAGGCTTGTCTGAATCTGTTATCAGCTCGATTCCATCCTTCAGGAGCTGAAAAGCCTCCTGCTTATACATATAACATTGTAACCATCAACTGTGCAATCCTTAGCAAACCACAATACAAAAGAAGTACTTGTACCACCTAATATGTAGTTGATGGTGATGTCATTATCATTTTTCACAGGCGATAGCTTACAATGATAATTAGAAAAGGTTCATTGTTTGACTACTCCATAAGGCAAATTGATAGCATACCGTTGTTGACTCAGAAAAATACCAGTTTAACCATGGATTTACTTCTAAAAATGCATAAATATTACAGCAACAGATTTTCGGAAAAACTATTAGACTACAAAATATGATTTCCAAGATATAACATAATGCTGATCATAACATCTGGTCGAAATTGCATACAACAAGAATTTTATCTGAATCATCAAAGAATGCAGCAGAAAGATAGGAAATAAAGCTCTTACTTCCACAATGTGCCCCTCTGATACTGTGAGTATATCACTGCTCTTCCAACGGTCACCAATAAGTTTGACTAGTTCCATAGTTGGAAGAGATCTCACATGCAGACCATTCATCCACCTTTAATTTCCACAAACATATTGAAGGACAAAGCATCAGGCAATAATTTAATTCAATAAAAATTTGCACAATGGTGTTTGATTAGATGATAGTGTATAAGACATCCCCAAAATAGTGGTTGCACCAGCAGCAAATTGCGTTAGTTAGTCCAAAAGCCAATATTACCTGAGCTTGGTCATATCAAATATGGCCCCGCTTTTGTTAACTCGTTCAATTGTAAACTTCTGATACTGTAAACAGTATGAGAAGGTCCAAAGTCATTAGACGTTTCTAGTTAAAATAACTAAGAAAGGTCAGAAGAATGTTTAATTTGTAATATAGAAGTGCATGACTTTAATAACCACCTTAGGGGTAAAAAGGCATTCAAGGAAGTACAGGAAGAGGAATAAAATCCTGCCATCTACCAGCACAAACTAAAGCTACCAATGTATCAAATGACCAACTTTAGGCAAGGAAATATGACTCACCAAGTTGCTCAAGGGTAAAAAATTCATTTTCAGTGCCATCACCCCAACCCAATAGTGCAAGATAATTCACCATTGCCTGAGGTAAATATCCCATCTCCCTGAACTGTCAGATAAAAATACAACTGTTACTGGTGAATACCATATGTAAACTCAAGGCCAGCTTAAAAATTAAAAGATACCAAAAATCATACTATCTTTTGCAATAGGATCTACGCAGAACCCAAAAAAATTCAACCTGGCCCACTGAAGTTGCACCATGACGCTTTAGAAAGTTTGCTCCTATCAGGAGCAAGAATTAAAGAAACATGTGCAAAATAAGGCATTGAAAAACCAAGAGCCTGTGATGGGCAAACACAGAATTCCCCTATCAGATCTCCGCATTTACAACAGATTGTACTTTAATAGAGTAAAGGAGTTTAAAGCATCAAGCCGATCAAAGGGAAGCAAATATACCCTGTATATTAGAGCTTGTCTTAGAGTGTTGGGTAAATGTTCTTCTGCTCTGTAGTGAAAGTATACATTAGTATACTCCCCTAGAATAAGCAAATAAACAAGCAAGTGACTGAAGAAGAGAAATAAACAACTTTGAACAGATTTTGATTGTAAAGGAGCTCCACAAGAATAGGCAATACTATTACCTAATAACATGAGAGATAGCCATCAAAGCATCATCAACTGTGACACAAAAGTTGTACACAGGTTGCCCATTACTTCTCATAATGACAAAATCTCCCAACGTGTCCAAGTTCCAGCAAACCTTCATTGCAGTGCCTACCAAACAAGATCAGCAATGAAGAATGCTGAAGCAATGCAAATAAATCTCCTTAGGAAAAAAAGCGAACCAAAACAAAGATGTAAAAGGAAGGATAAAAAGGATAATGTTCAAGTGTAAACCTATACTTAATGCCAAGCTCTTAACAATTGGAGCCAATTCTTTTCGAAATCAAAAGGCGAGAAATAAAATTTTCGTCCCTTGTGTTATGAAGTAGTTTCAGCTTACTCCATGTTTCGTTTATAATGGATTTAGTTGTTTAAGTGATGAATAATTCCAAGTTTTGTCCCCCGACTTTCAATTTTAATGTACTTAGTCATTTATCTTCATAAAATTTTGCACTTCTAGTTAGCTGTAAGATCAAGAAGCGTGACTAGAAGCTTAAGATACCATCATGTTAAAAACAAAATATGACGACATAATTGAGAAGTATCCAAAGCTCAAGGGACCAATTATGACAAAGTGGAATATCAGGGCATAAGCTAGCACATTGATATAGAGAATGTGACAAACTGCAACTAGCCCAAATGAAGAAAAAGGGGGGGGGGGGGAGCCTCATGCATTATCAAGTGCTGATGAATTATAACTAATTGCAAGCAAATAAACCCCCTCCAAAAAAAATAAATAAATAAATCAATAAAGGAAAAAAAAAAAAAAACACGAAGCATATATAACCTTTTTCCATTTCTTTTCATATTTGACTTATTCTTTCATTTGCATAAACGAAGCAGACAAAAAAGCAAGGCTTCAGCAAAAACCACACAGAGGCTAAGTCAAAATAAAACTATTGACATAAAAGTGCCATTTAATCACCTCACCTCACCCCGTATAAGGTCATGTATTTTCAAATTCCCTTCTTTAGGCACTCGAAACCTGTATGTATAAGCTGTCCCCTTTGACAGCTCTTCTTGCACTTCCTCATCGGTGGCGTTGGCCCACTTCCCAGTGTAAGCTGGTGGCAATTGCTTCAGCTTTGCAATCTCCTTCATCTTTTCTAGTTCCTAATAAGTTTGAAAGTTTATTTTAAAAAAATAAATAAATAAATAAACATGTAACTAAAACCAAATAACAGTTCTTAGTCCTTTTCCTTCTTCTTTTTTTTTTTTTCCCCTTCCTCTTCTTTTTCTGGTAAATTGGCATGCCACAACAGTTGTCATTAAATCTTATAGATTTTGTCATAATTCCTTTAAACTGACTTGTAGTATGGTTTTGATAAAGAATTTGATGTGCCATTTGCATGGAAATGGTGAGTTTTTGAAATCCATGTATTCATAGTTATTCAGGATCCAAGTTCATCATCATTGAAATGAGGTTAAGTGGATCCCTCCTTTGATATGTGCATTGACTTCTTCAACGTTACACACATCCTTATACCAATAAACAATCAAATAAACACAATTCATGCTCCAAAAAAAATTGGATGTGCAAGATACAACCTTAACTATAGTAGTCAAAGCGAGTTAAAGTGCCACAGAGAGAGGGGGGGGGGGGAACGCAATGTGAGATGAAGCACAAGTAGGTCACTTTGAAGCAAGCGACGATAATAAAGTGCAGGCAAAGCACAAAAAAGTGTAAAAGCAGGCCCAAAAAAAAAAGGACCGCTTTTTCAGTTTTTGACTTTCATTATTGTTGTTCTATTTTTTACTGCTGGATCTCTTTTTATTTCATTTTTTGATGTTGGATGAATAAAATATGATGTTATAACTATTTTGTTATTTATGAAGTTTGCTTTTGTTATTATCACATAATTGTAAGATATAAACCTATAACTACCAATAATATATGATATGCAAGTCAGTGCACTTCAATTCAAAAAAAACGTGTGCTTTGCACTTAATCCCCAAAGGCCTTTGCGCTCTATGTGCTTTGTGCCTTTAACTACTATAGCCTTAACAAGTAAGAATGGATTAACAGTGAGAGTCATAGCCCCCTTGAGAGACTTTGGTGCAGAAAACGATTAACATAACCCCGTGAAAGACTTTGGTGTAGAAAACTAGAAGGAACTTGTGAATAGCACAAAGTAACTTAGGTTGATGAAAGAGAAGAGAACAATAATGTGTAGGAGAATAGCTCTAAGGTGTATGAGAACCCAAGAGAGTGGATTTCAACTTTAGTAAAAAGTATTAGAAAAAGCTACCTGCTGCAGTTCAAAACAAGAGCACTTGTAGGGCTCCAAGCAAATTGTTGCCATAAAGGGACAAAAGGTCACAATATCCTAAACAAGACACTCCTAGCACACGTTCTCCGGCCATAAAAAACAGCTTCTAAAGTTTCCAATAACACTTGACATACAAAAAATACTACTGAACAACTCATAAAACAACAACAAATGCAACATCCAATATGCACCTGCATCGTACTAGCTGAATGCTGAATCACCATGAAAATCACCTAGCTCGGAGGGTGCCACCATTACCCACTCTTGTAGGAAATAAGCAAAGACTTTCATATAGGTTAGGGGAAGGCCCTCACTCCATCTTCATTGCACCATTTATCACTTTGGTTAATTTATCTCTTTTGTCATGCCATTTTAACCTGATGAATAAAAGTGCTATCCTCACATGCTTTTAGGCAATAAATTTTCCAAGATTTACAATCTAACAAATCATCCTGCTCTCTCAAATCTAAACTAATAGAAACAAATTTAGTGGAATGCCTTGAGATTTAAAGTTTCAACCCTCATATCATGCTTCTAAGCAATTTATGGTTCCTTGTTAGAATTTCATTTATTTACTGATGTTTAATACTGTCTTATTCAACAAGCATGTAGCTATGCTTTCTCGTTATTATTTTTGTACTAGAAGGGAAAAAAAAACTCTAAGAAGGTATGTACAATGTGTTATACGACATTAACACAGTACCCCATTGAAATTAATGCTTTATTAGTTTGGGGGGAGTATATAAATTAAGAATAAGACCTATTTTCAGCATGAAGTCTACAGTAGGTTTAGTCGTACAAATATAGCTTTATACTAAACAAAGAATCCAAAATCACCCCGGTCCACAAGACCTTGCCTCGAATGACAAAGAAATGAAAGCAAAAAGACAAGCATTTACTAGCCTATAGCATAAAAACCTAACATGGTCTGAACATCACATACTACTATTATGGGCCAAAGCAACAAAGCTCGGGTCTTCAAATCCAGAGATATTAAAAAAAAAAAATTTATCAGCACGAATATCGACCTCCATCTTCATGCGTACCAAAACAATACACTTATAACTATTAAGGACACCTACTAAGGACCGAACATCACATAAAAGTTGTAACTTGCAAGACATTCATCAATGGGATAATGTTGGAGGGGAAGATGGTGGATTGCCTTAGGTGGAACCAGAGAGTGATGTCCATGTCAAGAAAGAAACACTGACAAGGGTAAAAACTCCAGCAGGTGACTGCACAAAAATCCAGCAAAGGGGATGAAAAAGGAAAACAGAACTAGATTTTGTAATTAAAAGAATACCTCATTAGTACAGAAGCAGCGATAAACATGACCAGACTGTAAAAGCTCGTCAGCATATTGCTTGTAGATAGCATTTCTTTCAGACTGGCGATAGGGACCATACAACTTCCCTCCAACACCAGGGCCTGCATTACCCAACCCCATTGTGCTACTAGTGTTAAGTGGTGTATGCAACCAACGAAAAAAATACATAGTAGTAAACTAGATTACTAAAATTAGGGAAATGAAAGGGCGGATACTAAGTTAGGAAGAGGAAGGAGATGAACCTTCATCCCATCCAAGGCCGAGCCAAGAAAGATCTCGAAGCACAGCTTCTTCGGATTCTTTTGTGGACCGGTCCAAGTCGGTATCTTCAATTCGAATGATAAACTTACCGCCTTTAGATCTAGCGAACAAATAGTTGAAGAGGGCGGTTCTGGCACCTCCCACGTGGAGATTACCGGTGGGCGAGGGAGCAAAACGCACTCGGACTTGGGAATCCGCCGCAGAGATTGACAAACACCTTCTTCTTAATCTTCCGTTTCCCAGGAAACCACAGTTCTTCCTACCAGGAGAATTATCACTGTTGTAACGATGAAGTAAGAAAAATGATGACCGGAGCATGGGGATGATTAGGAGCTGCCGCTATCTCTTGTAGCGGAATCACCCTCATCCTCAACCACGGCGTCCCCGTCCCCACCACCGCCAAACTGGCCATCTCTTTTCTAGTGAAGGATCCCTAATTCTATTGCCGCTGAGGGATCGAATAGCTTCCTAGGAACTGCTGTCACGAAATGGATAACGATTTACTGCCCTTAATACTGCCTCATGTATAAGAATAAGCCAATTTTAGGAGTTTCCCGACTAATTTGCTAAAAAAAACATGGTGATTAAAGAATTATGTGAAAGTGTAGTTTACAAAAATTTACGAAAAAATTAAGAAGATCCTTTACAAATTTTTTTTAAAAAAAATATAATTTTAATCCTCAATATTTTGAAGGGACTAAACCAGGCCCCCACAAGTTCATTAAGGACAAATATGATTCACAATGTTTATAAATTTGGCAAAAAAATGACAATTAACAGAAAATTAAAGATTGATTAACGATCAAAATCAAATTATCGTTAGTCAAAAATATCTGTAATAATAACTTTGCAATAATGGTTCCTAATATTTATATTTTGTATTAATGCGATCCTTTAGTTTTTAAGTAATTATAGATAGAATTTTATGCTAAAATAAGTTAAGATCTCAATTAAATATATGTCATATGTGTATTAAAAAATCCTAATAACTCAAAATACGGAAAAATTGCTTAAAAGTTCTTTTCATATTTTTCTTTTTCCCTTTTATCTATATTTTCATGCCATTATATGCCTCACATATTTCTTCTCCCTAACATACTTGAAATAAACTTTTTTGTTTGTTTAATCTCATTTTTTAAATTTTGGTACAATATTTATATTATTTTGCACTATGTGCAATCAATTGATAACGTATTCTAGCATATTTTCACTTATTATGGTAATTAAATAAATAATTAAATATTCCATAAGAACGTAAGCAATGTATATTACGTAATTTAAGTTGATATGTAATAAAATGTTTTGTATCGCAATATATTATCAATTAATTCCATAATAAAATCAATAATTGATTTATTAAAGTTATTTGATTTATTTATAAGAATTATTAATGTACATCTACATTAAAAGAAATACCTTAAAATTTATTATTAGAATGTAATATTTTTAATAAGAAGGAAATATAATAAAATACAAAATATTAAAAAAAAAATCAAATTCCTAAAAAGCACTTCATTGGTAAGACTATTTAAACTAACTTTTACTAGGTATTGTAAACACGTACCATATGTATAAATACTTGAAATATGTGTGCACTGATCATGTAATAATAATTGCAATTAAAGTTATACTACCACAAATAAAAGGGTTAATTACACTTCACTTTTTTAAATTTTTAGTTTCATTTATACTTTAATCCTAATGTTTTGTTTTGAATACTAAAATTCATGGGTGATCGTGTCTCAAATTTTCGCTAAATAGATAAATATATCCCTTGGTTAATTACACTTTACACCCTTAACTTTACTATTATTAACGTCTCAATCCCCAATATTATATTTTGAGCAATTAACCTAGCTTATCTAGTATTGACCATTCTATAACTATTGTATTCTACTTTGGTAAATACTTAAATAGACTTGGTTTTTTACCCCACTTGTAGACCCAGTGGTGTAGATTAAATGTTATGGAATCTATGACATGAGTTGATGTAAGTAATATTTTATAAGATTTAATATTGACTATAGGGTGTGGGGTCGAATACCGGATTTATGATAGTATTTTCCTTCTACTTTTTCTTTACTTTCATTTGATATCTATCCCTCCAATAACTAATAATGTACTACTTTCACTACCACTAACAACAAAAAATAATATATTTAATTTTTTTTCTTCTTTAGTTTTTAGTATGGTTGGCCTAATTATCTTTTTAAGAATAAAAATTATTTCAAAAATTTTAAACTCATAGGTATATCTTTTTATTTAATCAAAATTTAAAATTTAAAGAAATCATTATAAACAATCGACGATAAATTATTATAATTAATGTTAGATAAAGATATTTGTGCTTCAATAATATTTGAGTTTGCCAGGCATATTTTGTTATCTTTTTTTTCAATTTATCTAGACATAAAATATGCTAAATTATACTTTTTAACCATAGTTCATATAATCAAGTATAATCTTAATGAAGATGTGATTCACATAACTAAATACTAATAAAAGGAAGATGAATCATGATAATCAAATAGGGATAAAAAGGTCAAAATTTTTAATTGACATAATGAAAGGATTTAGTGCGGGGCAATCGGTAACACTGTGTTTGAGAAATTAGGAAGAAAGAGAAAGGGAAAGTTTTTAACGAGGAGGGAAGAGAAGGGAAGGGAAAAAAAGTTTTCTTGAAGTTGTTTGGGAGATTTGGAAGGAAAAATTTGTTAATGTTAGTATTTAACTAAAGTGCCTATACTTTTGATATTTTTGTCTTATATTTATAAGACAAATATGACATTTCATAATTAATTGTAACATAATATAACTTTTTTCTTCAATTTCTTTCCACTTATGAAAGAATTTTTTTTTTGTTGTTAATTTTTATCCCTCCATATGTTCATTATCTTTCTCTTATTTTTCCATCCAATTAAAATTTCCAAACAAAAGAAAATCTATCATTTATCTTATCTTCCTTCCATTGAAACTCACCCTAGGTTGTTTAGAAGTTTTAATCTGAGGAAAAAGAAGGGAAATGGAGGGATAAAATTTTTAAAAAACTTTATTTCCATAAATAAAAATATAGAAAAATAAATTTAACTACATTATAATTAATTAAATACTAAATTAATAAAATTTGTCTTCCACAACTCTCAAAACTCCGAAACAACTTAAATAAACTTCTCTTTCATCCCTTATTAAATACTTGAAAAATATTTAAGTAAATCCGTCTTTAACTCCACAAATAAATAATGCGATTAGAATTAAATTTAAAAAAAATATTATTTACGATATTATAAAATTTTTAAAATTTAATTCATATTATAAAATTTACAGGGAAACAAAGATTAAGTGTACCTATCTATTTGGTTAAAAACTTTCCCCTCTTTTTTCTCTTCCTACCTAGTAAACTCCCAAACTCAACCTGAGGGAGAAGAAGTCGTTGCTTACATGAACAAAAAAGCCCCAAATTGAGAATGAGAATGAGAATGCAACCGTCCGTGAGAGGTCTTCATTCTTCTGTTATAACAAACCACCTTTGTTATCATAGTTAAAATCTAGTTACTCTTACTAGCTTAGTTTAACGTTTCCTAGTAGCACTTGTTAATCGTTGGTATGGAGGTAAAATCCAGACTGCTATTTGTAGGTAGGAATTAGGAGGGATTGATTCTGCTCAATGTCAACTTCTTCATCGATACATCAGCAACAGCAAACCCTCGGCGGTCCCTCCCGCTGTGGCCGGGTTCTGGGCCCCTCTCTGGACAAGATCATCAAGAATGTTGCCTGGCGAAAACACTCCCAGCTGGTTTCCGCTTGCAAATCCGCTGTTGACAAGCTCGAATCCCTCTCCGATTCCTCCTCAGATCCAGCTTCCTGCACCCCTCTATACGGCATCTTCTTCCCTCTACGACTGTGCCGATTTCGTCCTCCAACCACTCGTTATGGCCCTCGACTCTGGTGCCCCCAAGGTCGTCGAGCCCGCACTCGACTGCGCTTACAGGCTCTTCTCCCTCGGCCTCATCCGCTGCGAGATCGATCGCGTCACCTCCACCACGACAGCAGATGATGCCACTGCCACCTCCCTCATTTCCCGCCTCATTGATTCCGCCTGCAGCTGCACTTCTCTTGGTGACGAGGCCGTCGAGCTCGCAGTTCTCAGGCTTCTCCTCTCGGCAGTCCGCTCCCCCTGCGTCCTCATCAGGGGCGATTGCCTCGTGCACATCGTCAGGTCCTGCTACAATGTGTATCTGGGTGGCTTGAATGGCACCAATCAGATATGTGCCAAGTCTGTTCTTGCTCAGATGATGGTCATTGTTTTCTCCAGGGTTGAGCACAATTCCACCCTCCTTCCCTCCTTTAGAACGGTTTCTGTAGCTCAACTGTTGGAGTTCACGGATCGCAATTTGAATGAAGGAGAGCTCCATTTATTTTGCTCAGAATTTCATTGCCGACATTGTGGAAGCTAAAGAAGCTCTTCCTCCGTCTCCCATACAAAATGCGAATCCATTCCCTCAAGGTAAAACATCTGAATCTGCCAATGGGGAACAACTGAATTCCGATTTGATTGGTTATAGTAAGATCACGGAGGATGGATTTATGCTTTACAAGAACATTTGCAAACTGTCCATGAAGTTCTCGTCACAAGAGCATCAAGATGATCAAATTCTTTTGAGAGGCAAAATATTATCCTTGGAGCTCCTAAAGGTTATTATGGATAATGCAGGTCCTGTTTGGCGCACAAATGAGAGGCAAGTACCTTTCGCTATTTACCATGTTCCCTTTGATTAAGCCTTTCTTATAACTATTAAGTCCTTGTACACTTGTTTCCTTGGATTTTTTCTTTTTTTGGGGCAAATAGTATTCTTGCAATTCAATTTAGGTTTCTTTGATGAGCGAGATTGCTTTCATTGTACTTGCTATTCTTACGTTGCCTGAAGATATTGAGTTTTTTGCCAATAACATCTTGGTTGCGTGGTAAAAAGATATAGTGGAGAGCGCCAATGGTAACACGTTTGAGGTTTATGGCCCACTATATGTGGGTTTCTTTATGTTGCTCTCACAAAAGAGAGAATTTTTTGAGATTACATTTTCCAAACAACAACTGTATAGTTGTTCTAAAGTTCAACACATAAATTTTGGATATGTTGCAATTTACATGTCGCATGGTAAATTTTGGGTGATTATCTTTCTTTCATCTCAATCTCAAGCTTGAGTTTTGGCTTGGTTAATGCTCGAGTTGATCATAATTATTCCATTTTGGGTAAGGAGGAAAACCTATGCACAATTTTTAAAGACTTGATCTAGCTTGCATCGAGTTTGACTGTATGCATATTGGGGTGAGTTTGAGATTCAAACTCGACCCAGCTCAATTCTTCCCACAATGCTTGTTGATTTTCCATATTTCTTTATTTGACTGTTTTCTCTATAAATTTATAAGAGTTTTGAAGAGAAGAAAAAGCTAACACGGTCATTTTGTCTTTTACTTTTTATTGCAGATTCCTTAACGCTATAAAGCAATATTTGTGCTTATCACTGTTGAAGAACAGTGCTTTGTCGGTTATGACTATTTTCCAACTTCTTTGTTCTATATTTCAGAGTTTACTATCAAAATTTAGATCAGGGCTGAAATCAGAAATTGGAATTTTTTTCCCTATGTTCATCCTTCGTGTTCTGGAGAATGTACTTCAACCCAGTTTCTTGCAAAAGATGACTGTCTTGAGTTTGCTAGAGAAGGTTTCTCAAGATTCGCAGCTTATCATTGATATTTTTGTCAATTATCCAGTGATGTGGACGCCCCAAATATATTTGAAAGGTTGAAAGCATGTCTGTTTAATTTTAAAATTTATTCATTTTATTATTTTCTTTGTGATTTATGTTGATGATTCAATCATTATAGGATCCTTTAATGCCTACTGGAGGAATATGGTTTGGTTCATAAAAGCACTTTTTTTTTTTAAAATAAATTTTTTGTTCTAAATTATTGTTCATAGTGCTGTGAATTGTTGGAGAAACTTCATTGAGTTTATTTCTGGTTATTCTTTTTTCATTTCCTTTGATATTTTCCCCTGGAGGAGGATGTCAACAACGTAGTTATTTTTAATGACCCGCATCCTGGGGGCAGTTACAGATGAGTTAGTTTAATGAGCACGGTTACTCTACTGCAGGCAAAGTTCTTCTTCAGTCTTTTGTTATGTTGGTGCTTTACTCAAAATGATTTGAAGGTGTTGAATTAACAAGTTACATGTTTTTATTTGCTAGGAATGAGAAGGCTTCTAATTGGAGCTTAGGATTTCGGGAATGAATTTTTAGCCTGATATTCTTAATATTAGCCATTCTCATTGCAACCATATCTCTTGAGATCCTTCTCATTACCAGGACCACATTCAACTATTATTATCACTAGTTCAATAACCATTTTTTGGGTGTGCCATTGGTGCATTTTGTGGATTCTAGCTCAATTTGATCATGTTATGTTGGAATTATGGCTTTTATTACTATCTATCAAAATAAGTTTGTTTCTGACTGAAAGAAAAAATTAAAACCAAACAATGTGGATGTGATTTGTTTTGCTGGTATTGTTTTGGGCATCTGGGATTGGACTATTGGAAGATTGTAATGGCAACAAGTGATACATATACTAACTTGGGGGTGGGGGGGGGGTGTAATTTGGTAGATGGATTTCGGAAAATTAAAAAGTCAGAGAGAGTGAGAAGGGCAGATCTAATGGGCCATCTTGCTCTAAATATATTCTATCTTGGCGTGAGTTAGACTACCTTAGAGATGCCATTCAAGCCGCATGAGCCTCGTTATTCAGCCCCCTCCATCGTGACTAAACACTCTTAAGCAATCCAGCGAAACCTCAATCCGTTTTGTTAATTAATGATACAACATCCTCATCAATGCTTGTGAAAAGTTATAGGCATCCTCTAGTCTCACACTTACTGGCTACTTACATCCATTGAGTGTAATGAAGGGGCTGAACGGTCATTTGACAATGAGCTCTTGTAGGTTGATGGTAGGTTTAGAGGTAATCGTAGTCATGAATATTGTTAAAGAACACGTGTTTCTATCTCAATACCAATTGGTGATGAGTGGTGTGGCCCATGAATCTTATTAATTAGTAGTCCAGGGTCTCTTGACTAACCAATGTGGTATGTTTGTATATTTAACGCCCCTTCTCAGATGTGACTTGTGTTGGTTGAGTGCCTGGGCTAGAGAGAGAACCCATGACTTGGGTTGGTTGAACTCCCGGGGAATTGAGCGCCTGAGGCTAAAGAGAGAACCACCCATGACTTGGGTTAGTTGAGCTCCTAGGAATTGAGCGAGCCCGTTAAACTGGGCTGGAGAGAACCCAAGGCACGTGTGGATGCGAGAAAACCTAAGGTTAGCTCTGATACTATGTTAAAGAACTTGGCTTCCATCTCAAAACCAGTTGGCAATGATACATCTGCAGTGGTGTGGCCCATGAATCTTGTTAATTAGTCCGGGATCTCTTGCCTAAACAATGTGGGATATTTGTATATTTAACAAATATTAATGAGTTGTTTCTTTCCATGCATTCTAAATTTCAACCTATAGCTTTATGCTGGCCCTTGTTTAACTAGTGGCAGCTACAGTAGTTCTAAGAGGAAACTAATAGGTGAAATGAGAATGAAGCTCTAGGATTCTCAATTTTGGGGAATCTAGGTCCAATCTTCAATGGTGGAGTTAGCTTGGGGTTCTGTGGTCTTGGATGGATTTGATTCTTTTTTTTCTTTTTGTTTGGAGGGGGAGGGTCTCTTATGTACTGGGAGAAAGGCTGTGCAAGCGGAATTGGGATAGGGGTCCGAAGAATAGTGGGTACAGTCATTAGGTTTGGGTGATCAGAATGGACTATGTGAGGGATTTGGATATCTGGTAGATGGATTCTTTATTTATATTTAATATGAACATTTTTTCTTCATTTTTAGACTTGTTTGGGGTGGCGGTGGGAGCAGGAAGAGAAAGGAGTGTGAAAAAAGAGGCGGTGTGATGCTGGAACATCTCAAGTTAAGGCAAAGACCAAGTTGGTTGAAAGAATTAACTGAAGAGAACTTATCTTCATACGCAAGCAGCACTCCTTTCTGCATGCTATTGCTCTCTGATGTTTCATAATTTTGCGGTTCTGGTGTAAGCACTTTTAATTCCATCAGATGCTTGCAGGACTGTCAATGGCCTTCTAAAAACTGCACTAGGTCCGCCTCCTGGTTCTGCTACAGTTTTGGCTCCAGTTCAAGACATCACATTTCGTCTTGAATCTGTAAAATGCTTGGTCAAAATAATCAAGTCAATGGGATTATGGATGGACCTACAGCTGAAAGTAGGAGAATTAAATTCATCAGTGTCTGAGAATGAGATTTTGAGCGAGAATTCTGCGACTGTTTGTGAAGAAGTAAACCTTGCTGACAATGAGCTTCATTCTGAAGTAAATTCTGAGTATAAGATTTTCGGATGCTGCTACCGTGGAGCAGCGTCGAGCTTATAAATTAGAGATACAGGTTAGCTAATGTTTTACATAGAGTGCAATGGCATGATTGTTCTCACAAGACTGTGACTGCATTACAGTAAGGACTTATCATGACTTTTAACTGTCTAATTCCTGATTGTCTTTCAGTAGGTCTCTGTCTTGATGATGATTAATTCCTGTCTTGACTGTTTGAATTGAATGCAGAAAGGTGTTTCACTGTTCAATCGGAAGCCTTCCAAGGGGATTGAGTTCTTATTGAGCACGCAAAAGGTTGGCAGTTCTCCGGAAGAAGTGGCTTCTTTTCTGAAGAATACTTCTGGACTGAATGAAACTATGATTGGTGACTATTTGGGTGAAAGAGAGGATTTTCCCTTAAAAGTCATGCATGCATATGTTGATTCTTTTAATTTGGAAGGAATGGATTTTGGTGAAGCTATCAGATTTTTCCTTAGAGGATTTCGTTTACCTGGTGAAGCACACCATCGAAGATTGACCGCATCATGGAAAAATTTGCTGAACGCTATTGTAAATGCGACCCAAATTCATTTACCAGTGCGGATACAGCTTATGTTCTAGCTTATTCTGTTATAATGCTTAATACTGATGCACACAATACCATGGTTAAGGATAAGGTGAGCTTGCTGAAATCAGCTATTTTGTTCCACTTGGAATATGGTTATCTAAATACCTTGCTATAGAACAGGGAAAAGAATCGCGAGTAAGTGTAGATATGGTAAAGGTAGAAACATGTAACCTTTCTTATCTATTGTTGCTTTCAAAATATTTACCTGACTCCTGCTATGTCTGAAACTTTACATTAACATGCCCTGATGTATAAGGTATGAAATGATGTAAATAAATGCATGCATATGAATGTGTCTTTTGATGAACTTTTGATTATGTACCTGTATTTTCAGGCATAGGAGATGTATTTTCGAAGTTCTAACATGATGTACACGAACAAAAATTTGCATAAAACCTACAGCCAAGTCAAAGTGGAATTACTAAATCTTATAACAAGAAGTCAAGAACTAATGTGTTGACACACAATAGAATAGTCAACACATCAATTAACACTTAAAAAATAGCAATTCTGAACGTGAAGATGACAGAATATTTCTCAAGAGATAATTTAGAGAGAGGTAGGGGTCAAGTGTGACAGGTACAGAAATTAGAAGAGAGAAAAAATTCAAAAATTGTTGTGCAAAATAGAATGTCTGGATCAGGTTTATTTTGTCCTTCGTAATTCTTTTAAACATTTTAAGTTGGATTCTTATTCAGTTAAGATAAGTCCATTAGAAAAACATATCTATAATAACTATCAAGCTGGCCGGGGTTGATTTCTGGCTCGGGGTCACTGCTTGAAACTAGAAACAAGTATGTTTGCTGTAATATGTAAAACGTTCAAAAAAATATATAAGGTCTCTTTTTACCTTACATTTTATAAATGTCATCAGTCTGCTGTTAAACCCTGTAACTATTGCCTGAAATTTCACGTATCCTTTCCCTGTCAACGATGAATGGGTTTTAATCTTACCCTACCATACTAAGACTTGCACCCTACTCTAACCTGATCCTATTAATTTATTCTATGTAAGTTACAAATGACTGCATCCATTTGCTCACGGACAATAAATACATAAGTGATGGTGTGATATACTTGTACCCAAGGAAGAAGTCAAGAATATCTTGACAAGGAGGAGAATGAGGGCTTGAACATTCCATGTACTTTTATTTTGATATATAGAACTTGAAGGGGGAAAAGAATGGTATAGACTGGTTTAGATCTGACCTTTGTGGAACTTGTTGGTTTACTGGGTGGATTGGGCAAACCCTGTACCTATGACTTGAAATATACTACAGTAACAAGTGATTTATTGTGTTCTACGGCTTACAGTTTTTGCACCTTATCCTACCCTTGTAGAGTTAAAAAATTGTACTTGGGGATGACTTCAGACACTATATGGATTCACAAATGAGTTAGTGGTTTACTTGTTATTATCTTTTGTAGAGATCCTACTCCATTCGCTTTACTCGTTTATCATTCTTCAAATTGTGGATTAACGAATCATTCTTAAAATATGCTTATGCCAAACATTGCATGTGAAAATATCATCTCATGAAATCTCTTTTACATCTTATTCCACATATCTATTAGAAGAGCGAAAGTAATTGTAACTCAAACTTTTAGATTGTGAACTGATGACTTTAACATGATTTTGCTGATCTTTAAGGAATGAGGTTTTGAAGGCATTATTGGATTACATCGACCAGGTTTCTCTATGCTTACTAACTACTATTTTGCATCTGATTTGCTTTTGAAGATGACCAAGGCTGATTTTGTCCGGAATAACCGAGGAATTGATGGCGGAAAGGACTTACCAGAAGAATATTTGGGCATGCTATATGATCAAATTGTAAAGAATGAGATAAAGATGAATGCAGAATCTTCCGTGACACAGAGCAGACAGGGGAACAGTCTTAATAAATTGCTAGGGTTGAGACAGTATTCTGAATCTAGTTTGGAAGCAGACTGAAGAAAAACCAATGGGTGCAAATGGATTTCTTATAAGGCACATTCAAGAGCAGTTTAAAGCAAAATCGGGAAAATCAGAGTAAGACAAAATTCAGTATGTTTGCATGTGCATATATCCTTAAAACTATCACATTGGGTGGTGCTGACTGATGGAATAAGGGGGTAGAGGGAGGGAGAGAATGAGTTGAATAGTTTTGGGGCAGTCCAAGTTGGGATATCTTTTGAACTATATCATTTATTAGATTCTCTTAATTTGATTTTGTTTCCAAATACTTCTTTTGTTCAAAAAGTGTTGGGGAATTGTTGATTAAATAGTGCTTGGAGATTCTGGTTGCATAGTTCTGCTACAGACTTACTTTCAATGGGATTCACATTCAGTAATTCCAATATTTTTTTTTTTTTTTGGTGCAGGTCCATATATTATGCTGTTTCAGATCCAGCAATATTGAGGTTTATGGTTGAAGTATGCTGAGGGGTCCAATGATTGCTGCTTTCAGTGTAACTCTAGACCAGAGTGATGACAAAGAAGCAACTTCTCAGTGCTTGCAGGGTTTCCGACATGCTGTGCATGTGACTGCTGTGATGGGTATGCAGACCCAAAGAGATGCTTTTGTTACCTCTGTGGCTAAGTTTACTTACCTTCATTGCGCAGCGGATATGAAGCAAAAAAATGTTGATGCAGTTAAGGTAATTTTCCCTCGACTTCTTTCTGCCCGGCTAACTGGCCATAATGCGATCCAAGGGCAGATGTCTTTGTTAAGTCTGGATAATTTCTTCTATCCTAGCTACTCTGAAATGATTGCCTGGGAGCATTTATTTTACCATTTTAAGTAAGCAGGATCAGTGTTAAAGAGGCTTTTCCATCCTTGTGTTCGATTTTCAAGTAACTTTTTGGTAAATGTAACTTTGACGTGTTTCATTTGCAGGCAATAATATCAATTGCCATTGAATGTGGGAATCATCTTGAAGAGTCACTTTGGGAGCATGTCTTAACGTGCCTATCTCGTTTTGAGCACTTGCAGCTGTTGGGAGAAGGCGCACCTTCTGATGCTTCCTTTTTAGGTACAACAAATGCTGAAACTGATGAAAAGGCTTTGAAGTCTGCAGGTTTTCCATCTCTAAAGAAAAAAGGAAATCTACAGAACCCTGCTGTGGTTGCTGTTGTTCGTGGGGGTTCATACGACAGCACCAGTATCGGAGCCAATTCGCTGGGTTTGGTAACCACCGAACAGATCAATAATTTCATTGCCAACTTGAATCTGCTTGAACAGATCGGACGTTTTGAGTTAAACCATATTTTTGCTCATAGCCAAAGGTTAAATAGTGAGGCAATAGTGGTGTTCGTCAGGGCACTTTGCAAAGTTTCCATGTCAGAGTTGCAATCTCCAACAGATCCTCGTGTGTTCAGCCTTACTAAAATAGTCGAAGTTGCGTAAGAACCTATACTCTATGTTGTTTAGCGTCAAATCTAACACACAAGTGCATAATTTGATGCAAGAGGAATATTGAATCTTCCTTTTCGAATTAAAGAACGAATAACTTTGAGCATCTCATTTGTTATTTTGTAGGCACTACAACATGAATCGCATCAGATTAGTGTGGTCTCGCATATGGAGAGTTCTTTCAGATTTTTTTGTGTCAGTTGGTTTGTCTGAAAATCTCTCTGTTGCAATCTTCGTCATGGACTCATTGCGACAGCTTTCAATGAAATTTTTAGAGCGAGAAGAACTGGCAAATTATAACTTCCAGAATGAATTTTTGAAACCTTTTGTGATCGTTATGCAGAGGAGCAACTCTGCAGAAATCAGGGAGTTGATAGTTCGGTGTGTTTCACACATGGTTCTCAGCCGTGTCAATAATGTGAAATCTGGTTGGAAAAGCGTTTTTATGGTAAGTGTGTCCTTCAAAAGAATCAAAAGCTCATATGTAATGTGCAAAAGGCTGGAAATGCTAGATATGTGGTTCATTGAAATGAATTAATGAATTCAGATCGACTCAAAAATTCAAATCGCCTCAGATCTAGGCATCACTCTTTCCTGAAATTTTGGGATAGGTCCCTACGTATCATTTCTATTGTTTGTCAAGAAGTATTTTACCATGCAATGCAGATGCAGACAAATTATGCTTGGTAGTAGTGGTTTGACTGGAAGAAAACTAGTCTTCTTATTCTGTAGATTTGTAGCTTGTTTTGTTGCATATATCTCTTGAAATGTGAAATTATCCAAATATCTTTGGTCCATTTTTCATTAGCTCTTGAGCAAATATTCTTTTTTCTTTTTTTTTTTTCTTTTTTTTTTAAAACTGTGATGGGTATTGGTATTATAATGATCAAATACACAATTGATATCATTCTCCTTTGTTCCCTCTTGTTTCATGCTCTCTCCCACCATTGGCTTCCTAATCTGCCACCGTTGCACCAGTCCCCAGGAGGTAGGGGGGACTATGATTTCTGGCTCTCATGAGATTCTGTGCTTTCAGCTTTTGTTAGTTCATTCTGTCTGCACATTTTGATGCTGAAAGATCTATAAAGTTGTCTGTCTTGCTGATGCCATAGTTTCTTGGTTTTCACCAATGTTGTTATGCTTTCATGATTGTCTTTTATGTCCTATACTGAAGTTGTGCTATTTCTATATGGTTATATTGAACAATAATTAGTTCAAATGTGTACTTCTGAGCATGTGCTTTGCTGTTGAAAGTATACTCGAAGTTGTTTCTTTGACATTTGAAATGTCATTCTCTCATGTTAATACTTATTGTTTTACAGGTTTTTACTGCTGCTGCAGCTGATGAAAGAAAAAATATAGTCTTGTTGGCCTTTCAAACAATGGAAAAGATTGTGCGAGAATATTTTTCATACATAACTGAGACTGAGACTGTGACTTTTACTGACTGTGTTAAATGCCTCATCACCTTCACAAACAGTAGATTTAACAGCGATGTTAGCCTTAATGCAATTGCTTTTCTTCGGTTCTGTGCTGTTAAACTCGCAGATGGAGGACTTGTATAGCGATGATGAAGGAAAAGATGATTCTTCATCCATACCCATAAGAGATATCAATAATTCCACGGATAAAGATGACAATGCATTTTTCTGGATTCCTTTGCTCTTAGGTATCTTATTCTCTCTCTTAGATCCATGAATGTTTGATTCTTTTATTTTCTTCTTGTTTTAGCCGTACCTTTAGCAGGCAGGATTTAAGGGTCAGCCTTGACATGGTGTTTTGTTGCTCCATTTGATCTGTAATATCACGAGACAGATAAATAGGAACTCTCTTTGTGCTTGCGGGATTAAGCTTGTGTAAACCTAAACTTCTGTAAACTTGTAATCATGCCTCGTGGACTAACCTTGGCATTCTCCCTTTATTGAGAGGCAGAACTTAACTAGTAATTGCTAAAAGTAATATAATTTGGAGACATTTACATTCTTACAGGTGTAGTGTGTTGCTGCTTTTTCTTGTTTGTCTGTATGAATCAATGCCATGATCTGTTGTTTGAAATTGTTCATGAGATTGTCTCCCTCTCCCTTGGAAGAAAACATATCCCTTGATCCACTTTTGGCAATTTGTTATCCAAAGATATTCTTTTGTTATTCTATCCTTGCCTCTTAAGAATTTAACTTTGTCCTGCTTATTGATGGATTGTCAGGGCTATCAAAACTGACTTCAGATCCTAGATCTGCTATCAGAAGAAGTGCTTTGGAAGTTCTCTTCAATATTCTGAAAGACCATGGGAGTCTCTTTTCACGTGTATTTTGGACAAGTGTCTTTAAGACTGTTATCTTTCCAATCTTTAGTTCAATATATAAGCAAAAAACTGACTTGAAAGATGACGAGTCTTCTCCTAGTTCTAGATCCTTACAACTTGATGGAAGCACATGGGACAAGGATACTTCTGCATTGGCAGCTGAATTTCTGGTAGACCTATTTGTTGACTTCTTTAATGTTGTCAGGTCAGAATTGAGAAGTGTAGTATCAATACTGGCTGCATTCATTATGAGTCCTGTCCAAGGAGTCCTGCAAAGACTGGGGTAGCTGCTTTGAGACGGTTGGTCAGTGATATAAGAAGCAGACTTAAGGAAGAGGACTGGCAAGATGTCTTTTTTTCTTTGAAAGAGGCTGCTTCTTCCAGTCTTCCTGGATTTCTAAAACTGCTTAGTACCATGGACAGCATAAAGGTCCTTGATCTGACTCAAGACTATGCCGACATGGAAATGTCATCCAGCCTTGGCTTGATAAATGATGATTCTGAAGATGACAATTTGCAAGCCACAGCATATGTTGTTTCTAGGATGAAGAGTCATATAACGGCACAATTGCTCATTATACAGGTTCTCGCCCCCCCCCCCCCTCTCTCTCCCACTTCCACACACACACAGAGTGAATCAGTATGAATGTGCACGTGCATGCATGAATGCTTTTTTTTTTATATATATATATTTGTATTTGGCAAAGATTTTCCTATATTCTAGGTACGTGAATATCTATGAAACATGTAACTAAAAGAATTCTTCTTGTCATTCATTCAATCATAATATAGCTTGCATGTGTTGGAGTGGCCTGGAGTAATTTACTTGTTTATGTATCTCTTCCTTATGGATGGGCAGAAAAAGATTTGCTGTTACTTGCTTGGTGGTGTTTTAGCTGATTAGGTTGCCTTGGACTTTCTCTCTTTCCTGTGTCAATATACATTTGTTTGGATTGAGCCTGGAGATTTGACAGGAAAAATATTTGGATTCATTAATGTTTATGCGAGTTTGGAGATAGGAGAGAGGAAGGTTGAGAATTAAGATTCTTGGAGCATTCATATGTTTTTGTGTAGGCATTTACTGTATGTCTTTGTTATTTTAGACATCGTAGAAAGGGAGTGGTAAATTTCTTTCATCTCTTCCTCTGCTTCTGTTTTCTTGTTTTCCTTTCACCTCTTATTTAATGCCTTTGTTCACGCGTCTTTAACCTCAGACAAATCTGGCTGTAAAAAATGCTAGGTATTTTGTGCTTTATGTGCATGTAAGGTATGCATTCTGATTCTGCATAGCATGCTTTCTGGAAATTTTGGTGAGGATATATTGTTTTTTCTCTTTGCTCATGTATTGAGATGTCAAACTTGCAGCTGAAAATGTTGTTGGCTGGGCAACTTTTGATTCTTGATACAGGATGCAACTGGTTTTATGTTTTGCCCTTGTGGGAAATTTCATATGTGCTGTTGAGATGAATCTCTTCCTTTTCTGGCTTACTCTTGAGATATCAGATGAAGTTTACCTATTTGTTATTTTTGGTCCAATAATACTGAGACAGTATAATAGCAACAATTTGTCTTTGTTCCTAATAATACTTGCTTGCTTGTTACATTGTTGTCAAATACGCAAGTTTATCCATTTGTCATCTTTTTCATCCTTCCACAGGTTGCAAGTGATCTGCATAAAATGCATTCCCAACCTTTGTCTGTTCCTACCATGAACATTCTCATTGAAATCTTTTCTTTAGTTGCAACTCACGCCCATGAACTGAACTCCAACAGAGTCTTGCAACTTAAACAGGATGGTATGCAGAGAGTGTGTTCTATCCTTGAGGTCTCAGATCCACCTATGGTTCACTTTGAGAATGAGTCCTACCAGAATTACCTAAATTTTTTGTCTGATTTGCTTGCCTACAATCCGGCTGTATGTGAAGAAAAGAACATAGAACGGCAACTGGTGTCTGTATGTGAGAAAGTTCTACAGATATATTTGGAGTGTGCTGGAGAATCTGTTCAGGGTAAACCAGTGAATGCGCATGTGTGTCACTGGAGTCTTCCTTTGGGTTCAGCCAAGAAAGAAGAGTTGGCAGCCAGGACTCCGCTAGTTTTATCTGTGTTTCGGATTTTAAGTGGTTTGGAACGGGATTGTCTTGGGAGGTATATTCCTCAATTGTTCCCAATATTGGTAGATTTTGTCCGGAGTGAACATAGTTCAGGAGAAGTTCAGAAGGTTTTGAGCAACATTTTTGAGTCATTTATCGGACCATTAATAATAAAATGGTGAAAATTAGAATACATTGTACAGCACAATGTTTCGACCTTGTGTAATTGGTCCAGGTATTTCAAGCATTCTATTTGCCGAAGAATGGTTGCTTTTCTATTGTATAAGCGGGGTTTTTCTATTGTAATTGGTCAAGGTATTTCATACTGATTGTAATGGCTTTGCCAATCTAAACCCAATGACTAGTGAAAAGAGAGGATTTTTCCGGATTCCCCACTCCGATCTCCCTCTCAGAAAAGAAAAAATGATGACGGATGGTTTGTCTTTTTCTCCAGTGTCTCTTGCGTGAGGCTTCCTGCTCAAGGAAGGTTCAATCTTTGACTGTCATGCATGGATTACTGCTAGAGATTGCGGGCTGGCTTGTATTGTACATTTGAAACGTAGAAACTAGGACATACCATTTGGGGCTTCTCGTCAGAAAACAAAAAGGACTTGCTTCTAATAAATTTCTCCTGTTTTTCCGAAGGGGCAGAAGGAGATTAGTTCATCAAACGTAACTGAAAATATAATACAGGATATGTAAATGATTACGAGAGACTGTACAGTTGAAATGCAATTCGGATTTATAAAAATGTAAGGCCCAAACGAAGGAATTCGAACTCAGGTTAAAAATGTAAGACCAAAATAATTGAAATTGGTGCCTTCAATTCATATTCTATGGCCCCAATCTCATGGAACCAAACACGCACCAATTGAATTGTATTATGAGAGGTCACTGTAGACAAATTGGCTCTAGCAAAATACGAATTGCTCTGACCATAAATCATCACAATCAATTACATAATCATATACTAGCTTGTAACTGTTCATATTAGTGGTTTTTTTTTTTGTTACTGTTTATATTAGTTAACTATATTAAGAGTTAATGAGATAGATAATAGACAAAGCGCGAGGAAAACGAATGTATGAGTAAATGTAGTATGTGTATCCACATTTATAGATGAATACATTTATAAACGAATTGACATATTAATTTTACTAAAATTTTATACATTGATGAGTGCTGATTCAAATTGCTTGAGAAAAGTTGATACGCTAACGTGTAATTCTAACAAACTTTTATATGTATTATATTTTGTTTTTTCAATTTTGCATGCAATTACATAGTAACTTTAATTATACATTTGAATATTGATATATTTGTTTTCTTTAATTCTCATCGAAATATTAATACTGTAACATATATATGACCGAATAATCATTATAGTTGCATTTATTTTTCCTAAGTTGATGGATGTTCATATGTATGCTAAAGCAATTTCCTTATTCCTAATATTAAGGGGAGATGGGTGGTCTAATATTTCCGTAAAATCCGTAAATATAGGGTCAAAATAACACTACTTGGTCTCTCCACCTCACCATGCATGCATTCCGCTATTTATTCGATTCCTCTCTTCCCGTTCTCTACTTTGTAAATATTTTTGAATTTCTTTCTATCTATTCGGGATACCATTGAGTACGTGGAAGAAGATCCACATTTCCTTGATCCTCCCTATCTAACAAGTGTTCAATTTTTTTCGTTGTACACGAGCGTGTTAAACTTGCCACCGTAAATCTCTGTATAGTTATTTCTCAACCTACATAGACAGAGTTTCTTGGGGGAAAAAAAAAAATGAAAGCCGTGTTTCTTCTACGTACAGGCTACAGAAATGCTAGCCTGAAAGGTTTGGAGAATATTTATGGCATTGTTTCTTGAAAAAATAAAATTTCCCTGCATAATTAATTGCCATATTAATTTCATCTATAAACAATTACTAGAAAATAAATGTGGCAACTAATCGATAGTGATCGTTCTTAATTTGGTCTAAAAAAAAAAAAATGTCAACCTTGTCCAGCCAACCATCTAAGAAGGCAATTCGCAACAGCCCAGTGGGAGGTGGTTCTTCTTCAGCCTCCTCGCAAGGCAATCGTAACTCAAGCGGACAAACAGTCAAATTCGCCAGACGAACATCAAGTGGTCGTTATGTGAGCCTTTCTAGGGAAGACCTGGATATGTCGGGAGAATTCTCTGCTGATTACATGAACTACACTGTTCACATTCCTCCGACGGAGAGTCCCGACAATCAACCAATGGATACGTCAACATCGTCAGTGGCTGCAAAGGCCGAGGAGCAATACGTCTCCAATTCACTCTTCACTGGGGGTTTCAACAGCGTCACCCGGGCCCACCTAATGGACAAGGTGATAGAGTCAGAAGTAACCCATCCTCAAATGGCTGGATCCAAAGGCTCATCATGCTCCATGCCAGCTTGTGATGGCAAGGTTATGAAGGATGAAAGGGGAAATGACATAACTCCTTGTGAATGCAGGTTCAAGATTTGCAGGGATTGCTATATGGACGCTCAGAAAGAAACAGGTTTGTGTCCAGGGTGCAAGGAGCCATACAAAATTGGGGATTATGATGACGAGGTGCCGGATTTTTCTAGTGGAGCTCTATCATTGCCTGCCCCAGATGATCCCAAAGGAGATCGTCGCATGTCTATGATGAAAAGAAATCAAAATGGAGAGTTTGATCACAATAAGTGGCTCTTTGAGACACAGGGTACATACGGCTATGTCTTCAGGGCAATGCCTATTGGCCTCAAGATGATGCATATGGTGATGACCGTGATAATGGAATGCAGAGAGGCATGCTGGATCCATCCGATACACCTTGGAGGCCTCTGAGTCGGAAGTTGCCAATTCCGCAAGCCATAATTAGCCCATACAGGTTGCTAATTGTGATTCGCCTAGTGGTTTTGTGTTTTTTCCTTACGTGGAGGTTGAGACATCCAAACGACGAGGCCGTGTGGTTGTGGCTAATGTCAGTCACATGCGAGGTCTGGTTTGGCTTTTCTTGGATTTTGGATCAAATTCCCAAGTTTTGCCCTGTGAACCGCTCCACGGACCTAGAGGTCTTGCGTGATAAATTTGATTTGCCATCGCCATCTAATCCTACTGGCCGCTCTGACCTACCAGGAATGGACTTATTTGTCTCTACAGCCGATCCTGAGAAAGAACCACCACTTGTCACCGCCAATACCATCTTATCTATCCTGGCTGTTGATTACCCTGTGGAGAAACTTTGCCTGTTATATTTCAGATGATGGTGGTGCTCTCCTCACATTTGAAGCAATGGCCGAAGCTGCCAGCTTTGCCGATCTATGGGTTCCATTCTGTAGGAAACATGATATCGAGCCTAGGAACCCAGAATCCTATTTTAGTTTGAAGGGTGACCCAACAAAGAACAAGAAAAGATCTGATTTTGTCAAGGATAGAAGAATGGTTAAGAGGGAATATGATGAATTTAAAGTAAGGATCAATGGATTGCCTGATTCCATAAGGAGGAGATCGGACGCCTTCAATGCCAGAGAGGAAATGAAGATAATAAAGCATATAAGAGAAAGCGGGGCAGATCCCCTAGAGCCGGTTAAGGTCCAAAAGGCCACTTGGATGGCAGATGGCACACATTGGCCAGGTACTTGGGCTGTTCCAAGTAGCGACCATGCTAAAGGTGATCATGCAGGAATTCTGCAGGTGAATTATGTAATTTTAATAAGTGAATTAATAAGGCGAGCTTGCTGGTGTGTGATACTTTTCTTTTCTTTCTTTTTTTTTAAATGTGCACCTAATTAATTCCCAAATAGACTAATAGTATGACTTAATTTACTGCAGGTAATGCTGAAGCCCCCTAGTAGTGATCCACTAATGGGAGCCTCCGACGACAAAATCATTGATTTTTCAGATGTGGACATCAGGTTACCCATGTTTGTATATGTTTCCCGAGAGAAGCGACCAGGGTATGACCATAACAAGAAAGCAGGAGCCATGAATGCTTTGGTTCGAGCATCAGCTGTGCTCTCTAATGGACCATTCATTCTAAACCTGGATTGCGACCATTATATCTACAATTACAATGCTGTTCGGGAGGGGATGTGCTTCATGATGGACAGGGGAGGTGAAGACATATGCTACATCCAATTTCCTCAAAGATTTGAAGGAATTGACCCATCCGATCGTTACGCAAATCACAACACAGTCTTTTTTGACGGTAATATGCGTGCACTTGATGGCATACAGGTATATATATATTCTTATTTCAAATTAATACTCCACAATTTCATGATTCCAACATTCTTGTTTTTGTTTCTTTTACTTTGCAAATAAATTCATGTAGTGGTTAAAGTCTTAACAGAATCCTACTATACAGTATATATTATGAGAGTCTCCCTATCCCGTAGTTAATCATTACTACAACTTACTAGTAATAACTAATTCTATACGTTGCATATATGCATCCAGGGACCAGTTTATGTGGGCACTGGTTGTATGTTTAGGCGGTTCGCACTTTATGGCTTTGACCCCCCAAACAAGTATAACACAATGAGCCAAAAGGATACTGGGACTCAAGCATTGAAGGCCACTGACTTCGATCCTGATCTCGACGTCAATTTGTTGCCCAAACGTTTTGGAAATTCAACCATGCTTGCAGAATCTATACCTGTTGCTGAATTCCAAGGCCGCCCAATTGCTGATCATCCTGCTATCAAGTTTGGCAGACCACCCGGTGCTCTTAGAGTTCCACGTGAACCACTTGATAGCTGCAACTGTGGCTGAAGCAGTATCTGTGATTTCTTGTTGGTATGTACTAGTATATTTCATTATACTAAATCAATAATTAATTAATGTTGAATGCATGATATATAGTAGTGGTATAAATTAAATGATCCTATTCAACAAAGAGAATTCATACATGATTGATTATATGAGATATCATATAAATGATGATAGACGAATGCACTCTAATTGTCCCATAATTCTTTCATTAGGTATGAAGATAAGACTGAGTGGGGTGATCGGGTAGGTTGGATTTATGGCTCAGTCACAGAAGATGTGGTCACAGGCTATCGCATGCATAACCGTGGTTGGCGCTCCATTTATTGCATCACCAAACGTGATGCATTCCGTGGATCAGCTCCAATCAACCTTACGGATAGGCTCCACCAGGTCCTCCGTTGGGCCACAGGCTCAGTTGAGATTTTCTTTTCTAGAAATAATGCCTTCTTAGCCTCTCGTCGCTTGAAGTTACTCCAACGCCTAAATAGCTTATCTCAATGTGGGCATATATCCTTTCACCTCTCTGTTCCTTATTGTCTACTGCTTCCTCCCCGCCCTCTCACTCCTTTCTGGCCACTTCATTGTGAAAAACCTAAACGTGGTTTTCCTGGTCTATTTGCTTGTTATAACCGTATGCTTGATCTCATTGGCCATACTAGAGGTAAAATGGTCTGGCATAGGATTAGAAGACTGGTGGAGAAATGAGCAATTCTGGCTCATTTCCGGAACCAGTTCCCACTTAGCTGCGGTGGTGCAAGGTCTCCTCAAAGTGATTGCAGGGATTGAGATATCTTTCACGCTTACTTCCAAGTCTGGTGGAGATGACAATGACGATATCTACGCAGATCTGTACTTGGTGAAATGGACTTCTTTGATGATTCCACCTATTGTGATTGCGATGGTGAACATAATAGCAATTGTAGTGGCATTTTCAAGGACAATTTATAGTTCAGTACCCCAATGGAGTAAGTTCATCGGCGGAGCTTTCGTATCTTCAGTTTTTGGGTTCTAGCTCACTTGTATCCTTTTGCAAAAGGTTTGATGGGAAGGAGAAGGAAGACACCCACAATTGTGTTTGTGTGGTCCGGACTTATCGCAATTACACTCTCACTACTTTGGATAGCCATTAACCCACCCAAGGGTAACACCTCAGATTCAGGAGGGGGTGGCGGTTTTCAATTTCCATGAAGCGTGTAAAATTTGTACCAAACAAAAATGAAGCACTTCATATCCTCGCTACTAGTTATCCGACTCATACGAAGTTGCATGATGATTTTGGCCCTTCAAATACTAGTATAACTTTACGTACTTGACATATAGCACACATTCCCAAAATTCAGATGTTCATGGGATGGCCTGCACCCAACGAAAGAAAAGGTACAAGTAATTGATATGACGAATATAACTACCCAAACATCTGCAAAAGAAGAACCTGCTCAGGGGAATAGATATTGTGGAGCAATTAAAATGAACATTCTCTACAAAAGCTGCTAGTATACTATTGTTAGTCTTTCTTTCATCTCTTTTCCCCCCGTCTTTTTGGTAGAGAACAACATATAAAAACACACAATTCAGCATCTTGCTTAGCTAGGTTATTGTAGTCCTCTATCATAATTGTTGTATAGAGAAGGCGTGTTGTGATATGCAAAGAAGTCCTTGGCTATATTTGCCACCCAAAACTAGTAATTAATATCCAAAAAAGTTAGATTTTATGTTATCAAGTATTTCTTTCCTCTAGTTTTATCAGTGAAACTTGTCATCCAAGTTCTAGAAATAATTATAGCCACAATCTAGAAAGTAGGATATTCATTTTGAAACAAGGGAAGCATATGTTATACTCTTTAAAGGAGTAGTTTTAGGGGAGTAATTTTTGGATACAAAATTAAACCAATAAGGAATACACTAAGCTTTCAAGAAGAGTGGACACTAGACAACAAGCATGCATGTCCAGATATAAAAATGTATAGGTCTAAGATGGGAGATTCTTAGGTGGATCGGATCTCTATGCAATAGTGTATGGACTCCTTGGTTCTGAATAAACCACATCATCTAGTTGGGTGATGTGGTTGATTAAGGATCAAGAGATTCATGACATAGTATTATGAATTGAATCCATCCAAAAAAATTTCAATCTAAAATAAGGAACAACATAAAAAAAACAGCAGGAAAGTAGTAAAGTAAAACGAGAGCTCTCCCATGAGAGGAAACGTTAAGCAAGACTATGTCGCATGAGATCAGAGACTTTGGCTCCGTTTGGATCGGAGATAGAGGGCCATTATTTGACAAATAATAATTATATTTTGATTTTAATAGTTTTTCAAATAATGTTAACTTTTAAAATAATAAAATAATTATTTGGATACAAAATAATATTTAAAATAATCATTTAATTGTAAATAATGAATACCTATTATTTATTTTTTTCCTTTTTTTTTTAAACTATAAAAAATTTCAAACTATAATCATTGGACGTCATAGACTCATTATTTTGACTTGGGATTATACATATTAGTTCTTTGTATTTTTACGTCAGATTTGACGAGTTTAAAAAGTCAAATGACTTACTTGTAGTCTAGACGATACCTTTCGAATTCATAAAATCCTTTAAACAACAGTTCAGTGGCTTGTGTTCCTAATTACAAAATAGTAAATCTTATTGGTTTCTACAAGTAGAAGAACCTTTGATTTTTGAAGACTTAGAATTTCAATTGCCCTAGGATCATCACTACATGTTTACATTGTTTTGGAAAATATTTAGGAAGATTCGATTTTTAACTCTATCTATAAATTTTGTGATTAGAATTAAATTTTAAATTTTTTTACTTACATCAACTGATATCATAGATTTTTTAAAGTTTAATCCACACTACATAGTTTATAAATAAAGTCAAATATCGAATCTACCTAAATATTTGCCCATTGTTTTTAAATGTTAACTCAGCTGGATTTGACAAAAAGCACAAGTGGGAGTCTGGGAGACAGAAAGCGCATGGACCCACTTTCATCAAAGAGAAATAGGTCGTGGTATTTTTGTCCAGCCGGGCAAATTTGCTCTCGCATGATCTCTCGCAGCAACGCCACACTTGTCCGTTCCCATCAAAGTTATTTCAGCCCCTCTTTACGGTCTATACTCTCAAATGGTATTGTACACAAGTAAATTATTGAGTAGAGTAAGATGTATAGTTCTTTCATGTATTTTGTAATTCTTAATTATTCATATAATTTATTTTTTTTAAAAAATTTTATGTCAATCTTTTTATCTGAATTATATGACTAATTTTTAATCGCAATATGCATGTATTTTGATGTACAATATATTGTACAACCATCAAAGGGACAATTGAATTTTCAATTTTTTTTTCTGAAAAAAAAAAATTCAATTTTTAATGGAAACTCTGTCAATTGTATAAGCTAGGAACTCTTGGTGCGAAGTTATTAGATTAAATTATTAACGCGGCGTTTTTGACACGAAAAATTAACATAGTAATTGATGATGTGGAATAATAACACACAGCGTAATTACCTAAATTGTTCTAGAAGTGCCTACGTGGCCGCCTCATTAAGGACAATTACGTACTTCAGCTTCAGCTGAACTAGTGAAGAGATAACCTCATGCCTCCTTATGTAATTCTATAAATAAGGGGCCGTGGTGCTATTAAAAAGGGATCAGAATTCAGATAACCAAACACACTTCTGACATTCAGCTCCACCACTTTCTCTCTCCTCCTAGAATCACATTCTAACTTCTTCAATTGGCGCCGTCTGTGGGAATCGAACCCACGACCACTGGAATAATGGACTGTATTTACCATAATAAGTGATAAGTTGTTTTGATAGGGGGACATTGCTCGAGCCAGTCCCCGGGGTCCGAACCCTCGCTACTGGAATAATGGACCTCGGGGGCGATGAAGTGGAAGAGAGGGTCATGGCAGAAGAAGGACCCTCCCTGAGGCCAGCAGCCTCCCTAGTCCTCTCCTTGTAACCCGAGTTGGCCCGGGTTCGGTGGGCCGAATAGCCAGAGTAACTTCCCCGGCTTGCCTCTCCGGTGAACTGGCTGTGTAGACTCAGTTTGATTCAGGGGTGCAGAGATTGAAGGTGCAGCCTCGGCACTCCTTGATGGGGTGTTGATGGTGGCGGATGAGAATCTGCTTGCTGATGAAGAGGGCTGGCTTGAAGTGCCCGTACCGGTGGCAGGTGTGGTGGACACCAGCCCCCTGATGAATGCTCCGAGCTCTGCAGAAGGTGAAAGGTCAGAAAAACAATAAAAAAAAATGGGGGAGAGATAGAGGGAAAAGTAGGAAATAAGCAAGAAATGGTGATAGTGACCTTGTTGAGGATCGTAGCTCGAGGGATATCGTGGGTAGGAAATAGTCCTGCCCATGCCAAAATATTGTTCGATAGGATGGCAGGTTAGTTGTTGAAGTTTATCCGAAGGTTGGATTCGACGAGCCTACGGGCATGAAGGGAGTCCAGGGGAGAGGCATTCTTGGTTTTTAAGTTTTCTTTTATAAGGTTCCATGGACCCCGGGGCATTGGAGGGTCAAGGTACCGGACGAAGAAAAATGACTTTTTCCAGTCATGGATTGATGATGGGTTACTCGAAGTGAGCAATTTGCCCGCAGTTCGGGGGGGAGATGTAAAAAAATTCCTTTGTGGAGATAATTTCAGCATCATCCTAAATGTGTCTAAGGAGAGGGGGATGTCGTGTAACCTACATAAGAAAGTGAAACCTGTCTCTTTTTCAAATCTAGTTGTGGGGTCAGCTGGGATATGCTAATATCCCAGTGGTTCGATAGGTTGACTAGGAGAGGGGCTATGGGGAGCCTCAGCCCTGCCTCGAGTTGTTCCTGGTAGACTGTTAGGTAACCAGGCGGGGGCAAATGGCCTTGGTCATCGAGGGTCGGGAGTTTGATGTGCACGTTCTTGGGAAAACGGCATCGATCCCTAAGGATTTTGATATCCTCGGGGTCAAGGGAGTTTGAGATACTTTGGGTTTGAAGGTTGGGGTGGTCGTTTTGTGGAGGTTCGGAAAAGAGCGGATCGGGAGGAAAGTTTAATGGTACTGTTGCTAGAAGCGCTTCGTCGAAAGGATTTAACATCCCTGTCGACGGCGTTTACCGGGGAAGGAGGTACCGGTGTGCTAATAAGAGAAGTGGGAGTGAACGTACCGGCCATGATCTTCTGTTTTGAGGGCGTGTTGGAGTTTTTAGAGTAAGCTCCTAGTGGTGTCCGGTGGTGGCGTAGAGCGACGGTAAAAAATCGGCAACGGTAAAATGGCAGAGGGCGAAAAGAAGAAAGGCTACGTACTCTGGGGGGATGAGATTAAAGAAAAGGAGGGAGTGTAAGTCTCTGGGAAAATAGGGTAAAGATAAGTAAGAAGAAGAAAAAAGACTTGGGGGTGAATGGGGGTATAAATAGGTGAGTTTCCTTCCAGAATGTTCTGTGCCTTTGGGGGGAAAAATCGACTATTTCGAAATGAAAAAAGGCGTTTAGGCGTTTAGGCGAGGCGTTATAGCGTGAAAAGTGAGGTGTTATGGCGTGAAAAGCGAGGCGTTATGGAGTAAAAAGCGAGGCGTTATGGTGCAAAAATCGAGACGTGGTACCGGCGTTACGGCACGTACAGTGAAACGAGGAATTTTACAGCAAAATCGGGGCGAATAATGCAGAGTAATAAATGCGAATTCAGTGCATGGGGACTCGACGAAAACGTCACCCTTGAGAGTTAATGTTGTGGGTACGACCCACCGAGCATCCAAGGGACGTTTACAACCTCGGATCGGCAAAGGTTACGAAAGTCCTCCGAAGTTTTCACCTCGGCTCGGTATGATAGTTTTGGTTGTAATCCATTGGGGACTGTGAACAATCGTTGTCGGCTCGGCCCCTAACCGTGAGGCTCGGCACCAAGCCGAGGGGACTACTGATGATGTGGAATAATAACACACAGCGTAATTACCTAGATTGTTTTAGAAGTGCCTACGTGGCCGCCTCATTAAGGGCAATTATGTACTTCAGCTTGAACTAGTGAAGAGATAGCCTGATGCCTCCTTATATAATTCTATAAACAAGGGGGTGGGGTGCTATTAAAAAGGGATCAGAATTCAGATAACCAAACACACTTCTGACATTCAGCTCCACCACTTCCTCATCTCCTCCTAGAATCACATTCTAGCTTCTTCAGTAATAAAAGTTTCACACCACAAATATTTTTCATTATTTTAATTTAAAAATATACGATTAATTTTAATCAATTCAAAGGCTGGCTCATTCATATGATTAAGATTTTGGACACTTTATCTATACCCGTGGGCAAGGCACATTTATTGTGTGTGAGTTTAGAAACTACCTGATAATAGAGTTGATAGTTAAATTTTTTGAACGGGTGGAATATATGTGATAGTGAGTTAATGTTTTTTTTTTTTCCCTTCAAATTTTAGTCTTAAAATAAAAATAAAAAAAAACAAAAATATATAAAAGAAAGAATCCACTAGAGGGTAAAATGTATTTTTGTTTTTTTAAGTTTCAAATACAAAGTGGAATTACACCTAATTAGGACGTAAAGTAGAACTAAATTTAAGGGTACTTTTGTCCATAAACCTATTCTTTTGATAAACTTTTGAGAAGGTAATAATTATCTAATTGACATAGGTGGTAAGGTGTGGGCTAAGGGTAATAGAGTGTAATTACCCCTAGTTTAAGGGTAGAGTGTTATTAACCATATTCACCATTCAAAATCATTAGTGCAAGGCAATGATATTTTCACAAAAAATATTCGTTAAATAACATCATTATTCATTACCCTTAATGATCTCACTTATTTTCTGGACCCAACACAAACAAGCATTCGCTCATCTTCTACTCATCCCAGCATTCGGTTGATCACGCAGCACCACCCCCGTCCTCTCTCCATGACTATATTAGCCTCACTTCCTCCTTCTCTATTTTTTTTATATTAATTTATTTTTATTTACATGTAGTTTTAGTCGTTGCCAGAACTCAGCTTTAATGACGTGGTAGTTGATCTCAGATCTCAACCCAATCATTTTTTGGTTTGAGCACTTCCTCCTCCTCCTTGTTACGTTTTACTTTTTGCAGGTAGTATTGTCATCTAATAAAAATGGTGGTGTGGCAACTATCATTATCTAATGCAATTGAATACTGAAAAAGGTTTATTACACACTTTACTCTTGCTTACACTCCGGTTGCAGATTTTCTATTGAATCCCAATATCGTACATTTTGCTCTCTTTAAAAAGTTTCTATCATATAAATAATTGTAAAAAGGTAATGTGGATATTCGTTTTGACAAAAATGCCATCCCAAAAATTTTTGTACAAAATTGTTCTCATTTTATTTAATTTTTTATGATTGCATATATTCTTTTTGTTTTTTATTTTGACATTATGAGAGAATTCCATGAATTATCAAAATTTTTTAATCAACTTATATATTATTTTTTAAATATAAAACTAAATATAAAAAGGAGTTTTTTTTTTCCAACTATTTTTTGTTCATTTTCATGTTAAACATAAAATTATTAAATAAAATTTTAATTAAATATGTTTATATAAAATATATTTTCAATTTTACAATTAATAATAAAGTGTAAGAAGAATATCTTTTAACTAAATAAGTACATATTTATTTTTTTGTACGACATCAAAAAACATACATAATTTTTTTTATCAAGTAAAATTATAGAAAGGTGTATAAATAAAATAAATTTACTTAATTATTTTATTACTAATATGTTTAGATACCACAAAGAAAAAAATAAAAAGTATTTATAAAACTTCAACATTTTTTTATATAGTTTTAGAATGAACAAATATACATATAAATTGATTAAGAAAAACGTGATAATTTAAGTAATAATCTCTTATAGTTACGAATTTTTTTTATATACAAAAAAAAAACAAGTCTAATAGTCCCTCACATTTCATATTGTACTATTTTAGTCCCTCACATTTAAAATAACGCATTGTCGTTGACAAATTCAAAATGCACAATTTTAGTCACTCAATACAATTACAGGTATTGTTTGGCATGAAATACTTACAGGCGTAGCGTATGTTACATTTTTTATGGGTAAAATTGGCAATATACAAAATTTAAATACTAAATGACACTACTTAACACTTTTTCCCACCAATATCTCAAATTTCTCATAAACCATCACCATCTATATTCCTCTCTCACTCCGCTTTTTTTAAACTCTATTATTTCTATTCCAATAACTCCAATCCTCTTCTTTTTGGGCAATTAGTATTTAACATTATTTATTGTCAATTTTGCACTTAAATATGTTATATTTGATACGCATATGAGTATTAAAAACAAATTATACTCGTAATTGTGTCTATGGATCACAATAGTACGTTTTGAATTTGTGAGGGACTAAAATACTTTGTTTTGAATGCTAGAAACTAAAAAAATACAAATATGAAATGTGAGAGACTATTGAAGTCATTTTTCCAAAAAAAAAAAGTGTATGGATAAATTAAAAATGAAATAATATTTGTCTATAAAAGTTTGGAAAGTAATAATGTCAAAATAAATGGCCTCATATGAATTTTTTTTTTTTCATTTTTTACCACTTTTTACTTTACTATTTATATACTTTTATGAAATATTTGTTTGGTCAGCAAAAATTTTTTTGGTCAACTTTTTTTACTTTTTTTTCAAAAATATTATTCATTATTTACACAATTCAAATTTTTCTTTCACTATTCTATTACTATTAAATTAATTATTTTACTATTCGTCTATATGCGTATTTTACTGCCTGGCACGTCCAAGAGCAACAGAATTGCAGTGCATGGGCACCGAGACCAGAAGCTCCACTTTTTTGTTTTGCCCAGGGCGCCCGGCAGGTAAAAAGTACAAGCGCCACATAGATCTTATAAGTTTGTTTATTTTGCAAGAAAGGTCCTCCTGTGGGTCTGTTTGCGTGAAAAATTGTATATTATCATCTTGGAACCCCAAACCCCTAAAAACATATATAATACACCAAGACAAGGGGAGAAAATCATCATCATCATCATCAACTATCATTAGTTTTTAAATTTTCAATAGTTATAGCGATAATTTAGCCGTAGGGTTGATTTTCTAAATTGTTCGAGTTAAATTTCATTCTCTTGTCAAGAATTCGAGACTCGATGATCATCAACATTTGTTTTCACTGCATTTACTGAGTTTGATTTATTTTTATACAATTTAATTTTTGTTCTTATTACTTTCTTCTTCCTTAATTATCGTTCTTGGAAATAATCTTTTTTATTATCTTTAAATTCTTAATTGCATCCATAGTGTAGCAGTCAGGGTTTTATTTAGTCGCTTTTGATTGCTTTTATAAGATAAACTAATTTAAATTCTTGTTCTTGATTAAAATTCTCGCAATTAAGATCGATTAAATTAGGATTTTTATTCAATTATATTTAATTGCTTTCCCTAGGGTTCGAAGCTTATGTTCTTGTCTTTATTTTAATTTTTCGTGATTAAATTTAGTATAAGTTTAGTTAAAAACTCCTGATTATTTCGCTTAACAAGTGAATAAGCTTCTAAACCTAGTAATTGTTCCAATAGTTCTCGTGGGAACGATCCTTACTGATCTTATATACAAACTCACCTCGTATACATGCGAGTGTGTGGGGCTTGATTAGCATAATTAAAGTTTTCTTTATTATTATTACTTGTTTATTGTTTTCAAAAACCTAATCAACATTGTACCTAACAGTAACTGCATGATCCAGCAGGGAATATGTGCTATCTACATCTCTCTTGATCGCTCACCCTATTCCTTATATTTTTGTACAGATGATGAGTACGAGTATGTTATCATAGAGGACGAAATTTAGACGTACTCAGACAAGAAAGACTGCAATGGTTATTTAGTAGTAGGATTTTATTAGAGTTAATGAACATTAAATAGTTTATATATTGGGATAAGTTGAACCTGCTTGCTCATGACATTATTTAGTAGTTACATACTTCAGAAATTGTTACATGAACAAATTCTACACTACTTTGATGTTCATTAACGAGTAGATGTTTCCGCTGTCATTATTTATGTTTAAGATTTATTGATATATATGATTGATACCTTGTATTTGTCGAAGTACAATTTTACGGATACGGAATGGTACGCACTTGGCAAGTGTGTGTTAGAGACGTGACATAAATAGTACATATATTTTTAGAATCCTAACATTTAGTGTTAGATATCTTCATGAGAACGATCCTTTAGTACTAGTCATAAATATTCCTCGTATATTTGACATCACACGAATTGTAGTTTAAAGCATATTAGGAGCTTTTAAATATCAAGAAAATTTAGTTAGATGACTAAAATACCTTTAGTACTATATTTTGATTTTTATGTATTTAAAACTTGATAGTGATGTGATAAGTAATTAAATATAAGCACAAATAAATATTTCAGTGTAATCTATATCAATATATTTTTCTTGGTTAAATTTTTAAAATTTTTAGATTTCAGTTTGTATTATTTCGAATTTGAATGTTTAACTGTAGTGATAGAACATTTCCAAACGGTCTTTTTTTTTTTTTCTATGAAAATTTTTCTATAAAGTTATTGTACAAAAATATAATTTTTATAAAGTTTGTAATTTTTTCGATGTGTCTTATTATTTTACAATTTTAATATTTGACTTAATCTGTGCAAATTACAATGCCGGATAAAATAAAATTTAATAATTTCTCACATTTTCATTCTCTAAAATTTAAAATATCAATGTGTTATTATATATATTTTTTCTAATTCTTTTATAACTGTCTTAAATAAATTAAATACATAAAAAATCAAAATGTGATATGAAGGATATTTTAGTCATCTAATTAATTTCTAATGATAACTAAATAAATAAACCTTTATTCCATCACATTGAAGAGCTGTCTCTTATACACATCTAGATGTGTATAAGAGACAGATTTTGTAAGTATTTCATGCCAAACAATACCTGTAATAGCAACTCCTTTAGAGTTCTCCGAGGATGATGTCTTCTAACAAAAGAATTCAAATGCTAGTTATACTAGGGGTGTAAACATACCGAGCTGCTCACGAGCAGCTCGCGAGCAGCTCGGTCAAAAACTCGACTCGTCGCTCGAGAGTAAACCGAGCTCGAGTCGAGTCTGCTGATAGTACTATATTAGTAGCACAAAGTACAAATACTTTTCTTCTGGTAATGCTAAGCAGATGCTCAGCCTGTTGAGCACGTTTGGGATGAGCTTCCCTTGCCAGCACGTGCTGTTTTACTATTTTGCCTCTAAAATTTTTGTCTGTTCGAGCTCGAGCTCGTTTACTTATTTTCGAGCGAGCTCAATCGAGCTCGAACTATGTTAAAATTTTCGAACTCGAGCTCGAGCTCAGTTTTGAAGCTCGTTCGAGTATCAAAAATTTGAGTTCGAGTTAGGCACTCGCTCGCGGTTACACCCCTTATATCCTACTAGTAGTGGTGGACCACGTGCACACATCTCACAAAGCACGACGAATTTTATACCTTTACTGCGCTCGTGCCGAATCGGCTCACCTGCATTTTTTCTTCGACATTTCTTCAATAATTAGTGTTCGAAACGAGTTTATCAGTGGGTATGTCTAATTCATATGACTATTACATATCACTTTTCTCATAGAAATAAATGATAATTATAATTAGTGCGAAATTAGGAAAAACTATGAAATTTTGTCCGATGTATAGTTGGTCGGAGATTATACCTTTTTTTCGACGTATGGTTCCTTGGAGATTTTGATTTTGAACTAATTGATATTGTTTTTTCAGTCTTGATTAGTAATTTTTATTTTTAATTTGGAGCTAATGAGGAGTATGATGGTAGTATCGGGTAGCTCCTGTTTTACTTGCTTATTGAGGTGCAAATTGGTGATCATCATTCTATATCGGATTCCTTTACGTATGGTTATGTTCTTCTGTGTGTTTTTATTTGTGTATATTTTTACTATAAACTTCTTTCTGACTTTTATGAAATTTGATTTGAATGATGGAGATAAGTAATGCTGCACAAGAAAAGTTCAACATGCTCAACTTCCAAAAGGTAACGATATGCTCTTTTGAGGATTGCATATTAAGCACTTTGGAGGGATTTATTGATGAGAATTTGCAACTCTTTTCAGGATCCTATTTTAACAGCGCTCTTGAAAATAAATGGTGATTTGGTCAATAGGGCAACTAAGTTATTCCAGATTATTTTGAAGTATATGGGAGTAGATTCTTCAGGTTGTGTAACTCTTGCAAGTTTAGATGAACAAATTGAGCTTGTTGGTAAACTATATAAGCCTTTAGGCTTTGAAGCATTCTGAGCTTCGGGATGAACTATTTACACAAATTTCGAAGCATACACATCTAGATGTGTATAAGAGGTACAGTCTAATTATGTACAACATTTCCTTTAGATGGACGGGACGAGTGTAAATAGTTTTAACTTATGACAGCCGATCTTCCCTTGTATGTATGTGGCTCGAGTGCTCGTCGAGCTTTTCGAAATTTATAGGGATTTTTTGATTAAAGCGTGGGATTATATGTAAAATTACTAAAATATCCATACTTCCTAACGAAGAAATTCGTGGATATTTATCTCAACATATCCACGATGTAACACATGCAGCAACTTGTGATAATGAAGTTCAACGCCTAGCATTGAATGCTTTAAATGCTTTAAAGCGTTCGGTTAAGGCTGGGCCTAGGCGCATAATACCTGACAGGGAAGAGATTGGAGCAATGTTAACAAATAAAAAACTTAAAATTGCTCCAATCTCTTCCCTGTCAGGTATTACTTTGAGGAAATCACATACTACATGGCAACAATGTGACATCGTTGAGGTATCACTACTTCTATTGTTATTTGCATGTGTTGATAACCGTATCATTTAAAATGTTGGTCTAGAATTGTTAGAAATTTGTTGTTTAAAAATATGGTTCGGGACATAAGTTTACAGCTGCCTTGGGAATCATTTTGGTTTATGGAATAGTGTTAGTGAAATTAGGGGAATTACGGCACGCAGTTAGAGGTGCAATGTTGTAATACGGGTGCAATGTTGTAATACCCGTATTACAACATTGCACCTCTAACTGCGTGCCGTAATTCCCCTAATTTCACTAACACTATTCCATAAACCAAAATGATTCCCAAGGCAGCTGTAAACTTATGTCCCGAACCATATTTTTAAACAACAAATTTCTAACAATTCTAGACCAACATTTTAAATGATACGGTTATCAACACATGCAAATAACAATAGAAGTAGTGATACCTCAACAGTGTCAGCTACAGTTGTTGCCATGTAGTATGTGATTTCCTCAAAAGTTTCATTGAGGAAAAATACTTTAGTTTTTACAAGTTTTTTATTTGTTAACATTGCTCCAATCTCTTCCCTGTCAGGTATTATGCGCCTAGGCCCAGCCTTAACCGAACGCTTTAAAGCATTTAAAGCATTCAATGCTAGGCGTTGAACTTCATTATCACAAGTTGCTGCATGTGTTACATCGTGGATATGTTGAGATAAATATCCACGAATTTCTTCGTTAGGAGGCATGCAGGAAGCACAAACATACATTAGCTCCCACGCTTTAATCAAACAATCCCTGTAAATTTCGAAAAACAACTAAGTGAACACATAAATAAAGGGAAGAGGAAAAATACGGTTAAAAAAAAAAATCAACTTTTGTCCCGTCCATCTAAAGGAAATGTTGTACATAAAAATTGTACCTACCTGTAAGGATTATTCCTTGTCTGCTTCGAAATTTGTGTAAATAGTTCATCCCGAAGCTCAGAATGCTTCAAAGCCTGCTTATATAGTTTACCAACAAGCTCAATTTGTTCATCTAAACTTGCAAGAGTTACACAACCTGAAGAATCCTATACTCCCATATACTTCAAAATAATCTGGAATAACTTAGTTGCCCTATTGACCAAATCACCATTTATTTTCAAGAGCGCTGTTAAAATAGGATCCTGAAAAGAGTTGCAAATTCTCATCAATAAATCCCTCCAAAGTGCTTAATATGCAATCCTCAAAAGAGCATATCGTTACCTTTTGGAAGTTGAGCATGTTGAACTTTTCTTGTGCAGCATTACTTATCTCCATCATTCAAATCAAATTTCATCAAAAGTCTGAAAGAAGTTTATAGTAAAAATATACACAAATAAAAACACACAGAAGAACATAACCATACGTAAAGGAATCCGATATAGAATGATGATCACCAATTTGCACCTCAATAAGCAAGTAAAACAGGAGCTACCCGATACTACCATCATACTCCTCATTAGCTCCAAATTAAAAATAAAAATTACTAATCAAGACTGAAAAAACAATATCAATTAGTTCAAAATCAAAATCTCCAAGGAACCATACGTCGAAAAAAAGGTACACATCCTAATCTCCGACCAACTATACATCGGACAAAATTTCATAGTTTTTCCCTAATTTCCGCACTAATTATAATTATCATTTATTTCCTATGAGAAAAGTGATATGTAATAGTCATATGAATTAGACATACCCACCTGATAAACTCGGTTTCTGAACACTAATTCGCTGGTCGGAGAAATTCAGAAGGAAAATACGAGTGGGAGCCGATTTGCGAAGCGGAGGAGCTGACGCTGCGACGGTGGAGATTGGCCGTAAAAAGGTATAAAGCTTCGTCCGTGCTTTGTGAGATGTGTGCACGTGGGTCCACCACTACTAGTAGGATATAGGGGTGTAAACGAGCCGAACCGAGCACGAATAGTGCCCTACTCGAACTCGAACTCGAAATTTTTTCTGATACTCGAACGAGCTTCAAAATTTGAGCTCGAGCTCGAGTTCAAAAATTTTAACATAGTTCGAGCTCGATTCGAGCTCGCTCGAAAATAAGTAAAACGAGCTCGAATTCGAGCTCGAACTTGAGTAGTTCGACTTTTTGTAGGTAAAATATGTAATTTTTTTAAAAAGTATGGATATTTTAGTAATTTTACATATAATAAAAAAATTAAAAAAAAAATTATATAATGCTCGAGTTCGAGTAGGGCACTATCTGTCTCTTATACACATCTAGATGTGTATAAGAGACAGAGTTCGGTCGAACTCGAGCAGACTGACTGAGCTCGGTCAACTCGAGCTCGAGTCGAGTTTTTGACCGAGCTGCTCGCGAGCTGCTCGTGAGCAGCTCGGTTCGTTTACACCCCTAGTAGGATAGCATTTGAATTCTTTTGTTAGAAGACATGCGAGAATTTAAACTCTCCGAGGATGAGAATACTAAACCCTGATGGGCTTTGCTACGTATTATTATTATTATTATTATTATTATTATTATTTTATCCTTTTCTTTTCCAAAATAAATAAATAAATAAATAAACCTTTATTCCATTACATTGAAGAGTTATCATTAGGGCTGTTAATTAGATGACTAAAATATCCTTCATATCTCTACATTTTGATTTTTTATGTATTTAATTTATTTAAGACAGTTATAAAAGAATTAGAAAAAATATATATAATAACACATTGATATTTTAAATTTTAGAGAATGAAAATGTGAGAAATTATTAAATTTTATTTTATCCGGCATTGTAATTTGCACAGATTAAGTCAAATATTAAAATTGTAAAATAATAAGACACATCGAAAAAATTACAAACTTTATAAAAATTATATTTTTGTACAATAACTTTATAGAAAAATTTTCATAGAAAAAAAAAAAAAGACCGTTTGGAAATGTTCTATCACTACAGTTAAACATTCAAATTCGAAATAATATAAACTTAATTATTTTATTATAAAAGCTCCTAATATGCTTAAACTACAATTCGTGTGATGTCAAATATACGAGGAATATTTATGACTAGTACTAAAGGATCGTTCTCATGAAGATATCTAACACTAAATGTTAGGATTCTAAAAATATATGTACTATTTATGTCACGTCTCTAACACACACTTGCCAAGTGCGTACATTCCGTATCCGTAAAATTGTACTTCGACAAATACAAGGTATCAATCATATATATCAATAAATCTTAAACATAAATAATGACAGCGGAAACATCTACTCGTTAATGAACATCAAAGTAGTGTAGAATTTGTTCATGTAACAATTTCTGAAGTATGTAACTACTAAATAATGTCATGAGCAAGCAGGTTCAACTTATCCCAATATATAAACTATTTAATGTTCATTAACTCTAATAAAATCCTACTACTAAATAACCATTGCAGTCTTTCTTGTCTGAGTACGTCTAAATTTCGTCCTCTATGATAACATACTCGTACTCATCATCTGTACAACAGGTAAAATATAAGGAATAGGGTGAGCGACAAGTCGCCCAGTAGATAGCACATATTCCCTGCTGGATCATGCAGTTACTGTTAGGTACAATGTTGATTAGGTTTTTGAAAACAATAAACAAGTAATAATAATAAAGAAAACTTTAATTATGCTAATCAAGCCCCACACACTCGCATGTATACGAGGTGAGTTTGTATATAAGATCAGTAAGGATCGTTCCCACGAGAACTATTGGAACAATTACTAGGTTTAGAAGCTTATTCACTTGTTAAGCGAAATAATCAGGAGTTTTTAACTAAACTTATACTAAATTTAATCACGAAAAATTAAAATAAAGACAAGAACATAAGCTTCGAACCCTAGGGAAAGCAATTAAATATAATTGAATAAAAATCCTAATTTAATCGATCTTAATTGCGAGAATTTTAATCAAGAACAAGAATTTAAATTAGTTTATCTTATAAAAGCAATCAAAAGCGACTAAATAAAACCCTGACTGCTACACTATGGAACCTGCAATTAAGAATTTAAAGATAATAAAACAAGAACGATAATTAAGGAAGAAGAAAGTAATAAGAACAAAAATTAAATTGTATAAAAATAAATCAAACTCAGTAAATGCAGTGAAAACAAATGTTTTGATGGACCTAATCTCGAATTCTTGACAACTAGATGTGAAATTTAACTCGAACAATTTAGAAAATCAACCCTACGGCTAAATTATCGCTATAACTATTGAAAATTTAAAAACTAATGATAGTTGATGATGATGATGATGATTTTCTCCCCTTGTCTTGGTGTATTATATATGTTTTTAGGGGTTTGGGGTTCCAAGATGATAATATACAATTTTTCACGCAAACAGACCCACAGGAGGACCTTTCTTGCAAAATAAACAAACTTATAAGATCTATCTGTGGCGCTTGGCCACTGTACTTTTTTCATGCCGGGCGCCCTGGGCAAAACAAAAAAGTGGAGCTTCTGGTCTCGGTGCCCATGCACTGCAATTCTGTTGCTCTTGGACGTGCCAGGGGTCAGTAAAATACGCATATAGACGAATAGTAAAATAATTAATTTAATAGTAATGAATAGTGAAAGAAAAATTTGAATTGTGTAAATAATGAATAATATTTTTGAAAAAAAAGTAAAAAAAGTTGACCAAAAAAATTTTTGCTGACCAAACAAATATTTCATAAAAGTATATAAATAGTAAAGTAAAAAGTGGTAAAAAATGAAAAAAAAAAATTCATATGAGGCCATTTATTTTGACATTATTACTTTCCAAACTTTTATAGACAAATTTTATTTCATTTTTAATTTATCCATACACTTTTTTTTTTTTGGAAAAATGACTTCAATAGTCTCTCACATTTCATATTTGTATTTTTTTAGTTTCTAGCATTCAAAACAAAGTATTTTAGTCCCTCACAAATTCAAAACGTACTATTGTGATCCATAGACACAATTACGAGTATAATTTGTTTTTAATACTCATATGCGTATCAAATATAACATATTTAAGTGCAAAATTGACAATAAATAATGTTAAATACCCTAAATTGTATTGAGTGACTAAAATTGTGCATTTTGAATTTGTCAACGACAATGCACATTTTAAATGTGAGGGACTAAAATAGTACAATATGAAATGTGAGGGACTATTAGACTTGTTTTTTTTTTGTATATAAAAAAAATTCGTAACTATAAGAGATGGCACTTAAATTATCACGTTTTTCTTAATCAATTTATATGTAATATTTGTTCATTCTAAAACTATATAAAAAAATGTTGAAGTTTTATAAATACTTTTTATTTTTTTCTTTGTGGTATCTAAACATACTAGCTTAGTAATAAAATAATTAAGTAAATTTATTTTATTTATACACCTTTTATACTTGATAAAAAAAATTATGTATGTTTTTTGATGTCGTACAAAAAAATAAATATGTACTTATTTAGTTAAAAGATATTCTTCTTACACTTTATTATTAGATTGTAAAATTGACACATATAGTGAAATATGCTAAATTCAAAATGTTTTATGATTTGATCTGATGTTTTGTTCATTTTCATGTTAAACATAAACATTATTAAAAAAAATTCCTTTTTATAATTAGTTTTATATTTAAATAATAATATATAAGTTGATTAAAAAATTTTGATAATTCATGGAATTCTCTCATAATGTCAAAATAAAAAACAAAAAGAATATATGCAATCATAAAAAATTAAATAAAATGAGAACAATTGTTGTGGACAAAAATGGGATGGCATTTTTGTCAAAACGAATATCCACATTACCTTTTTACAATTATTTATATGATAGAAACTTTTTAAAGAGAGCAAAATGTACGATATTGGGTCATCCCAGCATTCGGTTGATCACGCAGGTGCTGCGTGATCAACCGAATGCTGGGATGAGTAGAAGATGAGCGAATGCTTGTTTGTGTTGGGTCCAGAAAATAAGTGAGATCATTAAGGGTAATGAATAATGATGTTATTTAACGAATATTTTTTGTGAAAATATCATTGCCTTGCACTAAAGATTTTGAATGGTGAATATGGTTAATAACACTCTAAACCCTTAAACTAGGGGTAATTACACTCTATTACCCTTAGACACCTTACCACCTATGTCAATTAGATAATTATTACCTTCTCAAAAGTTTATCAAAAGAATAGGTTTATGGACAAAAGTACCCTTAAATTTAGTTCTACTTTACGTCCTAATTAGGTGTAATTCCACTTTGTATTTGAAACTTAAAAAAACAAAAATACATTTTACCCTCTAGTGGATTCTTTCTTTTATATATTTTTGTTTTTTTTTATTTTTATTTTAAGACTAAAATTTGAAGGGAAAAAAAAAAAACATTAACTCACTATCACATATATTCCACCCGTTATAAAATTTAACTATCAACTCTATTATCAGGTAGTTTCTAAACTCACACATATTTTCAATAAATGTGCCTTGTGTGCGGGTATAGATAAAGTGTCCAAAATCTTAATCATATGAATGAGCCAGCCTTTGAATTGATTAAAATTAATCGTATATTTTTAAATTAAAATAATGAAAAATATTTGTGGTGTGAAACTTTTAGGCATGAAGAAGCCTAGAATGTGATTCTAGCTCCACAGGAGTGGCTGAATGTCAGAAGTGTGTTTGGTTATCTGAATTCTGATCCCTTTTTAATAGCACCCCACCCCCTTGTTTATAGAATTATATAAGGAGGCATCAGGCTATCTCTTCACTAGTTCAGCTGAAGCTGAAGTACATAATTGCCCTTAATGAGGCGGCCACGGAGGCACTTCTAGAACAATCTAGGTAATTACGCTGTGTGTTATTATTTGCCCCGATTTTGCTGTAAAATACCTCGTTTTACGTGTCGTAACGCCGGTATGAACGTCTCGCGTTTGCAGCATAACGCCTCACTTTTTACTCCATAACGCCTCGCTTTTCATGCCATAACACCTCACTTTTCACGCTATAACGCCTCGCCTAAAAGCCTAAACGCCTTTTTTCATTTTGAAATCGTCGATTTTTCCCCCCAAAGACACAGAACATTCTGGAAGGAAACTCACCTATTTATACCCCCATTCACCCCCAAGTCTTTTTTCTTCTTCTTACTTTTCTTTACCCTATTTTCCCAGAGACTTACACTAAAATTTTCTTTAATCTAGTTAGTTGTACGTGGTAAGAAAGAATTTTATGACCGGTAAAATACGGCGTATAAACCTCCTTCCCCGGTAAACGCCGTCGACAGGATGTTAAATCCTTTCGACGAAGCGCTTCTAGCAACAGTACCATTAAACTTTCCTCCCGATCCGCTCTTTTCCGAACCTCCACACCGGTGCACGTAAATTTCAATTTTATAATTTTCCTCCACTTTTGTGATCAATTTTGATTCTTTCTTCACTCGAAACCCTACAAAACTCAAAATGAATCATTTTATCTCATATTTATTCAATTCTTGCTTATTTATCACTAAAAATGAGGTAAAAAATGCATAAAATATACGATATTTACAAGTTTATCAACTACCCCGCACTTAATTTTTGATCGTCTTCGAGCAAAATACAAAAAAGAATCACAAACATACTCAACACAGCTCATCAATTATCCACATAAATAACCAAGAACCAAGTCATCATAAGAAAAGTAGTCAAATGATAATGAACTCTTAGCATGAATTTCAGTATATGTGTGTGCATGTCCATATAAAAAATAACTTTTGAGACACTCCCTTGTAGATCAAATCATACAAACATTTTGAATTTTTCTAAACACTGCATAGTTTACTCTTCTTATATTTCTCCACTAATGTAGAAAACTGACTTGACTTAAATTAGGTTGGACTTTTAGCTTGTAACGTAAGGGTAGGGTCTTAGCTAACAAAGAAGGGGAAAAAGATAAACAAATAAGAAAAAGAGTTTTAAATTAATGTGCGTCTCATTAACATAAGACTACTTTTTGAACATAAAAACACCCATCTTTCAAAAAAGTAACCCCACATTTAATTGATCAAACACCTATAAAATTTTTGTACAATAAGCAAAATAAAATTTTACTTTCTCAATTTCAACCCTACTCACCAACACCTTATAAAAATATCACCCTTTTTTTCTTCTTTTTCTTTCCTGCAAAACGGGTATCAATGTTAGGCACTACTTGTAAAACGTATCTACGTACATGCCAGTGATAGGCACTACCTGCTAGCACTCCAATGCAGGTGCCAATGATAGCCACCACCTGCAAAGAGTATAGGCTGGTCAACACAATTTTTTTAACATCCCTACACCTTAAATTGTACACCAGTCATTCAAACACTCTCATATAACTACCTTCTATCCTTATCCCCTTAACAATTAATGTGACATTAAAACTCTTAAAGGACATTTAGGATAACTCACAAAAGTAGATAAAATGAGTTATAGAAAAAATGAATGGTGCTTCTATTCTTTCACAACAAATTAAGACTCATATAGGTTTTTAGGAATAAATTTTACAGTAATGGTTGGTTTGAAAGGCTCAAACGTTCAATGAAATGCCTACTTTTATCTTTAAATCAAATCAAATTATCTAAAATTTCGCCTCGAAAATGTAATAGTAAGTGTCTGGAGTACAATATAAGTGAATATACACAATTATTTCTTAGTGCCCTAAAAGTTACAACATCGTAGGATATTAGTGCTCAATAATTAGAGATCATGCTAGTAAAATATAAACACCGACTACCCTACTCATAACAACTTAGTTCAAAAATTATCAAGTAGAAAATCAAAGAAAATGTTAAGCAATTTGTGACCAAAAATTTCAAAATTTTGAAAAACTCTCAAATCAAAAGCTAACCTACAAAATATGAAAGCAAAAATTGAACAAAATAAACAAACAAAACACCAAACCAATAGAAAGTAAGAAAACTCCCCACCCTACACTTAGAGGATAGCATTTTCCCAATGCAAAAATAAAGAGTAAAAAGGGATAAAGCTTCTCTATCAATGAAGAACGTTTGGTGCTTTTTATGTTGTAACTAAATACCCTTGAGTCGAAGTCGAAAACATCAACAACTAAAACAAAAACAAAACATAAAAAACCCTTAAGACATTAAGAAAAACAATAAAATCAAGAAACTAAATGAAAACATAAGAAATAAAATTAAGAAAAAACATGGGTTGCCTCCCATGTCACTAGTAGAAAAACACGAAATAGCAACGAAAATTAGCAACCGATTTTATCGGTCACTATTAATAACGGAATTACCGACGACTGCGATTTTATTATTTTTTTTGAAATAATATTTAAAGAAATTTACCAATGGATTTATTGGTTGCAACACTTTAATTTTTTTTTTTTAAAAATTGTTCTCGACGAATAAATCCATTGATAACATAATTAAAATTTTAAAAAAATAAAAATAGTTTAGCAACAAATAAATCGGTTGGAAATTAAAATAGTTTTAAAATTAATTTTAAAAAAAAATGACTACCACTTACCAATGAGGTAGACAAGAAGGGGAACGTAGAGTCAAAATCCCTTTCTTCCTGGAAATTCTTACCTGGACTGGGTCCACGGTTGGGACCCTGGACCCCTTGGTCCAGGTAAAGCAATGTTGCCTCTTCTCTTTTGAGAAAAAAAAGAATCACTAAAATCTCATAAAATTCTTTTCTTACCACGACAACTAACTAGGGTTATGATTTTGATTCTCCTTCATCTGCAATCATGAAGTTGCTTCCGTGTTAAAAAAAAAAAAAACGTAATGGAACTAGCAACTACACAAGCCCATCAGGGATCTCCTCTTCAAACCAAAAATTCAAGAGTATTAGACGTCTCCTTCTTTACTCCAGAAAAACCCAATAGACAATGGCCCTGTCTGGATTTTTTTTTTTTTAAATTTTTTACCACTTTTTACTTTACTATTTATACTTTTGTGAAATAACTGTTTGGTCGGCAAAAATTTTTTTGGTCAATTTTTTTACTTTTTTTCAAAAATACTATTCATTATTTACACAATTCAAAATTTCTTTCACTATTCATTACTTGCATAATTCAAATTTTTCTTTCACTATTCATTACTATTCAATCAATTATTTTACTATTCCTTTATACGCGTATTATACTATTCACATATATTAGTATTAAATTTTTTTATATTATCTATTACTATTCATTGGTCTAAATTTTTTTTGAACGAAGAAAAAATGGAAATGTAAGTTCGGACTTCTGAACATAGGTTCGGAAGTTCGAAATATAGGCAGAAAAATAGAGTTAAAATAGTGTACAAGGTTTGGACTTCCGAAAGAAATTTTCTACGGGCGGAAATATAGTTTAAAATGGCATATAAGGTTCGGATTTCAAACCTATGTTTGAGAATCCGAACTATGGATAGAAAAGTGTAAATTTTAAATTTTATTTTTGTTTTGTATTAAATAAATACATGTTTAGCATACGCTTATCGACACATTTTGTTTTTTCAAGATTTGGATTTCAAACGACGAACAGGTAACTACCTTTACATTTGATTTTTAATACTTGATTTGGTGGTATAAAAAAGAAAGTGAACGGGATTTTGTTTTTTGATATTAATAATTTTATAATAATTTTGTGTATGTATTTTGTCTTTTAGTACATAAAATACTAAGTAATTTTTAAATTGTATTATTTTAATTTTATATTAAATAAATACATGTTAGCATACATGTATGAGTATATCTTATTTTTCAAGATTCGGATGTCAAACGATGAGAAGGCAACTATGTTTGTGTGTGATTTTTAGTACTGATTTGATGGTGTGAAAAAGAAAGTGAACGGATCAATTATACATTTGATATTAGTAATTTCGTTCGACTTTCGCGTAAGTTTTTTGTCTTTTAGTACAAAAAACACTATTCAAACACTTATTTATAAAAAAATTATTTACGCTATTCATAATCCAAACACTTACTCAAATTATTCACATTTTTTTATTATTTATCACATCACTCAAATAATTCCTCGAATAATGCACCAAAATAATACTCCAAATAATACAATCCATACGAGACCAATGTTATGAGAAAACCCATTTCATGAGAAATTCCCTATTTCAAAAAAGACCCAAAAGTGTGAGTTGTGTAGAATCAAAAACCTAAACCTAAGTATTCTATGTGCAAATCTAGAAAAGAAATTTGTGACGTGGCTTGAGAGTTTCATCATTTGTCCCTCTATCTTTCTTCCCATTTGTCCCACTAGCACTGTTGGTATCACTAATACCAACAGTGTAATCACAACGGCCACCATAATAGTGGTGGAGGTATAAGGTTGCGCAACCTAATCGACGATGGTGGCTTCGACAGGTACTCCGGTGTGGAAATCAGTGATGAAATGATTGGGGTTTCCGTCCATAGAAAAGCTCGCTCAGGCTGCTCATTTTTTTTTTTTTGGGCTAATAACACTTTGTCCCCCTGAACTAGGAAGGAAATTACATTTTGCCCCTTGAACTAAAAAAATTACACTTTTGCCTCCCAATCACATGATTCATCCTTTAAAAATTTTATAATATCAAGTTAAATGACTGAAATACCCTTATTATTATATTTTGATTTTTTATGCATTTAATTTTAATGTTCAATACGTAAAAAGAATTAGGAAAAAATAAAATTTAATGACAAACTAATATTATAATAAAAATTATTATTACAATAAATATAATAACAAAATAATTAGGGAGTGAAAATGTGATAAAATGTCGAATTATATTATATTTGACATTACAGTTTGTACAGGATTCATCCAAATATTAAAATCATAAAATGCTAAGAGATATCAAAAAAATCACAAATTTTATAAAAAAATGAAAGTATATTGTCACACAATATCTTTAAAGAAAAATTTTCAATAGAAAATAGTCCATTTAGGAATTGTTCTACCATTATAATTAAACATTCAAATTCGAAATAATATAAAACGAAATAACAAAATTTAAATATTTGACCAAGATATATATTAATATAGATTATATTAAAATATTATATAATTTATTTTTCATTATTTTTAAATAATATACATCATTATCAAAATTTATATACAAAAATCAAAACATGGTACTAAGGGTATTTAAGTCATTTAATATGGTATTATAAAATTTTTAAAAGATGAATCATGTGATCGAGGACAAAGTGTAGTTTTTTTAGTTTAGGGGGGCAAAGTGTTATTACCTACTTAGTTCAGGGGGTAAAGTGTTATTAACCCTTTTTTTTTTAATCCAATTCTTGTTGTGTGGATTTGGATAAATTTTTTGTGCTGAAGAAGTTTCTAACTTCTTGTTGTTGTGCTTATCTGGATGAATTTTCTTGCATTGCAGCCAGCTCTCATGATTTGATTAATTCCAGTATAAGTGGAGCAGGAGGAGTAGAGTAAATTTAGCAAGTCAGGCTTCATCGGCAAGGTAGGGATTAATTACAGCAACATCAACTCCACCGTTGCCGGCTGTAGCTCCATGGTTGTAATTTGTAAATGAAGTTTTGATGTTAAACTCAAAAAAAGAAAAGAAAATTAAAATTTTAACCCTGGTTAGTTATAGAAGTGGGAAGAAAAGATTTTTATCATTTTTTTAGTGGTAGTCCAATATATTTTTTTTTTTTAAAAAAAAGAGGGGAACGTGGCTTTACCTGACCAAAGGGTCCACGGACAAGTAAGTATTTCCCCTTTCTTCCAAATTAGAAAACCCTCCAGCCGCCTACTTTCTCCTTTACCTTCATCTTCACCTTCCATGTGCCTCCTTCCCACCATTGTTCCTTTTTCCAGCCTCATCCAAAATCAACCCTAACACCAAAAGTCTATCAATTCCCTTGATCTATTCCATTCTCCCCCTTTTGTCACTTACCTCGTTTTCTTTTCTCCCCCTATATCAATCCGCGCCACGTCTGCCACCACCATTCGCCGTCCTTCACCACTGTTCGCCACCACCATCGTCCATCACAAAAGGCTTCAGTTGTTAGGTAAGGGTTAGGATTTTTGTAGTTTTTATTAGTTTTCATATATGTGGCTTCTACTTCTAATACTAAGTGTAAGGTTGCGCTTCAAATCAAGATCTGGAAATTTAATTGCTAGCTAATTATTTACACTAATTTTATAAAAATTCCCTGCTTGAATAGTTATCTTTTGGTTTGATTTTTATTCAATTTTTATTTTATGACTTTTATAGTCCTTTGTTTTTTGGGTTGAAGAAAAGAAAAATTTTTTATGGGGTTTTTTATAGTTTATTATAGGCTGATTAGTAGAGAAAGATTAGAAAGCAAACTATTGATTTGAGAAAATATGAGGGTTTTAGTGCAATTAAGAAGAAAATGAGGGGTTAAATTATATATTTATTTCAATTGAATTAAAATCTGAATTCTTTGGTACTGCTCGTAGAGGTAAAAGCTCATATTAAGTTCATTAGACATATAAATTGCATGTTTTGAATAAATATTTTACATATTTAGTTATTAGTAGATTTGGAATTTGATAATATTCATGATTTTGTTATTGATATTGTTGTTGTTGGCAGGCTTGGAATTTAATAGTATTTTATTTTTTATTTTTTAATATTTTTTTAAATTAGCAACCCATATTTCCGTTACTACTATTATTTTTACAAATTTTAATTACCGACCAATTTTTTCGTTGCTATTGGTATCCTTAGCAACGGATTTTTTGGTCGCTAAATTCAGTAATCGAATTTTTTGTTGCTATTGTTATCCTTAGCAACGAATTTTTCGGTCGCTAAATTCAACAATCGAAAAATCCGTCACTAGAATAGGTTCCTAGAATTTCTCAAAACCAAATTTAGCAACCGATTTTCTGACAAAAATATCTGTTGCAAAATTTTCGTTGGTAAATCCGTTGCTATATTTTAGCATTCGACTAGGTATTTTTTGACAGATGATTTCCGTTGGAAAATCCGTTGCTAAACCTTTTAGCAACCGACTTTTAGCCAAAATCAGTCTCTAAAGCCGTTGCTAAATATTGTTTTTCTAGTAGTGTGTGGCGCCCTTATTTATAGTCTTAGGCTTGACTACTGCACTCCCTCTCATGTAAAACATGCTAGGGTGGTTGGCCACCTCCTTCGTTTATGCCTTATCAGGAAAAATTTAAACCCACTCTTTTTAACTGTCATTTCTTGATTCCTGGTTTTTCTTTGAAGAAATCCACGTTTCCTCGTAGTCACCAAAGCCAATGTCCTCAGTAGCACGTCCAATTATTTTTCGAAACCATTTCCTTTTCTTTTTGCGCTCTTTAAACTTTTGGACATCATAAATTTTTTGATACTTTGCATAACTTTCTTGATCCGTTCTCATCCCACACACATCATCGGGTGGTTTTGATTTTTCATATGACTTGCCAATAGAAGGATCAAGTGAATGATTAATAGCACATTTTTCTTCAAAACTAGGAAAATTATCATTATAATTAAAAAAATGTCAATTTCAACCGATTTATTTCTAATTTGTAATATCAACTTTCCTTTATTAACATCTTATCAATGCATGTGCGGTTGATAAAAATAGCCTCCCAAGAATTAATGGTCATTGTCCTTACTGATGTCCAACACCAAGAAATCAACAAGAAATACCGACTTCTCTACTTGCATAAGCACGTCATCTAACAAGCCATATGGTTTCCTTTCAGTCAAGTCTGCGAGTTGGATTGTAGCTTTAGTCGGTTTGGCGCTGGTGATTCCTAAATATTCATAGGTGCTGAGAAGTTACCAGAATCTTTGAGTTTAGGGGGTAATTTTAGTTGAAAAATTATACTACACTTGGCATCGAGATAAATTTTCTCACTATATTCCCATTTCTACTTCCTTGTCAATAAATCCTTCATAAATTGTGTGTAGTTGGGCATTTTGGTGAGCACATCTACCTGTCTAAATGTTGGTACATTAACCTTGTTGAACAGGTTGATGAATTGTTAAAATTTCTTATCTTTTTCCTCCTTTTTAGAATTTTGAGCCTTTGAGGGAATGGAATCTTTACTGAATGATGCAAATTCAAAGACTCCACTGTGTGCTTCTTTTTCAACTCCTTGTCTTCATCTACTTTTGTTTTCTTATCATCATCACAACCAATTTCATTATTCTCCTCAATAACCTTGGAGTTTTTCTTCTCTTTTTCTTTACCATCCTCTTGTTTTTCATTCGACACAACCAATTCTTTTTCACTTCTTAAGGAGATAGCATTGTATCGCTCTTTCGGGTTTGGGGTTATATCACTCGGCAATGCTCCAAGTGGTCTCTCATTGTTTTGTCGGGCTATTTGTTCCAATTATAGCTCAAGGTTCCTTGTGATAGCCCACAAATTTTCATACTCCCTTTGCAATCTATCAAAATCCTTTCTCAGATTATCATCATTGGATGTATCATGATTCACATACGGGGGAACTAGTTTAGATTTTGAGATGGTGGTCTTCTTTGTGGAGGTTGGTATGAGCTATTTTGTTGAGGTGGAAAGTTTTGGAGATACCTGTGATGAGGTGGTTAATATGGTATTGGTAATGAGGTTTGGTTGAGAAAATTTTGTGGTGGCTGGTTAGGCTGAAATGAAGGATTTCGGACATTGTTTTGGTTAGTCCAAGAAAAGTTCTGACAATTTTGCCAAGAAGGCTTGTATGTATTGCCATAGTATATGGGCTAATTATATGAGTTAGAATTTTGATTAGAAATGTATTGAACATGCTCATCTTGCATCACCGAAGTCTCACAAAAGCCATTTTGGTGATTTCCTTTGTAGAAATCACAATTCAAGATCCTTTGAGATGTCGACTCAATAGAGTTCACCGAACTTCTTCCCATGTCCTTTACTGCCTTGGTCAAGTTTGTAATAGCACTCATTACCATGTTCTGCTGAGATAAGAAAGTATCATATTTAGGCATATCTCCTTGTTATGACGTTGGCTTGATTCACTTATTGTTATTGTCCAACTGCGGGAGTTATTGCCCATGATAGCAATGAGTAGATGCCATTCTCTCTAACAATTCTTGCGCTTCCTCTAGAGTTTTGTTGGGGAAAGAACCTCCTGCACTTGAATCAACTATCAATCTCGTCTCTGAAAATAGTCCGCTATAGAAGGTTTAGACTTGCTGCCATAAAGGTATTGCATGGTGCGGACACTTCCTCAACAGCTCCTCGAAGTGGCCCCACGATTTATCTAAACTCTCTCCAGTGATTTGTCTGAATGACGTCATCTCATTCTGTGGTTTAGTGGTCCTAACCGGTGGAAAGTGTTTGACTAGGAACTCTTGAGCGAGTTGGTCCCATGTTATGAAAGTACCTTGTCTATATGATTGCAACCACGATTATAATTTTGAGAAATCAATTAAAGACTTTCCTATAGTTTTTTCTTTTCCATATAAATAAACCTAGTTCTTTAGTTATTCCATATACAGAAAAAATCAATCAAGGTATACTCAAAACTTTCATATTAATTTCTTATAACTATTGACCATGGAAATATATTTTTGATCCGCTAGATTTACTCATAACTTTCAAATTAATTATTATACAAAAATACATCGCGCATGCAGTTTTTAGATTGATTGAATTGAAGGATATATATGATCGATCGAGACTTTGACATGATATAGCTATTGAGACTTGTTAATTTACTAGTAGTATATGTGATGAAAGATTAAAGAAGGAAACTTAACTAGATGTGCTGATGAAGATTTTTGGGTAAGTAATGCTCTTATTTGTGGGGAATGATTGGAAACTTGAGAGTAATTACCAATCCAAATAGATGTTAAGATCTTTTGTTCTACTTCTGTGTCATTTTTTTTATTCCATACTTTGCACATACTTGCTACCACTAGTATAGGAGTACATGTTTTGCATGTTTGAAAATACTAATTATTTGATTTTTATTACTATAAATTAAAAAGTAAAGCATATTTGGCAGCAATATTTTGAAAATTGGATTGGACCGGCTGGTTCAACCAGTCAGATCGTGAACTGGAAGGGTCACCAGTCCGGTCTATTTATATATCTGGACTATATAAAAAATCGGACAGAACCGAAAAAATCATGAACCATTTAAAAACTGGTTCAACCAGTCTTCAACGTTTTTTTTTAAATTTTAGAATAAAAAATTAATAAAAAGAAAATTCAAAAAATCATGAAAAAACTCCAAAATGGCAAAGCAATGAATACACCAATGCTAAATTATTAAGTTATTATTTTTTTGATCTTTTTTATAGTTATTTTTATACAAATTTCATTTTTATTATTAGAAATTTGATTAGTATTTTTGGGTATTAGGATTAGAATTCTCAAAAAATAGTACTTCTCTTCCATTTTGGATTTTATAGAAATATAGTTTAAGTCATTTTAAATTATACCACTTTTAAAAAAAAAAATTAAATTAGTGAACTGACCGGTTCAATGCCTGTCCGATTTTCAAAACATTGGTTTGAAGATTGTCCTGATTAATTGTTTGATCTTTTTAGTTCACTTAATTTTTTACTTATATAATTTTTATTTCAACGTTTAACTAAATCTGTAGTTCGTATAAATTTTGAGAAATATTTGCTTGTAGGTGACTTTTATACTCTTTCTTTAGATATACTTTGTTAGAGATATATGGGATTTGTTTGGTTTAATAGTTCAAACGATTTCGTAAGAGTTAAATAATTGTGTCTTATGAATAACACATTTAACTTACAATTTTTAAAATAGAAGTCCTATTCCTCGATTAAGAAGTATTGAAACATTCTACAATAAGTTCATTTGTAATATGTTTAATTTTAAAAATAGGAAAGTTTAAAATATCATCAAACTGGAAAACAATGTATAACAGGAAATATATTAAAGTTTATTATTATATCTATTATGTAAGTTTAGTAATCAAAGAAGATAGTGTAGTCTTGACAAATATTGACAATTTATAGTGTAGTCTTGACAAATATTAAAGTTTATTATTATATCTATTATATGTAAGTTTTGTAATCAAAGAAGATACTGTAGTCTTGACAAATATTGACAATTTATAGAGTTTATTGGAATCCTTTATTATCTTCAACCATTCAAATTCTATCCTACTTACTTTGGATTTATCAAACGCGTTAGGATATTTGATTATTCTTGAATCCCTATACCTCTCTTGGAACCAACTTTATTAAGGAACCATTCATGTGTAAATACTAAATAATAAAAAATTAAAGCTCTCTTAAATATATAGCTTGCACAACTTTAGGAATTATATCAAGAAAATAAAACAATAATTGAAAAATGATCTACCAGTATTTAACAATTTACGACGTGAAGTTTAGTCACTAATTTATTGTGTTAAAACTATCAATCTGTATAGTAGTAAATTAAAAGGTAGATATTCAATATTATAAATTTTATTTGATCGAATAAGATCAACAACATATATATACAATAGCTATCAACTTGCATAGTAAAAATTTAAAAGTAACAATAAACATTTAGTATCTTATTTAGATTTAATTAGACAAGGTACAATTTTGTTAAAATCAAATTAGTAACTAATTTGATATCCCTATATTTTACTATGTGATTTGTATAGTGACTAATATTTAATATTAGATATTTACAAGTTCAAAGACAATTATAATAATTTTTTTGTAAGAGCACAATAATTATCAACTAAGAATTTTAGCTAACATAATTTAGGATCTAATTTTTATTATAGGAAAAGCATAACTTAGATTAAATATATATTAATTATTCAATGTATGAAAACGGAGCTAAAAATAAAATAAGAATTGCAAGATAAGGATTATATTCTTTTAAGAAAAATAAAATAAGTGTACATCACATTTTTCACCTGCTTTCCAACTCATCCATCAGTTTAATAATAATAAAAAAGATAACTTCAACATTGTATTTGTTTTTTTAGTACACCACACAAAAAACCAAATTCTTTTTATATTTTGGATAACAAATCTCTTTCATTATCACAAAGTCTAGACAATGACATTATGATAGAAACAAAATAAATGGCATTGGTGGAAGGAAGGTGAAGATGTTGCTAATATTTATGAAGGATAATGTCCTTGTTAATTTAAATTTAGATGGCCTTGAGACTTTTAACTAATTTTATGTCTCCTTTGTTCTTTTATTTTTATTTTTTGTATTAAAAATAGAAAAATTTCAAAATTATGCTTTTAAAAGATTCCAAAAGTTTTATACGTGATAAGTAGATACTTTTTTTTTAAATAATTCCTAATATTATTAACTTAATTCGTAATGCTAAAAAAGTTTTACTTGCTTATTTGTATAATTTCTAAAATTCATCTTCAAGAAATAGATATTAAATGGAACTCTCTATTCTGTATAAAAATCTTTTTATAAAAGTGAAGTAATCATTAACATTAAAAATATATTTAAAATTGTGTACTTTTAAAAGATTAATAGTATTTTTTATAACAGAATACAGTTCAGAGGGCAAATTAGAATAGATTTTCAGTGTATAAAGGGTCCAATTGATAATGTTGAAGCATTCAGATTTTGGGGCCATATTAGGATATTTGTTTTAGTTTTGAGGACAAAATTGTGACTTTTTGAATTTGGAGGACTACATTGAAATAATTTTTTTTAATTTAGAGGGTCAAATCAAGGGCACGTTAATTTAAAACGTCATATTGAGCTTTTTGCTTAGTTTGAATGACCAAAATGGTATTTAACTCTTCGGAAATAAAATATATAACCTTGTTTTTCCTTGTTTTCCTTTATATATCAAACGAATTTTTCTTTTTCTTTTAATAGTTGTTAGTAAATTATTAGTTTCTTAAATTGCATATAAATGTTTCTAGTCTTTTAAAGTATCCACAATCTATATATGTTGATAATAATCATATGCATAATTCTATTTGATGAGAAATTTTATTTCATTCAGTTTTTTTTAATATTTTTTTAATCTATTCACCTTCAATTTCTAATCTATCCCAAAATTCTACTATATGAGAAAAATCAAATTTAATTGTAAATGAACTCTCAAATACAGTTCAGTTTTTATTTCATTTGTACTTTTTTATTTTCTTTTTAAGTCCAAAAGTAAAGGTGAAACATGTAAATTTATTGTTTCAAGTAAATTTTATACTTTTATTATTGCTTGATTTCTAAAATCCATCACAAAGAAATATTTCATACTCTTCTTTAATTTTTAAAATTCATTTCCAATATTCTATTACATAAGAAAAATTATTTTAATAAATTTATTTCCTAATATGAAGTCTTAAAAGTAGATTTTATTCATTCTTTTACTCTTTGAAGTGTATCTACATAAATAGCTTTAAAATTATATATACAGTATATATAATTTTAAAGCCTGTCTCTTATATATATATATATATAACCATTCAAATTTAGAACATAACAAAGTCATTAAATTTTATAGTTACGGGTAATTTGGGAAAGAAAATCTACAACTAAATCGAACTTCTTCATTTATTATAGTATATATTCAATTAATTTTTTTAATAACTGTATTTAAAATTCATCCTTTATTTCTAAAGCTATCATCTAAAGTTCTATTCTATGAAGAAATTTATTTCAATCAAACTTAGTTCTACATGTAAGTTTTAAAAATTTAATTTTATTTCCTATGTGTCTTTTAGGATTTTTTTTTCTTGTTAAGGGTTTAAAAGTATAAATGAAATATATAAATTTATTTTTTAAGTAAATTTTATTTTTTTATTATTGCCTGATTTTTAAAATCCATCCCAATAAAATTATTACTTGTTCTTCTTTAATTTATAAAACTTATTCCTAATATTCTATTATATAAGAAAATTTACTTCAATCAAATTTATTTTTTAATATTAAGCCCTAAAAGTAGGTTTTGTTACTTTTTTTTTTTTTTCTTACTCTTTAGGAGTATTTACATAAACAACCTAAATAATTATAAAAAAGGAATTTAAGTTTGGGGATATAAGAAAATAATAAAATTTTATAGTAAGGATAATTTCAGAAAGAAATTCTAAATCACTAAATTATATTGACTCTTTTAATACAATATAGATAGTTAATGATAAAACTAAGGATCTCATATCCCATACCTTATTTCAATCTCTATTCAACTATCCAATTAATGAACGACTAAAATTTATCTACTAAAACCATAGCTATATTTAAAAAGAATTTTGATAATTCATCCGATAGTGGGAAACAAAGTGAAAAAGAAAATCATTTGTGTCATAATGAATAGTTGTAAGTCAAAATTGTATATTACAACTCATTCAAAAGGTGGGATGGAGTTTAAGTAGGAACTCAAATAGAGAATTTCAGGCCGATATTTTGGTCACTAAGGCTGTTTTATTTCACACATAGCTTAATTTTTATTCAACTATCTACTAAAACTCATAATCATATTTAAAAGAAATTTTGACAGTTCATTCGGTAATTTTCATAGTGCATTTTGGTAAGCAATTGGAGCCTATACCCAAATATTGTGGGACCAAGTGACATCTTGACCAACAAGACGCGGGATCTTGCATTAGGGCAATGATATTGCCATAGTATTAATCTTATTGCCACAACTTAGTTTTGTCGAAATGTCAACATTGCCCTTGCTAACTCAACCACCCCCTCTCAAATAACCTCTCTGATGATCCCACAAAAAACATTTGTCCCCATAAAATCTTCCCGTTCATCAACCAGTTTACCTCCGTGTGCAACTGAACCACTGCTTCGGCCATAGAAAATGCAGACCACCAAAGCTAGCCTATACTTGCATTACACTGAGTTGATTTTGTCAGAAAATTATTCTTTCAAAGAAAATGTGGAGACCATGATTGACTTCCAAATTATTAAGTCATTACCTATTGTGTGATCCAGATTATATTTTGCTTGCATCAATTTGATCTTTTGTCCTTTGATTTGAAGCATATCACAAACTAATCCCGGCTGCAGCAACAATCTTACTCCTTGTTTAAAAATAAAAAAACTTATTCGTCGTTTCCAGCACAAGTCAAGTGGTGGGTGAGGGAGTAGATATCGGGGAGGAAGGGAGGTAAGAAATGCCACTCGGGACTACTGCTACTAGGTCTGATCTTGCCCTCTGACAAGGCCTCGGCTAGGGTTTGTAGGAATTGAGGTCTCCAACGAAGATGAAGCTTGAGGTTTGGCTATCAAAACTGATGACCAAAATGACTAGAACGTGACATCAAGGAATACGAGAAATGATTTGCGATGGCGGTGATGAAAAATGCTTCAGAGGAGAGGGAGGGATTTGGAATTTGGTAAGAGGAAATAGATTTAAAATCTTCACAGGAAATAATGAAAATGGAAAAAAATTGGTTTTGCCTTCATAGTTTTTTGCCATGGATGGAGGTTGCGACAGATTTTGAGAGGACAGAGTGATTTAGGGTGAAGAAAAACGGTTGGCTTCATGAGGGAAATGTTGGCATTTTCACAAAATTAGTTTTGGCAATAAGATTATTGTTGTGGCAATAACATTGCCTGTGCATTATTGAGGCAGGAGGGAATACTATGAAGAATTGATGCTTATAAGTCATTACTCGATACCCCAACATTTTTTATGAAATTGCTCTTAGTTTATTGTTTATCTAATGCTTGTGGTTTTGAGTGGATACTGCAGTCTACTAAGGTAGTTTTGGATGAGTTTCTATGTTATTTGATAATTGATATTGTAGAACTATATTTCTTTTATCGCCACTACTTACTCGAAGTAGATGATATTTATGTGTGTTGAGGATATCAAAGTAGGCATTTTGATGCAACTGTACATTTGTATGGGCCCATGCCAATGTAGTTTCCCTTCCTCACGTCTCTCCATTTACTAGCTAACTGTAAGCCAGACTTGCTGACTGTGTTCCATCAGTACTTTTTCCCTCGGCAATATCACAAATTTTGAAGCCTTGGATGGAAATGTTGGAAGTTTGCCTCCAAAATATAATTTCAATAAATTCGAATTTTCCTCCAATTGTGTTTCCTTCTTTTTGTGAAATCTTTAATTCCATATTGGAATTTTGTGTTGGTTGTTTTCACCTTATATGATTTTAGTGCTTTGCAAATGTGCAACACTAGTTGAGAGCCTAAACTATACATGGTTGATGGGACATGTGTGGAGATTTTTCTCAAACACACACACACATCGCCCGCTGGCATGGTGCAATGTAGTGCAACGCGCGCGTCTGAACCATTAGAGTTTTAGTTCCGTCACTTTTTCTTTCCTATATTTTTGTTACATATTCCGTGCGAACTTGACTTACGGTTCCTATCTTTTCTCCTAAGACAGACAGATTTCCTTTCTTTTCTCCCAAGTCACCCACCTTTTCTCTCAAGATAGTGTTATTACTTTCAATTTTTGGCCAAGTTTATCACTATAAATAGAGGCCTTGAGGTCTTTTTCATATTGAGCTTGAAGTCTTGCTTGTGAGTACACGTGACCGAGGCGGCCATTGAATCCTAAAGAGTAACTTCCTGGTGATCCCATTTGCATCAATGGATTATTATCCCGTGAGGGGCGAAATCACTTTCAATGACAGTGATTACATGCCTTGACAAATTCTATCAATCTTTTTTGTCCAGATTTTCTAACAATCTTGAAAGTGATTTGTCTGTCACTATGATGGCAATCCAACACTGGTGTTCCTGACATGTCCAAATTGTAATTGTTCGACGAGAAAAATTACAACACAGATCTGAGAAGGTTCTGTTTTACTTACAAACCCTCATAGTGGATTTCGTCCTATTCAGAGATGCTGTCCCTTCCAAATCCACTAGGGTTTATGTTGATGACAATCGAACTACTAGGGGTCACATACTGAATTTTATGACCGACACTCTATTTGATCTGTATCGCCCATATAAGTTTGCCAAGGAAATATGGTTGGCCCTACACAAGAAATACAACTCAGAAGATGTTGGAAAGAAAAAGTATATGGTCGCCAAGTTCTTGGATTTCAAGATAGTTGACGACAAATCTGTCACCAACCAAATTCATGCATACAAGAATATTATTCTGAACATCCTCAGGAAGGCATGAAAATTGATGATGCTTTCTAGGCTGCTGCTTTGATTGAGAAATTGCCATCATCTTGGAAGAAGTATAGGAATACATTGGAGCATGATAAAACTTCTATGTTCGACGCTTGATAAGGTGATATCTCACATTCATATAAAGGAAAGCAACCGTCTGAAGGATAAGTCTGATTTGGTTTATGAGCTTGCAACCAAGGTAAATTTGGTGGATGAGCTTCTCAAAGGTTCAAAGGTAAAAGTTGTGGATCCAAGAAGATCTGGAACAACAATGGTCAAAATTAGGATAGCAAGTAGTCTGGTAGGTTTAAAACGTTTGATAAGATTAATAAAAAGTTTAAAGGGCCTTGCTATGTTTGTGGAATTTTAGGCCACAAGGCAAACAAATGCAAGTTTCGCAAGGGGCAAGAGCAGCAACTGGCTAATCAAGTGAACCTAACTAAAGGCAATGATGAGGCAATTTTTGTTATTGTCTTGGAAGCAAACTTGGCCCATAATGTGACTAAATGGATTGTGGACACTAGAGCTACGAAGCATATCGCTGTTGACAAATGTTACTTCCGTAAGTATGAAGGAGCGAGCGATGAGGAGCAAGTCTTCCTTGGAGATGCTCACAGTACTACTCTAGTTTTAGGCAAGGGAAAAATTCTTTTGACTCTTACATCTGGAAAGACTATTATTTTGACCAATATGCTGCATGTTTCATCCATGAGAAGAAATTTAATTTCTGATTCTTTACTTAATAAGGCTGCCATTAAACTTGTTTTTGAAGGTGATAAGTTAGTTTTGACTAAGAATGGAGAGTTTGTGGGAAAGAATTTTTGTTGTGGGGGTTTATTTATACTTGATGCTACTTGCAATGGAATGAATAAGAATGCTACTTTTGCTTATATTGTTGATTCTACTGATATATGGCATGCTAGATTAGGATATGTGAATGTTGACTCTATAAGGAGAATGAATATTTTAAATTTGATTCCTAATCTGACTGATCATCAGTTCACAAAATGTGAAGTTTGTCTAGAAGCTAATTATATCATAAGAAATCCTTTAAATCCACTGAAAGAACTAATGGTCTTTTGGAATTACAGTGAGCTTGGAGGTTTCAAGAATAATAGCTCTGAGTAGAGATGGAAATAAATATTATATCACATTCATTGATGATTACTCAAAATACACTAAGTTATATCTCCTAAGTCAAAAAGATGAAGGTGAAGAAATGTTCATTAAATTCAAAAATGAAGTTAAAAATCAGCTAGAGAAAAAGATTAAAAGGCTTAGATCTGATAAAGGAGGTGAATATGATTCCAATCTACTCAAAAATTTTTGTAAACAAAATGGTAGAATTCATGAGACTACTTCACCTTACTCACCTCAATCTAGGGTTTGCAGAAAGGAAAAATAAGACTCTTACAAATATGATAAATGCAATATTAATAAGTTATGGATTACCTACTAGCATGTAGGGGTGGCTATCTTGTCTGCTTGTCATATTCTTAACAGACTACCTCACAAGAGAACTTTTAAGACACCTTATGAACTTTGAAAAGGTTATTCTCCTATCCTTGGGTATCTCAAAGTGTGGGGGTGTGTAGTTAAGATACGGATACCGGACTTTAAAAGGAATTTTATAAAATTGGGTTTAAAACTGTTGATAGTGTCTTCATTGGGTATGCACATTGTTGGTCCCAAAAGCAACCTAAGAGGGGGGGGTGAATTAGGTTGTCTCTAAAAACAATCATTTTTATGTGCTTAATAGAAATTCAAACTTTATGCACCAAATAAAAACTTAAGCACAAATGACTACAATAGATATTCAACAATTTAAGCTTAAAGAACAAATAAGAATATTGAGATGAAGAGAATCAAACCAAACTCCCTAGCTTCTCAAGCTTGGAGCTTACAACTCCAAAGAGCTTCTTACAAGGCAACTACCAAGTTCACAACTTGAAGTTCAGCCACTAAAAGTCTCTTCAAAGTAGGTGAAACAATAACCTCTTGTACACAAATGAGGATCACTCTTGCTCACACTAATTTCCTTTAGTTGAGCCAAGAGTTTTACACTCACAACCTCCCTTTGTTACAATTGTTATCTCTCCACTCTTACACTTGAAGAACTCTTACACTTCTAAGTGCTCTTTTCTCACTACCTACACTATTACAACACTTGTACCCACTATTTCTCCCAAATAGCTCAAGAATGATTTGTAATCAATGTAGAAGTCTTTTTTAATTAATTCAGACCTAGGGGTATTTATAGTTGCCAAATATCTGCTTTCAACAACTTCCCAATGGCTATTTTCATATTTTTCTGCACACTTGTTATTAAACCATTAGTATGATTTGGTCATCATCAAAACATGATTAACATAACTGGGGTTCAACACACATCATAGTGCTGCCTATAGGTTTTTTTTATTTTGGAATCTAATCATATTTTTGGAAACTAAAGATGTTGAATTTTTTGAGAATATTTTTCCAATGAATAAAAATTCTATGAAAATATTGTCTCAAGAAGTTTAAGATTTAGAAGAACATGATAATGAAGAAACTCTAATATTGAGACAAAGTAAAAGAGCAATAGTGGAAACTAATTTTGGACCTAATTTTATAACTGCTTTCATTACTAAAGAAGATCCGAAAAAATTTAAAAAGGTTATGAATTCAATTGATGCCAGTTTTTGGAAAGATGTAGTTAGAAATGAACTTGAATCTAGAATGAGTAATCACACTTGGAAATTGGTAGATTTACCTAGAGGGTGTAAATCCATTGGTGATAGGTGGGTGTTTAGAAAGAAATTAATATTTGATTGATCTAGATTCTATTGATAAATTCAAGGCACGTTTAGTTGCCAAAGGTTTTTCTTCTTTGACACTTATTTACCTGTTGCTAGAATAACTACCATTACAGTGCTTGTTGCTTGTTGCTTTCATTTTTAATTTAATTATGCACCAAATGGATGTAAAAACTATTTTTTTGAATGGTGAATTGGATGAGAAAATATATATGCATCAACCTGAGGGCTTTGTTGTTGAAGGACAAGAATATAAAATGTGTAAACTTGTTAAATCCTTGTATGGTCTTAAACAAACTCCTAAACAATGACATGAAAAATTTAATAAGACTCTTGTTTCTAATAGTTTTAAGATAAATGAATCTAATAGATGTGTCTATAGTAGATTTCGTGAAAATGTTGGAGTCTTGATTTGCTTGAATATTGATGACATGCTTATTTTTTAACTGATCAAATTATTATTAAACCTAATTTTGATATTAAAGACATGGGTAAAGTTGATGTTAGTTTGAGTCTTAAGTTGAATCACTAAATTTAACAATGGTTTCATGCTTGAAAAAATTCTTAAAAAATTTAACCACTTTGATTTGGATTCTATGAGTACACCTTATGATCCTAGTGTGCGCTTGGGAAAGAATAAAGGTGATAGTGTCTCACAAACTAAATATACCAAAATTATTGGGAGCGTGATGTATTTGATGAATTATACTCGTTCTAATATTGCATATACTGTTGGTAGATTGAGTAGATACACACATAATCTTGATAAAAATCATTGGAATGCTTATCTAGATTGTTTAGATATTTAAAAGGCACCACTCATTTAGAACTTTATTTTTCTAAGAGTTCTTTTGTGCTAGAAACTATACTATGATGCTAATTAGGTGTCTGATAATGATGAGACTAACTCCACAAGTAGTTATGTTTTTGCTCTTGTTGGATGTGCTGTTTCTTGAAAATCATCTAAACAAACATGTAATGTCAAATCTACCATGGAATCTAAATTTGTTACTTTAGAGTTGGCATGTTTGAGAAGCAAAATGGTTTCATAATTTATTGACTGACATTCGTTTGTGGCCAAAGCCTATGTCTTCTGTTTCTTTGTATTGTGATTCACAGGCAGCAATCACTAGAGTCAAAAGCAAAATTTATAATGGGAAGAGCTGGCATATCCGTTTGAGACATAATATTATAAAACAACTCATGAGTAATGGGTTCATTGCCATGGACGTTGTGAGGTCTGAACATAATTTGGCTGATCTTTTGACTAAGGGGTTGAACCGAAAGTTAGTCCAAGATACATCGAGAGGAAGGGACTTAGACCCGTTGATGGGAATTGAATGTGATGGCAACCCAACCTACATTAGTGGAGATTCTATGAAGTAGGTTCAATGGGTAATAACAAGCCACAAAGATATTCCAATTGCACATATGTGGTCCCTTCTTATGGTGTAGATAGTGCTTACTATCTATAATTTGTGAGGGTTGAGTCCATAACTCTTAGTGAGCTTATATTCTTTATAGGTGGTGTGTGTATGTGGCAGCACATACTTGATAAGTTCACCTATCTGAGTGTGAAAGTGGGGGACGCTTCCTATGAGACTAACGGGTTTATCTTTAGAGCACTCATAAACATCCAGGTAGGGTGCATGGCCTTGAAAGGCACCAAACCGAAAGCTTACAATGGATCAAAATTTAATAGGTGATCAGCTGTAGGAGTATGTTTCAAGGAGGAAGGTTCAAGATTTTTGTCACCTATCTTCCGTATACTTCTCTGTTGAATGTACTAAGTGTGATTCAAATCCAAAAGATAACGTCATTTATGTGTTAGATTTCTTTATTCAGTACCACTTTGTATTTTCTAGTCATGTAGGGGATTATTGAAATTTTACCTCCAAAATTTCAATAAATTTGATTTTCCCTCCAATTGTGTTCCTCCTTTTTGTGAAATCTTTAGTCCCACATTGAAACTTTGTGTTTGTTGTTTTCACTTTATATGAGCCTGGTGTTTTGCTAATATGCAACATTAGTTGAGTGTCTGATGACAAGACTATGCATGGTTTATGTTTTGGGAATTTTTCTAAAAAACACATATGCGCCCACCCGACGTGGTGCGGTGCGTGCTTGTGAACCATTAGAGTTTTACTACCGTCACATTTTTCTTTCCTATATTTTTGTTACCTATTGCGTATAAACTTTACTTATCTATTCTTATCTTCTCTCCCAAGTCAAACGGATTTTCTTTATTTTCTCCCAAGTCACCTACCTTTTCTCTCAAGGCAGTGTTATTACTTTCAATTTCTGGCCGGGTTTATCACTATAAATAGAAGCCTTGACTCTTGAGGTCTTCTTCAATACCATCGAAATGACTCTCTTCTTCTCTTCTCTTGGGTACTGAGGCTATCGTTTTCTGGAGAGTGACCGCTCAATGATATCATTTGCATCAGTAGTTTACGATCTCATGGGAGGTGGAATCACTTTCAAGGACAATGATTACAAGCCTCGACAAACTCTGTTCTACTTTTAATTATTTTCTGTTTAAATTTTCTAACAGGATAAAATACTTCTCCATTCATATTATTTTGTCAGTACTTTATCTAATTATTTTATATCAAATTATCTGACATTTCTTTATAAATTTAAAAAAATAAACTTTATCCTTAATGTCATATTATTGCATAGCGAGAATCATGTAGTTGCTAAGTAATAAAGTAAAAGGTAATTAATATCATGTAGTTGCTAAGTAATAAAGTAAAAGATAATTAATGTCGAACAATTATGTCGAATGTATTAGTTTCTTCACATCTGCGGCCAAGATTTGGTTATTCTTAAAATATTGGAGAATGGTGGTCAATCTTAAAGCAAATTTTTGCAATGTATAGATGATACAATTGGTTGAATTCCCAGTCTGTATACAAATTGAAGAGACTCGTCTAAAGGTCTCAGCTATTAGTTATTTTCTAGCTCAGAGAAGACAGACAAATTAATGGAATCCTCCTAATACTAAAGAAAATGTCATGGACCAATGAATATTGATAAGTTAAATGCTAGCTCCATGCTCTCATGCACATTCTATGAAGAATTGAGCACAGAAGTGAGATTGATGAAGTAATCTTCAGAGCATGGAACTGTGAGACCTCCCATGGGATGGTTATACCCAAATTCTTTTTCAGACCAGTGCAACAAATCTTGGAACAAATGGTGGTTCAAATAAGAAATTGGTATCACAAATTGCCTGTATGTTCCACCAATATAAACTGCAAAATGGCCTTTCGGGACATCATTAGTTCTTGAAATGCTTCCTTTTTTCGGAGAGGCAAAGCTTTTCTTTGGCCTGAGCAATTCCAGCTAATTGGACACCCATTTTTTAGAAGAGACTAAATGGTAATGAAGATTTTGAGAGAAAAAGAGTTAATGATGGAAGAATGTCAGCTTTGAAACCTGAACATATACAGAATCTTGTAATGGTAAAAAAGCAACTTGAATTATGAGAGTTGACAAGCACATCAGATGAGTAAATTGGCAAAGGATCACATGGTTTTGCCTATTCTATTTTGAGACACACATTAGATTGCCCACCACAAAGAATAATGCAATTTGATGCTTTTTTTCCTAATACTCTACACCTATTGCACAAGCAAAGCACTCTCAAACATTTGAAGATATAGGGGTTTGTTATTTGACACCATTGCCACTTAATTCTTGATATTAGAAACAATTATATTCTCCATTTACAGAAACATTGAACTTAGACTTATATATTCAGGTGGTATGTCTATGACAATTATGTCAAAAAATATGGGGCTTATACAATGTGCAAGACTCAATAACATCTGTGTGGAGTTTTCTTACAGAGACAAAGACAAGTGCCTAGATCATTTGGATCACTAATAAAAATTCACGAGGCCTGACAAAACATAACCGCAATCTACAAAAAACACCAAAGCCCCCTGCAGTTTTTTACTTGGCTTTTAGTCTTAATAGTGTTTCAAAGTAGATTCTATAGCCGGCCGGAGCCAAAAGTTAAAAAACAATTTGCTTAAAAAAGATCATGCCTTGATCAACTTGGTAGATTTGTTGATCAAAATGGTAACCATTACTATGCGTGCCACGAAGGATCCTAAAATCATAATTTAAGCAGGATAGCTAAACTAGTATAGTATTAAATTAATCTGCTAATTAATGCTAATTGAAATAGCTCAAGAACTTAATAAATTGATACGTTCACAAAAGTCCATGAGTTAACTTGTAAAACATGGCAGAATGAATTCCAAATACTGTACAGGTGAGTTAGTCCTAAAAGGAGAGGGGCTTTTGATATCTGCAGGTAGTAGAGTGCCGGCCATCACTGCTTGTTTTGACTTCAAAGTTTATCAATTTTTAGTCCTCATTGTGGCTCAAATTTTGATTACAATGTTTATTCATTTTTATGGAGCTAGTTGCAGTAGGAACATGAACATGAAAGACAACGAGTTCGGCAAATGATCAGGAAGAGGCATCAGCTTATGTCTTGTTCAACCTGTCATTTATTTGGATAAGATCATATGATGAAGTACATTATTAGTCAGCTGGGCATACCCTTCCGATACTAATTACATGTTCACAAACACTATAGCAATTAGCTGTTCATGTTGGCCTGTTATGTGTTTGTTGACCGGTGACTAATTAACACTAAACATCAAATTAAGCAGTACTGTACTACATAGTACATGTGATGCTTTCAACAGAATCAACACATGTAGAAGGCAACCAATTTTGGCCCTTCGAGCATCAAAATTTATAATGCACAAATTGATGGTTTTAAAACCCGGATTAACTAAGGAAGATTATTTCATCCTTAATTGCTTTCCAAACTGTAAAGTGCTTTAAGATGAAAGGATTGAGGACTTTAAATGCCTAAGAACTTTGTAGCTCATGAAGTTTGGTACGCATTCAATGAATGCTTCAACCCGGGCTTGATATATCTTTAATTTCAAAGGGGTCCTATGTCTCTCTGCTCCATGTACAAGGAAGTGGTAGGCCATGTACTCTTTTTAACAATTTATACATGCGAGACCTCAATCATCTGCTATTATCAAGATAGAGGCATCCCCTCAATAATATTCTTGTTCAACATAAAGCATCTGATAACAAAGTTGTCATTCTTCTATATATACTGCAGTAAACTTGTTTCATAATTGACCACAAAAGTATCAAGTAAATCTTAATTTTCCTATTTATACAAAAAAGTACATATCAAGAATGGGCATCAGTCTTCCTTGTATCATTCAAGCTAAGAAAATTCTCAAGTAGTATTCATTAACAAAATAAACAAAATAAGTGAAATGAAATGATTTGCGTTAAAGAATATGAGTTTTCATATTAAAACCAATTGATCATCAGTGAAGTGACTCAAGAACCTTATTAATTAGTTTAGGATATATTGGCTAATCGATGTGAGATATTTACTTTGACACCCCTTCTTATACGTGAATTGAGTTAGACATGAAACTCTATTACACGTGAATCAAACCAAACGTAAAAGAGTTCGTTGGAAAGGGTTCGATAGAATTCTGTTACACGTGTAGATGGATGAAAAAATACTTGAGGAGTAACTCTGAATATGATGTTAAAGAATATGAATTTTCATTTTAAAACTAATTTGTGATAAATGGAATAACTCAGAAATCTTATTAATTAGTTAATTAGTTTAGGATCTATTAGCTAACCAATATGGTATATTTACTTTGACAATTTGTGATTCCCATTATTTACCCGAATCGGTCTACATTCCAAGACTTGTTTAGTCGAGCCGAGGAAGAATTTGGTTTTGATAATCCAATGGGGAGTTTGACAATTCGTGTAGAGAAAACTTTTCATTTGGATTGTAAATAATGGGGTGTTATTTAGTGAATAATATTTATCTTTTGACTTTAATAGTTTTTTAAATAATGTTGACTTTTATAATAATAGAATAATTGTTTGGATACAAAATAATCTATATTATCTATATTATTATTATATTATATTATTATAAAAGTATGAATGATGTTTTTCTTTTAAGATGTTTTTTCCTATTTTGATCTACCTAAATTACCCATAAACAAATAATGAGTTACTTGGTTGCAATAACTAATAGACAAATAAGTCATTATATTCAGTGTTTATCCAATCACCGATAACCTAAAACTTTGCTAAGCAACCAATCATTATACACAGTCTTTATCCACTCATTGATAACTTAAAATTTGTTAATAAATTAATCACACAAGAGTCCTTCATGACTTTGACACAAGTTTTCATCGTTGGTTAGCAGTCAAACACTAAACAATTACTTCTTATTTGAGGTGTTACACCAACCAAAACAACATAAGTTAAATAATTTCAAAAATATAGGAGTTTGGAAAAACGTTCTGTCATTGAATCAAACCTTTTAATTTGTTCTGAATACTACCTTTTTATTTGCATAGCTGAATTCATCCATATTTCTTAAGTTAAAGAAACTACTAATGCAATTGATACTATTAAAATAATCAAATCTGATGGCATCTATATCAGTATAATAAATGAAGGTGAACTCCAATATGACTTCATAAGAAGGGGCACTGTGGAATCTGCAAGCCTATTGTAGTGCAGTGTCATTAAAAATTGAGAAAACAACAGAAGTGTGCTATTCAAACGGCATGGCAATATTCAAGGTAGAAGTTTGGGTGATGAAAAGGCATATAGGGACGAGAAGGCATATACAGAATAGATGGAATCACATCTAAAAGTGATTGTAAAACCAGTCATAAGCAGAGTTTCTATTGGTAATTCAGTATCTTCATTTTATCTTTGTTTACTTCTAAATATCTTATATTATTGTCACATACACACACTCCATTATGTTCTTTGATCTTTCAATTTAATTTCTTTTCTTTTCTTTAAGTCCCATAGACTCCAATAAATAAACTAACATAAAATTATTTGAAGAATTTTATTGTTCTATGCCGTCAGGACATGGTCTTAAATTTAGGGTTTGTTATATATTCCAAGCTCTTCTGGTATAGGGCCTATAGGCACTATTTATTTTTGGATTCATTTGCAAGGTATATAGCTTACATTATTTGTTCTTGCAACATTATTCTTTTGTGTATATCATCAGTTTTTATTATTATTATTTTTTCTAATTTCTATTGTTCTATTATTCTTCTGCCCCTTTGATATATATATATAGAGAGAGAGGGGAAAATTCTTCCATGTTATATATTTTTGCATATACACACACATATTGTCTAGAAGTAGTTTATAGATTTCATATTTGGACACTATATTAGATAATGGTTTATCATAAATAACAAGGATTTTTTTTTTAACATTACTTTACCTTAAACTATTATGGTTATAATAGTTTACACAATAATGTCTTCTAATTTTTGCCAAATCTATCCAATAGCTAAGTGATTTCTAATTCTCAACTACTTATACTACTAAAGAGATAAAAATTATAAGTTTAGGTATTGAATTAAAAGTTAAGCGTGTAAACTATATTGGTCTTATAATATTAAAACGCAACAAAATTCTATTAATCTTACAATATGCAATATAGTGAATTATCTTAACAACACCAAAAAAAAAAAATATTGAAATTGATCTGACTTAATACTAAAAAGATTTCAACAAAAATATCAAATGCGCTTTGATAACCTATTTGGCCTCACTTTTCCCTTATATATAGCTTGCATAAATTACTTAATCTAGTAAATAAAATAAACAATAAAGCAGAATTAAAATGTTCAGCTGTCCAAAGCACATAAGGATATTGAAATGCTGGAATTAAAATTATTCAATTAAGCATAAAAATAAAAGTGAACATGTAGAGTAAAAACGTAACCAATCACAACTTAAGCAATTAATTACAGTTTCCACTCATCAATATAGATAGAGGAATCTAAGAAAAAAATTATTTTATAATTAATTATTTAATATAAGAATAAAGTTGAGAGTTAGGCTACAGAAAATTTAAAAGTTTTATATCACATAACGAAGTGAGATAATAATATACTATGAAATATTTCTTATAAAAAGAAAATTATAATCCAAAAAAGGAGAAATAAAACTATGTGTTATCATAAAAAACAAATAACTAATTAGATAATCAATTAATAATTACTGAAAAAGACATAATAGTAAATCAAATATAATAGTGATTAGTTAACAATAGAAGAAATAGGAGATTAGATAGACCTTTGAGTTTATCTACACCATGGTATAAGAAAAAACACAATAGGTTATATTAATAATGCCTAAAAATAGTAGCCTATATTACTGTAGAATTGTATGTTATGACACTAAAGACAAAAGGGTGCAATGATGAGTATAAAAGGTGAAGATGAAGTCCAAATTCAATAAAATCTAAAATAGTATTTAGTGAAAAAACACAAAACCATTCATGTTGTAATATTTAAGATATTCACCTCTTAGAAGAATAAATACATGGCACTCATTTATTTCCAAAACTTTAAATTTTTCTCAAATTAAATATAACTTTTTAAGAGAAATTGAAAGAGAAAATTTCTAATTAGGTATAAGTATTACACTTGTAAATTATTTAACTAAAAGTATTAATCTTTTCAGCTCATGGGGCGAAAAGCAAAACAAAGCCTAAATTTGCTTCTCATCATCAACACACCATAAATATGAGACGTTTCAAAGAAGATAAATGCCTCTTAGAAGGTATAAAATTTTCTGCTCACATCTGCACCCAAACTCAATTAAAAAATACCGATCCAATATATATGTTACATATCCAAATTCGAATCATTTTTGTCTTAAATTTGAAAACCTAAAACATGCCTAAAAACAATCCCACTTTCACCATTCATGTATTAAAAAAAAAAAAATTGTCACCGAACTTTACTTGATTATGGATAGACTTAATAAGATAATTAGTATATACGATTTCACCAGCAAATAAGAGCTATATGAAAATACATGTAACACAAAATGGAAAACATAATTAGGGAATCAAATTAACTATTAAGGAAAGCCAACATGTTAATTTAAAAAAATTATATGATTCAAGATCAAGTTATGTAGATTTATATTTACGGAAAGATCACTCCACTAGATTCCGAAGACTAAAGCACGAAAAACAAATCAATTTACAATTACATTATTTTTTAAGAAAATAGAAAACTATAAATCTAAGAATTTGAGATTAATTTACCACAAAAGAGCATAATAAACTAAAACATGAGTTGAAAATCATGATAACCAATTATGAATAATTGTTTGAGGCAAAATCACATTTATGGATTCCGAAAACGACGAAAACACAAAAAGAAATTGATATTGCAGAGACTTCATAAGAAAAAATAGATTTCCATGATTAACTCCATTTAAAAAAGAACATAATAAAATTAAGGGTTAAATACATTAAACTCCCTTAAAGTTTAGGCTATTTTGCACTAAACCCCCCTAACGTTATTTTTTTCTCACTTTGCCCCTTTGAATAATGGTCAAATGTAACTCTGCCGTTAGTTTTTTTGAAAAGACAAATTTACCTCTAAAGATCAATTGCAGTAAACCCTCTTAAGGTTTAAGTGGAATTTCACTTTACCCCCTCAAGTAAGTTTTGTAGCATTTAATACATTGGGATAAAAATAAAATTCAATAATGTTAAAATATAAATATGCTCCAAATTAATTACTGCTAATATTCTAATTCTCGAATTATACTTTCTTTAATATTTAAAATTTAAAAATACAATGAAATAATTAATTCTAAAATTTTTGATGAATTATTAAAGGTATTTAATCTAAATTATTTTAATTTAAGTTTTTATTTATATGATAAAGTTCCTTCGTATAATTTAGGTATTAGTTAAATTATATTAACAAAGGAAAAAAGTAAGAAAAAATTATTTTAAATAAACATAAAGAAAAGTAAAAGAAAAATAGATTGATATAACTTTAATAGATGGTTACAAGTGTCGTATATTTAAAAATTTATTTTTACATGAAAATGAAATATAATAAAAAGACCAAAACATACAGAAAGTGTTAGTAAATTTTTATATTTAAATTTTTTCACAAGTATTTTTAAAAAATCATTGGTGTTAATGGACATCATTATATTTTTAGTTGTTTTATCAATATTTTTATATTGATTAATGATTAAAGTAGGTTAATTGATACAAAACTTGAATTAGGGACTAAAATGACAAATATAATAAACTTTAAGGGGTTAATTTTATATATTCTTGTAGTGTCTAGAGCTAAAAATATTTTTTTTTGACTTTTTAATAGTCAAATTGCTGACGGAAGGGATAAAATGAGAAAAAAATAATGTTAAGGGATTTACTGCAAAACAGTACAAACTTTAAAGGAGTTTATTGTATTTAGCCCTAAAATTAAACATTAACAACTTATAAAATGTTGCTATAAATAAAATCAAGGTTAAAATAAAGAAATAAATGATTCATGCGTACTTAGCTTTAATGAAATTTATAAGTTCGTAGTCAAGTTTCTCAATAATTAAATACTTTTTCTATTTAAATTAATTAAATTAATAGACTTATATTTAATTTATATATATTGACAACTATTCTCTCATGTCTCAAGACTTGTAATTATACTTCTTTTAATTGATTAAACAACCACGATCCTAATTCTTAGATTTGTTTATTTAATGTTTCTAATTCGAAATTCAATATATTACTTGACTATTATCTTATGTGTGAAATTTAATACTTGAGATATAATTGTAAAGCGTGTGCTTTCTTCTCCCCCCAAAAAAAAAGAAGCACTAATTAAACAAACAAAAATTAAAACTATATGTATGTACACATCATGTGTACACAAATATAATAATATATATAAGTCAACACGTGCATTGCACGTGCATCTTTCTAGTTGTTTGAAATAACCATTTGGATTAGAAATAGAGAATACCTATTATTTGTTGCGCCTATTTAAAATTAAATAATTGCATAACAAACTAACTAACTATGGATGGTTTTTTGATTTAATTCCTTTATTGGTTTCCCTATTTACAGTGTCTGAGTTTTTATGTTTTGTTAGATTTTGAGCAATTCGACTTGCTAAACAAGTTACATCTTTCGAATCATGATTATCAAATGCTTCCACTCACCTATTCAATTTGTTCATTGTTTTAACATTAGATCATGCTTGAGAACAGAGTGTCAATTTTTAAAACATATTCTAAAAAAAGTAGACATTGTTTGATATTTCTAAATCAAATTTAATCCTACAAAATATTGCATTATAATTTGTGAGCAATTGGAGGTAGGTTTGTAAACAAATCAGGAAACATTTAATTGGGTTTAGATCAATGTATAAATTCGATTATTAGAATTCGATTTAAATCCCTTTAGTTATTATAATAAACGAATCAAATATGGGTCTAATTGTTCCTATCCGATTATATATATATGTATGTATGTATAATTCTAATATGGTTTTTACTCTAATGTAACATACATATATGAATATTAATATGAATTAAATCTTCTTCTTTTTTTTACAATTACAAAAAAAAAAAAATTATAAAAATTTGAAAGTTTTATATATAAATTTTCAAATTTATAGAATAATTTCAAGATCTAGATTCGACAAGGTTTGACGAATTCGGATATGTATCTCATTTTATAGACCCAGAAAAAAAATCTGAATTCCGATCCAAATTCGATAATATTAAATGGATTTAGATATGGATTTGTAAGATTTGGTTGGCCTTGATCCAACCTATTTACATGCCTAATCAGAGTTCCGCTTCAATTATTACAAAATATTTATGTAATTATTTATGATGACGACACATTGTTCAAAATTATTTATGTAATTATTAATTGAATATTTTTTAAAATATAAATAATGAATATGATATGAATAGTGCAAATAATGGATTGTGTGAGTAATAAGTAAGACAAAACATGAATAGAACGAAATATTATTTGAAAAAAATACTTGACTAACCAAATACTAATTATTGTTAACCAAATATTATTTGACAAATAATACCTATTATTTGCTATCCGAACAGATATCATTTTTCGCTTGAATAGGGACACGAGTTAATTAGTTAGCATGCCCATGCATGGCAGAGATGTAATAGGCCTTGGTCGCTGCTTAAGTTGGCAAATTAGGCACAATTTTGTAGTTTCATTAAAGAATATAAATATTCATCTCAAAATTAATTGAGATGAATAGAATGATTTAAAAATCTTATTCATAAGGGTGGCGATTATTAATCGATGTGAAATATTTATACTTTGACTAACTTAAAGAAAACAAACTTTTATTATACAACCCTTATTGGAAACATTGTTTGAGATGCATTGATCTTGTAGCTTTTATCAAAACATCGAAAAGGTGTGTTCTTAGAAAGGCGCAGTTCAGACAAGATTTGTAAGAAGGTGTGGATAATGAACCTTGGAAAATTCTATAATTTCTTTTGGGAAATCTTTCTTTTGATTTTAAAAGTTTGTACAATATAAGTTTTTTAAATATATAGTGTTGTACTATATAAGTATTTAAAATATAAGGGAATGATTATCCAAAAGGGACCGTAAAATTTCCCCGTGCCTTAAAAGATTACTTGCAAAAATAAGGAAAAATGACCTAATATCTGAAAATTTGTTAAATTATTTTTGTATAGCTGTTAACTTTGAGGGTGAGTGCGAGTTAAGCACATAACCCACAAGCAATTTGGCGAGTAAGTATTTGCTGCTTATTTCGTAATACGAAAGTCATTCCCTAAGTGGGTATGATAGTTGTTAAAATGACTGAAAAAAGTGATGAGACACCTTATTTTTTAATCGACTTATAATATTCACCTCAAATGAATAGCAAAGAATTTTTCCAATTTGACTCGCTCGTATATCACAAATCCTAAATCGTCTCTCCTAATTGGACTATTAATACCGACTCCTTTGCATTTTGTTGGGCAATGATATTGTCACAGCAAATCTATTATTGCCAGTCGTTAACTTGTTATATGAGATAGCAATGCACAATTTTGTGATGTAGAAAATAGATTAATTTTGTACCGTTCTTTTATTCCATGAAGACAGAGGATTATGCAAAATGGCTCATTTTTGTACATTCTGTCTCATTTTTTCTTAACCCTTGTGAGTACATAATTTTACTGGAAAAAGAAAAAAGGAAATGCATTCCATATCCAAAAGATGAAATAATTGATATGAGGGAAATGAAGAACTAGATTTTTTTTGTTCCTGAGAGAAAATGTTCTATCTTGCTTTGACCTCTTCCAACAATCTCCTAAAAGAGATAGGCATATGGGACAACGAAACCAGGGCCAATTCTTGTGGTAAAATGACCAAACATGGTCTTTTAAGCATATAGGAATGCCGCCTTCAGTAAACTTCTAATATAAAAGCTTTAAACAACGTAGCTTTATATTGGGGCTAAATTAGTATGAATTTCAAACTAAAATCCCAACTTTAGTACTACTACACAAGTGTGTACAATTTCTGGCATGCTTGTGGGACAATGCTGAACCTATTTTAGTATTTTGGTTGATTTCAAATGCAGTCATGCTGGAGGGCCTGGAGTGTGGTGGCACAATCCCATCGCAGGACCAACTTCAGAGTCTCAAAAATTTTTGTGAAGATGTCTTCTGGTCTTGCTGCCATATCATGGAATGGAAGAAGGTCAGTAAATGCACATTAGCCACTTCATTTGTGTTTATTTATACTTACTTTTGCAGTTTTTGTCCTTGTGACATGGTCTATTCTTCTTCTTTCCAATCCTTTTTTTCATTGGAATGTTCATAAACACATCATTGAATTCCTTGGATGGGAAATATGTCTTGCATTGCCTCTTTTTGCCTTTTCTCTACATGTTTTTGTTGGGATTTTGAAGGTCCATTTATCTACTGATGACTTAAGAGGAAATATTTTTATGATGCCACTTTTAAGTCTAGAGTTTCTTTTAACAATCTTGATCTGGTATTGAAATTGTAGACCTTGATTTTTCTTTTTTCTTTTTGTTTTGGGGGTAAAGACATATTTGGCCAGTTGCAGATGATGACTAGATGTAATCAGTACATTAATGCCCAACTTAATATGTAAGCAATTTGGTTTATGTGTATAACCATGGTCAGAAATGATATGCCTTACCTGACTCTGCCTATCTTATGTCAAGAATACACTAATACACAACCTTTGGGTAAGCAATTTTGCTTATTATGTAGAACAATCAACCAACATGACATGTCTTGCTTGTCTCTGCATAATTATGTGATGCTCATTATTAAAGTGGCTTATGTCAAGAAATACATTAACAACTAATTTGTTGTGTAAGTAATTTGCATATTATCTAGAACAATGAACCAACATGATATGCCCTGTTTGTCTCAGCATAACTATTGATGCTCATAATTTTACTAGTTTATATCAAAAGAACATATTCATGTGAGTGCCTACTACTTAACCTTCTTTGCTTATCAGCAGTGATAACTAATTGTAAAAATTTTGAACTTTGTGGTTACTTGGTCACTGCAACAAAACAACATAAAATAAATAAAACACTGGAGATCCTCTCAAGTGGGCTATGACAGATTTATTACCACTGCAAGCTCTAATGGTTTTCTTGGGGAGGCCCAGCCATATGAGACCAAATGATTTATGTTCTAATGCAGACCGCCATGTGAAATAGTCTTTCACCACCCTCTGATGTTTAAAGGCCACCAAATTCTACTATCTCATTTTTATATATATCTGCTCGAGCACTAGCCAAAGCCAACATAGAAAAACCTCTTGTTGTGTACAAACTTAAGTATCAACAATAATTGAGAGTTTTAGATAGTTCGGCACGAATAATGGGTATTCAGGTGCTAAGAATTTTTAACGCTAAGGGTTTAGGGTTTAGGGTTTAGGGTTTAGGGTTTAGGGTTTAGGGTTTAGGGTTTAGGGTTTAGGGTTTACCCTTAGGGTTTAGGGTTTAGGGTTTAGGGTTTGGGCCTAGGCCCAGGGCCTAGGCCTAGGCCCAGGCCTAGGGCCTAGGCCCAGGCCCAGGGCCAGGCCCAGGCTTCAGGCCTTTCAGGCCTAGGCCTAGGCCTAGGCCTTAGGCCTAGGCCCAGGGCCTAGGCCCAGGCTCAGGCCTCAGGCCCAGGCCTAGGCCTAGGCCTGTGGCCTAGGCCCAGGGCCTGTGGCCTAGGCCTAGGCCTAGGCCTAGGCCCAGGCCAGTGGCCCAGGGCCTAGGCCTAGGGCCAGGCCCAGGCCTAGGCCTGGCCCAGGGCCTAGGCCTAGGCCCAGGGCCTAGGGCCTAGGCTCAGTGGCCTAGGCCTAGGCCTGTGGCCTAGGCCTAGGCCCAGGCCTAGGCCTAGGCCTGGTGGCCTAGGCCCAGGCTCAGGGCTCAGGGCCTAGGCCTGTGGCCCAGGCCTAGGCCCAGGCCTAGGCCTAGGCCTAGGGCCTAGGCCCAGGCTCAGGCCAGGGCTCAGGCCCAGGGCCCAGGCCCAGGGCCTAGGGCTCAGGGCCCAGGCTCAGGGCCCAGGGCCTAGGCCCAGGGCTCAGGCCTAGGTGGTGGCCTAGGCCTAGGCCTCCAGGGCTCCAGGGCTCAGGGCCTAGGGCCTAGGCCTGTGGCCTAGGCCTGGGCCCAGGGCTCAGGGCCCAGGGCTCAGGGCCTAGGCCTAGGCCTGTGGCCCAGGGCCTGTGGCCCAGGGCCTAGGGCCCAGGCCTAGGCCCAGGGCCCAGGGCCCAGGCCTAGGCCCAGGGCTCAGGCCTCAGGGCCTCCAGGGCCCAGGGCCTAGGCCTAGGCCTAGGCCTTTTGGCAGGCCTGGGCCTGGGCCAGGCAGGGCCTTGGGGCCTGCCTGGCCCTGGGCCAGGCTCAGTGGCCTAGGCCCAGGCCTAGGCCCAGTGGCCCAGGCCTAGGGCCTGTGGCCTGTGGCTCAGGGCCCAGGCCCTAGGCCTAGGCCCAGGGCTCAGTGGCCCAGGCCCAGTGGCCTCAGTGGCCCAGGGCCCAGGGCCCAGGCCTGGGTGGCCCAGGCCTGTGTGGCCTAGGCCTAGGCCTAGGCCTGTGGCCCAGGCCCAGGCCTTGTGGCCTAGGCCTAGGCCCAGGCCTAGGCCTGTGGCCCCAGGGCCTAGGCCTAGGCTCAGGGCCCAGGGCCTAGGCCCAGGGCCTCCAGTGGCCCAGGCTCAGTGGCCTAGGCTCAGGGCTCAGGGCCTGTGGCTCAGGCCTAGGCCCAGGGCCTAGGCCTGTGGCCCAGGGCCCAGGCCTTAGGCCTAGGGCCCAGGCTCAGTGGCCCAGGGCCTAGGCTCAGTGGCCCAGGGCCTAGGCCTGGTGGCTCAGTGGCCTAGGCCCAGGGCCCAGGCCTAGGCCCAGGCCTAGGGCCCAGGCCTCAGTGGCCTGGTGGCCTAGGCCTAGGCCTTAGGCCTGGTGGCCCAGGGCCCAGGGCCTAGGCTCAGGCCTAGGGCCTGGTGGCCCAGGGCCTCCAGGGCCCAGGGCCCAGGGCCTAGGCCTAGGGCCTGGGCCCAGGGCCTAGGCCTAGGCCCAGGGCCTAGGGCCTAGGCTCAGGGCCCAGGGCCTGTGTGGCCCAGGGCTCAGTGGCCTAGGCCTAGGCCTAGGCCTAGGCCTAGGCCCAGGCCTGTGTGGCCCAGGGCTCAGGGCTCAGGGCCCAGGCCCAGGCTCAGGCCTAGGCCCAGGGCCTAGGCCTAGGGCCTGTGGCCTAGGCCTCCAGGGCCTAGGGCCTAGGCCTAGGGCCTAGGGCTCAGGCCCAGGGCCTAGGCCCAGGCTCAGGGCCTAGGGCCTTGTGGCCCAGGGCCTAGGCCTAGGCCTAGGCCTCCAGGCCTAGGGCCTAGGCCCAGGCCTAGGGCCTAGGGCCTGGCCCAGGCCTAGGCCTAGGCTCAGGGCCCAGGCCCAGGGCCTGTGTGGCTCAGGGCCCAGGGCCCAGGCCCAGGGCCCAGGCCTAGGGCCTGTGGCCTAGGCCTGTGTGGCCCAGGCCTCCAGGGCCTGTGGCCCAGGGCCCAGGCCTCAGGCCTCCAGGCTCAGGGCCTGGGCTCAGGGCCTTGTGTGGCCTAGGGCCTAGGGCTCAGGGCCTAGGCCCAGGCCTGTGGCCCAGGGCCTAGGCCTAGGGCTCAGGGCCTAGGCCCAGGGCCTCCAGGGCCTAGGGCCCAGGCTCAGTGGCCTGGTGGCCTAGGGGCCCAGGGCCTAGGCCTGTGGCCTGGGGCCTCCAGGCCTAGGCCCAGGCCTAGGGCCCAGGCTCAGTGGCCCAGTGGCCTAGGCCCAGGCCTAGGCCCAGGGCTCAGGGCCTAGGGCCTAGGCCTAGGCCCAGGCCTCCAGTGGCCTAGGCCTCAGGCCTAGGGCCTAGGCCTAGGCCTAGGGCCCAGGCCCAGGGCTCAGGGCCTGTGTGGCCCAGGCCCCAGGCCCCAGGCCTAGGCCTCCAGGGCCCAGGCCCAGGCCCAGGCCTAGGCCTAGGCCCAGGGCCTGTGGCCCAGGCCTAGGCCTGTGGCCCAGGCCCAGGCCCAGGGCTCAGTGGCCCAGGGCCTAGGGCCTAGGCCTAGGGCCCAGGGCCTAGGCCTAGGCCCAGGGCCTAGGCCTAGGCCTAGGCCCAGGCCTAGGCCTAGGGCCTAGGGCCCAGGCCTAGGCCTAGGCCCCAGGGCCTGGTGGCCCAGGCCCAGGCCCAGGCCCAGGGCCAGGCTCAGGCCAGGCCTAGGGCCCAGGCCTAGGGCCCAGGGCCTCCAGGCCCAGGCCTGGGGCCTGGGGCCTAGGCTCCAGGCCCAGGCCTAGGCCTAGGCCTAGGCCCAGGGCCTAGGGCCCAGGCCTAGGCCAGGGCCTAGGCCTAGGCCCAGGCCTCCAGGCCCAGGGCCCAGGCCCAGGCTCAGGCCCAGGCCTTGTAGGCCCAGGCCTCCAGGCCCAGGCCCAGGCCTAGGCCCAGGCCTCCAGGCCCAGGGCTCAGGCCTAGGGCCCAGGCTCAGGGCCTAGGCCCAGGGCCTACAGGCCTAGGCCTAGGCCCAGGGCCTAGGCCTAGGCTCAGGGCCTAGGCCTAGGCCTAGGCCTAGGCCTAGGCCTAGGCCCAGGGCCTAGGCTCAGGCCCAGGCCCAGGCCCAGGGCCCAGGCCCAGGCCCAGGCCCAGGCCCAGGCCTAGGGCCCAGGCCCAGGGCCCAGGCCTCCAGGCCTAGGCCCAGGGCCCAGGCCCAGGCCCAGGCCCAGGGCCTAGGCCTAGGCCTAGGCCCAGGCCTAGGCCTAGGCCTAGGCCTAGGCCCAGGGCCTAGGCCTAGGCCTAGGCCCAGGCCTAGGCCTCCAGGCCCAGGCCTAGGCCCAGGCCTAGGCCCAGGGCCTAGGCCCAGGCCTCCAGGCCTCCAGGGCCCAGGCCTAGGCCCAGGCCAGGCCTAGGGCCTAGGCCTAGGCCCAGGGCCTAGGCCTAGGCCTAGGGCCTAGGCCTAGGCCTAGGCCTAGGCTCTGGGCCTAGGCCTAGGCTCAGGGCCTAGGCCTGGCCCAGGCTCAGGGCCCAGGCCCAGGCCTAGGCCCAGGCCCAGGGCTCAGGCCCAGGCTCAGGCCTAGGCCCAGGCCCAGGCCCAGGCCCAGGGCCTAGGCCCAGGGCCCAGGCCCAGGGCCTAGGCCCAGGCCTAGGCCTGTGGCCCAGGCCTCCAGGGCCTAGGCCTAGGCCTCCAGGGCCCAGGGCCTAGGCCTAGGCCTGTGGCCCAGGGCCTAGGCCTCAGGCCTAGGCCTAGGCCTAGGCTCAGGCCCAGGGCCTAGGCCCAGGCCTAGGCTCAGGGCCCAGGCCCAGGCCTAGGCCTAGGCCCAGGCCGGGGCCTAGGGCCCAGGCCTAGGCCCAGGCCTAGGCCTAGGGCCTAGGGCCTAGGCCTAGGCCTAGGCCCAGGGCCTAGGCCTGGGCCTAGGCCCTGCCTAGGCCCAGGCCTAGGGCCTAGGCCTAGGCCCAGGGCCTAGGCCCAGGCCTAGGCCTAGGCCTCCAGGGCCTAGGGCCCAGGCCCAGGGCCTAGGCCTAGGCCTAGGCCTAGGCCTCAGGCCTCCAGGGCCTAGGCCTAGGCCTAGGCCTCCAGGCCTAGGGCCTAGGCCTAGGCCTAGGCCCAGGCCCCAGGGCTTAGGCCCAGGCCTAGGCCTGTGGCCTAGGCCTAGGGCCTAGGCCTGTGGCCTAGGCCTAGGCCTAGGCCTAGGGCCTAGGCCTAGGGCCTAGGGCCCAGGGCCCAGGCCTAGGCCTAGGCCTAGGCTCAGGCCTAGGCTTCCAGGGCCTAGGGCCCAGGGCCTAGGCCTAGGGCCTAGGCCTAGGCTTCAGGGCCTAGGCCTAGGGCCTAGGGCTTTAGGGTTTAG